>JAYDZK010000056.1:42478487-42537859 GCA_034509185.1 Euphonia xanthogaster | reverse complement strand
AAGGGTTAACAAGCAGGCTTTGTGCTGTTTCTCATTAGGGCAAATTCAGCATTCAGCTTTCAGGCTTAAAGGCTATCTCATATCATATGTATACTGCCACATATGTAATTTGTTGGGTAGGACTGGTTACATTGTGGAGATGGCATAAAAATTCCTAACAATCTTTCCTGCCCATAATAGCTTTCCAGAAGACAGAACATAATGCTGCCCATGCACGTTAAATCTTTGGATGAGCTAATATGAAATACTTCTGCTGTTCTAATTTCCTCTTGTGTGTATTTTTTCCTGGCTCAGACTCAGTGACCTAATTCTTTTCTTCATTCTGTTCAAGGTTTTTTATTTTTTCCAAGCTACTCACATTGGACCCTTCTCCACTGTGGTAACTGTGCCTTTATTTCTGTTTTGTATTAACATATTATTTCTATTTTGTATTGCATAGTTGTACTGACTGCCCCATCGCTCCTCTGTCTCCTGACCTGAGGGTGGATACTAATAATTGTATCATGGCACCTCCCAAAAATGGTGACCAGGACATCCTAGTGGATATAGTTTTAGTCCACTAGGGAATTATTGCCACCCTATGGGAAGATCTTGTAGTGTTTACATTGAAAAGATCCCATTTAAAAAGTAGCACCTAACAGAAAGTTTGCTTTCCTAGTCTCTTGACTGGAAAGATGAACCAGTCAGTGTTTCTCTATCTTGCTTTTGAAAGCTACATGAAGATTTGTTCAAACCCCCTTTTCACAAGTTATGTATGGTGCTATATTTAACTAAACAAAATACACAAACTAAAGGCTCCTTCGTTTTCCCAGTTGTGAAATCCTCAAGCTAGTATATGCACGTCTCCCAGCTAGACTGAGGCATGCTTAGGCTGGTTCAAAGGCATGTTGAGAGCAGACCCAGCAGTTTCCCTGTCTTTGATTCTGACTCAAATGCACTTTTTTCATTCCAGCGCATAGAGGAGGTTGACAAAAGGACACCCTTGCGTTTTTTTTTGGTTTCACTCAGTAGCACTTCTAGACATCTATTTACTTTTTGTGTTGTGTTTCTCAGTAGTTACTATGTTGTGGTTCCTTAGGGCTACCTTAATAAAGATCTGCTTTCAGACTCAGACTTTTTATTGTAAGCAGATTTTGTGCATTTGCAAAATAAACTCCATGGCAGCGCTCATAGGCTTAGTGTATTAAACATGACATAGATTGTTTTAAACAATCTTCCTGTCTTGACATGAATTGGTATGAACACTGTAATCACTGTTTATCTGGTGAGAGAGAGGATCATTCCAGTCAAGAAATAAAAACACCCCAAATTGTGAACATGGGTTTGGAGCTTTAGCCTAGGAATTAAATGCATCTTTTCCATTGAAGTGATATAGAAATGAGTTTCTGTAACTTTAGTTGCAAGTTATACAGATGAGAAACTGTTTTCTTGATCTATGTCTTCATGCAGCCCATACAGTTTCTTGAGCTGAAGAAGGGTCCTGTGAGAGGCTGACTTCTCCAGTTAAAGGCCAGATTTTCCACATTCCTGCAGACATAAAAGAGCAAATAAGCTGCCTGTCACAAGTGCTTTACTACCTTTAATTCTCAAGCCTTCCTGTCAGTCTCACTGATATTGCATGGCGCTGCTTCTTCAGTCTTCCTCACACATTGTCAGTACCATCTTAGAGTTTCCTTATGTGCTGGTGTGTATTTGTACACATTTTAATTTAAGAGGAGCAGAGACCCCCTGGTTTGTCACCAGGACAGCACTGAGTAACTCCTGCACCGCTTTAACTTTGTGAACTTTTAAAAAAGAGGATGGCAGAGAAGTCGGTGTCTCTTAGGTGTTTTCTTCAGAACGCTGTACTATTCCTTTTACTGCTGGTGTTACAAAATACTGTAGAAAAGGTATTTTTCATTAAAGGTAAAATCCAGGAACACATGCAACTTTCTGGTTTTGCTTTGCTTCTGAATGATGAAACCAGAGTACGTATGAAAAGGCTTCTCACATTAGTTGCAGAACAAAAGCAACTAAGTTGCTGGCTTCTAAAAAAAGGAAAAAGAAAGTCTTGAGATGAAAGAGTTATATTTACCTCAATCGTAAAACCTTTTTTTTTGTTTGTTTTGTTGAATGGTTGAGGTTATTTTTCTTTTAGTTGAACTCTTGGAAAATCACAATTTCATTTCAAGACATTTTGGTTCGTATCACAAAGTTTTTTTTTAAGCAATAAGACCAGACAGGGCTTGAATTATTGCACTATAAGTTATGTTTAGGTGCATTCTCAGGCATGAGCTGCAGGCTGAGTGCTATCAAGTCCCAAAGTGTTCCACATAAATTATGTTGTAGTTAAAAAAACAAAAACAAACAAAAAAACCCCCCTAAAAAACAAAACAAATCCCAAACTCAGAAAAAGAAAATACGCTGCAAGGGTCTGTTTATTACACAGCCATCACCTCAGAGCCCAGACAGCCTCTATCCTTGGCTGCTGGAGCTGCAGGGAAGAGGTTCAGCATCTATTCCTGCATGGTGTTTTGGGGAAGGCTGCCCCTGTCCCTGCTCCAGGGGTGGGTAGGCAGGCTGCTGCTCTGCCAAGCCTTTGCCCTGCCCAGGACACTTCTCCAGGATCTCTGGCTATCAAGATGCAGGGAGAATGAGGCCTCAAAAAAGTTGAATCATGAACTTGAACTTTGCTGCTGGGTGAATGCTGGGATACTTGAGATTACTAGAGCCAGTGTTCAAAAAGCACATAGTGAAAAGCAGGAGAGCTGGTAGCCAACACACTTGGCTGAGGGGGTCCAGTTACTGAATAATCTCCCACAATAGTTACCTGGATTTTTAACTAAAGTTTGGTTAAGCTTGCATCTCACTGTTAGACTAAGTCCCTTATCTAGTGCAGGACACATAAACCTTCTTCACAGAAAAACCTTTTCATGACAAGTTTGTCACTCACAGCATTGATTACTTTGTTTACCCACTCTGAAAAAAGTGGTCTGAAAACCACCTACAGCAAACAACTCAACCAAACAGAAACACAGAAAATATAAAAGCAACAATGAAAAAAATAAATACTCCTCAGGAAACAAAGTTAAATCATCTCTTGAACAGTATTTCAATGGAAAAAGAAAAGGACAGGCTGTTTCTAAGGTCAAGAAAAGTTTTAACATCTCTTCTGATTAATTTTTTATTTTTGAAGGGACTAAGATATTATTACCTGGAGAACAGTAAGAAATATATTACAAAAAAGAGATAGCTCTTGGATGTAAAGCAGAAAGAGAGAAGACAGAAAATATTGAGTGTGGAAGGCTCTGATATTTTTTGAAACTTCAGATGATATTTGCCATCAACTTGAGAAGTGAGCAAGCAACCAGAACATTTTTTCTGTGCATAAAATGTGCCCAAAAAGGTTCCCTTAATGACCATGGAAATCCAGCAGCAAAATCAGCCACATGGTAGCAGTGAAACGAATGGAGAATAAGGTGTATAATTATCTTGAATCAATATTTTTGGGTTGGACTTTTTGGGCCTTGGCTGTTTTTTATGTTTTGGTGGAGAAGGATAAGGGGAGGACAACACATCAGCAAGGATTAGCCTGTACCCCATAATTTAAGTTAAAGACTCAATTTTTGGAGCAGGGCTAACACGCTTGAGCTAAAACCTCCAAAATCTCAGCTGAGTGCCCTACGCAGAGTATTTTGACTGTTGAACTCTTGAAACTCTTGAACCCTCAACAATTTTAACTCTACAAACTTTTCCTGCTGAAAATTAAATCCAAGCTGACAAGTTGCCATAAAGAGATTGGTTTTGAAGAACAAGATTTCTAGTAAAGTTCAAGTCTTAAGAGTAATTCTTAGAGAACCTTCACCCTAGCTCAGCTGCAAAGCAGACACAATAAACAGTGTTGGCATTTTCTGGAAGAGCCAGTGACTCTCGTGCTAGCAAAGACTGAGCAACTGAGGGAGAGCAGAAGAGAGCTGTCCCTTCCCTCCCTTGGTCCTGCCCTCGCTGTAGCTGTGGCTGGCTCTCATGCAGCATCACAGTCTGCTCAACAGCTTACTGGGCTTCCTCACACCTCGCTGGCTGCTGAGTCCAACATGTACTGCATGACTACACTTAAGACCAAATGCAGCCCTCACTGCAGGGCTGTATCCATGGAGAGTACATGCTGCTGACTCTGCACAGGCAATGATGAAAAACCGGGGGTTTCTTTTTTCCCCCCTATTTCAGATTGATGTTTTTCAGTCAGGCTCTCTTTATAGCTGTCTGTGAATTTCTGAAAATCCTTTCCCTGAAATTCTTATTTGTCCATTTCTTGTCTTTATGCTCCTTTCCTCCTCTGTATGAATATAATCCAATTTGTTTGCTGAGCTGCTTGAACAGAGCACTGTCTGCTGGTAACCTCAGAGGTACTTCACTATATCTTCAGTGTCGTGGCTAAGAATTTGGTCACCACAGAGCACAATTCAGAGCTGATGCCAGTCACTAGTGACCATAAACCCCTTGATCTATTTCTCATTGCTGTGAATTGCAGTTTACAACCTACTGTTTCTTTTGTGAGGAAATACAGCAACAGTAAATAAAGGAGAAGCAGGTGGTCCTCTCTGGTGTTCCTCATTGTTTCCTGTTACCTTCCTAGAAACCCAAATGCATGTTTTTATCAGTGCAATGTCAGTCATGATTTTGGTTCCTAGGGAGTAGATCCCAGCATGGGAAATGGGGAACATTGTATTCCACTCCTGGCTCTACAGTGGACTCTGGATCAAACACAAGGAATTCCTAAAAACAGCCCTTCCCACTTTTGGGAAGTGCTTTGAGATCTCCAGTTGAAAACTGCTACCAAAGAACTAGGTGTTACTAATTAATACTTTTTACAGGTGGGTATTTTCAAAGCGTTATTTCAATTTTGCCTGCCCTACCCCCAAAAATACACACAGAGGGGGCAGAAAATAGAGTGAGGACAAAAAAGAAAGCAATCTGCTGCAGCACAAAGGTTGATCAGGAAATGAACAAAAGCTGCTGCCCCTCAGTGAGCATTCTTGGTTTAGTCGTGCCAAATCCATTCCTCAAGCAGACCCGTTGCCTAGGGATGTTGTTAGGTGCTGTGGACACAGTATCTCTGCCAATCCTGAAGACTTTATTATTTATATAATTGTACCATTTGTTGCAATTGGCTGGAGAAGAATAATTAAAAGGAAACAATTTCCAGTGACCTATTTATAACAACTTTAAGCTGCAGAAGATGTGGGGCCTTATGGTTCCTCCTTAAAATATGCATTGTTTCAGGGTGGACTGTAATCTCTATTTCCTTGATTGATAGGGACATAACGCATTGGAAAGAGGGGAATGGATGAGCCAATCAGAAATAAAGACCCAAGAAAAGGTCAAAATGGTGGAGCACTTCACTATATTTCTTGAAAGATGTTGAGTATTAAATGTCATATGCAATCTTTGTCATGAAAATGAAGTAACAAGCCTCTAGTGTGACCCTTTTGTTTGAATGATAGTCACTTTTTCTAATGCTCTTTTGCCAGAATTTAAATTGAGGGACAACACCCTCTGTCTTCTAAGGTATTTAAATAATACTATATATTCAGGAAACAGAGGGAAATGAGAAAACGGGGGTAGCAAAAATAATTCCCTGTTAGATTGTTGCTTTTCAAAGTTCACCTCTTAAAACATATTTCTTTAAAGTATAAAATGGATACTAAGAGTTCAATGCACACTGGTTGCAGTGTTGTTTCATTAAGATGCTTTTTACTTTGGCTTTTGACTGCCCTCAGTCCACCTAGAGGTAGCAACAGCTTTATGGTGTTTGTCTCAGTGTGAGCAGTTTAATTAGTGAGACAAAAGAAACACCTACTGAAAGGAAATCAATTTGAGGCTTTTTTCTAGAAACATTGCTTCTCAGTTGAGATATAGAGCCTTTTATAATGTTCAACACTGTCTTTTAACATGTATTTCTATATCATTATAGTACTGCCTCAGTCTTTCAATCAATAAATCTTAAACTTTTCATAGAGGATTCAGCTTGGTCATCAGTTCTATGCCCAGTGACTCTCTCTTCTGGCAGCCCTTTACACTGCCATGTCCCCCTTGATCTTCATCAGCAGTAGCCCCTGCTTTTAAAATTTCCCAGCATAAAAAGTTTTCTGGTCATTGAAGGGCATGTCTGGAGAAGGATATTAGGAGACTGCTACTCTGCTGTCACCCTTTCTTTGCAAACATTCTGCTATCTTTTCAGTGGCTGCACTTACTGGCAGAGCTGCTAAGGAAAATAATTTGAAAATCTTCTTCTGGAAAGATTTGGCAGACTTGCCAAAGCTCCAATGAAACTTGCTTTATTTATGCACATAAGGAAACCAGGAAGCACAGGATGGATGCAAGTGGAAGATCATGCCTTGTAATAAATTACTCAGCTTGGGTTATCTACTGGAGCATCATGTTTCTACCTCACCCTCCCCACAAACAATTCACTGATACTTGGGATGGAATTGTTAAACAAATAAAGTTGCTTTGCAAGTTTAACCCATGATGTTCTTGCTATTTCTGCATCCTTGCAGTGCGGTTAGTGTTGGGCATTGTTTAACTCATGTAGAAATGGAAAAAACCTCTTTTGGTTGAGCAGAATCACAGAAAAGGAATTTTTCTCTGACTGTACTGGCAGATAACCCGCTGCAGCAGTGGCTTGGTGCCATCAGAGACAAGGTCACAGTGACCATGCCCAGCCTGCAGAGCAGGAAGGCACAGATACTCCCTGCAGTCCTATCCCTAACACTGTAGACTGGGAATTGGTTGTACACTTTGAAATTCCCTTTCTTGCCTCATGATTCCCCTTTTTTTTTTTTCCCAAAAGTGCAAGCAGGGAAGGATGGGATTTCACACCTTGGCATTTATCTCAGCGTGGAGTAAGGGAGGGGCCAGAATGCATACCAGAGCTGAGAGCTGTGACCTGGGAAGCTCTCCTAGCCCCTCCTTAAGAACGTATTGCAGACATATCCCCACTTACCACTTCTTTACTGTATTTGTGGCAAATACTCTAGGCTGGCGCTATGGATTGTTCATTCCCTTTTTTTTTTTCAGACCCTTGGTTTTTCCAGTGCTTGTCAAAATAACAGAGGTCTAATTTGACTCCTTGTATGCAAAGCATGAAAGTCAGACACAAACAAGAGCAGAAACACAAAGTAAGCTCTATGGAGAGCAAGCTATATATGCCACTATGTAGGAAAGATAATGAGAAATTAAAGGCCTAAATTGTGAATAATGAAAAGCTAACTTGTTCCACATACTGCATATTTATAGATTTTTTAGCAGAAGACTGGAAGTGACTGAATGGAAAACTTCATGTAATGTGCTCCACCTCCTACCCGGTTTCACTCCACTGAGCTTTACTTTTTTCACCCCTTTCCTGTGAGAAGAACACATGAATCTTTACCTCCTTCCCTGGCCTTCTCAAAGTTCTTAGATAACACATGACTTTACCATCCCTACCTACAAGACCACCTGCACTGCCTCTCATTTTCCTTCTTTGTTTCTCCTTGTCTCATGTTTAATGGAATTATTGATTAGCAGTCTGGGAATGCATTTTTTGTCTGTCTAGATAAAGCATTATCTCAAATAGCTCAGCATTGCTACATATTTGCTGGATGCACAGATGTCATACTAGACAATGTGCTGCACTTGTGCTTCCACACCAATGAGCTTGGACCTACAACTCAACAGGAAAGAAACAAATCACATTTTCTCCCTTTACAGGTATTTTCTTACCTTGACGTTTTATGCACATTTTAAAGTGTTGCAGTAACATCTCAGTAATTCTGCCCCTCCAACAAGGACAACCAATAACCTCTTTCATATAATCTGAAAGACTGCCAAACAGGACTTTTGCATATAAAAATTCTCTGAAAGTAATGAGAAAGGGATTAAGTGATGCTATCAAAATGAAATATGTGACATTTAAAATATGTGACTTTATTTTTGTTTTTTCTTCTCTACTTTAAAAGAAATTTTATTATTTCTTTCAGTGACTGTTGCTGTGAAGATGACCAGGCCGAGATGTCTGTTCCCACATCTAGAGCTTATTTTAACTTTAGTCTTGTACAACACTGTCAGCTTCTTTGGCCTACTGGAGCACGTTTATTGTTTTTATTCTTTCAAGATCATGTTGCCAGAGTAAGCTCAAAAACAGTCTTATCAGACAGGATTGTTTCCCTCATACAGCACAGAGGAAAGCAATTCTGCTTTCGGCACACCTTCTCCGTTCCTTTATCTCCACCAGCAGCCATGGAGACCTGCCAAGTACAGACTGAAAGGGAATCTTTCACCCAGTAGCCCATCAGAGAAGATCACAACCATCAGGCAGTTGAGTGTAAACTATCACAGAACAATAGCCACAGCCTCCATTTTCAGGATGCAAAGCAGCAATGAAAGGAAGGTCACCAAAATCACCCAATTCTGCTCAGATTGATGCCATCCCTTTGCGTCCCTTTCAGGCAACTGCAGAGGGAGGCTGCTGAACTCTAAGTGGCAGTTGTTTCATTGGAGTGCAGAAGTCTCAAATTCCACCCATGACTTTCTTATTGCTAAGCATTCTTTACAACAGCAAAAGTATTTGATTAATGGGAACCAGATTTGGGTCATAAACCTTCAGCCTATCAAGCTTTATGTCAGTTAATGTTTACCTTATTGTGTTTTGTTTTTAACTCTCTCTCTGGTAAAAAAGACATTGCTGTAAAGGGAAGGCAGGGAAGCAAATAAAGCAAAGGAAATCAGGAAATACTATGAACTGCATGTGACTTGCAGCTGCGGGGTTCCTCACAATAAAGAACCCTGCCTCAACAGAGTGGCTTATGTGCTTTAACAAATATCAGCTGTTTGTTTGGGGGGTAATGAACAAACTAGAGCCAGAGTGACAACTGCTTCAAGTAATTATGAAGACAGCTTGCAAACTATGGCCCCACTTGTTTCAGATTTTAAATGACGACAGTCAGGCTGCTGCCACTGCCAGCTTTATTTCTGAGCACTTTTATTTCCATATTTCAGAGGTCAGTGTGTGGTGGTGATAGCAGCCAAAGAAAGTCTGTGTGAATGGGGTGTGTGTGCCCTTGTCTGTGAGAAAGGAAAAAAAAGAAAGAAAAGCATTTTTCAGCATTACCAGTAACTGCTATACTACTAGTAAATTCTTAATGAAACATTTATAATATGTTAAAGCCCAGGAGCCCAGAAGAACTTGGAGTTTCTTTGCTGCAGGCATCCTATGTGTAGTGAGGGGCACTCTGCTCTGAGTAGGTTACAGTGCTAATGGTAGAGGTGGCACAACAGGGATGCTAGGGAAACAGTATTGTTCTACCACAGAGAGACACAGATACATAAATCACTCATCTGGGCACATCCATGGTTTTACACACAGGTAGAACCTGAATTAATTTGAAAGCCCCTGAATCTCAGGCCACTACTTGGGCTTCATCTTTTGCTTCCTATGATATCTATCATATCTGTATTATAATGCTCTTAATTTACATTTATAATGACACCGAGGCTCTTTTGGTATAGAATAATAAATATATATAATAATATAGAAGTAATATTTAATATATAGCATATACAATAGATAAATAGATAAATATATGTACAGTATAGAATAATAGATATTACATATATTATATATATTCTACTAGTATAGCATAATATAATTAAAGAACAGGCCCTTGTGCTGCAGAGATTATCACCTCTATGGACCAAAGTCTGATAGAATTTCTACAGCACTTTTTGAGAAATTTTACTGACGTATTAATCTGATTCTTCTACAAAGTAACCAAATTTTTATTTTGCATTCTTTCTTTCTAAAAAGAAACCTCCTGAATATCTAATGAGATAAATATGAAACAGTGCAGAAATGGAGGTGAAGGAATAGGGACACAGTTGAAAGGAATGGGTTCTATGGTGAGACCTGGGCAGAAGGAGCAGACTTGGCCACAGAACTGGGTCTCATTTCAAGAACACCTTTGTCAGCACAGGGTTTGTGGAAGAATGGTCTGAAGTGTGTATGAAAGGAATGAGCAAGTTAGGGGTCTCAGCATTGGAATGTCAGTGGGTAACAAATTCTGTGGTGGCTTGAAAGCAATAATTTTGTACATGATGCCACAAGAATTAAGCCATTGTGTTGATTTCCAAGGAAAAGATCGTGGATTACATGAGCCACCTAGGCAGACTGGAAAAAGAGGCCAGGCAGGGTCAAGGCAGCATCTTGGCTGCACTAACAAGGAAGGCAGGTCAGGAAGTATGAAATTGCTACTGAAATAGGAGAGGGGTTATGAAAACATGGAGACTAGAGTGGCAAAGAAGTGAAGCATTTTTGAAATTACATGAATGTAAAAGGGATAGCAATTATCCTGTTTTTTGGGGAAATAGTACAGCTGACAGCCCAATGGTTGGAAGTCTTGGATACAGGGAAGCCTAGAGATTGTCTTCTCAGACAATCTTGTGTACATCTTCTTACCCCATCACTATGATCTCAGGTCATGTACAAGCTCATGCTTGTGTACATGACCTGAGATCATAGTGATGGGGTAAGAAGGAAAATATATAATGCATCATATCCTCCCATCAAGATGACAACCCTTTGCAAAACCAGGTTTTTCCAAAATTACAGGAAATTAGGAATTTCTTCAATCAAATCCATACGTAAATGGAAAACAATTGATGAAGAGCAATAGGCTGTAACCAGTTCCTTCATTGAACTCTGAAGTGTTTATTAGCCAGATATAAACAGCGTTTCTTCTAATACAGTTTAGGTTTGGTAGCTGCCTAATCTTGTTTTTTCCCCTGTTTTTGAAAAGACAGAAATTTCACTTATTTTTAAGCCCACTCCCTGGCCTCCCCTTGATTCAGAAACACCTTTAAACACTTATCTTATTGTAAGCATCTACATTTCTCCAATACCCACTATCAATGAAACTCCATATATGGTGTTTTTACTAATTTAAATTTTGATTCATCATCTGTTTAAATCACGATTTCATGGGTTCATGGAAAGAAGTTGTTGAATTTTGAGAGGTTTACTTGTCATGGTGCTCCTGCTCTTTTGTGGAGAATTGCCCTTTCCATAACAGATTTGGCCAGTTGTAATGTGATGGATCCTTGCAGACAAAGCCCACATTAGGCTACACGTGCCTGAAGAACAGAGCATCATGAGGAAAAACAGCTGAGGAAGGAAAAAAAGTGCCCAATTTTCTGAAAGTATGCATTTTTAATGTATAAAACCTATTGTCTGAAAAGCTGAGAAAATATCCTACTGACTTTGATTGTTTTCTATATAAGATAATTTGTGGAACCTACTTGTGATATGTGAGTACTAACCTATGTATAGGAAAAAATTGAATCCCTTTTGTGATAGCGCTTTTCTTGGTTTCTTTCATAATAATAGTTCTGTCTTCTTCAAGACTCACTTGGCAGAGCTCCCAGCCTGTCTTTTTGTAGGGGGGCTCCATTAAATTGAGCAGAGAGTGGCATGTGCCACTCTGAAATAGCCAAGTAGTCTCTAAATTTCTTTTAGTGCTGAGTGCATTTAGTTTCTGAGGTTTTTTTTTCCTCGTAGTCTTAAAGCACAGGCTCACCCAAAGGCAGTTCAATCTCAGCTGTTGCAGTGCTGCTGAAGTGAGTGAGGCAGGGAGCTGTTGATCTAGCTGTCTCTCATGGCTGTCACAAGTTTCTTTCCCATTTGAAGTCCCTGGATATTTTTGTTTCTTGGCAAACAAGCTGATGCAATGTCATAGCTTCCCTCTTCTACTGAACAATTGTATGTGTGTAGAAACTGGATTGTTAAATGCAGATATGCATTTAAAGTACCAGTAAATCCCAAAATAGCATAAATAAAGCCTTGAAAAGTAATCTACCTTTTTTGCTGCTGTTAATGAGGAATTAGGTTTGTTCTTAGTAACATTTACAGAGGTTACAGTTATAAATGGTAATAAAAATGCAATATCACTAAGCAAATACCTGGTAGATTGTGGAGATAAATGTGATTAGTGTGTTTCAGAACAGATTGAGAAGGAGACTTAGCAACACCTCAGTAGAACACAGTAGCACTTAATAATTGGCTTAATTTTTTTTTCTTGTTTTATAGAGCTGAGCTTTTTACTTTGAAGTCTGGTTGTTTGCTATTTCCTTCAAGGACAGACACCATAAAAAAGGCAGAAAATGGTTGTCAAAGCCACTCAGTGGCTAAATGATTGTGATGAGACTAAAACACACATTTTGACTGGCACATTTGTTGAGGTGAGCAATGCTAATCTGGCCTCTTACAGCATTTCTATGACTCTATAGCTGACACTTTCTGAGAGACATTACCTTGTGAAATCAGAGTTGATCGGCTATGTTGACTAATGTGTTTGACTCAATGGCAAATAACCCAAAAAAGGTTTAAATACAGATAACTCATGTGGCTCAGGTCCAAATAAATTACTGAAAAAAACAGGTAATGGGTTTCAGGGATGTCTTATAAAGTAGGCTAGTGATAAAAATGTGAGGAGAAAAATATCCTTGTCCATTGATTTACCTCATCTAGGATTGTGTGGGCCACGATAAGGGAAACCACAAACTTTGTCTCCACCATGTTAGACTTTGCAGGAACAGCATCTTCCAGGCTGTTTGTGAGCAGAGTGGTGCCAGTGCAGAGCAGCTTGTAGGGAGCCTGTTATTGTACAAACATATTGAGTATGCCAGGAGATTACCATTTTCTCCCTTAGGTATCTCTCCTTTTATAATTCTTTTACAAGAAACTTAGCCTTTGATGGCGAGAAGCACAAAGAAAAAGAAATGTTTTTCACTTTTCCATCACCTTCTTTTTTGTTGAACATGAGAATGCGCCTGTTTATTTCTATGAGAGGTTAACTCAGGAGTGGCAAGATAGTTTTTCACTTTCATCTGCTTTGTCATATCCAATTCCTGCTTTATGATGGAGTGAATGGAATTATTTAGCACTTTTTAATACCACTTTAAAAGAAAGGCATATAGACAGTTTCAGCATGACAAGTACATTTAAACAGTGCTTGCTATAGCTGTCACTCTTGCAGCATTTCTAGTTTTAATTATATTATCATCCATTCTCCTTATTATCAACCATATTTGTCATCAATATTAGCAACAGAAAATGGAAAAACAAAAAACCCAAACCAAACCAAGAAATTATAAAAACCCGCAGATCAAGCAGAAAATACTGATATATTAAGTTAATAAAGTATTCCCCAAAGCTCTTCTAAGATCCTAGTCTTGAAGCACTTAGGACTTTCAATCATAAGAAGTGTCAGACATTCCTTTAACTCCAGGTTCTTAGTGTATTTTGTTTAGCACAGGCCTTACACTTGCAAAAAGAGGAGGGAGAGGACTCCTCAGACAAAATCTTTCTCACTTTCACATCTGCCATATAAGGTAATACCACTCTGCAAATAGAGTTTTGAAATACAGATTTTTTGGGGGAGATTTATCCTTTTCTTCTGCAAATGTAATGTAATGGTGGAACAGTACAATGCCAAGTTTTACTGTGTGAAGAGAGGGGCTAGGAGATCCCTCCTTAGAAAATTATTTTGAAATTCCTGACATGTGGTGAGATCAGAAAAAATCCAAAATATTTACCCAGAAACACTTTTAAATCTTTTTCTTAAATTTCATGTCACTTATTTCCTTACTAACAATGTGACAAGTCCTTTTCCACTGCAGGTACAGTAGCAGTATATTCAGAGGGGAACAATACCATGAAACAGAAATCACATCCTTCATTGTTGCGCTTAATACTTTCAGAATATTGCTCAAAGCATCAACTAAATTTCAGATCAAAATGAAAAGATCATTGGATAAAATATGGTCATTGTCTATGATCCAGGACAAAACAATGTCATATTGTAGCTGCCAGGAGAATGAAGAAGGCATTTTGCTAAAACCAATGTCTTCACATCTGTAAAATGACAGGGTGAAAATGGTTATGCAAGATTTTGATGAAAAATAGCTGGACAAAACTGAAGTGGTTCTGACCAGTGAAGTGAAGTAAAAAGTTGGTTGTACATCATCTCAGCCTCTCCACTGAAGGCAAATACTTATATATACCTATTTGTCAACATGTGACAAAATCTTAGGAAGATGACTTGTTTATCTGCTGATGAAATTGGGACAACAGCTAGTGTTGATTTCTAAACAGTGAGGTAAGAGCAAAGAGATGTCTGAGAAACATCCATTTAAGGCATCACTGTATCCATCAATGAATATAACTGTCCCTAAAAGAATCACCAAAGTTCAGCAAAGAATGTTAGGCAGCAGGCTGATGACGTGTGTCTGCTGCTTAATTGTAAAAGCGATGTGGCTCAGTGTCAGCATCCAGCTTAGAGAGAATATCCCCACCCAGCAGGGACCAGCTGTTCTAGGTAAAACAAGCATAGCACATGGAATCCATGTCATGTGGAGATTTTGAGGACTATAGAGAATTGAATACTGAAACATACCTAAAATTTAGTTTATCTGACTAGGTAGGTCAGACAAAATCCCATTACCTTTTTCTAGGCAAATACCAAGGCTGACAAAGGGTGGCATTACTGCAAAAGTTTGTTAAGCCCACATATATTTATCAATTTGGTACAGCAAACTTTCCCACACTACATGTTAATTTATGAATTTTATTCATTTATTAGTTTATTTAAAAGAGTGCTGTTAATTTTATCTGTTCTTTAGGAAAGGCTGCTCCTCAATGCTTGGCCCCAGTCAGTTGTCCTTCCTTCCCACTCTCTGTCCAACCTGTCTTTGGAAAAACTTTGGAAAAGAGCACACAGCAGAAAGAAACAAGGGGCTGGAGAAACTCTTGCCACTGAGGCAGTGCAGCTTTGGCTTGAGGCTTGCAGTCTGCAGGAAGAGTAATAACCTGGAATATCCGTGGCCATTGTGTGTGAGCCAAGGGGCTCACATTGCTGCTGGCTCAGCACCACACTGTTTCCCTTATCTTGGTAGCTACAGTGGTTCAGCCCTTGTCTTCCCTGACCAATAAGTGTATAAGGGACATTTATGGGCTGTACATGTCAAATCCTTTCAGATTATAGTGGTTAGAAAAACCTAGCATGATCATTTCTCTCATCCTCTGCAGTTGCCAATAATTTATTACTTATATAAATGTTTCTTTTCAAATGGTATGTTGTTGGTTTTGAATTAAATAATTGGGGGAGGTGAAGCTGGGCATACTGTAAAATATTAAAGTTATTTTTATGTGGATTGAAGGCAAATTTGGAGACTGGTGCTCTACAGACATGCAATGAAGGTAATTATATCTTTAATCTTTTATATTAAAACCTAGCAATAAACTAAGAAAAGATGAAATTGATCTGCAAGAACTTGATAGGGACAAAGCAAGAAATCCAGATAACCAGAAATATTATGCATAATTAAGAAAATTGCTAATGATCACTTTAATCAATGACATTAGAGATGGAAAGGCTGTTAGGTCAAGTATTTCATCCAAGGCCTCTGACAATGTTCCTTATCACTGAAAGTACAGTTTTTAATTTCATGCTGGATTTTGGCTCATCCTTCATTTCTAGCTAACCAACCAAAGTTGTCTGAATTTCACAGATCTGATCCTATTTTTTCAATGAAGCTTTAGACAAAATAAAGAAAGTATTTGCAAGAATGTAGGGTTAAAAATATGAAGGATTTACATTAGAAAACACTTCCATAACTCACTCTAATCAGTTGTGGCCTTGCCTGGAACAGCTTTGCATTTATTCTCTGCCTTAACAGCATCTCGCATCTTTGGCAGGCTACAAGGATTTGGGAGGTAGTGCTGTGGACAACAGAGGTTCTCACTGAAGTAAGATTGGACTGTGTTATGACTTGGGCACTTTCCAGCAGGTAGCTACCAGCTCCCTAAAACATCACTCTGAGCCTTCAGAAAAACAAATAAAATCACTAAGTTTTGGGCACAGGCTTCAGCAAGGCTGAACTGCAGCAGCTGCCCTGGGTGGCATTTTGCAGGGCAGTGGTACATCCATCTGACCCACGTTTCCAGGTTCTTGTACCAAGGCAGAAGAAGCAGTGAAAGTGCTGGATTGTTTCTGCCTCTACTGCTAATTGACCTTGGAAGCGATGGATTTTGGGCAGTGAAGGTTAGCACTGCAGTGTACGTTTCTGCATCCAGGTAAACTGAGATTCGCCACATTGAATGTAAGAAGGTCCACTGCCTTACAAAAGCAGCAGGTCCATATTCCTCTCTATATTAGTTATGGGGTCAGTTTTTTATCAAGAAAGACTGGATAGGGAGGGGAGGACTGTATGGAAAGTGGCAAGGTGCCTGTCTGTGCATCACAAGAATCAGCGTAGATCTGTATCAGCTGAGGGAGCTGGGGTTGTTTAGCCTAGAGGGGAGACCTCTAAAACTACCTGAAAGGAGATTGTAGACAGGTGGAGGTCCACCTCTTCTCCCAGGTAACAAGTGAAGGGACAAGAGGAACTGGCCTCAAATGGCCTGGGAAGATTTTAGGTTGGATATTGAGATATTCTTCACCAAAAGAATTATCAAGCCCTAGAGCAGGCTGCCCAGGGAAATGGTCATCACCTCTGGAAGCCTTCAAAGAAAGTGTTGATGTGACACTTAGGGACATGGCCTAGTGGTGAACATGGTGCTGCTGGGGTTAGAGCTGGACTCAATGATCTCAGAGTTCTTTTCCAACCTAAATGATTCAGTGATTATATGTCTCATCTGAAAGATGGAAAAAGTGCTTGAATCCTCCTCTCTGTTCACACCTTGGTCTTAAAACAATAGGATTGATGTAGCATAGAGTAGGTAAAAGAAAACTGAGTAAAAGGAATAGGATTTAACTGTTTCATGCTATGGCTGTAAAGAAATTAAAAAACAATTAAGTCCAAATGCTGCACTTACAGAGAAAGACGCTCTTTGGATTTTGAAAGACCAGAATGTCGCTCTGCGAATACCAGACATGCCGCCCTCAGAAAACAGATTTATGCCTAGGCTAGATAAAAATGAGAACCACTAATCTGAAGTATGCACAAAGAATAGGTGTGGGGAAAGGGGGAAAATTTCAGGAGCAAAGAGCTGAATAAGCATTTTATTCAGGGTGAAAAAAGATTTTGCACATAAACACAGAAAAAAACCCCATGCTGAATAGTAGTATTTGCTTTTCCTGTCTAAAGTGACTATTCTTCCTAGAGCCATAGGTCAAAATCTAGGCAGGATCTAGGCAGGATTAGCTTTGCCCCTCATCCTCAGTTTTCATCTCTATGGGAATAGATTAGTATTTAGCAGCGCATGCTACAGAAGGAAAGTCTCAGTGTGTGCCATTCCTCTGATCAAGAGCATTTTGTTGCTCAGTACATGTCTATGATTGACTAAGGGTTTCTTTTTTCATGTTAGCAAAGCCTTCTTCAATATTATAACCAAATAATGAAGTTGTAGATTTGTATTGTATCCCTTACATAATTTAATTAGTGCTTCTTGCATCTCCCTATAGAACTCTCTCTCTCTATGTATAATTATGTACATGCAAACCCAGGCTTTTTCATGGATGGACTCTGAGTATTAAACAATGAGAAGACCCAACAAATTAGATCAATTAATACAACTTAACTCTAGATTTTTACACAGTACTTATCAATCCTGCTTCATCAGACACACATGCTAAGGTCATTTTTCACTTGCATTAATATGAAATTAGATGAGTAAATCAGTGGTACATATGTTGTTTAGATTAGTAACCACTTAAGACTCTCAGCTTGCCAGACATATGGATAAGCAACACAGATTAAGCAGGTCTGAGTTGAATTAAAATCCTATTTCTGTGGTAAATATTGCAATGCAAACAAGTGCAAGGTAAATGTGACTAAGACTGCATTCAGCTCCAAGGTAATATAAATGCAACCCCAGGACTATTCTGTATGATTCTGTATTAATCTGTTCAAGGCTTATTATCAGATGACAAAAGAAAACAAAACAAAACAAAATCAAATTAGCCTTCCTTTAATTGTCTCTCTTGGTAGATGTGGAAGAATTTTATAATTTTGCATATTCAAAACACTAATCACCCTATAGCCAGATTTTTCTCCTAGCTTTAGGAGGAGTTTGGATGGGAAGTTAAAGAACTGCCTTTTTTGAACAAGGTTTCAAGTTCAGCCTTGGAAAGTTATCCCTTCCTAATAATAGAACATTGGAGTCATCATGAAACATTGCAATAGGGTTTTTCTTCTTATTTTAGGCTGGAGTACCAGCACAGGAGAGTCAGCATGTGCCTTTCAAGATCTTAAATTCAGAAACAGGTGGAAAAGTCACAAGGGTGTCTTTGAAGATGCACCTTTATACATCCTTGGGGCATTATTGATTAGTCAGTAGGGTGGGTGTCTGTACAGAACAGCAACACCCCTGCTCCTCTGTGCTCAGAGCTAGCTCCTGCCAGGAGCACACTCTGGCCCAGGGAACTGCTGTGAGCTGGTGTGCACCTCCTTCATAATGTCCCATCAGTTCCTCCTCAGCTGTCACTCTGGCTTTCACAGGTTGGGCTGGCAGAGCAGCTTCTTGGCTTTTATGCTCATCATTTGTGAGCTGTGCCAGCTCTGTATTCATACATTAACTCTTCTGCTGGGGTAAACGCATTCACTGCTGCTGACAGCTGTGTGCCAGTGTGTCATTTGATCTGAGCATCTTTGAGCTGATATGTGTGACTTTCATTAATTTGTAATGTTCTTTTCTACAGTTAGGACACTAATAAAAAAAAAAGTTATTATATCTGTTTAATTATGTCATAGTGGTGATACAGAGTTGCAGTAGTTTGTATTTTTGAGCTTTTATTTCCTATAGCCAAGAAATGCTTTGCTATTACTAATTTAGATTCCTCTCTAGACACCTGCAAGCAATTTCTAGTTGAGAAAACATGAGACAATGAGTTTGGCTTCATCTTTTTCTCTTTGTTGATCATTAAGAACTCTAGTCACAGCAGCGACTCTGGAAGTCTCTGCCCTGGCCGGCAGTAATGGGGGTGAAACAGACCCTGACTGAGGCAAGGAAAGCTTGCGACTCACTTGCTGATGCCTGGCCCAGTTGTGCTAATGCCATTAGCTTCACATCCACATGAACTCTAAACTGCAAATATACAGATCCATTATCCCACATAGCCCTGTGTTATTTCAAGGTGACATTGAGCTACTGCTCTGTGCTTTTAAACCAAAGCGTGGTCAATGGCCATACTTTATTCTGTAGCTTTTGCACAACTCTAAAATTGCAGCTCTGAAAGAGAAATGTATCAGCCATAGTGCTGAGCACATTCATAGAATAAATCCCTATCAAAGTGTCTATGATTGCAGGGATGTAAATGTACACTTGATTCAAAGAATTTGCTTTTGTGATGAAAAATCTATCAAATTTACTCTTAGTTTCTAAACCCCACTGTTGTAGTTTGTGTTTCACCTGCTTTATAATTATGTGCAACACAAGGATAAAATACTTATGACTCTTTCCTGCAGTGAATAAGGAAAAAGGGCTTCCAACACTGTGCTGAGAGCATTTCAGCTTTTTCCCTGAGACTGAAGTATTGAAGTATCATAGCAATCAAGCTTGTCAATTACTTTTAAAGCAAGCTGTTTATAGACCATTATTCCCAAGGTTTTATTTGCTTGCTTTCTTTGCAAGTAAGATGATGGAAACAGTTGAGCTATTCAAAAGTCTACCACTATCTCTTCTAACGAGCTCCTACCATCAAAATAACCTCTTTTTCTCTTCTGTGTCTTCTGTCCCCCTGTTTCTCAGGGATTTTCCTACAGACAGGAGGGTTTGAGAATAACTACATCATCATTCACATATGGACAGGCGTATCACATATGGAATATATACTGAACAAAGCATCTGAACATTAGAATCAAATATTTTTATTTGATTTATTTTGATCTTTGTAAGGGCTCCATATTGTGACCATCATGTTAAATAAAGAAATGCCTTCTCTTTTGTGTTTCTGACTGTAGGATAAAAAAAGGTCTTTGATGGCTGGTAAACACTGTGTTTCACAAAGGTCATTTGATATGGTAGATATATTTTGATAAAATATACTGCCCTGTAAGGGGAAGAGGTGAAAAAGAGATAAATTGAAAGTCTCAGTTCTAATTTCCATGCAAAGATATAATGCTGTCATACTCTATTTTAACATAGTTTAGCACGGTGTTTTCAAACACACACAAATTGGTACAGAGCTTAAGAGAAGGATAGTATGATGGTGTTTTCCACAATGTATCAGAGGATTGTTCCTAATGATGTCAAAGACTCATTAATCCTATTAAACAGAATTCAGGTAAGCCATACCTGGACTTTGTTGCTGCTCAGTGAGAATAGAATTACATGAGAACAACTGAAGAGAACTACAGGATTGTAGTCTACAGGACTATAAGCAAAAAGAGAGTAGATGTTGGAAATAAAGACCAAACCCAACTGTTTGGATTCATAGGACAAAGATTGAAGAGGGAAAATAAGGTTCTGTATGACTGTGATGGTACCTCAGACACCAAAGAGGGAGAGGAGTCTTTTAAATTAAAGACAGTACATGCTCTGGGAAAAAAGGTAGATAAGACCTGGCAACAAATAAAACTGGATGTAGATGGGAAGGTGTTTTAGAGACATCACAGGATTAAAGCTCTGGGACAGCTTCTTGGCAGGATCATAGTTGCAAGATTCATAGGTGTTTTGAGGAGTCCAGTGTTTTCACATCTGTGTTTATACAAGCGTGGTTGCTTGAAATAGTTGAAGATCAGTCTCATTAACCCAGAAGGCCTCTTCTGCTGTCAGATGCAAGAAATTGCATTTGACTGACTAATTAGTCTTTTATTTTTGTGTGTGAGGAGGGAAAAAGTTCATATGCAATTGCAATTGTTTTTCTGTTGATTTCTTTTAGTTTTGACTTTGATTTTTAAGCATGCAATGATGTGACCTTGATGTTGTCTTAAAATAGTCTCCAAGGAAGATATATATTACACAGAGATATATGTGCTAATTAATGCCACACATAATACATTACAGCTTCTGAGTAGAGAAAAATTCTCAATTCTAAATAAAAGACTACATTATTAATATATTCTCTGAGTTCAACACCTTTAAATAGGCCCCTGGATTGCTTTTACTTGTGGACAAAACACCAGCGCATTGGTCTGTGCCCTGATTCACTAGGCTGCTTAAATTACTTTTTATTTTTCTTTTGTTTGTTACCATAGTAACATTCAATAATTTTTTTCTCTCCCAATTGTTCCATTTCAGAGGAATTCTAGAAAACTCCCATGGATGAAAACAAAACAATAGTTGGGGAAAACACAGCTGAAGCTATAGAGGGGAAGCTCTAAACAGCAGATGATAATTTGTAAGCATGCAGAGCTCAGGTTTTGTTATCAACAGGAAGTGTGTTTCTGTAGCTGCCATTTGGTTTCTCTTCCAGTAAATCTGTGCCATTTTAACAGAAAGCAATATGTAGTTCAAATATTTATAAGATAAATGTATAATTAATTCATGAGAGTTTTTTCTTTTTGGAACAGAAATTTTACTGTGGTAATGGAAAAATAATGGCAAAAAAGTAATTGAGAAAAATTGTCAGTGAAGATTCAGCTGAAATTTCTTTTTCAATTAGGATAACTCTAAACCAATTTTTTTCTTCTCTATTTTATGTATGTTACAATAAATATAGGTATATTTTGTACTGCATGTGCTCTCTTGTTTTTTCTGCTACCAAGTGCTAGAGCTGAGTTGGGCAATACATTTAATATTGCCCTGGCATAGGCTGAGAGCAGGAAATGAATGTCTGCTGTCGGGGGGGGGGGAGTGGTTCAAAGCCCTGAGAGGTCAACAGATGATTTTCCATTTACTGCAGTGTGTTTGGTTCGTTCTGTTTTTCTCTGGTAATTCATTATGATTTCAAGTGAAGTAAAGGAGCTGCAGAACCAGATCTCTGTATATGTGACTATGGGGTGGCAGCTTGCAGTGTTGAAGTACCCAGGCAGCTGGGTGCTTCTCTTATCAAAATGTGTGATGGAAGGTTGAGGGTGGACATTGGAGAATGAAATATCACCAAGGAGGAGGGAGTTTAGATCAGTAATAAAGACAAGAAAATAAGCTCTATCATCAAATCAGATGCATAAATTGTAATGGATTTATTTATTATTAATTATGGGATTATTACAGTCTTGCAATAAATTCTGGTTTAGATTTATAATTTCTACAGCTATACTTGCAAAATACTGAGTTATATTACTATATATGTTAGGGAAAATTACTTCACCTTGTAAAATTCTTTACCTATTGTAACTATAAGCCTGACTAAAATAACATCTGAATGTGGAGAATAAAATCCCATGTAGCTTATTCTTTAACCTGCAGTATTTGATAGCACTTATAAATATACTGTAAAGAATGCTGCTTCTATTTATTTCACTCTCTTGCAAACTTTAAAAATTATACTATGTTTATGTGCTAGAATCCCCCTTTTATTGCTTATCTTTGTAAAGAGGTTTTATTTACTTGAAACATACCTTCTGTGCAAAATAAATTCTTTTGCTAATCCAAATTATTTCTGCTGCTTAAAACAAATCTACTATTAACTAACTCATCCTGGAGAAAAATGGCTTTAATCTCAGAGACTGCATTAAACTTAGAAGGAAACTAAATCAATAAAGGTGAAGGTCATGGAAACAGATGATTTGAGCAAACAACAGGCTGCCTACTGTACAATAGGGTTATAAAATAAACTGAAACAAAAGTCTATCAGAATGCATCAAGAATGAACTTTTTTAATAGGTTGCTCTTCAGAATGCCGAATGGTCAGATTTATCCCCTGCAGGTTTTACCCCCCAGTTTTCTGCTTCCCTTCCCCTAAGCTCCTTTCTCTCAGTCCTTTCCCTCTTGTTTCCTGCTGTGTTATAAACTAAATTACCTGTGGAAAGACCAGTGAGCCCTGATTAACTAATGTGTCAGGTTTTAAAAGCCCACAAGTACCTTGTACTGACATGTATGTGATGTGAAATCAAAATTACTCTGAAATAGGTGAAAAATGGACCACTTTGTTAACTATGTAGCTGAATTTTATCTCCCTGAACACATGTAATACAAATTTCCACATGAAATTTTGAGCTGATTTTTTGGAGTGGGATTCAGGGAAGAATTTGGGGGATGGGTCTATAAGTAGGAGGGGTGAATAGTAGCCACAGTGATTGATGACTTAGTTTAGCTCCTAGAGCTTAATAACCATTGGGGTTAATGGTTTGAGGTGATTAGCTGGTTCCAACCAGTCATTAATCTGCAGGAGGTGTCTTTAGTCTTGCTCACTAGACTTACCAAAGAAATGACACCCTAGCGTTTTGCTTGAACTTTGGTCTTTTGCTGTTGACAAATGAGTCTGAAAACAAATGAGATGAAATCAAATCCTACAGCATGATGTCACTTTTCTGGTACCCATATCAAGGGTTGTCCCAGAGCTGGGGTGGAGTTCTGACCTGATGGTGCTGGCAAGAATTTGACTCCTAATTCTGCATCTCTGCATCTGTTTTTTTTTTACTTTCTTTTCTGCATCAGTGTGTATCAGTGCATCTTCCTACCCACTAATTATAAGACCTATTGAAAATTGGGACATTCACTTAACTAAATGTAGATTTAAGTAATATCTTTGTATTTTAAAAGCAGGGATATTTATTTTTACCCAGACCTAGATTTAGAGTAGTGATATTACCACCTCTGCCTGCTTGCAGCGTATTCCACTTGTGGGCTGGAAACACTGAAGGGAATTTGCAGGAGGTGACAGGAGTTTTAATCTCTGTGCCCTGCACTAGCCTAAGCCAAATGAAAATCTTGAAAATCCACTTCAGCAGGGATGACAAGAGCTGTGCTAGAAATTTCTCTGCAGCAGAACCAAAGCTGTTGATAAGAATACACAAAGTTATTAAGCTAAAGCTGAAGAAGGCATCAATCATTTTGAAAGGATACTATTTGATTCTTTCCTCAAAGTCCAATCTGACCTGACACCAGCCTAACAACATCCTTTTATTCTATACAGCTGCATCACTGTCTCATTCTGCTACATTGTTAATACGGCCAGTAACAAAAAATAAAAATACCCCCCCTCCTCCCAGCAATGTCAATGTATATAAGGGGAATGAAGGAGGGGAAATAGAAGAGGTTAAAGGTTTACAGATACAGAAAGAAAGTACCTTTCAAATACTAATTTAAACTTGCTCTATTATTGAAGGCCTGTTTGGCACATCCACAGAAGCATGTAAAAAGTGACTGGCACCTGCAATTACATTTTGAGATAAAATATGTTAAAAAAGCCTAGCAATATCTTTTATCTGAAATATTAAATCTACCTTTCCTCTCTCTTTTATATAACAGTTGCTGAAAGGAAAAGAAAGGAAAACAAAAGAAAGGAAGAGGAAAGAGCAGAGAACTGGTCTTATTCATGAATGAAAGAGGAGGCATTCCAAGGAAACCACAGCAGAGAAGAAACTTTGGTGGTAACAATGGATGTTGTGGATAAAGGACAGTAGCTGGCAAGAAATTATCCTGGCTCTAGAACTGAATTCTCCTTGGTGCAAAATATGCTGATCTTTGTCATCAAACTTAAAGCTAATATCCTATCAAAAACCAGGATGCAGGCGCTGCTGCGTTCTGGGCTCCCGCTGCTTCTGGAGTGGCCTGCTTATTTAAATGGCTGGACTTTGTGCACACACAATAGACTGCTTCCTGGGAGTTGAGAGCTTCGTAAAATTACATTACAAGATCAACAATGACTGTGACAGACCTTGAATTCCTGTTCACCATTCAGTTCCTCGAATGGTGGAACAAACAGGATAGCACAATATTGTCTTTCAGGTGCGCACTTCAGAGAGATTGAATAAGTGGGTGAATTTCTACATTTAAGTCAAAAGCAGTAAGTCCTGGAAGCAGGTTAAATCATAGAATCACAGAAATCTTGAGTTGGAAGAAACCCATGAGGATCATTGAGTCCAACTCATTCATCACAGGACTACCTGAAACTGAATCATATAGGTACAAGTGTCATCCAGGCATTCCTTGAACTCCGATAGCTTGGTGCCAGGTCACTGCTTTAGATCTGGTCTGCCTGCTGTTATAATTAAAGTTTATTGTAAATAACAGTTTAGTGTCACTGCAAGCAGTGGATAAAGAAGTGTTTGCACTTGTTCACATCCAGGCACAAGTGACTCAGGATGTCTGGTTTGATGTGGGTCAAATGCTGCTGTGGACGGGAAGCCTCATCACTCTTTCTCTCTGAGGGTGCAGAACTGTTGTGCCCAGGAGGTGTTTGTTTCTCCACAGCTTCTGTAGCAGAATTTTCAGGAGCAGCTCTGCACTGGCTGTCCCCTATGACCACATAAGCATATGAGCACATCAGCCAGGTGGAGAGGAATTTCCGATCTTTTCTGGGCAATGTAATGGTGTTCCTGGACTAGTGGTCCATGTCCCTCTCAGCATGGTGTGGGAGGTGAAGGTCTGGTACACCTTGTGCCAGACGTATCTTTGCCCTGCTGCATTCCCATAGCAATGGCTTTAGCACCTGTGTGCAAGTCCATATGCCATTTCTGGGCTGTGGCTCATGTCCAGAGGTTTCCGTGTCCTCGCTATGATTCTGTGCTGAAGGCAGAGGAGGAATTGCATGTGCATAAGCTGCTACATGCCAAAAGTTTTTTGGCTACACTGCCAAATAAAAAGACATCGGCAGCATGGGAAATGGGGTGCAAAAAGCTGTGGTTTACCCAAGACACACGCGCATGAGGAGTCTGGACACATTCTGGTGGTCTGTGGCCTTGCCTGGCCATGAGTTCTGAAGGAATGGTTACTGAACGTGGAAATTTTGGCCATCAGAGCAGCTGAAGGTGGCCTGAATCTCTCCAGAGTAGTGGGCAGAACAGCAGTGCTTCCTGAGTCTCTTCAAGCACGTGAGGAAGGAGGAGGTTGGAATGAGATTGAGGATAATTGTGCTTTTTAATCTGGTGCCCCTTTCACCGTCTATTATATCAGCTGCCCTCTTTTCCACCCCATTAACTGTATGAGAATACCCTTTTATCAGCTTAAAGGCCTTAAAATACAGTATTTCGTATGTGGATTAAGGACAATATGCAGCATTAAGTAACCCATGCTGATGAATTCCTCTTTGGGGTCAAGTTTTAGAGGAATGCTGCAAGGTTGCATGATTTCTCTGTGTTGCTTACAAAAATAACAGATAAATAGATGCAATTTGTCAAACCCCCAGTCAGAGTAATGCATTTATGCCTGAATACAGTATTTCCCTAGAGTTTAAATTAGTTTACTTACATTCAATATCAGAATCCAGAATTCATGTACTTGTAGTTTTATAACCAAATCCATGACAATTTATTTTGTATGAAGGGTTAAATTACTTAATAAGAGCTTTCTCAGAATGTTTTTTCATTTTGTGGATGTTGGAAAAGAAGTCCAATTTTTTTGCTCCTAGATAGTGAAAATATACATCATTATGTTCTTGGTTTAGCTATGTAAATGACCCTACTGCTAAATGAAAATTGATATTTCAAAGCTGTAGTTTATTATAGCCTGATGGCATGTTAGCCCTTATCATTCAAGACAGTACTTAACTCTGAATAATACATCATGCTAACTCTCTGAAATTGTTATTATGAGATTTTAATGCACCATAAAACGTCTTATGATCTTCAGCATGCTCAAGCGTCAATCTAACACATTAATCTCACATACATCTTGGAAAACAGTAGTTTGGTAAAAACTGTCTTCATATATAGCACTACTTGTACTATATTTCATACATGGATTTATGTGTAAGTATGGGATTTGCAACATCTGAATAAAAGAATTATATTTTCTGCACACAAAATACAGCAAAATGAGATCTGAACCATAACTGGGAAGTCTAGATTCTGTCAAAATATTCTTATTAAATAAACAGTGCTGTTGACATAGCAGACATGATACTGAGGGAAAGTGTGTGTGAATATATTCTTGGGTTTGCACTTGGGCCATTCATGTTGCTCCTTTCTGATTGGAAATTATTGGTCTTAGTTTAGATGATGCAATTTTATTTTACATTTCTGAGGAAAATGCATTAGCTAACCTTGAACTGGAGGATGATGGGCAAGAACAAGGACAGAGAAATAGATTCTTCTTGGCTCTGACTCTTGCAGCACGGAATTTGTGCACAGGATGGCAAAAAGTGATTTGTGAACTGCTGTCTCCAGCCAGGTGGGTCAAGTTTGTGCCTATTCACACTTGTGTCCACTCAGTCTCAGAGCTACTGTGGGCCTTACGAGGACAACTGCTGGGGGAGGATATACAGTCCCTCTGCTTCTCTCAAAACCAGAGCTAAACAACAGGCAGTGTGCTGAGCCAAACCACCATCGGAGTCTGCTGGGGCAAAATGGCAACTCCGTCATACCACTTCCTTTTTTCTCTTTGTGATGGTTAAGGTGGAAAAAAGAAGCTGCAAGGGAGATGTACCCAAATATTCCTGTGGCTGGTCAACAAAAGTGGAGGAGTGTTCTTCAAGGGTTACAGTCTGATTCCTGCAAAGCTGCAAGTTTAGCATTGCACCGTTGGACCATAGCTGGAAAAATCACTCAAGGGCTGTGTTCTAAACTTTGCAAAGGGAAGTCCTAATTTAAGGGTTCTGTCTCATTTGTGTCTGTATTAATCAAAATCTTTTCATTCTGGACTTAATTTGATGGAGCCCATATGAAAAATGGTTGAGAAGCCATCCCTAGCATGGATAGTTCATAAATCAGATTCGATATATTCCAAACTAAACTAAAAATTCAACACGTTTCATCACATATGTTCTGCATGTTCTTCCTTAAGTAAGAAAATTAGTGACTGTAACCTATATCCTTTCAAAATACAACAGATATTTAAATGAAGCAAACTGCAAAAGGCAAAAATGTTCTTATTTTTTTAATACTGATTATTTAGGCGATGGTGTCTGGTCCAGAAAACTCTGTAAAGAAACATAATTTTCATCCAAATCCCAAAGTTCAACTGCCAGATCACATTATTTCTCTAGCTGTAGGATAGTTGTAGTTTTGTAAGACAGTAAGTTCTTGTGAAATGAAAATGTAGCAAAAGCTGTTCTGGAATGTGAATTATGTTTTCTGATTTTCAGCCTAAAGGGGTTGACTACTACTATGCTTGACATTATAAACATATATTATGTTTTCTGTCCCACCAGGTTTAGAATTTGTGTTAAAAACACCCAGTCTGAAGGCTCTATTAAAATCTGTATTTACACCATTTAAGGATGCATGCTTTGAACCATCTATCTTAACATGTTTTAAACTATCTAACTTATATTAGACTATTTATCTTAGACTTTTATTTTAGGTGGTCTGATTTTCTAAAATTTACCTTTGCAGCCTATAGCAACTGCCTTTGAGTGTCCCGATTACATGTCCGCAATGATCAGACACAGTATTTTCTGATTTTAAAGAGGTATCAAAGAGAAGGAAGGAGAGAAATAATGACCAGATATAATGCTGAAGGCACAATAATTGAAAGGAAGAGCAGTATTTCTCAGTATATTGCAAACTGAATGGAGGTTGTGCAGTTTAAAGAAGAGGTTACGGGGTCTATTGCACAAGAAAATTTCAATTCAGGGCCAGCAGTGGCCACCTGTGGTAAGGAAGATGCTGGTGAAGAAGAGGAAACGAGGAGTATGATGCAGGAATAATAGGCCTTGTAAAGAGAGGATTCAATAAAGCAGCAGCTGGAGAGGCATCGTGGCACTTCAGCAGTCTTTGTTAGGTGTGGTGCTGCTGTACATTGCTGCTCTCCTCATTTCTATTGAAAAAATCAACAAGAGAGTAAGTCACGCTTATGAAAATTAGATTGCATTTTCACCTGATAATAGGAATGGGCTTTTTGTTCAGTAGAAAATAACAGAAAAATCTATTTGTTATTAAGGGGGTTTGTGTATATCTTCTTTCATTAAAAAAAAAAAATCTCCAATGAGTCTTTTTCACAAAGAAATAGTTGTCCGGTTATATGTAAGGGAATTTTTGGGATTGCTACTCATAAGATTTGTTAAGGGCAGACATAGACTTCTCCATTCCAAAGCAAAAATTTGCAATGTGTTCATAATAACCAATCTACAGGAGTTACATATAAGTTAACATAAGAATATTTACAGGTAAATAATTTATCCTGAGTGTTATTGACACTAACCAGCTACAGACAAATGGGAGTATGTAAAAATGTGTGATGATCCAGTCATCACCAAAGAGCTCAGTGTCAATTAGTTAACTCAGGTGGATGGTTCTTGAAATGAAGCATATAAAACACTTTAAAATTCACGTCTTCAAAACATTATTAAAGGTGAATAAAGCTCCACTGAAATGGCTGGGGTTGTTCACACATATATGCAAAAATAGGGATTTTTGAGCTTGAATGCTTGGCATAACTACTGAAACTTCAGGGATGCATTTGTACCAAGGTCCAAGTCAGGGGCACACACTGAAATCAGCCGTGACACTCTGCAAGCCCTGGTTGACCCCAAGTGGAATACTTTAAATCATTGAACTTCATGTTTCTTCTCTTATAGAACTCATCCCCTCATCTGCTTATAAATGTATTTCAGTTTCACGGTGTCCAATACCAAACCAGCCAACTAGCCCCTTATCAAACGAGAGGGCTTTGTATCCTAAGGTGAGAGCAGATAAATTATTCTCTAAGATGACACCAAGGAAGAAATGAATCACAGAATATTTCCATCAAGAAGTTGTTGACAGTTTGAGGAAGGCAAATAATTCAATGATTAAGTGAGAAGTCTGCTATTTTTCTTTGTTGTGTATTATTTGTGAACAGTGATTTTTATTTTTATACTTTCTGAGTAATAGAAGACGACAAAGGATAAATAACATAACAGAGGGGAAAATGTCACTATGAAATCAGTGAAAGATAAAGGATCCAAATGAAGGAACTGAGAACATTTAAGGGGCAGAAAATAATAACAAAAAAACTGTGCATCTGTGTCATCGCATGAACAAATGCCTCTGTATCTTGCGTTTCAAGCTGACCCCGGGGTAATCAATCACAGTAAGACTGTCACCCATGCAAGGTTAAATGTGAGATGAGGCAGCTCCTCATCAGAAAACACATGGAGACCAAGAAAATATCCTCCATATACACCTCAAAGTGGGGAAAAGTATTTCTGAATTTAATCCAAATTAGATCATGTGAAGTTTCATGTGTTTCTTTTTAATTTTTTTTTTTTTTAAATTTCCTTTGTGTACATGCACACCATTTTGGCTATGACAGTCCAAAAAGTTTGATTTTTTCATGGCATAGATCATCATAGCTCTGTTGAAATCAGAGAAATTATGGCAAGATAGCCCCAGTCATATATTTAATCCATATTACAGAGTTGCAGTGCTTTCAACAGGCTGGAGTTGATTTTTGCCATGACCCTCTTGCACACAGCTGCACTAACATAAGCCAGATCACATGTAGTGCTATCCTCTTTTTTTCTGCAAGCAAGCAAGCAAGGACAGCAAATATTATGACCATCACTTCATCCAGACATCTGACAACAGAAGCAGGTTTTCACTTGAACCATAGCTGTTTACAAGATATTTGTTCAGCTATGACTAATAACTGGTCAGGGAAATTATGCAGGGAAGTTTCTACATGGAACTGACACATCATGTAGATGACTAAGTTAATAAAATAGTAGTCTTCCTTTTCATCCAAGAATGTGGTACTACAGACAAAGTCATTTGGATGACCCAGAAGGGGAGATATTAGGAAGACCAAGGCATCTTCATTTAGAGCAGGGCTGTTGTGGCATTCTGGCTAAAGTCATGTCTAGTGTGCTAAGGTCTCTTGAGATTTAAAACACATTATCAGTGTCTGGTATCTCATCTTTTTTTTCTCCTATCTAGGTCAAACAGTTCTTGTTATAAGCTGTTTATGGTAGGTATATCTCACAATGCTTAAAGCAGAAATTCTTAGCCATGAGAATGAATCTATTCAATTGACAATATTCATATATACTCATATATAGAGGCATGACTGTTTGCAGATATAATTCCTCATTTTCTTCACACACAAATGAAGATCAAATCTTGGCTCTCCCGAGCAATACCCATAGGTAGAAAATCTAGATATGTGCATTTTTTTGCAATTTCAAAATATTATATGTCCTATTTCCCATTTGTGCTGGGATCAGTATGGAAAATACCTTGAACTGAAATTATAAATTTATTATTTAGTAAAATGATTAATAGTGACTGGTCATGAGCTCTTTCATATTACTTCTGTTTTTAAATCTATGGTTATGTTAGATATACACTGAAGCTTTCCCTATAAGTTAAGTGTGACAGGCATGGAAATAATTTTCCACCTTAATGTAGCATAAAAATTGTTAAGATGTTTCTGACTCTTGTAATTTAAAACCTTCTCCTGCTACTCATCCCCCTGCAAATAGTTTCATTACCTTAATTTCTTCTGGAAATTGGAGACAACTTGTGACTAAGACACTGCAAGGCTTGATTCAGTGCTTATTTGGAAACTAAATTATGAAGGTCTTTATAACATTACAGAGTTTAGACACAGAAAGGACAGCTTTAGCTCTTAAAATTAGTGTTCCATTAAGAATCATTCAAAAGGACTTATTTTCATTGACCAACATTTTCTAAAAAGCAGGCTCAATTAATTTGTCACAAAAATGAGTTTCAAAATCCTTTGTTGACAGAAATTTAAGATATGGCATTACCAATGGCTTACCCACTTTCTTGTCTGCTGTTCTAAAGGGTAAATTGACCTTGTTTCTCAGTGCCCTGTTTTATCAATTATAACACTGCTTCTAGTAACTAAAGCTTCTAGAGCATTTTGGGAACTCTATCTCTGGGGTTTGAGTTGGGGTGGTATTGAGCATTCCAAATCTCCAATCATGAAAGGATATATATGTGATGTATGCTATGTTTTAGACTTCCATTCATCTGTTTGTCTGGTTTTCTGCAGGCCATAAGAGGATTTTCACTCTCCACAAAATTAAAAAGTTACTGGTTTGTTTTCCTTCATGGTATTTATGAAACTCATGCTATGAAGCTCAGTAAAACAAACTGAGAGAATTCTCAGTGTGTTTTTTTTTCTGCAGTTTTTCCAGCAAAATTCAATGCTCACAAACACTTAGATAAAGTTTATTTCTTGCCACCTAAAGGAATGATCTCCAAGACCAGAAACTCTCTTCTTTCAGCCCAAAGGAGGTGCCAATATCTTTCTGGGTAAGTGCAAAACCCAGCACATAAGTAGGAAAAAGTTTATTTTATAGGCTAGTTTTTACATGTAAGATTTTCCTCCTTTCCTAAATTGCCAAAATTTCTGCAGGATCCTAAGCAATGATAACCACAACAGGGAGAAAGTATATATATTGCCTAATATTTTTTTAATATGTGTTATTTAAGAGGAAACAAAGGAAGAGGAAGCAGTCTTGGGTAATTTCTTTTTCAGACATTTACTTGCAACATGGAGGCCAACATTGCATTCCCTTAGGTATAAAAAGTGCTAGAGTAAAGTCTGAGAGCTTCTCTCTCTGACAGTCAAACACAGCTGCATGAGCTGGAAAAGCATTGTGTAGGCTATAAAATGGGATGTACAAATAATCACACTTTACTTTCCAAAATTCTCTCTTCTCTGCATTAAAGGTCAAGCAGAACAGCTCTTTCATCTCCTAGTGTTTGCAGCTAAGGACATGCATGGCAATCTTCCTCAACACTGAGCAGTACTGCTAAAACTGTATTATTCATACTCAAGCACTGGGGCCTTAGGGAGAAGCTGCTCTGTAAATTCACCAGAGGAAGGTGATTAAGTCCTTGTATGGCCCCTGTATGATATGCAGACCTCTTGGTGCTCTCTTGCTGTGCCGTTCTGAATCTGAGGTGTCAGTGATTAAAAGTCAGTGTGAGATGACTGACTGCAGCTCAGCACTGATGTGACACAGTAGTTAGTCCTACTGTCATCCAAAAGGTGCCAAAAGAACTGGGGACTAGTCCTACTGTCACCAAAAAGGTGCCAAAAGATCAGGGGGCCCTTTGGCATATCATGAGCTCTTTAATCTGGTGTAAAATTGTGTTTGTTTGCTCGTGTCTATTTTTGCACCCTTTCTCATCTTCTACTATTTCTCTCTTTTTGTGGTTTTTCTGCCTCTTGATCCTCTTTCACTTCTTGTTTTGTTGTCTCAATCTTGTGCTAGCAATCCTTCTTCCCTTTGTCTGTTTTAGCTCCCCTCCCTCTTACACTGAGGGATGCCTTGCAGTTGGTATTATTATGAGATTAGTAATGCTCCCAGACAGTGTGAACCATGCCACACAGCTAACCCAGTCCTTTCCCTGATCTCTGTAGATGACTTCAGATCAAACAGAGCAGGGAGAGGCCCCAGTGAGGGCAGTGCAATGATCCACTTCCGTATGGGGTATAAAGTTAATTTTTTTTAAAGAGGGCTATTATTTTTCCACTTTATTGCTGTCTGCCTTTCCCATCCTACCCTGCCACAGGGCACACAGATGCAGATCTGCCCTGCTTTCTGGAGAGGGCATGTTTTTACAGTCTGGGTGGACTTTAAAATGACCCCTATGTGCCATTCCATCATGCCTGTAAGCCTGTGTGAATGATACATATGTTACATACCCAGAGGTGGCAGTATTATTTTCATGGTGTGATTTCCTTGGTGTCCTGTAACAGCTGTGTCAGGCAGCAACTGTCTTTGCAAGGATGCCCCTCAGAAATGAGATCTTTAGGTCTCCATTGTAAGCAAAATCCCTGGGGGGGGGGGAAATACAGGCAAACAGATCTGCTCGTGAGCTTGGCCAAAGACATGAAAGCTGAAAGGGCTGGCTTGGCACAACTTTCTCAGTGAGATCAGGTTAAGCAGAACCTGCACTTTAGCCTAACAATGAAAAACTGTACATAGAAGGAAGAAGGGACACAGGGGAGCTGAAAGCAAAGTAGTGACAGAAGAGATTGCAACTCTGGAAGAGAATAACAGCTTTTCCTTTGTATCTGGCATGATCTCACTCCTGGGTCCAAGGAGCTCATTAACTCCTTAATAAGACTACTATGGTACAGAGGGGGGTACTGTTGAATCTCAGGTAAATTCATGGCCTTTTTTTCTGGTCTGTGCTCCCTGAGATCCTGTTTTGCTGCGCAAATCCCTGTACAGCAGTTTAATTTTTAGATTAGTCTCAGAAGTAATTGCAAAAAAACCCAGTTATTTCACTTTCAGGCTTGAAGAAAGTACAAATTCCTAAAGGCAACACTGTTTTACTTGAATTGATGAAGAAAATAGATATAAGTAAAGCTGAATATAGAATCACAGGCTAATCTGACCAGTGTTGTATTTTACTTATCAGTAGCATCATAGATACATCTCTAATAGGGAATTGTTTTATATGAAGCAATCTAGTTTTCCAAATCACACCGTAACAATTTTAATGACAACACATCTACAGAAATCTCTGGCCTGCGAGGGGAAAAAAAGCATATGCAAAACATGGAGCTAAATACAATCTGTGTTTCAATAACATTTGTGACTTGATAAGTGCCTCAGTTTCTGGCATCCAAATTGAAGCACTTTTAAAGAGAACTTTGTGTATCTGAGAAAGCAGAGGTCTCCCTCTGGAAAGCAATGGCTTAACTGGCACCATGCTTCTTAGATGTGGGGTTTTTGGGGGTGGTGGTATGGGTGTTGTTACTCTATGTAACATAAAACTGTATTTGTTATCTCTAGAATACAGCTACTTGGCTGATGCCTTTACCTGTGCCTGCATCACTCACTCTCTTGCCTTTTGAGATAAGCTTCAAGTATTTACAGTTGATGATCCCACTTATAAGGCAAACTCTACAAATGTGTTTTTCCTTCATACTATTTCATACAAGCTAAAGTTTCAATTTCCACAACACACCACAAGACTGAACAGGGTTTCTTTTACCATCTTCAGTGCTGTTTTAGTTTCTTTAACAAATAAGCTTGTGTACATTAGAACCAGTGCATATTAGAATTCCAGGGGTCTCTGATTATCCATCCTATTTACTGAACTTTATAAATTTTATGGGTTCTATACTTCCGTATATTGTTTTTGCAATAGATCACTTTATTTATTTCTCAGAAAACATTTTTTCCTGTTATCTGTCCATTGAAGGGAAAGTTTTTTTTCTCCTAAACTCCTAAAGAAGGCAGAACTAATTAGCTATGAATTTTTATTCCACTGATCATGTAATCTATAAATTGTGTTGTAAAGTAATTTCTTGTAATTTTTTGCGCTAGAGAACTACAGAAACAATGCAGACCAAGGACAAAGACATAGGCTACATAAGCAGACAGATTCCTGCCAGCATAATCTACAAGTGGGAAGTTAACACTTGGCTTTTTGAAGCAAGCTCTGACCTGACAACAGCAATAAGCTTCTCAGAACTGGGTCAGAGAGACTGGAGGGTCAAAAAATTAATTAATGTTATGCTGAAACAACATCGTTTTGGTACTATTGAGCATGCAGTCATTCTTCCCTGCTCCTGCTCTAAAGTAATATATTCAGAAAAGTTACAGGAAATGTGTCTCTCTACTGAGTCTGAATAAAACACAGGAATATTTTAAAACTACATGAAATCAGTGTTGGTACTACTTTAAGTATTTTTAGCTTTCATTTTCTTTTTCTTTTCCTTTTTCTTTTTCTTTTCAAGAGAGATAAAATAGATATCATCTCTCCAGCTCTTGAAAATGATACATACGTCTAAAAAATTCAAGTTTTGGCTATAGATTTTCCAGCTGTGGTATTGTTACTAATTATTAAATGCCTCCACGACTAAATGAAATCTGTTGGATGATGTCCTTCTAAGTTTCAGTGGAATGATTTCACAGGGATCTGGGAAGTGTAAAGACAAAAGGCTCATCTGAATACAAGCACAGGAGTGAGCCCAGTTACCTCTGCCCTCCTCCTCTTCCTCCCTCCTGCCATCACCTAGAGCAGTTGTAAAGGGAATCCTTTTGGTTTGGTTTTATCCATCAGCCTTGCAGTGTCAGTCTGCTTACTGTCAAGCGTGCAAGTGCAAAGGAGCTGGTATTGCCCCTTGTCTGGATGATTGGTGTCTCTTAGGATGAGAAAAGCCACTGGAGTGGCTGTTCTGGAAGTGTGATAGCAGCAGCATATTTGAGCACAACTCTCCTGTAGGATGAATCATCTTATCAGCCTGTTTAGACATGAGTCATGGAGGCTCATGAAAGGGTTCCAATGGCTTATTGTTGTTCTAATAAATTGTCTGCTGTAAATTAATTTATGTTCCTGGTTTGTATCCTTTTTCCTCAGGAGAAATCTTATCTAGGAAATACCCTGCACCAATAGAAGATTGTGAAGTATCTCTTGGACATTTTTTGCTCCAGGGTCTTCAGTGATCATTGATTTACAATAGAAGAAATAAATCTGGGGGACTGCATTGACCTTATAAGAAATTCAAGTTTCTTTTTTTCCTGCAGATTGGCCCATGAAATGTTAAGTGGTCCAGAACGGAAAGGATAAAAAGCAATGCTGATGGGACTGAGATGAAACAAGGAAAAAGGCTCAGGGTGTAGGTGGTGATTTCATGGAGCAAGTATCCCATGCTGCCTCTGAACAATGAACAGCGTGAGGAAAATGGAACAGAAATATCCCTTTCTTCTTTGATTTGGTCTTTGGGAATTTCTTGAGTCAGTGCACTGTCTGTGGCCCACAATTGTACCCAATAGACTCAGGGAGCTAGAGCTGGAGGGCAAGGGCAGCTTCAGGACAAGCCCTTCTGCAGGTCTGCTCAGCAGGGAGGGCTTGGCAAGGCAGCTAGTGCCACCCCGGAAGGCCAAAGGGAGCTTGGCACTGTCCTGCAGTCGCTCCTCTCCCATGGTAAATGGATCTTCCTGTTGGGATACATTCACTGGAGACCAAGGGGCAGGGTTTTTACGCATTTGTTGGCTTTTATGTTGCTTGTGTGAACACATGCTAGCCCACAGCACACTGTGACTAATGCCCAGGGTATGTGGTGTTCGTAAGAGGGTGTTTGCACAGGGCTACTGCCCTTGAAATGGCAGCTGCCAGCTCTGTTGCCTGGCAGACTACACAGAAAGATCCCCTTGTTTGGGGACCTCAGCTAATGCTTCCACAGCTCACTCCTCCCACCACCCTGAGCTGCTTTGTGATGATAAACCAAACAAGTGCCAAACACTGCGGTGCGTGCGGGCAGGTGTGCACCTGCCCAAGTGCAGCTTGTGTTTATGCAGAAACATGGGCTCACAGGAGGTTTGGGGTGCTTTCAGCCCTTTTGGCCAGCTGTTGTGGGAAACATACTCTGTGAACACCTGTAGGAACAGAAAGATCTCACATGTGCCGCTGGGTGATAGACATCCTCCAGTGCTCAACAGAGTAAAGATTTCTTCTTTCTGTGAATCTCGCGGTTTTAGCTGGGATGCTCTAATGCAGCTTGTCATCTCTTTAATCAGATAGTTTTAAACTGAAGAAACACTTCAAGCTCAAAAAAGAGTTTAGCTTATATGTTTTTAATTACTTGTTGGCAAACACTTTTATTTCCAGAGCCCTGTAAATTAATGAACAATAAATTGAACTGCTGCTTCCCTCTTGTTATTTTAAGAAATACTTTTAAATATGCTACCCATTTGTAGCCATATGCCATAAATATTTTCTTTAAAGGTTTGAACCCAAGAAGTACATTCTTTAGGTTTCCTTTACAAACTGAAGCAAATGCTTTAAATGCGCCTGATTTTAACTTGCCATCATGCAAGTTGCTCTCTATGAACTCAATAAAGATGCAGTTTCAGCACACTTGAATCTTACTGCAGTTTGGGGGCTGAAACTTTCTGTCAAATTCAGGAGCTTTCTCTTTTTTTTGTCTTTTTTTTGTCTTTTTTTTTTCCATACTAGTTTCACAGTTTAAGTGCTAGAGTCATCTGCAACTCTGGCAATAGCTGTGTTTCCCTACTGGCCAGGTCAAAGTCTGGCTCCATCTAAGCCACATAAGCTCCGCATTTTGTGGTCTGTTACAAAAACTTGACTAAAACACTTTTTTCCTAACCTGCCCCTTACCTCTCCTGCCATGTAAGGTGATAAGATACTACCAGCTTAATAACTAGAAGAGAGAGATTTATTTTGTGCATGGGTCAGGTAAAACATTATTTGCTTAGATGACAGCTACCCCAAGTAGACATACTGCAGTTGGCTGTGCTTTGCCTGGAATAAAACCAGTTGGATCCATAGCTGTGACAGTAAATGAGGATTAAAACGACATCCTGTGGTTTCAGCATCTGCTCTGAAAAGAGATACAAGAGGATATATTCTAAACGTATAATCAAGGAATGGGAAAGATTAACAAGCAATATCTGTCCTCTGCAATCAGCTTTGAAAACAACAGCAACAATTTTTACTTGCTGATTATTTGATGGGGTCTAGTAAATATTTGAACCAAGCAGTAATATGCATCTATAAACAACTGAAAATTCATTACTCCAGATAATCTTAACATCAGGAAGCAGGAGTGACTAAACACTTCCTCTTGTATCTCCTCAACTTTGTTTCACCCACTTTCCACCTGTGTACCACCCTTCTGCTCTCTGTGTCCTGACATAAATAATATCTTGCTGATGAGGCAAAATTAGGATTTTGTGAAGCTTTGCCTGGCTGACCTGAGTGGGGCTATTCTGGCATTATCAGCTTTGTCAGATGGTGGACCACTTAGCACTGTTGCCCTGGTCTGGACACCTGTCTCCTGAGCACCAGTTCTTCCTTAAAAATCCAATTATACTGGGTAAACAAATTCTCATCTAATTAACTGTCTCCATCACCATTACCAAGTTTTTGAGCCTCAGAGCTCTGATACTGCAATTGCCACGTGGTAGTGTTCGCAGAAAGAGGCAAAGTCTCCATGCTCACTTAGCAAGAGGAGCGCTTTCAATTTTCAGGACCATACTTAGGCCAATATAATTACACCAAAGTTATAAGTTAGTTCATCAAAAGTGAGTCTGCAAGGCCAAAATCTCTTTTCCCTGGATTTACTGGCCTCATGCATTCTGGATTTGTAGTGTCTTTCAGCAGTTTTCCAATAGTCCTTAGAAGTCCTGCATACACAACACAGAATTGCATACATTAGGACATTTTAATACATATTTTTGACTTTATGTAATCTAAATAACAGGTTTTTGGTTTTTTATGTATTTGTAGATGAATGTGCTAAAAAATGATTTTTTACTCTTTTAAAGAATATCAATGACCACAAGTAGAGTGATGTGCATATCCAAACTTGTTAGTGTTCCTTGGAGCTGGCTCATTGTCCATGCTCCAGAAGTGACACAAAATACAGGATTATTGTGGGAATTGGAACAGCATTACCACCAGAACAAAATGGTTGGGAAAAAAAAGATTACTGTGATGAAAATGATATTTAATGGCTTTAACTTGGATTTCAAAATCACTATCTGTCATTCACCAGGAATAGGGAGGGAAGGAAATTTGTATTCAGCAAAAAGCAGTATGCTGGTCTTTAATACTCTGTACTTGGAGACTGACCCTGGGCCAATTTTTGGAGTCTTGGTTTCATAATTTTTCAAAGTCACTAGATTTTGCATAAACTGTAAACCACAGTTTTCCCATCATTTGGTTATGCAATGGCTGACAAGAAACGCAGCAAAAATCCAGTGTGGAATCTTTGAAAGAAGCATATTGACCTTACAGCATGCCCAGTCCAAAAAATGATTATAGAAGAAAAATGGCCATAGTTTTGGTTTTATTATGAAACCCTTTGAACTGTTTGGGTAATTTTTGTCCATGTTGAATAATTTCAGGGCTAGTTTCTTCCTGAAGACAGTAATTTTTCTTACTGTGTTAAAACACTGACACAGTACCAGATGTATTTAAAGCACGTTCCATTATTAGTACACAAACTGAAACTGAAGTCTTTTACTAAAACCACAACTAAGCATTTGACATTAAACATTTGAATCTCCCTTCTGTTGTGTATTGCCATTGACATAAAATACAACAAATGCACTGGACATAGACTACAGAAGTTGAAATTACCTCCCTCTTAAGCAACATTTATTATCTTGCCATAGTATATGGGGTTTCTGTGTGGCTATACATATTCTGAGCAAGATCAATATAAAAATCTTTATTTAAACAGGAACTTATGTTCTGATTCAAACCCAAAAATTAAATCTGATGCCTTCATAATTATGCTCACACTTAAATAAACATGTATAGATCACAAAAAGAAAAAACAACCTGCAAAGCAACTTGCAAATTATTATTAAAAAAATAGCCAACAAATAATATCCCTTTGGTTTGTAACTTGATTTTGAAATAATTTACAAAGCCACGGTTAAAGTCCTACTAGAAAAGCTACAGAGCTCTGCACTATTAAATACACTTATTATAAACTGGGTTAGTCTGTCCTTCAGGACAATGCCACAATAGTTAAGGCAGTGCCAAAAAATCACACGCTTGCAGAATATTTACTTGGAAATAAGGAGTGTACTGAAAGCCAATGTCAGTGGCTTCAAGATCCTGTCTCACCAACCCAGGCACGCCAGGTGGTGGGAGGCACAATGTGAGCAGCATTATGCAGAGGATGGGAAAGGCTTAACCTCATACGGCTGCATGGTTCAAAAAGTGTTTAATATTTGCCTTTTTTTTTTTTTTTTTTTTTTAAGAGTTTAACTTTTTTGTGTGATCAGGCAATCGGATGCATTACAGGAACAGCTCATTTCCTTTAAATGGAATGACATGGCACAGCAGTTCCCAAGCTGTAATATGTTGATTAGGGTTGTGTGTAAACTGCAATCAGGTGATAGCTGAACTGGTTTGAAAGTATAAAATCAGAGGAGGAATACATTTAAAATGCATGATTAAGAAAGCTGGTATAACCAGGTGTCTAAGCCTCAAGTGCAGTGTGAGCTTGGAACGATCCAAGAGCTACTGACAAATGTCAGAGTGGAGAAAAGGAGCTGAGTTGGTGCTTCTCTCCTTGGTTGTACAGTGCTGAGCACTGCACATTATAAATAATAGATCTTTCTACAGAGAGTTAACTTATTCCTTAATCACCATGAGGGTTGTGGTTGATGTGTTTGAATCCCAATTCAAGCATTTGCAGCTGCTCTGACATGTATTCCTTTATGCCCTTGGAAGCCAGCCACCCCTTCCCAAAGAGCAGTCCTTATTTTTTCTCTTTCCATGCTTTCCCTGTGCTCGGCCTCTGAGGGAAAAATTTCAGTGTAATTTAAGAAAAATCATTACATTTGTCTTGAAATATTCCTTCTGTCTTAGAAAACAGTCTTTGTAACAAGAGCATTTGAGCACTAAGTAAATCTGCTAGTATTTAGAAAGTTTACCTCTGTGTGTGAGAGCAGATATGCATGCATGGGTTATGTCAAGATAGCAAACTGTGACCTAGAAAAAACAGAGGGTCACTTGAAGCTTGTCTTCATGTTATCAGCAGTTGTTTTATTTTGTTTTAGGCTGAGCAATACAAAACTGTTAAGAACACATATGCTTGAAAGCAAACATTACTCTATATATATTTTTCTTCCTAAAAAAGTGTTACCACCTTCTCCATGAGACATGTCTGTGCTAGTGTGCAGCTGGATGACATTTGTGTTTATCTATGCTGTTGTCATCTTTGATTGTTGGATTAAACTTTGTAAAAGGCAGGGAAGAATATTTTTGTATGCCATTTATATAGGTCAGAAATTATTCATGTGCTGGATGTAAGAGAGAGGAAACAATATGAAAATAATGTTGGCAAATACTGTATGAATGCCTAAATTCTTGCACAATCATTCAGTAACTTGAAGATCAAAAGATCAAAATAATAGCATGTCATGAAAGTAGTCACATGCTTTATTTGTGAATTAAGTTCCACTGTGAATACAGCTCTTACTTTGGTACCACTTGACTTCAGGTGAAAGAGAATTTAAAAAAAGTCCATGCAAATAAAGATAGAACTGTTCTAAGTTCTTTCATTTTGGGCACAGGCATGTTGGTGTCTGCAAATATACCAATGACCTGGGCATATATTTGTTGCATGCAGTATCACTCACTCACCCCAAGTCACACTGTGAAACACCTCCACAAGGCTCAGACAGGAAATAAGCAACTCAAATTTCCAAAGAAGTGCTCTGACATTCATGAAGCAAGAGCTGGTATTGTTTTGCATGTGAATGTACGTGTACACATTTTATCTCAGACCATCAAGGCAGAGCTCTGACAACACTGAGGGTAAGAGGAAAGCACAGATGTATCCTTACTGAGAATGCAGCTGAGGAAAGACTTAGATTAAAGCTGGTTTGGCTGGGAGAATACCCAAAGACACACTTCTGAAGACCTCATTAACATGACCCAGTTGAGTTGCAATGCATGTAAGGAGTTTGACATTTAGATGTGCAGGCAAGCGTGTACAACCTTACTATGGTACAAAACTGGCAGTTCGGTCCACAATGGTGAGGCTTGCTAACACCTACAATTTCCTTTAGGCCATTGATAGCAACTGCCTGTTGTAAGCAGAGTGAAAATAATGTCTTCCTAAAGCTTCAGTGAATACAGTACTGTTGTCTGCTTCCTACTCTGAGCAACTGCATTATGTGAATGAAGTATAAATTCTTAATTTACTTTGTGCAGTGTATGCAGTTATACAGGTTTTCCTGTGTTTCATCACAGAGCTGGTTTCTCTATATCCAATCTGGAGCTGAAGTTGTTACTTGTTTCCCTAATAAGGTGGTTTAAGCTTGTTTGGAAGCAGGAATAAGACATAATTTTGTTGGAATAAGAAGTAATTTTATTCATGATCTGTCCTCTCAGAAACATATGGCAATTATTCAAACTTGCAAACAGCAGTTTTTCACTTGATCAGTCAGTACTCACGTAATTTCTGGACATCAGTTTCTGAATAATTAACATTCTCCTGTTACAAGAATGCACTTGTATACTTACAGTCAGGGACTTAAGGCTGATCTGTTCCTATCAGTGGGAAAAGTGGCTGTATTTGGGTTCTCTGATGATCCAGAATCTTTCTCAGACTGGAAGTACAGAAGGCATGATGGACTGGCTGATTTGCTCTGGAGATCTGGTCGTTCATGTTAGGGGAGACACACGCACAGCAGTTTTAAAAAGTCCTTTCTCTGTGCATTACACAAGATTAGTCTTTACATTCTTTCTGGAGCTTCTTCCCAAGAAGATGTGCTTTCTCTCGACCTGAACCAGTGGAAAGGATGCCTTCTCCAGCAAAACTATGTCCATATGATCCTATGGTGTAGGTGCCCCACAGCACCGCGATGTGCACCCGGGTTTTACAGCCATGAGAAAATGAACTCAGCTCCCTCAGGACATACATGGTGTAAACATTACTTTCTGTCTTTCAACACTTTCTCAGTATTTCCTCATCTCCAGAAGTTCCACCTAGAACTGAAGTCAGAATCACGTGGGAGGATGAAGTTATGTGTGGTACTGTAGATGAAAATGCAGCTGGGGAGGACAGTAAATACTTCTACATCCCCCCTCTCATATTTCCATAGGGTCCCCTTCGCCTTGCAGCTTGTGCTCAGCACCAGGCTGAGCAGCACTTGTAACTAAATAAGTCCTGAAGATTTGAGGGCTCTCCTCTCCCCAGCAAATATCTGATCTTTGGGTTGCCTAAGATGCCACGAAGGCAACACTCTGGTAAGCAACTCCCTCCTCCATCTGGCTCCAGTTCTTCTCTCCCTGTTCAGATATCCCCCATGGCTCAGAAACAATAACTGGTTTTACAATAAACCTTCACTCTTTGTAATGCAAATGGTTCCAAAGGCTACTTTGTTGCCATAAAACAATTTGAACAAGCTTTTGAGCCTTTCAGTGTATTCTTGCCCTTCTAGCAGTATGAAGCTCTGTTTTCACAATTGCCTTGTCTTATGCCATTAATGAGGGACAAATGGTCAAGGCAGGGCTGTGAGGGGGTAGCTGCTCCCTTGTTTGAAAGCGTGTCTTCTCTGTGCCTGCAGCAACTGAACATGTAATGACAGCAACAAAGGGGTGACAGGTCCTTAGAGCAAGCTTGGCCTGGATTTTCATTGTTTTGAGCAGCGCTCTCCTGGCTTACCCTGGAGATGAGTGGATGTTTTAATGCTTAAGCAAAAGGCACTGCCTGATTTTTACTTTTCCTAGACTCAGAGCGAGTGATCTTACTATTACTGTCCTGCTGATTCTTTAGAGTGTAAACTCTACTCAGAGTAACAATGGGAACAGCTGTTAAAGAAAGGGTCTCAAATTTGGCACCCAGAGACACAAGCCTTTTCTGAAAATTGCCATCAAAAGTCCGTAATATTTTTCTTCAAACAGGGAAAACAACTCAGAGTGTACTACAGGTACCGTTTGATGATTATCCATTAAATATGGAACACAATTTTACTGATGATCAGAGAATGAAACAGTAACACATCAGATTTTCTCTCCCCTTTTGTTCAACTAAGTGCAGTTAAAAATAAAACCGAGATGATGTTAAGGACTGGATATGAAACAATTCAGTATTAGAAATATTTTTAGTAATAGATTACAATTATGTACTCTTGCAAAACAAAGTCATTTACATATGATTCTCAACTTCCACCAACATATATTAAACCTAAATGTTTAGGTTTAGCTCTTTAGAAAGAGCTGTCTTATGCTTTTTGAGTTGTCAGTTGACATATTGAGCTTTTTTGTGTTCCTAAAGAAGGAGACCATGTACATTTAGTAAGCAAAAAAGGATAAAAAAATTAGGACCTTTACTTCCAAGAAAGTAAATGCATATATATATATATGTAAAATACAGAAGAATACAGGAGAGATGATCTCATGGAAAAAGTCTGTTGGCACCTTGTCATAGCTTTTTATCTTGTTTGCTGAATCTGTCCAGTTCTATTGTTCCCCCTAAAAATAACAGAAACCAGAATGTACAGTGATTGAATTGTGTGCTGCTCCACGCATTACCACATAACATGATCTGCTTCTGAGCTCTGCAACATCTACTCCTTGAGATGGATCCCAAATTTGTTGGGAGTTTAAATACCTATTATAGGCTGTAGGCACCTTCTCTCTTCCCTTCCTTCAGCACAGGTTATGCCTAAATGCATATAAAGGGCTCCCATGTGGAAAATGGTTGATCCCCTTTTTTACTGAGCTGGTGTGTTGAATTTCCGTGCTGAAGAATCCATGCCCTTTTACCAGGCTTCCCACGAACACAGTCAATAGCTCGCTGTTCCACGCCATATGCTTTCCTCATTTGCCCATGGAAAGGGAAACCCTACAGTGGTCAATGCACTACAAATGCCTAAATAAATTAGGCAAATATAAAATAGAACATACATTAAAGAAGCCTCGGGCAGCACTACAATATGTTAATGGAATAACTGCACAGTACAGTGACCATGAAAAACAAGATTAATGAGGTCAGGCAGCACAGACACACTAAGGAGGTGCAGTAAAATCCAGGAGCCAGCTTTTGCACTACAAGTGAATTACTTTTTATGCAATGCTCCCACAGAAGAAACTTGTAGGAGCTACAGGACCTTCACTGCTGTCCTAAGAAGGAGGTTGGACATTTGCATAAGGAGAAGGTTCTTCCCACTTCACACTTTGAGATATTTTGTGACTCAAAGGTTTCTGGGAGAAGATGATGAACAAACCAGATCGCCAAGGTATCATTGCTTTCAGGTCCATTTAGAGTTCTTCATTGGGAGTGTTCTGTGTTTGATCCTAATCAATGTTGGAGAGCGAAAAGTGAGAGAAGATAAAGCTATCTGCTTTTCAAAATCCCTGTTGAGAGAGAAGATCTGTAGGTAGATACATGAGTGACAGTTGCTACCTGACTTCCCCGATAGAAGGTGAGAATTTGACTCCTTTTTTTAGTCCAATCATCTAAAATGTGTACAGACAATATTACCAATGTTTCTTTTTTTAATGGTTATTATTTAATTAAACAACATGCCTGAGGAAAACAGAGCTCTTTAAATACACTGTGTCAATTATTTCAATATCTTTCTTGATCATGAAATCTACTTCTTCACATATTTTCAGCAGATTTAAGTATTTTCATGGGTTTTAGGTGATAGGATTTATTAGACATTTTTCTGAGTGTTTTTTCATTTTATGTGGATTTTTTCCTCCTCTGGGTCAGAACAGGTATTTCAGAGTTCTTTATTCAGTAGTACATGAATCTTTATCAGTATAAAAGTAACATGCATGTGTTTTATTTGTCAATAAAATATTGTTCTAGTTTCCTATTGTCTATTTTTTACTTACTCCTTAAGTCTTGGGATCAGGATGATGATTCTTTCTTTTGAACACATTAATGATTTTAAGCCAAAATTCCATTTTATCTGAAGTCCCACATTTGGCAGCCAATACTTTGACCACACAAGAAGCCCTGCATATTGTTGGATCTTTACATGACCTCTCACACATCCTCCAAACATGTCTGAAATCCTCAGACTATAATCCCAAATTCCACCTAGATCAATCCATTATTTGTGCTTTTGTTTTCCCCCTAGGCTCCAAATGCAGGCAATGTAAGTAAAATGTATGCCATTGATCTCTTCAGACTACAGAAGGCCATTTAGAAAATATAAGTACTCCTCTGCACCTCAAGTGCCTAAATCCAGTGGCCTATTTTAAATCAAGGACTGGAGAAAGTCAGTCAGGAATTCATAAATAATTTTGTCATCTCTTAGGCAAACTAACCTGCTTCAGAAGGGGAATCTCATAACGAAAAGGCTACTTGAATTGTTTATATGCCATTAATTTTTGGCAGTTACATTATCAGTGGCAACAGTATCTGATTCTTGCTAGCTCTTTGCTTTAGCTTAGGGCCTTAATTGAATTAAAGGGTATGAACATGGAAGAAGTTTCAAGGCTCCCCTGTGTGTAACTTCATGCTTAAATAGTGAACAATTAAAGGAATAAGGTCTTTTTTTCTTGTTTCCCAATTCCCAGTTGCATTTATTTGGAAAAGATAAGGCAACTTTGCTATCCTCTGGATGAAAAAATTGCTGTTGATTTTGACATACTAGCAAAGCAGGTCATTGCCTAGGGAAAAATGCATGAAGAATTGAATCTTCCATAACTATATTGGGGATTTCTGAGGGAGAGCAAAGGGATTTCTGTTTATCAAGGCAGCAGTGCCTTAAATTCAGCTCTGGACAGACAAGCAATTAGAATGGCTTGTTCAGGATCACAGATCAATTTCTGTCCCCTGAAATGTATAAGACAGATAAAAGAGGGCCTTGTATAAGAGGAGGTGGAATTATAAACAGGGTATCTTATGCATCATTACTGTAGTGGTGATAAAATGAAATGCTTGAATGTGAGCTTTTGCTCAAAGCTTTTGATGATACTTCATACAAAAATGAAGGGTTTTTTTTGTGGGTTTTATTGTATTTTTTTTTCTGTTAAAAATACACTTAAAGTCATCTGAAACATTAAAGTGATGACCTCCTAATCATGTTGCCTGCTCCACCCCAATTCAATTTACAGAATTAAAGGAAGCCATCCTTGGAGAAGGGATTACATTTGTTGCAATCCACTCTTACAGACAGTGACCCAGTATATTTAAAGCATGCTCTGAAAAACAGTTTGAAAAAAACAGGTCATAAAGTTCATGTTTGTGCTGTCATCAGGCCAACTGTTGTGCCTCAGCTGGGAGATACAGAGCTGTGACTTTAATCTGCAGGGTGGCCCTAATCATGGATATATTTAGACAGCCACATTATCAGCTGCAAGGGGGACCTGATCGCTGCTGAGGGCCCAGATCCTCTGTAGCAGCAGCGTCCTGGAAGGTGTAGCTGCCACAAGAAGCAGCAAAAACAGTCTGAGGTGGCTGACTTCCGTGCGTGGTGTCAGCCATGGGGCTCTGCAGAGCGCTCCCCACACTGGAGCACTGCAGGGATGCCTTTGTCTGCGCTCACAGACACAGGCACAGCCCCATGCACCCATCCAAGGGAAGCTCCACGCACGCAGTGCGCTCCATCCACTGCTGCACAGACAGCCCAAGGGGTCAGAATACAGGGGCCACACACAGCACCAGGCACCAGAAACTGTATCTTGTGAGTTTTGGGCCCTCAGCAGCAGAAATTTTGCTCTGCAGATTTTATTCTCGGGGGTCACAGCACACAGACACAGTAACCCTGCGGGCAGCGCCATGGGTTGTCATTCAGGGTGAGGAGATGCACAACAGGCTAAAGGAGAGTTAGTTACCCAGCGGTTAAAGAGGCATCATACAGGAACAAAAACACTCTCCTGGCCTGTTTTTTTCTCTGTACATGTCTTGGATGATGTTTGCATTATCTAAACCCTCTGCAGCTCTCACAGAGTGGGCCAGGGGCTTTGGTTATCAGCCCAATGTCCCCTCATCTCTGGAGGAGAGACAGAACTGGGGCCAAGCAGAAGGTGCATAGGAGAGAATGCATGAATCTGAAAGCAGGCTGACTTCTATTATCTTTTCATTTTGGAAAGGGCTTTGCTTAGTGGATGTGAAAACAATTACCCACCTTTTATGAGCTCTGGGATGTATAAATCACATACCTAAATAAATTTGAAATGGTTCACTATCTGCAGTTATACATTGCTTTCTGTCCTGGCAGGTTAATAATTTTCTTTTGTGTCAGTAGTTACCTGTGTGTATGAAATGAAAAGTAGGAATGTATTTAGTTCTCTTAAGGAGCGGGACTATTTGTGTTAATAGAATTGCCCCAATTTAACAGAAAAAAATTCACATTCTGATAACTGAAAACATTTTCAAACTTCTTTAGCACATAACACTCTGCATATAAATGGCAAATGAACTGTTGAAGAAAGAGTTTGTTGAAGTGTGTTTTATGAGTGCTGTAATCTATGTGGTAATCTGCAGGTTTTTAAAAGCTAAAATTTCTTGGATCTTGTAAAATAGACCATTAAAAACTTTAACTATTCTGGGACCAATTTTTAAAAGTGGATCTTAGTTCTTTTAGTATTAGTAGAGGGGTTCCAATAATTCCAATCAGCACACGGGTGATATTCATTGCTGTTTGTGTTGCTTGATCTCCAAGGTAAAACCAGGTCATTCAGCCATCCTAGAAATAAATATGATTTAATTTTCAATAATGTATGTGTCTAAGTACCTTTGAAGTAACCCTTGAGTATTCCAATAAATCTGATAGCCTTTAAACCCATTTGTCTTGTGCAAAGGGTAAAAAGTGTTCTCAATTCGCAGGCATTAGAGCTACTGGTTAAAGGAACACAGAAGATACAGCTCCAAACAAGCATCCTCTGGACTCTGTCTCTCCACAACTCCTGATCTCATGCTCTGCTATTGGCAAGAAGGAACTCATCTATCTCCCAGAATGTGAATATTTTGTCAGTTAAAACCAAGGGAAAAAACCCAAACAAAACAAAAACGAGCATGAAAGTCAGTCAATAGGTTAAAAGTAACCAAGTGAAAGAAAGGAAAATAGTCTTAGTAAATTTTAAAGGCAAGGTTCCTACATCATTGAACAGAGTGAAAAATCTTTCTACAGAATTTCATGGCAAAGCTCCTCTGACACCAGAAGAACACATGTTGGATTTGGGATGTGTATGCCCCAGTGAACAGCTGATATTTGTGCACACCAATATGGTGACCTTATGCTTCCAGAAGAGGAAGGTATGGCTAAATAGGCTGGTCAGCTTCTTTTCAAGGACTTAGTGTGACTGATACATAATTAATGAAGAAGCTAGTAACCATAACTATAAAAATACTTGGATATATATATATAACTCATGGCAGTTATTATTTAAAAAAAAAAAAAAGCCACTACTTTTGCTTCATTTGCTTCAGAAATGTGTGCACATAAAATTCTCCTCCACTCTCCATTAAACAAGTGTTTGGTCTCCAATCTTTGGAGTTAATGAATAACATTACTAAATTTTTATGTGACCATCCATAACTTTATTTACTACAGGTAATCCTATTTGTCTGTCTTTGCAAAGAAGGGTGTTAACCTTCATCAGGAGTAGTAAAACTGGTGTTGCCTTTGTTCTAAAGCCTCCACTGATGAAATTGGTATTTCTGCAGTCATTGCAACTGCTTTATGGCTGGAGTGGGAATCTAAAGCAAGTTTTGGGTATTTACAAACACAGGATCAAAAATACTTGAGATTATTAAATCAATAATGAGATCCACAGATATCTAATGCACCCCAACTTGGCAAAAGGTGAAATTTCCACCTGTACCCAAAGAAAAGTGGGATTCTTCATATCATCAAAACTTCTCAACGCATTGAACCCCCATCGGTGTTGTGTTAGGCTGAGGGTTCCCTTCAAATCTTGAGCAACTGAAATTCATCCTTGTGGTACTTTTGCCCATTGGGTGAAATGTTGAGTTTAAATCAACAAAGCAGTGAAGTATGGCTCAGTTCATCCTTCTAAGGCTGTTTTGTGTTGAAATCACCGCATTAGTCTAGCAATTGAAAACATGTACATGAAAAATTCAGATTTCAATCACAATTTCTTACTGTACACTCCACTACCTTAAGAACAAAAAATATGACAAGTATTCCGGAAATGTAAGCTATCACTAAGCCTACTTCATAGAAACTATTGAATCTACTTTTGATGCAAAGTAGGAAATTGCATTACTGATGGACAGGTAATTTTCTCTAGGACTGTAGGAACTGAAGGGGTTTTCTTACAATCACTCCAGGACATCCCTAATAATTCTCTTTATACTGTGATAAGAAATCCAGGGGTGTGCCCCCACATTTAGGGATAGCTTTGAAGAGATCTGAAAATTTCAGCACAAGCGGGACAATTGGGAAATTCTGTTGGTTTGGTTTGGTTTGGTTTTTTGAATCTTATGTGAAACAGACGTGTTTAGGTGGTGGCATCACCAGCTCTGGCACGGCTCTACTGAAACCTTGCTGCCTGGTAGATAAGACTGAAGCTCTGAGATGGTGGGAGGAGACGACTGCAGGAAATACCCTACAGCTCAAGGGCAACAAAAGTGAGTGGAAACGATAAAGACATGTTTACACGGAGGAAAGGAATGTGTGGCACACATTCCCTGCCTTGGCATTGTGCATGTTGGTTTCTTGGTATGAAGTAGCTCTGTTTTGGGGCCTGAGCTGGCTGCAGTGACTTGGCACCAGATAGGACTTGCACAGCTGGTGGGACTCCACCTGCTTCTGGTGAGTCAGCTCTGGTGGAGCTCTGGTGGAGCTCAGCCCGGTGTTCTTGCTCCATAGTGTAGATGCACATGACTCTAGGTCTCCCTTCTCCCCTGTTATCTCAAATGAATTTCTACTTGTTCCCTCTCCACTGGCTGCTAGCTGAGTTGTGGGGCTCAAAAACCCAAAGGGAGGAAAATGCTGCAAAGACATTTTATGAAGTTCCTCAAGGGATGTGTTATGCAATTGCTATGTCTCTTACACAATTTTTTATAAGAAAGCTTTCATAAAGCAGCAAATTTAAAAAAAAAATCATGTTTCAAAAAAAAACCCAGAGAGTCCTCATAAATAATTTAAAAGCGAATTAAGATGTGAAAAAGAAAAGAAAAAGTTCTGAAACATTAGATTCATCCTTTGCAAGCTTGGGATCATGTATTAATGCACTGCATAGTTGTGAAGAAAATGGCTTTCTATCTTTGCCTGTATGTTAGATCCTGCTGGAACACTCTGTTCTGTGCTCCCAGGAACACTTAATGCCACTCGAAGCATGCGTACCCAGCGCTACACGGAAGAACTGAGCGGCTCCTCCCACACAGCCAGGCACATCTCCTTGCTATTGTAAGAGGGGTATCAAGCAGCTTTTGTTCCTCTGAATCTGAAAATGCATCAGAGACAAACATGGGGGGGGAAATGGCCACTGAAGGTGCTGTAGAAAGTAGAAAATGAAAAGACATAGATCAAAAGGCTGGGATTTTTTTTTTTTGATTCACAGATGCTATGGATCTCTGTTTTTTTCTTCTTTTTAAATCAAAAATATGTGATTTTATTGTTTTCCATCACATGCCTGTTTAAGACATCTGGTTAATCTAAGTCAGAACTGATGGCCTAATTTTATAGAGATGTATGTTTCTGCTGTCAAGATTTTGGCTTCTATTTTAGTTAGTCTTTTCTGATTTCCTTTAAAAATGGAGGAAAAAAACCTTTCTTTTTTTGGTGAAATAACTGTAGAATCCTGCCTCTGCTTGTATTCAGGCACCTCTCCCTGCTTTCCTAGTATTATCAAGCATGCTCATAAAAGATACTTGTATAAATGATCAGATAGCTCTTGTTTCCTATAAAATAGCACTATTAAAAAACAAGAAAAACAAGAACATTTTTCCCTTTTTTTTTTGGTTGGTTTTGCTTGGTTGGGGTTTTTATGGTGTGGGGGTGGGGGGGCAGGGTTCTGTTTGTTCTTGTGTTTTTTCTGGTTAGGAATAGGTAATTTACAGGCAGTGTAGGACCAAGTAAGTTCCTCAGTTTATGGCACATGTCTAAGAAAGAAGCAAAACCAGTGGGAGCTCTGATATTCAGAGCCTTGGGCTATGGACCCTAAAATCACAACCCTGTTCATTTGCAATTATAAGGATAATCTCATCGTTGCCAGGGACATTACTCTCATGACTGAATTCAGTAAAGTAAGTTATTGAGGTTTCTTCATCACATCTGGGGAAAGAATTCAAGTCTCATGAGGAGTGACCAAACAGCTTAATTTTGATTATGTGACATGCACTGCAATCCTGTTAAAGGGATGAGTGACTACACTTTCACACCAGTAAGATTGAAGTGTTCACACCTAAATGCAGTTGAGCAGCACTGTGTATAAAGCTACACAATCAAGTAAGGACCACGTAGCTGCAATTTTAATTTTTTTCCCCACCTGATAATATCCAGAAAATCTCTCAGTACCCAAAGGAAGGTAATAACACAGACTATGTGATGTTCCTTCACCCTGCCAAATCTGTCCTAGAGAACTAATTATATTAATTTTGTCTTGAGAATTCTGTCTGAGACTGATTAAAATGCCTGAGTTAATACCATTGCAAGGAGAAAAAAAGCTGTAACAGGAGCAGTGCCATGACTACAAATGACAGTGGTAAAGAGGATAAGTTGTGGCAAGTTTTAGCTAGAAAAAAAATGAGGGGAAAAAGGTAAGTGCCTCTTCTTGCAACAAAGTATTCACTGCATTGATACGCAGGATTTAGATAGACAGACCACAACAAAAGGACAAAAAAACCCAACTAAAATGAAATAATTTGACCTCCAAATCCAGACCCTGCACAAAATGAAACACATGTAGACACCTGATTTACAATCCAAAAAACCCCACATGTCCAGCTTTGGCAGAGAGATGTTGGGAGTGTAGTGAGGCAGGTGCTTATGTCTAGCTAAATATTGCAATCACTGTTTAACTGTTTTTTTTCTGTTTTAGTAAGTGCATAGTAGTCTGTGCAGACCTGGCCTAAAATATCCAGTGTTACCATTACAATGTCTCCATGTTTTGCTGTTTTGATGCATTTTTAAGACAGGCAAATTTGGTGAAGGTTTGATTGCTACTACTTAATAGCAGCTCCAAATGAGCCATCTATTAAAAAGTGTATTTGATTCCCAAATCATGAATCTTAATAAAGCTGCTTAAGAATTTTTTATGACATCATTGGAAAATAAAGGGATTTTTCTCAGATGTTTACTAGAAGATTTTAAAAAAAGTCTTGATTTTTAACTACATCATAAATCAAAGTATGTAAGGTGCAAATACAAAGAAAAAAATACTTGCAAGACCAACATATTGATTTCTTAAAATCTTCAAGTATTTTAATGGAACTTGCACTTAAAATCTGCAGACAGTCACAGTTTTAATTTTAAAAGCTGGGGAATACTGTTATAAAATTATCATCAAAAATTCCTGTTTTTTCCTTTGCCTGACCACAGGGTGACTGAGAGCCCTGTGCTGACCAACACAGGCTGCTCTGGCAGTCACCAGGTAGTGCAAGAGCCCATAATGCAGCCACTACAGAGAACGGTGTTTGAAATTACTTCAAGTCTTCCTAAAATTATATGGCAGGCCAGAAAAAATAAAACCCTGAGAAGCAGAGAACTATAAACCTCTTTATGATCCCTTCCATCCCAGCTTTACTATTTAAAAACACAGGAAAGGTAAAAATTTGGAATTTGAGATGACATCATCCGATTTCAGAGCACAACAATAAACTGTTGAATCATTCTTTTCACTTACAAGCTACTTTCACTATTTTAATACTATTGTTAACAACCTCCATCCAGGATTGAAATGAATGACTATTTATCTCATCTAGATTCTTCTATCCTGTTTAATTCCTAAACTCATAAAAATGAATACCTGACTGTGTAATAATAGTTATGTATGGTTATGTTGTGAGGAGTTCTCTCAATTGACAAGCTTTTAAATGACCTGTTTCTATTGTTTTCCTAAATTTTTGTTTTTACTGGATCCAAACTATGATTGCTTTATTAAAAACAAGTGTTGCATCTGCTGCCATGCTGCTACTATCCCATATAGGAAAAAAAAATCAACTTTATAAGCAAAACAGAATACTATATTCTGGATTTGCTTTTTATTTGCTACATGTGCATGTTGTTTGCTAAAGTTAAACTAATAGCATAGAAAAAGCCTTCTGTTGAATCTGTCCTGGCCAGACCTGAAGCTTATGCCACAAGGAATTATCTTCTCAGTGAGTGGCCCCTTTGAAATCAAGCTTAAATCAAGCAAAGTAGCCCCCTTGAAATCTTGCCCCATAGAGCAAATCTTTTTCTGTATGGAGCAAGTGCAGCAAAGTTTGGTCATTTTAGGATGCCATGAGATGGATTTCCTGAAATGAACATGCCATAGTTTTGACAAATGCTGACAGCCAGCCCCTGCCCCTCTGAGTCTTTCCATCCCCTCCTGATTTTCCTGCAGTGGCAGAAATGTTTGTAAAACAACTGCCAGACTGTAGAATGGGACTCTGGCTTACGGGACTAGTCCCACTTGCTTAGACAGGACTCTGCTTATGTGAGAAGTGGTTTGAGGAATTCATTGTCTGATAGGCTAATTTAGAAATGCAGACTGCAGGCGTGTGGGTTTGCGTGTAAGCACGAGCATATTGAAGAGAAAGGGAAGTTCCCAGTGCGGTCACAAATCAGACTTTTGCCCTTTCTCTGACTCCTACCAGTCTATCTTTACAGATGTGAGACTTCTCCACTTTGGAAGAATATGTGACTGACTTCTTCACCCCCACAATTTCAGGATGAAACACTCATTGCTCCAACACTGAGGTTAGGAGCAGTGCTGCAATGCTGGGTTGAGAGACGGGCTTACATTTGGAGCTGAAAAGCCCTTACCCCCTCCTCATTGCAGATGCTGCTTTGGCAGTGGGCTGGATCCATACCACGTTTCTGAGCCCAGGTCTGTGCCTGAGCTCAAGTCCAAACATTTCTAGTGGCAACACAATAGGAATGACAGCCTGCTCTCAAGGCTCCAGGGAAAAAAAGCCTTAGTGCTGACATTCCCCTTGGAAGGCAGGTAAGGGCACTCACCTGCAGTGAGAGGGGCTGGCTACTGCTGTCTCTGCCTACAACCAAGCCATGGAGCCAAAGTTTTTCCAGGGAGGACTCCCATATCACCACTGTAGCTTGAGGAGTGTCTGCCTGAAAACTTAACAAAACAGGATGGGAACTCACAGCCAGGCCATGGGGTCCCCTGAGGAGCAGCATGGCATGCAGGGCTGGCTATGGACTCTGGGTTACCTCTGCCTCCTGGAGCAGCAACTTAATGTCACTACAGCTGCCACTGCATATTCAAAGAATGAAATGGGCTAAAACACTGAAAAATGTTTTAAGCATCCCATGGAAAGCTTTCTTCTGCATAAAGTAAAAAGAAAAGAGGAAACCTCTTCCTATACACTTTCAAATACTTGGTAAATGAAAATACTGTGGCATTTTAGTAACATCAACCTACAGTAAAACTAAACTCTACATAGAATGGATTGTTGTTGTATTTTATGTATTGCAACGAGTACTCTTCAGCTTACAGGTGAGAGAAAGCTTATGCCAATCTAAGGCATACATGATGCCTTTTGGAAACAAATACCAATTATTTCTCAACTGTTATTTCTCTATTAGGTCAATGCCAAACAATGCAAAAAATTATCTAGACTTGACTGTGAAACAGGAAGAAATCTAACACTTTTCTACACTGAAAGGCTTTAATAAGATACCACATAAAAAGCTAATAACTCTCTCAAACAGGAAAAAATATCCATGCTGAATATGTACTGTATTTATTTTCATAAGCAAATATATACTAATTCAGACCCTAAGACTAGAACAATTTTTTTAAAAATCAAATAACTAATTCTTCTTATTTGAACTCTTGAATCTTTCCATTTACCATAAAGAACACTCAGTAGCTTCAGAAAAAGCTGTGAAAAGAGCATGTTGCAATAGTTGCAGGGTGTGTATGTGTGTGTGTGGCACAGATAAAAGTGCATTTCTATTGCTTATTTCCATTATGACAGAACTCAACAAAGTGCTAGGCTCTCTCTAAGCCAATGTCAAGAAACAGATTCTGCCAAAACAACATGAAAGAAATGTTGTAAAGGTTGCATTGTGTTCTGTAAAAGTTAGGAAATATCAGAAACTGGGATACCAGTAGAACCTTAATTCAACCCTTCTGTGTATATCCATTATGATCCAGTCTTTAATTACATGATCACATACTCTTTTTCTTTATTTTTCCTCCCTAGGGCCTCTGCTTAATTTAAAGTATCAGATGGGCTGAATAAGGCAGTTCTTAAATGTTTACATTTATCTTCTTCAGCACCCTGCCATTAATGTATCAGTGAGCATCTTACACTATTAAGCAGGCAAACTGCCTCCTCTGTGTCTGGAGCTGCAGAGACAGGAGTAGACAGCTGGGAGCTGGCCAGAGAATAAAAGAACCACTTTGTATATCCCAAAATGTGGAAGCACTGAAGAAGTTGAGTGGCATGATAGATCAGTGAAATGTGCTGGCAACTGGCAGGAAGCTAAGCTACAAAGCAGCAACAGGCTACAGTGTGGCTTGCTTGGTGCTCTCCATTACATTCCAGCCAAGAAAAGTTGATTTTGCTTGATGCCGGGAGCTGCATGCCAAAGTCTTCCTCATCAATTAAGAGCCTGCAGGTTGTAAAGATGAGGATCTTTGGGAGAATTTCACAGGCCAGAAACGGCAGCAGCTCCTTTGCTGTCTTGCCTAGCATTGAGATGGAAATGAACTTGCCTGGACTGGGAAAACAGCGTCAGCAGATCCAGTTACGTTGCTCACACCCATGGATAGGGATGAGATCCTCCTGGCAGGCATCTCAAGCCTTGGCCTTGAAGTTACACTTGAGCAGCTTGGTGGCTGCAAGCATTGAACACCAAGGTAGTTCATTCCTTACCAGTGGACTGTATCTGTATGCACAGCATTTTACCCTTTCCACAGAGAAGACTTTTATACATTTGGAATCAATAGGAACTACGAAAACTGACTGCTAAAGAGTCCTGAATTTATTGACTTTGCAAGAGATTTGAGAGGAACTCCTTGATGGTACAGAAAGCTTTTTCCTTTTTTTTTTTTTTTTTTAATTAAGATAGAAAAAAAATTTAAAAGGATATTTTAAATTTCTCCCCCTCTCAGTGAGTGTGACATGAAGTACATGTTGCCACATTCTGTTCTTAGAAGCACAACTCAAGCGGGATGATTCAAATTGGAACAGACTTGCTGTCCATGGCCATTATGGTGGGGACAGCTTTTCAAATCTCATGTTTTGGGGTGCTACTATATATGACCACTTACCTACTTGAGAGTTTCTAAAACTCCTGAGCATTTGATTCTGGATGGAAATAAGTAGAAGAGATGAGAAAGTGGCCTAAATAAAAAAGCTCAGGTTCAGGCAAAGGTGCAAACATTATATTATTTTTTGCTGTTTTTTGAAGTATTTCCAGTAATTATTTTATGGCTCAAACATTGCTTTTGCACAAGGTAAGTGACAGTTTCCAACAGGACAGCGGGCCTTGCTGTGAAGGGGGAGAGAAGCATCTGCTGTTCAAGGTTTGAAAAAGCACAGCACTTTCCAGCCTATGAACAGAGCAGAAATGGCAGCTCTGGATAGACCTCACATATGCCACAGAAGCACTGGGAAGAAAGGATGGCTGGCACCTGAGGAGCACTGGCCTGGTTGGCAGCTCTTCCCTTCTCACAGAATGGAGGGTCAGCTCATGATTAGTAATGTAAATTCTCAGAAGTTAGTAGGTGGAAAATGGATGGGACTGTGCTCTAAAACCCACCCCAACATTTTTAGTATGCAGTAAAGCTGTGAGTTTCAGCTTTCCCGATTATCTTTTGAAGGTGTTTTGCACATTTCCCTTGTGTATAGAGTCAAAGAGAGTCCCCTGAAGCTGGGGATTAAGAATAGATTCCGTGTGCAGAGAAAAGACCAAAAAGCACTATAAAGTTACATTTCTCACACTAGATAAGCAAAAAAAAAAACAAAACCCGTTTACTTTCATCATTTATTCAATTTGTTTTACACTTTTTTTTAATATATTTCATTAGTGAATTATTTTCACTGAAAAAGAAATCGTGTGTTGTGTGTGCCTTTGTTGGGCTAATTTCTGATCGCTGACTGTAAGAACTGTACATGCAAGTATCAGGCATCAGGCTGTATTTCACTTGAAGCTTTGCAAGGGGGCAGGGCACAAACCCTTGGGAATGAATAAGGTTTCTATCAAAGAAGCTAGACTTTTGTGTTTTTTAACAAAACCAAGACAAACTAACCAAACAGAAATCTTCTGCCGTTTTTTTTTCCTCTCCCCTTTGTGCTCTCCCAGAGCACTCGGAGGCCCGAGACAGACGCTCTTCTTGGCAGTCACAGGCTGACACATCACTCCCCCCAAGGGTTTTGTGACAGGATACCTGGGACTGTGCGACGTGGAAGGCGCAGGGCGCACGGGGGGCGTGCAGGGCCGGACGCTGTTCTGGGATGCCCTCAGAGAGCCAGAGCCGGGGCCTGGCCGGCGGCCTGTGCGAAGGCTTCGCCGAGCTCCGGCACACGGGCCCGGGGCCGCCGGCTGCCCGGCAAAGGCTTCGCTCTGCGCGGAGGCCCCCGGCCGGAGAAGGCGGTGGGGCCGCGGTCCGAAGGCCACGGCTCACAAAAGCGAAGGAAGCGCCGCGCTCGGCTCCCTCGCGCAGTCCCCGACCGCCGGGCACTGCGGGTGGCACCGGCGCGCCCCTGCGCTCCGGGAAAAGGCGAGGACGCACAGACACGTCGCCTCCGCGGCCTGCGCGCACAAACGACCGCCGGTGCGGGAGCGCCCACGCCGCGGCCC
>JAYDZK010000056.1:42444879-42478184 GCA_034509185.1 Euphonia xanthogaster | reverse complement strand
CCGACCCCCGCGCGCGCGCCCCCGGCTCTATTTGTTTACAGCCGATTACGTCACCCACCCCGGCCGGCCCCGCCCCGCCACCTGCCGTCACGATGGTGTGATCGCCGGATTGGCGGCGGCGCGCCCCCGGCGCCATGACGCCACTTCCGGTCGGTAGCGGCTATAAGAGGCGGCGGACAGCAGATAGCTCCCTTCGCCCCTCGCCGCAGGAAATGCGGGTAGCGCTGCCGCGGCCGCCGCTGCTGCCGCCGCCCCCCTGCCGTAGGAAGAGGAGGCGGAGGTTGCCGCCCCCGGGATGTGATCTGGGCTCTGCCGCCTGCTCCGCGCCCAGTTAGAGCCGCGCCGCCCCCGTCCCGTCCCGCGCCGTTCGCCCCCCGTCCCGTCCCAGCGCCGGCCGCCCCGTAGACCTGGCGGCCGCCCGCCGCCGCCTCCATGCATCCCGCCCTGTACACCCGGGCCAGCATGATACGTGAGATCGCCGCGGCCGTGGGCTTCATCTCCAAGTTCCTGCGGACCAAGGGGCTGATGAACGAGCGGCAGCTGCAGACCTTCAGCCAGTGCCTGCAGGAACTGCTGGCAGGTGAGGGCGGCGAGGGCGCGGCGGGAGCCGCTCCCCCCCGTCCGCCGCGGGCCGCCTGCCCGGGCAGGGCTGGCGGCGGTGCGGGCGGCACCGCGCTCCGCGGGCGCCCGGAGAGGGGGAAAGGAAGAGGTCGGTCCCTCCGAGGGACTGGAGCCTCTTGGCTGGTGGCGATTGGAGCTCTGCGGCCGTGGGTCTGCCGGACCGGCCCCGGCGGGTGCGGGAGGCAGGAGCGGGGTATAAACAAAAGGGGCTCGGGCGTCGCGCAGGCAGCTCCCCCCTCCCGTCCCTGCCTCCGTAGACAAAGCTTTCGAGCAGCCTGGACTTGAGCTCCGCGCCAAGGGCTCACACCTCCCGGTTTCCAGAAAGAAAAACGTTCCGGAACTGGTTTTTTTTTTTTTTTTTTTTTTGTTTTGTTTTTTTTTCCCCCAAGTAAAATTAATCGGTGGACGATGAGTCTCGGTTCCCCTTTCTTTTGGACGCGTCTCTTAGCCGCCCCACAGCCCCGATTAGGAGCAAATACCGTGAGTTCTTTCGCTGCCCAGTGGGTTTTGTAATCCCATGCCTGCATCCCAGTGGGCTCGATAGTAGTTACGAGTACCCTCAGATCGATAGGGTTTTGGGTGGGTTAAAACTCCTGAGGTAAGTGAAGTCCTTGGTTTCTCGCCATGGAAAATAGGCTGGGAAGAGCAGTGGTGAAATACAGCTTGAGTCAGTCGGTAAATACTGCCCAGCTTCCTCCCTAGTTATTTTTGGGTGTTCTTAGAATGTGAGAAGCTAAGCATGGGTGTGATCTCAAAAGGATGTTGGAAAGGGTCTTTTTTCCCTATCTGGTTTTTGGTGTTTTGAAGCTCTTGTGTTTTTCTGTTATGTATGTAATAATTTCTGTATTTTTGTGTTTGTTTTTCTGAATGCCAGGAAGTTGCTTTTTACTGCTTTCTGGTGGTGGATGTTGTTCTCTATACAGTAGCACAAAACAGTAACTTTGTACGAGTGCTTCCCAAGGGACATTGCACTTCAGTAAATCGTCATCAAAAATAAATCCTATAATGATTTTTCAAGTAATTTTCTGCTAAAATAATAAGCTTGTTAAGATCTTGAGGTATGAAAATTTGCAAGAGACCAACAATCGCTGCATGTATCTTTCAGCGTGGAATTAAGGAGGATAACGTTTGTTTTTTATTTTATAGAACATTATAAACACCACTGGTTCCCAGAAAAGCCATGCAAGGGATCAGGTTACCGATGTATCCGGATCAACCATAAAATGGATCCTCTCATTGGACAGGCAGCACAGCGGATTGGATTGAGCAGTCAGGAACTGTTTCAGCTTCTTCCGAGCGAACTCACTCTCTGGGTTGACCCGTACGAAGTGTCCTATCGCATTGGAGAGGATGGCTCCATCTGTGTGCTGTATGAAGCTGCACCAGCAGGAGGTAGCCAAAGTAACACCAACATGCAAATGGTAGACAGCAGAATAAGCTGTAAGGAGGAACTTCTCTTGGGCAGAACTAGCCCTTCCAAAAGCTACAATATGATGACTGTATCAGGTTAAGATATAGTCTGTGGATGGATCACCTTAAAATGGATGGATAAATTTGGTTTTTACTTTGGGTGGGCACCTCTGGGGATGGATTATGGAATTTAAACCATGTCACAGCTGTGAAGATCTGGCACACGTTAGAGTGGTATACTTAAAGTGACAGTGCCATAGTTTGGACAGTACCTTTCAGTGATTTAATAGCCTGTGAGTCAAAATGATTGCAGCTTGCTAGGGAGTAAGAAGATCTAGGAAGTGTCAGTTTCTCCAAGACACCTGACTTAATTTCTACACCAATTTTCAACCCCGATCTGTATTTATAAAGTGATTCTCTGCAGTAGGTCTTGCAGAGTAAATTTGCACTATTACATTTATTAATTCTTAGCATTTTTGGCAGCTCAGTAACAAGACTTATGAACACCATCGTACTGGAAATTTTAATTTTCAGACTTTTACCTAGCACTTACAAATATGTATAAATGTACATAAGATAAAAATAGTAAAGTAACCTGGGGAAATGGTCAGATCTTTACATTGGCCTCAAAAGTAGCAAGTGATCAGAATCTGCCATGGCAACAGGCTTTAAAAAGACCATATAAAGACACTGTCTGAACTGTGGTGTTAGCACCAGCCAGCTATCTGTACATTTGCTAGCTTGTAGTTTTCTAAGACTGAGTAAACTTCTTATTTTTAGAAAGTGGAGGTCTGGTTTGTAATTTCCTTGTTCTTAATTGGGTAAAAGTCTTTTCCACAAACCACCATCTATTTTGTGAACTTTGTTAGTCATCTTTTATTTGGTAAATTATGAACTGGTGTAAATTTGTACAGTTCATGTATATTGATTGTGGCAAAGTTGTACAGATTTCTATATTTTGGATGAGAAATTTTTCTTCTCTCTATAATAAATTGTTTCCTATCTTGGCATTTTAATTAATCTCTTGTCGTGATTACATAGGATCAGTTAAATTATTTTTGTCTCTCAGTAGAAGTAAAATAGCTACTATAAAGGCCTAAGAACATCAGTGGCACCCTGATGCTAGGGAACACTTGGGTACAGACCTGGATTGATGAAGATCTCACATATAAATGCTTGGGAAGTTTAGGGGAACATGATGTATATGTCACTTTAAACCTTGTAAAATCAGTCAATGTGGAAATAACTCCAGGGCCAGTAATTCCAGGATATGAGGAAAAGGTACAGAAAAAACATCCACCAAAGATGACTTGAATAAATCCAGAGGATTAAAGTTTACTTGGCTTCCTGATGAAGGATATAGCAAACCTAAATGCCCATTGTGACCATTGTGACCTACTTGCTCGCGAGTTCACAGTTCTTACCTGATGGATTCCCTGCACAATAAGAGTTGGGACAAGTGTCCCTTAGCCTTAAGAGCAGCTTGCTGCCTTTTGCTTTCTTCAGATGCAAGATTTTCACTTTAGAAATCATTAAGATTGGATTCAACAAAAGGTATGTTGATCTTTTTTCCCAAACTTTAAAGGTTGGCTGAGGTGAAGTAAGAAGGCCATACTTATATGTGTTCATAGTTAATGGATGATGTAGAAATGTGATTCACTTAAGCACCACACTAATGTCATTTGTATACAGCACAGCAGATACACTTGGGGAGAAATTCCTTCCCACTCTATTTACACTTGTCAGAGTGCTGGAGTAAAACTCAAGACTTTTCTGTTCCTTATCTCCTGAGTATTTTGTTCTGTGAGTGCTTAATAAAAAAGGCTTACCCACCTTGGTCACTTCAGTCCCAAGAACTGCTGTTGATGCTCTGAATGAAAAGACAGCCATCATTACTTGCCAGCCAGGCTTGCAAGCTATGGGAGAACTGAGCATCAGGCTTGCCAGGAGTTGTTGCAGCTCCTGCTCAACTATGAATGAGCCTTTACAATTAGGCAGTAATAATGTGTTGTATTCCCAGTTCATGTCTTTGTAATATAGCTGGTTATATGCAAGCAAAACATAAGGCTGTACTCTATCCTTTTAGCAATTCTTTCCTTTTGGTTTTTCAAAGTTCAACTTTACAAATACGATTTTTACAATGATCTGCATATGTATGGCAATATTCAGCACTTCATAGTATTGCTAGAGCTTCTCTGGCACTATGGCTTTCTGGCATGGACTAGTGGAAGCATAAGTGCTCCTGAAGTAGTGAACTTTAAAGACCTTGCTCTGTAGGCATCTGACAAAAGATGTATGACCAAAGCTTCAGAGTGAGCCTGTGTTATAGTAAAGTACAGGTGTAACTCATGCATAGAGTTGAGTTTAGGCTCACGTTTTGATACCTTAAAAATTCTCTTACTTTTAAGATGACACTTTAAATTGTTAAATCTGTAAGCAAGAAGTTTATTCTTGTGGTAGGAGTACTCAAACCATAATTTCTGTTGTGCTATGTGTCCACAGACAGCAGAAGTGTATCTGAGTAGAAAACATTGAGCTTGGCTTTAAAGCTATATTAAACTTTCATGAAGCTCACTGCTGACTGAACCATGCTTGGTGTATTGTGGTGCTGCCTGCAGTCTTTTCTGCTGCACAGCAAGAGCAGCATCAGAAGGGGTAGCTGTATAGTTGGTCTTTGACGTGAGCTGTGCACATTATGAAAGCATCAGCTGTCAGTACTTTCTTTTTGGTAAATTAAGCATAGCTTTGTGAGGCAGCAAGTGTTCCATCTGTGAGACTGGCATGTGACACTGAACCAAGAGTGAGCCTGCTCCTTTAGATTGTTAACATTTTAGTCCTTTTACGGTAAGGTGCTTTCATTCATGGCATAATTTTTAACTGCAGCCGTAACTAGTAATTGGTACAACCCATGTCCTCAGAGTTGCTGGGATTTATTCCAGCTGGAATTTAAATATACCCCAATGTGCACACAATGTGCCCTTGTCTGATTTTGAAAGTACTTAGCCTACTGTGGCAGCAGGGCATAAGGACTCCTGAGAGAAGTGGAGTATGTCTATGAGAGTAGACTGTTGCCAATCCTGTGTTTTGTTGCAGGTAGAACAAACAGCACACTAAGCTAAATGCTTGTCACTTTTGAATTTCATTTAAGGTGCCATTACGAAACAGGCAAGGCTGTTATTTTAATGCAAATGTTAGCTATGAGAACACATTCAAGACCTGCTTGATCAGTGCACGTTAGTTAAATTAGCTGGCTTTCCTTGAGGAGCCCTGAATAGTCCTGTAGTTGTTCTGAGGGCAGTCTCAGCTGTAGGATGCTCTGATGTTTGAGCTCTTCTCAGAGCGATGGATCAATCTGCTCAGACTTGTTGACCATTCAGTGAATATCTTTATAAAAAGTGTGCAGTTGCTTTCTAGTTTATGCCAGGTGAGCAAATTTTTTTTTTTCTGACAGTGTGTTCCACTGTGCTACTGTGTGGTATCAGATCCTACCCCTCGATGCTACTTTTGTATTTCATGTTTAGTAATGATGCTCCTCCTATAGAGAGTTGTATTACATGTATCCTGTAAGAAGCTATGTTGTTTTGTTCTCTTTGCAGTTGTGTTTTTCTCCTGCTTATTCTGGAGATGTACGTGTGACTTAAGCAGCCATTTGGACAATAATTTTTTTATTCCTGTAGATCTTAGTGTCATTTTTTGGCTTGAATAGAGACAGGAGGATTCTCATTTGATTGCTAATAATGCTGATTTTAGTTTTCCACTTTTCTGCTGACTGCAAAGATTTTCAAGTAGATCTGTATATGACAGGCCTCTACCACAGGATTTTCTTACTATTGGTTTGTTCTATCAATCTACATAAAATTTTGGAAATAGCATGAGGCACTTTTCTGATGTGAAAATACCATCACTGGCATATACTTTTGTTGTATCTCATATTGGATATGAAAGTCTTCATTCCTTATTCATAGGAGAAGAAAGTCTTCCATGTTTATCACAAAATGAGTCTTCTTGGATCATACCAAGTTGCATGTCTCATGCCATAGCTTAGACATGACAATTTTGAAGGCTAAATGTTAAGCCTGTATGTTTTTGGCTGCCTTCAATTTAAATGGGTAAAGGAAAAGCTTGAGAGATTATTTAGAAGCAGGGGGAACTGTACTGCAGCAGTAGAACCTTACAAAACAGTTTACTGATGTGCAAACCATAAAGAATCCAGTTAGTGCTTCTGGAGTGGTTGGTTTGTGCTGATGCTTGTAAACATTTCTGTCCCCAAATTAAGCAGATGTCATGGAACATGAACACTCAATACGCATAAGGTGTCCTTCTAGTTAACCTTGTTTATGCTGGGAGAATATGATCTCTTGTTATTGTGCAGGCTAGCAATGAATGCAACAAAGAACATTGCTGCTTTTCTTTTTTGTGTGTCTATGTAAAGCTTATTTCTGAATTTCCATAAATCAAGTAGTACTCTATATTTTACAAAGATTCCTCTACTTAATGCCATAATTTTAAGAGAAAATAGTTTATATTGGCAAAAGGTGCCACTTGACTGAAGAACATAAAAGCTGTTTTTAGTTTAAAGAGTGAAACATGTATAGACTGTAGATAAATAGTTCTCCCAAAAAAGGAATGTGTATTTACACATTCTTGGTGTAATAGCAGAGGTTATTTTTACACGTTTCAGATTTACATTCCAATGTGAACACTGAGAAGCAGGATGTTAATTCAGTGGCTTTCAGGGGTTGGTAGAGCAAGCTGGGCTTAGACAATAAATGCTGTATTAATAGTTAGCAGTGACAATTTCATCAACATAGGAATTGCGGGGTATAATTAACATCAGTTCCTTTGACACTCTGCTCTTAATGTATGGTTTCAACCTTTCTTTCAGTAGCAGTTGGAGAATGCACTGTGACAAATTATTGCTGATACAAAGTAGGTCAACAGTAAAATGGCTGACTTACCATAAATGAACAGACCTAAATTATTGTTAACTTCATGTCTAGTAGAATTTTCTTAGTGGCTAAGGCTGTGCTCTTGTGTTTCTCAAGCGTGAACCTTGTATACATCTTTTCCTAACTCCTTATTTCCTAACCATTTGATATTTTTGTCTAAACGAGAAGGAGCGTTTCCTCCCAGCTGCTGGGAAGAAATCCACACAAGCAGTAGTGCTGCATGCCTGACAGCAGATGTTTGCCCTTGTAGTATTGCAATTCCCTGACTGCAAAGCTGGCAAGGAAAATTGACTCACAACCAAGGAAAACAAGTGAAATGCTGCATATTCAGGTTTCCAGGTTTTCTTTACTGAAAGTGACTGGTGACAACATATGAGGAAGAGAAATAGGACCATACAGGATGAGAAAAATCCCAGGCTGAGGGAATGTTGATTATTTTTTTGCAGAGCAAAGTGATTCCTGTGGTCAGCTGCTCAGTGTCTCATCATGGCTTGCAACAGTCTTCTAATGTTTTCTTGAGAGGTGTAGCTTTTACCTTTTAGATATCAGGAAACCTCTAGCTTTCAGATTCTCTGGAGCACTGTAAAATCCAGTGTGATTGTTCTAAGTGCTGATTTTGTAATTGAATGAAATGCTAAACATGGACTTATAAGCCTGGTAAGGATGCAAGGGAGGAGAACTTCAGTCTTCTTGGAGCAGCCTTGAGTGTATGCAAAGAGCAGCAGTGTCTGGAATGCCCAAGGACAGTGTCAGTGCTGGGGATGCTGCCCAGCACTCAGAGATGGGTTCCAGGCAGCAACACTTACCTAAGGAGCTATAACATGGAGCTAAGGCTTGGCTACGTCTTCTAACTCACAGATCAGCTTAGGGATTTCTAGTACCAGTGAGTCATCTGATGACATTGGCTGCAATTAAGAGTTTCCAGCAGTGTGCCCTTGCTTTCCTGTGTTCTATAAAGTTCAATTTTTGCTTTTTGTAATGTAAGAACATGTAATAATTGGTGGGTTTATAATTTTGCTGGGCACAAGTTACTGAGTTTCTTGTATGTTAAAAAGAATATTGAAAGACAATATTTCTTCTCTGCACTGAAGTTTGAACAAAGTTTTATTTGTATGTATGTATGGGTACATATATAAATTTCTTGTATAAATGTATATATATGCACACATTTAATTATTAGACTATTTTTCAGTGGGTCATCCTGAAGTCCCTGCTGGCTGTGATTCAATTCAAGTCACTGCAGGTGTTCTGAAGATTGTCATTTTGCATAGGTGGGGGGCAATTATCCACCTTATTCGCTTTTTATGCCTTAAGACATTGGTATTAACAGGAACATGTATTTCTTATTTTTTTCTCTTTAATTTTCTCTTTAATTTTTCGGTATGTGAATTTGCAGCTTGACTCAATTTGCTATTCGGTTGAGTAGATTTTCAGGATTTTTTGTATTCTAGAGCAAGTTGTAGCTGTCTAAAGGAATGTTTGCAACATTTTAGTCAATGTGATACTGGGCTGACAGGAAATAAAGCAAAGGTATTTTTTACTTTGTATATTCATACCAGTAGTTTGTAACTTAGGAGTCAGGTTTCTCCAGTTTCTGGTAAGCAGGTGGCTGAAGAATCAACCAAAGGTCTGTTTTGCTTGAGCCTAGCACACTTCCCTAGATGGGTGCCACAGAGCAGTTGCTTCTGTATGGTAACATTCACATTCTATAGTGTGTAAGTTAGGTATTTGTTTACAGGTGTGAAAAACTCTATATCCTCACTACAAAATAAAATCAAGGTGCTCGTGTGGCACATCTAATGCTATAAAGTTGTACTAGTGATATTAACCAGTTTTGCAGTTCCACCTCTATATGTAGCCTTTGTTATAATAATTTAGTTTTTAACTCCTATCTTCCTGCGTCCTTTGTCATTTGCAGCCTATTGTCTAACTCCTTTGCTTGCAGGCAGCATGAGGTCATTCTGTTTGTGGATCAGTAGGGAAAAAAAGAAGGCAGTAGAAGTGGCAGTATCAGCCTGAATTATGATGACAGTAAGGAAAATGATAAATTTAGTTCAGTCTTTGTAAAGGACCTGTGTCTGTGTGATAAAGGTACCAGATTGTAAATTTTGATAGTATTTATCATACTTTCTTTGTTGTCTGGATACATTTAACATAGGTGAGGCTTTTGTAATATAATTGAGGAAAAACATGTTGCAGATATGTAAGTACTTTTTAGAAGGGACAGCTGAACAAATATATCTGCTTGATTGTTTATCCAAATGTTCCTGTGACTATCTTCAAAGCTTGTTGCTTGCAGAATTGACAAGCCCTGCATCGTGAGCAGCAGAACCCTGGCTCTGAATACCGAAAGCAATAGTTTCTGCAATTTTTCAGTAGAAAAATACGTGCATGGCATTCAAATTTAATATCACTATTCATAGAGTTTACTGAAGTTTAAGTTAATTCCAAGCCAACCTGGTATGTGTACAAAATGTCTCCTGAATTATTAAACTGATGTGATCCTATGACTAATTCTGCAGTACAGATATGTAATTTCTTTTTCTTGCCCCTTTTGTTACACCCCTCTCTCTACAGGAACATCCCTTTGCAAGCGGTTTACAAACAATAAAATGAAGATTGTTTCTCCAATGTTTTAAAATATAAGACCTCAGCCTCTGCACATTCCTAATTTTACTGGTATGAGTACTGTGGAGCCTTTTGACTTATTCATGTGAATACGTCATATGCCCTTCAGTATTTTATGAGATCAAGAATGTATCAAAAGCTTTCTTAGTGAAGCAGAAATGTACTTTTTATTATTTCCACAGGCCCTGGAAGGCACATTAAGGTCTTTATTATTGACTGAAAAGAAACTTTCTTCTTTATTACTGCAGAATAGAGATAGTGAATAGGCTGAAAAGAGAATGCTGCACACCTACTGCATCATGATCTCATTCTCAACATGATTGCCTTGGTGCTTGCCAGTTCCAATGTTCATGAGTCACACTCCAGTATGTGATTTGCTTAAAAGCAATAAATGTCAGCACTTTTATTTACAATCTGCCTTTGAAGATTTGGAACTCATAACTTCAACACATTTTTTTTCTACGACCGTGAAGGCTAGGAACTGGCTTTACCTTTCTCTTTTAAACGAAAGATGAAAGCTTTGATTGATGTATTGCTCAGTCCGACCTAGCTGCAGTGGGTTAAGATGTGTAACTACCCAAACCCATTTCTCCCTCCACCCTGTGAGAAATTACCATTCTGGTAGGTGGGGTGGCGGAAATGGCTTTTCTGACTCTTGCTCAAAATGAGCTGAAGTTGTGGGGATCACTAGGCTTGTGTCACGTCCGACTGGAACGGCTGATCCCTGAGCCGCGGCGGGAGCGCAGTGCCGGGAGCTGGGAGCCTCCGGCAGACAGCCCGGGGTGCTGGGAGCGCCTGGGCTCAGCACCTGTACTGAGAGCCGCTCCTCTCACCTGCTGCCGGAGCCGGCATGGGCTGAGCCAACCTCCCGTGCTGGAATTTCGGGAAGGGGTCATGTGTGATCTCTGGGGGAGGGAGAGAAGTGGGGAAGGTGAAAGACCAGACAAATGATCCATATGGTGAGTCAGTGGGAAAGAGCTGAATGCAATTCCAGCCTAGTAATGATTCATAGCTACACTGTTTATAGTTCTTGAGAGAGTGTCTGATCACATGGGCTGCAATGTACGTGTTTATATGCTGTCCTTGAGGACAAATGAGAGAATTTACAAGGGAGAAAAACCCAACAAGCTTTCAATTTTAGCTTACTGCTTTCTTCTGTGCATTTGAAAATTTCCATTTGTTCTAATTCTCATCACCCCAGGCTCCTGCACTAATAAGCCTGGCGTATTTTGCCTGTGAACTAGCAAGTGTGCTTGCTAGAAACCTTACAAGCATTGTAGAGCAGATTTTAGGACACCCATGGGAACACGGGGTTCCACTCAGCAGTGTTCGTGCTACCTGCTCACTAGGAAGCACAGCAGCCCTCCTCTGGGGAGCTGGCTTTGCACATTCACTACTCAGTGGATAAACCTATCCTTCATCCTCATGGTCCCTGAGCTTGGTGTGTGTTTGACTGCCTCCACTGCTACTATAGTCCATGATAAATGGCAGTGCTGACTTGCTGGAATTAGGTTCTCAAGTGATTGTTTTCTCTGCAGGCTGCTTTCCAGACAGAGCTGTGGGCAGAGTGCATCCTGCCCGTGTTGCAGATGCAGTCAGCAGCCAGTGCAGCTGCAGTGGGGTACAAGGCAGTTATTCTGGTGCTGGGGAGGTGTAATATAAACTACAAAAAGATCTTTTTGGCTAATGAGTCCTAGAGAAAGAACCCTTTAAAGTGAAAGTTATTTGGAGGGACATAATTGTGGTTGAGTGGCTGTCCCTGTGGTGGGTCTGCACATCACCTTCTGTTTTCAAGAATGGTCACATTACTTAAAATATTTAACAGTTCAGTCACTTACAAGCTGCATGTATGTAGAGGTACACCTATGCAAGTACACAAGAACCTAAATTATTACTATGAGAAAAGGTACTGGAGTGGCATAAAACGTGTGAGAAGTTTCTGTAAATACTATGATATGGTTAAGCAATTATTGTTGCAAAATATTTCTGAAAAAAAGTGGTGGGCACCACCACCAAGAGCAAGAAAGCCTCCTGTGTCTTTCTCCCTGGAAATGTTGTGAGAATTCTTACACATATCTTTATTATCTGATGTTCTTCCTTTTGGGGAAATGACAGTGAGGGGAGGGAATGGGAGAAGCTGGAGGGTGGAAAGTCAAATGTAAGTCTAAAGTTAGGTCATGTTAAATGTCATTGCAAAATGGTTGAGCCATGAATCAATGCCCCTTTATGAACTGTCTGTGACATAGGTGTCATTTGAATTGATGTAATTTGGTTGGTTTTTATCAGGAGTTAGAGAGTGATCCACAGGGGAAGAAAATAATTTCAGTGAGGCTTTTCACCTCTCTTATTAGTCCTCAGCATCCAGCTGAGAATGTCTCTCCCTGGCCTGTTGTCTCCTCTCTCACAATATTAATCTGTCTGGTAATTTCTGTGCCTGAGTCTGAGACCTGTTCCCGAGACTCTCCTGATGGCCAATGAAGAGAAGGCACAGACCCTTCATAGGAAAATCCTTCAGTGGATTTCAGTGTCCCAGGCTAGAAGGGATGCACTCCAGAGTGAGGACTGGGTCCTGTTCGTATGAAGCGAGCGGGAGCTTGCTCAGATGTCGCTGGCTCTGTCTCATTAGGGAAGTGTCACCCTCTCCTTCTGAATGGTCCCACATGTAGTGTACCTACACTTGCAGCGTATTGATTAAGGTACCTGTACCTATTTTACTAACTCCTAGTGCCCCAAGTGAAGAACAGCTAACAGCTCACATGTTCATTTTGAAATGCACTGGAGCTGCAGTACCTTAGAGGAAATAATTAGCAGTGCATTTCCTGAATTTCGGGAACATGTTCCCAAGTAGTTGGAACGGTGGGAATTTATTTCTGAGAAATTGCAGGGTTTGGCTCACCCCACGGCATCTTCCTGTGCTCTGTGACTGTGGGCATGCACACTTTTTGCCAGGCAATAGTGTACTATGCTCTAACATATATGTATTATTTTCTTGATGTAAGGAAGAGATAAGCATTTATTTTAGTCCTCATCTCATGCTTCTTTTGGTTTTAAAAAGCCAGTTACCAAACACAAGAGGCAAAATTCTGCTGTTTTGCTTCAAAGTAAACTGGAAATTCTTGGATTCACTTTGGATTGATGTTAAAGTTAATTGCTAATCAAGTTAAGTTCACTGGACATTTTAGGTACAGCTTCCTTGAGAAAAGAGAATTCTAATAGGAGTTAAACACACTCCTGTTTTGTTTGTTGTTGTTGTTTTTTTTTTTTTAATATAAGCTACACTGACTTTACATGTAAACTACAATGGACAACCTTGTTTTTTTCCCAGCTGCCAGGCAGCAGTCCTGTGTTGTGTACAGGGAATTTAGCTGGTGTGCCCATGGGTGGTGGCTGTTGGAGCTGTAGCCCTCCCTGTCAGATAAATGGAACCCTCAGTTCAGTTGTGTGGGGTTGTGACAGGAGTAGCAGGCTCCTGTGTATAAACAGTTTGGAGATTGACAGGATAGGACATGGGCATTGCAAGCCCAGAGGAGCAGGAAAGCAGTGTGTGATAGTGGCTACCAGAGTGTATGGGATGTGTGCTCACTGCATCCTGGAAAGTGCCTGGTGAAGGGGCTCTCTTGACAGATTAACATGATTGTTTTCTAGAGTCAAATCCCACTGGGTGATAGATGCTGCCTGTAGTACTCTGCAGTCTCACAAAACTTGTGTCTGCCCTTCCCAGTACTGCTGCTGGTTTCTTGGAGGATCACAAAAATTGTGTCTGCCATTCCCAGTACTACTGCTGGTTTCTTGGGGGATCTTAAGGCACTTAAATGGTACTACTTGTGTGTAATACCTGGAGATCACATACTTGTTCACCTTTTTTCTTTTAACCCACTGATGGAGGTATCAGCAGTTGACCATAAAGAGTCAGAATAAGATTAAAACTGATTTTTCTTACGTAGGACCAGATTATTGCTATCTTTGTCTTCTCACACACCCATTTTGCACAAGAGGTGCGTGCTGCTGCCAAGCTTTGAGGCTCTAAAGTCCAGAAGGGCAGCTAGGGACCCAAGGCAACTCTAACATTATCATTATGAAATATGAAATTAATTTTGGAAACAACAGTGGCTGCCCTCTTCTCCTACTTTAGGAGACTGCTAGCACACTCCAAAGTGTTTGGGGTTTTTTTTGCTCCATGAAACTGGGGTGAGGTTCATGTCAAATTGGCATGTGAAATAGGCCTTTTTTATGGTTTGGAGAATGCTTGGACATCACAGGGAAGAGTAGCCAGGGTCACTAGAGGAGCAGAGAGCAGTAGATAGCCTCTTAGACATTCCTTGTTTTAGGTGGTGCACTGAGCTCCACCTTATGTCCCATTGAATGTGTGGTAAATAAAGCTGCCTCCTTGTCCTGTTTGCTTGTTCAGTTAAAGCTCCAAGCTGAGTGAGGGTGAGAAGGGCCAGGCAGTGGGCTCATCCTCCCAGGAGCACATGAGCCCTTTCACTTTCATTGTTCCTCATTAGATTTTCACCTGTGTTTCCTTTAAAAGGTATGAGGCAGTCTCTTTGTTTTTATCTTGTGCTGTGTGTTTTATTGCACAATGATATTTATACATCCCCTGTCAGCTGAATATCACAGGTTTTGCGTGATGATGTGTTGATATGGTCATGGAATGAATTTATCCCACTTGTAAAGTAATAGGCTTAGAAATAAATAATTACAGCTCACTTTCTTTTGCTTAGTTTGATTTTTCAGAGTAAGTTGCTATTCAGTTTTGGCTTTTTGTCTATACTTGTGAATACTAATGGTTGGTTTAGTTAAATCCACTAAAAACTTTCTCAGCTGACTAACATCATTCATCTTGTGTAGATTTTTGTTCAAATTAGATAGATTCAGCCAATATTTTGATTTATATTTATATATTTGATAAATATTCTGATTGCCAATATTTTACATAGATTACACTGATTATTGTTACCTTGGATTAGAGGGAAAGCTGTTGATTGCTGCAAATTAATTTCCTCTGTGAATGTGGCACTATAGGTTTCATTTTTTTAGATTGTGTCTGCTCTTACTCTCAGCAAAAAACATTGCCAGGCTCTACTTGATTTCAGAGAGAAGAGGATTTGTCCCTTGGTGCTCTAACATACAGAGTTTTCATTTCTTTGGATATTTTTTCAAGTCTTAATAGCTTTGTTAAGAACTGTGTAATGTATCATAAGACACAATAAATGGAGCAGAACTGCCTGTTCTCAGAAAGACTGTCAATGGAGACTCATCACTGAATGGAAATGCTTCCAGTCACGTTCTGCAGGGACCAGCACTGGAAAAGTGCTGTTAAGGATTTTCAATAGTGTTTTGAAAGTTCATATAAAATCTCTGCTCTTAAAATGCCTGTGTGCCACCATTTGGAGGAACACAAACAAGGGCAATAAAGTGCTGGTACTGAGTGGTCTATATTAAAAGCAGTCTATTTATGTTATATTTGCCTTTATTGAAACTTATTCAAAGTCACTTAGGTGTAAGAAATAAAGGTCCTCTGTCTATGCAATGGGAAGCTGTGTGCAGTGGCTGGGATGAATTTGCAGCTTGGCAGATGAGCAAGAGTAGCGGCTAACAACAGAATGTTAGGGCAGAAAGTGAGAGACCCTTGGGTGTACAACAACTGGGCAAAGGAAAGGTGTGATTTTGCTTTGAAATGTGACAGGACAGATGCTGGGAAACTGCTTCTCACCTTGGTGTCAATGCTGGTGTAAGGACTTCGGGAACAGGGGACAGGACTGAGCAGTGCCACCAGAGTGACATGGGGTTGAAAGAGCTCTCTATCCTGGTTAGCATATCAGAAGGACAGGTCTGAGGAGCCACTTCACAACCTGAAAGAACCTTCCTGGCATGAAGTACTGGGTGAGGAGGAATCCTACAGCCTCATGGAAAGGAGATAAAGAAAAGTCTGGGAAATGCCTGAATCGAGGCATTTTGGGGAAGCAGAAGAGACATTTTTCACAACAAGTTTAATCCTTTGAGCAGCCCACCAAAGGAATCAAGGCCCCCATTTCCTGATGGCTGCATATCAAGGCCATGTGACTTTCTGGAAAATATATCTAATTTAAACATAAGTTAGTACATCTGTAATTTGAACATGTATGAAATGTGGAGGCCTGGATGTTGAGATGTTGAAACAATGGAAAAATTAATGACATATTAAATTATCCTCTTCTTTTTTGTCCTTAGACTGAGTTTAGAAATATCTAAGCTTTTATATTTTAGCCATTTTCTCATTTTCCCTGCATTCCTTGAACAGTAAGTGGGCATACCATGCTGTGTAGTTAGTCGTGCTTTGCATGTGGGTATAAGGCTCATTAAAGGTATGCAGGTTTTTTGTACTTTCTTCCTTAGCTCTGCCTTATGCAGCTGTCCTGACAACAAAAAAGAAAAACCCCTCAAAAACATTTCATATGAGTATTTAGGGATCAGCTTTTTCTTGGAAAAGGAAGGACCCTCCTTCCAATACCGTCAATTATACATACACTTTTAGAGACACTTGTTTTGTTTTCAAGGCTCACTAAATTGGTTTAAGCTCTGATTCTTTAAAAGACTTGCATGATTAAACAATCTGTACGTACCAATAAACAATGCCTTTTCAAATACTTGGTCATAGTCCACTTTTCTGAGTGTACTCAACCCTTCTGTCACTATGAAGGTGAAGAAAGGTAAGAAAACTTTTGCTCTGGGAGACAAAAAGGAGTATGCAGAAGCCCTGAAAATGAAGCCTGCTATGTTCACCTGAACTGGTGTAACCTTGAGTAAAGGGAGAGGTTCTCAAAGAATCTTGAAAGGCAATGGTGTTTTTACTGCTCTTTTTATGCTGTTGAAATTGTGACCTTTCAAAAGTAATATTTTCATTGCTTTGATGCCTGTTTTTAACTCAGGTTATGTTATCATTTTGAGCTCACAGTTTAGTGGGTAGAGGATAAGATAAACAGAAAAGGGAAACAAAAACATACCCAGAGTTTCTATCAGAAAGTGACTGAATGACTAAAAGAAACGGATGTTTCAATGGATGTTTAAACACATATTAGAGCCCCAAATACATCTCAGAAGTGCAGTGCATCAGCTGCCATTTCATATGGCAAATCAGTTACCTGCATCAGATTCCTCATGGCTTTGAGCTGTCTCTGTGTTAAGCACAGTATTTCAGGATGGACCACCACAGTGTTGAAAGACACAAGTTTGATCTTGTGTTTTATTTTCATAAGTACACTAGTGACTAGAAACTAAAGCACAGATTGTACTCTGCCTTCTAGGAGGGAGTCCCCCAAGTAAGGAGCATAAAGCTCAGTAAATGTGATTGCAAAGCAGCTGCATTCTGGGTACATTGACCAGAATATGGTGTGTGATATTGCTGTAGGGGACAAGAGAACACAGGTTATCCAGCTGTCTGACTGTGGGGTGTGTTTCTTATTTAAGCAGTTACAGAACTCATCTTTAATTTCTTTTTGCTTAAACAAACACAAGTTGAGACAAGAAGCCTAAATGAACAAGGAACTTTTGTCTTTTGCTGTATACTCTGTCAATCATTATTAAAAAAACCTTTAATATTTCTTGTAAATTTCTTGTAACCTCTGCATTTTTGTGAGTCAGTCAGATCCATGGAAGTGATCCCTGTGGTCAGACATGCAGGTACTGCATTAATAAACACAGGATGGTTTTCCCTGTATTTTATTGTGATTGGGAAGCAGTTAATTTTGGAAGCTTACAGCTGCATTTTGGCTTAACATTGACATTATGTTTAAGACTTTGGTTAGCTCAGAATTACCTCACTTTTCTTTCCCAGGAATAATGATTTTTATTATTTTTTTCTTAAACAAGACCCATGGAGATTTCCATCACTTTTTGTGAAAGACACTATATGAAATAGTTCCTGCAAGACAATGAGGGAAAAGGGGCTGAAGCTAAAGGTCCTGGACATCCTGTCCTGTCTGTGCTCCTTGACACAAAATGTCTTTGCCTATGTCTGTCCTGCTGCTGTAACACTGAAAGTAGCCATTTACAAATAAAAATTGCATTATAACTGTAATACTGAAAGAATTTGACATGCTTGACTAAAGGGACTCTGGAGACCTGAAACCTTGTCCACTGTCATATTGGTGGTGAAAGAAGCAGCTTTGTCCTCTTAGCAGCCGTGATCCTCTGCCTTTTTCTGGCTCTTTCCGCAGAAGTCTGCCTTGGGAGCAGCCCTGGGGAGCAGCAGCACAAGGCTTGCACCAGATTTGCATCACCAGAGAGCCCAGGCTCATTAGAATGCTCCCTCTCTGCACACTTTAGTGTTTTGCCCAGCTTTTGGGCAGTGGTGAGGAACCTCTGAAAGGGGTGTGAATGCCAGAGAGAGCAACCAGCAACATTCTTCTCCTGCATTAGGCTCACAGTAAAGATGAATTTGATGGCTGGCCAGGGTTACATACATGTTATATGCTAATAAATAATCTAAAGAATCAAAGTTATGGGAATTACATATTTAGAGAGCAAACCACACAATGAAAGAAAATTGTTCAAATTGCTCAAAAGCAAAATCCTTTAAAATTCTTGCTGCTTGTACAAAGCTTCAGCAGCATTTTGAATGAAAACAGCCTGCAATCAGAAATCTACATGGTTTGATGAACAAATATAGAAAGCAAAGTTTTCAATGTTTCTGATTTTTTCCCCTCATTTCCACCTGTCAAATTCATTCACTCAATTTAATCCAAATTTGCAAAAGATTTTTTTTTTTAATCTCTGGAAGACGTGTCTAAGTGGTTTATATTTTCTTTTGCAAACAAAGCAGGGAAAAGGAATCCCAACAACTAAACCTCAGTTGTATTTTACCTGTGTTTTCATTATTTTTTCGAATTCCCTTAAGAAAATAAAAAGCTATTTCTAGTACTTCATGGTTCTTAAAACCTGAAGATCAGTTCAGTAAAGCTTATAATAGTTTATTTGCTGGCCTTAAGAGACTTGATTTTCACTCCATAGAGCTTAACATTAGAAACTAATGGGAAATTTCACTTATTCGTAAGTGATTTGTTTCTGTCAGTACTAAAAGAGCAAACTTAAGGTTAATATACCTGCACAGCTTGTTTGTGGTAAATAAAGGAGATGCCTGCTGTATCTGCATATGTTGTCACAAATCTTAAGCCAAGGTCAAAACCTTAATTTCGAGCCTTGCATTTGCCTTGTTCAAACACCAAATATAGGCTTATATCCTGCAGATGGTGGTGTGAGGCTCGTCCAAGGGTCAGTCCTGATGAGATAATTAGGATTCAGGTCTACACATGGTATAACCCTTCCTCAAACTGACTCAGGGCAAAAGAGCAGAAATCTGGATTCATCAGGAATTCTGTCAAAGTTTCTTTCCTTTGCTTCATATCTACTCTTGATGCCTGACCAGGACACCACTGTTCAACTGTTCCCACTTAGAAATTGGAAAAAAAAAAAAAAGTCTATGGGCAGATGGGCAGAACAGGCACTGGGGAATGCCAGGATTTGTTTGTGGCTGTGGTGTGAGCTTAAACCTGCCTCAACACAACCACAGTGCCTGAGCTGTGACCCAGTGCTGGCTGTTGGGAGTGACTTGCAGATAATATTGACAGGGTAGGTCTCAGGATGAGAGCAGTAATTATTTGAAATCACAGGTAAATATTGCTCAATCTTTTCTAATATTTTAAATTCCTGAGGGTGTAGTTAATCTGCAGGTACTGCCATTTCACATGTAATTTTAGAAATGCCAGTGTACAATGTCTGAAAAAATATGTTGACAATACAGCATGCTACATGTAGTGCTAAATGGAGACAGCCTCTTAACAAGGCTCAGTTTTTGCAGCCATATGTACAAGATATGAGAAGCAAAATATGTATTGTGTAGGAACAGCCACAGCTGTGGGTGGATCTGTATCTGTGTGCAGCAGCCTGATTGCTGTCCTGCAAAACACCCTGCCCAGGGCAGAGTATCTGACTGCCAGATCAGCAGCTCTGCTTCCTCCCAAGGCTGCATTGTCCTGCAGTCGGCCCAATAAGGCCTTGTGCCCTCTTTTGGAGCTTATTTGTGTTTTTATTTTTTGGAGGAAGGATTTTGTTCACCTCTTATTACCATGCAGTGAATAAGATCACCTGGAATTAACACTTGGAAGACTATTTGACAAACATCACCTCAAAAATTCAGTCCTGCTGACACTGTGGGCCACAAGCACACCAGATATAAATATGCCAAAACAGTTCTTCCATCAACCTCACATAACCAGTCTGTCTTTTTTTGGGCTGTCTGAGTATGAAGTATTAATTGGGAAATGCACTATACCTGGGGATTGGAGCTACAAAACTATTTCAGGCAGGTGTCTTATTCCTTTTGACTAAAAATTTTATTTTTATTTACTTTTGACTAAAAATTTTATTCTGACCCTATTTTTTCTTCAATATTTTAGAAAAAGTAAAACCATTTCCATCAAAGTTTCAATTACTATAAATTAACATTTTTTCCCATTTTGGAATGAACTTCCATTTCACACTTATTTATAGAATTATGCAACTCTTAGCCACAGTGAGGTCTTTGTCAGCTGGTGCCCCAGTATGGTATTAAGGAAGACAGCACATTCTTGTAGAATTGATATGTGGACTCAGAAATTTTTGGTCTAGAAAGCATTTGGTTCATTTGACTGACTGGGGCTAGTTAACTTCTCATTATATCCTGATTTCCATTTGAAAATGGGAGTATTGATACAGATCTCATTCATAACATACTTCAGAATGTACAGATGGAAATGCTACAGATGTATTCAATTAATATGAAATGCATATTACAAGGCAAGATTATCTATTAAAGAGATTCAGAGATTGAACTTTTCTAAATATTTCATTTTATTTGCATTCCTAAATAATTGATCCATGTAGAAGAGGTGCATTTAACTGTCTAGCTGGAGACAAGAACTTGATCCATAGTACTTCATCCTTTACAGGTCCTTTGGTTTTTGCTTGGGCAGTAGCATAGTTTATCCTGAAGCCAGTCCTGTGTTACAGAGTAGGCATCTGATTTGAGACCACTCTGATGACTGACCAGGTTCATAGAAGGGTTGTATGTCTGTGTGTCTGTGTGTCTGTGTGTCTGATCTGTGACGGGATTGCTCTGATTTCACTCATAGCTTTGTAGCTGTATTTGTTTGCTGCTGTGAAGTGCAGCTGTGGCTGCTGTGAAGGTGAGGGGTGGAGGAGGGGTTCTCCCATCGCTTTCCATTAACTGATGATTTTTCCCAGCAGTTTCCCTCTGCCTACCCTTGTCTCTTGGGGTGACACCCTATGGGTGGTGTTGACTGCAGAGCAGTAGCCCCATGTTAATGTGCAGGGCTTTATGCAGGCATTGGGCATTGAAGTATGCTATTACTGAACACTCTCAATACATAAAGATTTTTTACCTATTTATGTCTCTTCCTGAATTTGTGAACATGTCCATCTAGCTAATAAAACCCCCAGCTCTTTTATATCCTGACAAAAAGGCTTTTTGATTAATCTATATTAAGTAATATACTTTAGTTTGTTGTAGACATGTTCACATGTAAAAATCACTGGGTTTGTTTGTTGCTGTTTTTTGGGGATTTTCTTTGTTCTTTGTTTTTTTTGGTCAATATCTAAATTTCTCATTATCATTTTTGACTATGTGTCCATTCTTTCCAGACCCAGGTGCTGTAGTTATAGGCATTGATCTTTCTTTTTCTCTGATAAAAAATCATATTAATATGACATCCTGCAGATCTCTGATGTTTACATAGTATCAGCACAGGGAAATACTACTTTCAGTTTGATACATAAAGCCCTCCTTGTCTCTTGTGTCTTTTGTCTGTAGGCTATTATGCATGTGACTAAAGCCATGCATGACTTAAGCAAATGTTTGAATAGGGTTCTTGTGTAGTAGGACTGTATAAGCCATTAGGCATACTCTCTTTAACTTGGTGATGAAAACATTACGGTACATTTGGTCACACAAAGTAGAGTAAAATTGCTTTTGTGGCAGCAGAATAAACAGCATTCTAATTTGGGGTGGGTTTTTATTGTGCACATGTGTGTGTGCTGCATATTTTTGGCAAAATTATCAAGCAGGGCTGAACATGAAAAGTGTTAATGTTATTGGAGTTGTGGAGTGAAAGCTGGGCTAAAGAGAGAAAAAAAGTATTGTTTTTTTTTTTCATTCTGAAATTTGAAATCAAGATTATTCTGTCATATTTGTGATCTGAGCTTGAAATCTGTTAATTGACATGTGAGGCAGTTGCTAACCATCTTTGTCATTTATAAAGCCTTTTGTAAGGGCACTGTTTTTCTTTCTTCTCTATATGTGGTGAATGCTGAAGTAGGGACTTGGATTTTTGCTGTGGGAATGTGAAAAACACGGGAAGCTGCTCTTTGCCAAGTTATTTCCCCAAGGATCTGCTTTACATTCTGACAATCAATGACCTGTCAGGTGTAGTTATGCACCATAGCAATGATATGAGGTCAATCAGATGAAAGCAAGGTATGTATTCCCAGCAGATCCCAGCTATCTGTTTAACACTGTCAAACCAAGTTTTCTTTGCTGAAGAGCATCCTCTTTCAGTTTCATTTCTTTCTAGATTTGATTAACTCTGGATTTGCATCTAATCTGTGAAATTCTAACAATGGTAAAAATATTCATTTATTTTGCTTTGTCTTGAAAAATACTAAACTATGTGTTTTGCTATTTTGTCTTTTAACATAAACCCATGCTTGTTATATCCTGTGCAACTCTTGCTCATATAAAGAGTGTGTATTTGATGTAAAAAAACCCCAAAAAACTAATATGTTCTTTGCTGGAATGGTCAGGAGATAATTAAGTAATCTGTTTTACAGTAATAGAAATTTATTGTCTCCTAAACACATAAATATTTCCTTAGAAAAAGCCACCTTACAGATACAACACATTTATTTTGCCTTGCAATTCCATATTTGTGAAGCAAAATGTGTACAAATTGGATCTGTAAGTCAGTATTTTTATATGGAATCACTTCTCACTGTCTTGTGGAAACCCTGCATCTTGCCAGTGTTTCCAACCTTTATATAGCAGAGGAGAAAATACTTTCTTAAAATGGATACAGAATTTTCCATATTTTTCCCTTAAAAACCAAATAAACAAACAAGCAAAAAACCCCCAAACAAAACAAAACCCCAAAACAACAACAAAAAAAACCAAAACCAAAACAAAAAAAAAAAAAGAGCTCTGTTTTGTTAGTTCATGACTGAGAACTGCTAACGATTAAGAATAAACATGCACTTGGTACACTGTGTACTGCATACAGTGTAACAGTACAACTGCATTTTTAGCTACTGTGTGTATCATATTGAAAGCAGAAGACAGCAATGATAGCACAGAAACTAAACAACTGGATTAAAATGTATTTATTAAGTTACCAAAAAAAAAAAAGAAAGAAAAAAGAAGTGCTCCTTTCTGAGGGGAAACAAGAGACAATGAAATAACAAGAAAGTAAACCCAGAGCTTTTAAAAATATATGTTAAAAATATCTCATTCAGAAATGCGGATTAATCCTGTCTGAAAGCTGCTGCAAGATTTTGTATGAAAAATCTGTTTTGTTTTCATGATGTTGTAATCCATCCTTTATTTGTTGTCTTGCTAAATATAGTTCAACCACTATCATTTGAGCATAAGTTAGTGTATGTCTACACTGTGATTCTTTTCTTTTTTCAGATATTTTGAAATCATCTGTTGATTTTCTGTGCTGCAAGACCAGCATGTGAAACATGTCAGCAACTGTACTCCATGTTTCAAAAACATGTGAAAACATTACAGTTCTTCAAACAGAAGAAGCAGAGATCTGGATCCACAGTGGGGTGCTGGACAAAGAACACAAAGGTGGGTTGTAAGATGATACCCTCATCCTTTAATGGGGGAAAATTTGTAGTGAACTTATGAAGTTGGTACACAATTTGAGGAAATGAGCATCCCACCCATTTTTTCTTTGTGTGCTCTGTAGAATTCATATCCTTCCATTTTTGTTTTTTGTTTCCTTGAATTGTGCCTCATAACTTATTGTCATTGCTCATTAGCTGTTGGTGTGTTGGGAGGGTTGTCCAGACAGTGACCCTGCATGGTAACAGCTGAGCAGTTCAGAATAGAGTCATAATTCATGGTGACCTTTAATGAAATATAAATCTGAAGAAAGCTGTTTTTACTTTACCATATCTGAAGCAAAGTGAGAACTATTATTATCTTTGGGCTTTGCTCTCATAGTATTTAAAGAGACTCTGCAGTAGAGGAAATACATTTTCTCATGGGACCCTTCTACTGTCATTGTTTTGGTGAATGGGATACATCATTTAAACTCCCATTTTCCTCTGGCCATCAGATTTAGGAGCTGGTTGATCGGATCTCATCCATTGCTGCTGCATGCTTTTGCAGGGAATTCTAAGAGCTGCAGCATGTTTGCACATTCCCTTTTCTCCTGGAAGGGAAGGTCTATAGGTAACCTGTGAATGTGGTACCATTTGCATTTTCTTTCTAATTTTTCCCATTTTCCCCATAGCAGCAAGGAAGTACCAGGTCCAGTTGCCTTCTCCTTCCTGCCGCCCCAGAGCCTTGCTGTAGAGGCAGTTTGGGTTGCTCCAAACCATCTGGCAAAGAAAAGCCTCCATGTGACAGGCGGGCAGAGTGGCAAAGGGGAGGTGGTGGCTGGAGATGACCCCTCTCCAGGAGAGCTGTTTTTGGGCAAGCTGCAGTCTGCCCTCAGAGCACACCTGCCTGCAGTGAGGGTCTGAAGGCTTCGCTGCTGGGGAGATCCTCCCTGCAGGAGGGCAGAGAGCGCTGGGGGCCACATCCTCAGCTGCTGCTCTGCTCCAGTGGGACAGTGAAAGATGGCTCTGCTTTCATCAGGTGAGGAGCTGAGCCTGAAGGCTAATTAAGTGATTTTATCCCTGATCCAGTTTATCAGAGGGTGAAATTAGCCTGTCCCCCCAGACAAACATAATGCCAAGACCAACGACTCGCCTCTCCAGAGATCAAGCCCCTCCTGGAGCCTTTCCCTCTACTCCCTGAACTGCTCAGAGCCCTGTGCCCTGCAGCTTCAGGCTACTCCACTGTGTCCCTCCCCCAGACCCTGGTAGAGTGGGGTTGTGCTGGCTGCCCATCTCCCTGCAGAAGACACTGCGTGCTGCCTCCCTGAGCGGTGTCTTGTCCAGGTGCCATAGCCCAAACGACAGCTTGTGGGGCCACTGGGGTAAAATGCTGCCCATCCAGCCTATCAAGGGGCCTTATTTTACCCATTTGGTCCTGAATGGGGAATAAATGTTCATTGAAATGACAAAAGAAGTGCCATCCTATTGCCTGAAACAGATGGGAAACCTGCTTGCATTGGCCATATTGCTTTTGAGCGGTTCCTAGTTCATCCGCATAAAAAAGTCTGTCCCGTGAGCCTTAGACCTCCTGTGGGCAGCTCATCTGGGCTACCACACAAATCTGTCTGGTGAAGACTTACTGGATACATCTGGCTTGCTCATATTTCTAAAACTGAGCAAAGAACTTATTTATTTGTGACTGTTCTCTCCATTTGTGCGGTGCAGGGTTGGTTACCCAAGACGGCATTCCTGCCACGCTCTAAAATGGGGACGATTATCTGGGTGCAGCCTGAAAATAAAGCTGTGTCACAGCACCTGTTCAATCCCATTACAATGAAAGCCAGGATGGCAGGAGTAGAGCTGGAGCAGAGTACATAAGATGCAGTTTTATTTTAAGTGAAATTCAAAACGTACCACTAGGAATAAACTCTTTCTTCATAAAGCAGTTGCAGGGAAGAGAGAATACATTTTCCGAGCAAATTGCGAAAGTTCAGGAAATTCTTGGCTCACTATTTCTTCTAAGTGATCTAAAGGAGAAGGAAGAGACTCTATCCAGCACAAATCATATTTTTAAGGATTTCCCAATATTGCTTCCTGTCTTTGTGCTTGTGAAGCAGATTGTATATAGAAATAAAACAGATATACTTTATCTTTTCAGAGGAAAGTGTCTGCTATATAATTTGCTGGCTCGCGTTTGTTCATTCATTGAAAAACAGCAGGAAAAGGGCTTTTGTGTTAAGAACAGTCAAGGTCAGGGATTTTTGTTTTTGATGTTGGCTGCCAGTAGCTTGCTTTCTCTGACTACTGTTTCCAAGTCAGTTTGGATAGCAGTCTAGTTGCTAGCTTGCAGGGAGATATTTCACAGCTACAGGTCATCTGCAGTGAGTGCAAACTAGAAAGAGATTTGAGGATCAAATTAAATGTCTTGTACTCAGCTCCTATTCATGCCTATATCAAATTAAGTTAATCAAGCCTACTAAAGGACTTGCAAATTTCTGACCCTGATGCTGCAAACTCTTCTTTATGCACACTCACCTTTAGAAACTGTGTGAGCAAAAGCTTTATCTGTGTGACTTGGTTTACAGAATCAGAGCCTTTCACACAAGAATTCATTATAGCAAATACTTATTTTCATGGTAAGCAAATAAAAATGGAAAACAATCTTGTGCTTTTATAAAGAAGAGAACTAATGTTCTGCAAGTGGACATTTTTAAAGCCATAGTACCTTGACATTGCACAATTGCCCTTACTCATTCACAGTCATACTACTGTATTTCTAAAGTCTCAAGTTAATGGTTAAAGGAGAGTAAAAGAAATCACTAGACAAAATATCTATGTCATAAAATGGCGGTATGAAAATCTGAGTATTTCTTGTTGAGCTTATTTTTCTGGCAGCAGGACATTTGGGTGGCAGGCAGGCACAAAGTAGAAATCTGCTGTAGTTTATTCTGTGATCTGTAAAACCAAGGCACAACGCAAGAGTGCAACTTATACGTCCACTGACAACTCTTGTTTAAGCCCCTCACAAGCAGGGGAGAGAGATTTCACTTTTTCTCACCTTTTAATGTAGTTCTAAAGATTTTATGAAGATATCGATTAGAGATTTCCAGTAATGGAAAGCAGGTTTCAAATGCTGGAGAAGTACAATAAATCACTGGCCATATGGGCTTTTGTCATTAAAAGAAAGTCATAGTAAGACAAAAGCTGAAGTAAGTTAAAACAGCTGAACGGCGATTTTAGGCGCTCTTATGCAAAACTCACTACCTCGGTTTATTCACAGGAAACTTCTTTAGAAGACTGAAAGAAAATCTTTTTCAACTCTTTATTTCTTGGCCACATCAGAAAGAAAGCAAAGTAAAAGCCATCTCAGTGACGCTTTTCATGCTCTGCTTACTTTGTTTTCACATGAGATCCTGTCTGCTACCTTTGTATTTTCCCCCTGCTTTTTAGAGGGCTCCTTGTGCAAAACAATGAAGAGTCCTGATAACAACAGGCAGTTGCTCCGAGGCCTAGTTGTTCAGCAGGATTCACTCCAAGAAATTGAGAGGGGTGTGTTGAGTCTTTTTTCCGTCAGCAGCCTTTACAGTTAGTGGGCCAGATGGCATGAGACGGGCGCAAAAATAACGACAATAAATAATACTGCAACTTACAACGTGGACCAAGCTCAGTTACTTCCACTTCATCTCACTGTTTGGAAGTGCCTTTGATGTATAAAAGCACCCCCTAAGATAATGAAATGCGGTGGCAGCTGGCTAATGGCTGGGAAAGTGCAAACCCTGCATTGAACTCTTCCCACCAAGCTATTCAGCGCCCAGGCAATGTCAGTCTCAAGGAGACAAGGAGACGGGAAGAAACAGAGGCTTGTTGCTGTGCAGCATTTGGGCTGCTGGGCAGGCTGCTGTAGGTGGGGTGTTATTTGCCTTGCTGAATAGAAGTGATGTGCCCAAGGCAAAGGGAAAGTTTTTACTGTCTTAACACATTAACCTTGCAAACTCTGTCCTAGAAATGTTAAAAGAAGCCGTAGGGTCACACTGCTTGAAGAGACGCTGCTCTTGGGTAAACTTTAAAATGGACTTTTTTTTTTACACTGCAATCCCATCAGTCATGCAATCAGGGTTAGTTTCCTTTCAGGCAGGACTATCTCGTGGCTCGGTTCCATGGGCAATAAAAAAATAAACACATCCAGACTTTTCTCTCAGCTGCTCCAGGCCAAAATGTGGGCCAGGGTAAATGACAAAGATCCAAAATAGACAGCAGACACAGACAAATATGAAAACCCTATTTGTTCAGGAGCTTTAAAACAGTAGGGGATTTATTCCTCCGACACAAAGAAAAGTTTCTGGTCTCTCTGTTAAATGATCCTGTGTTAATAATATTATAATGGGGTCTGACCCTGCAAATACTTGATTAGATGTGCACTCATCTTCATGCATGTCATTAGTTCTGCTAACCTCAGTGCCGAGGTTTGTCACCAGAAAGTTCAGAATAAGCACAGACTTCGCAAGTTTGGGGCTTGCCCCTGCCAAATGTGGCAACAGCCTGTCTCAGCGGGGGCGGTGCAACAGGAGATTTGCAACAGGGTCTCGTTGTAAAAAGAATCAGTGGTGAAAAGTCAAATTTACCAGAATAATATTTGGCCAGAAAAGAGATCAGGGTTTGTTTTTGCTTTATGTGTAGCAGAAAATTGCAACTTTTTTATGGTTAAATTTTGGAACATTCATGCACAATTATAAAATTCAACTTGCCAAGAGTCTAGATTCAAGGGCTGGAAATATTCTGAAATATTGCTATTGTTAGTGTTATGATCTTGCAGGCAATGGTCTTGCCTGACCAAATGATCACACTGTGACACTTTAATCCTCAATATATAAATCCACTTTAGTCTGAGAGCTGCACTAGCCTGCAAATCTCATTGGTTTAGGAGGATGCAGAAGATTAAGAAGGGGATATTTTGCATATTTTGTCTCAGATAAGTACCCAGATCCACAGCCAGGGCAAGGCTGCTCGGTGTGTATTTTGATTGACTGTATGTCAGAGGTGTATTAATTATTGTCACTTGGGCTAATGCATACTGCATCCTGCAGTACGGCTTCAATATATTTCCTAACAGTAAACCTAAGTCAATGTCACCAAAATTTTTCAGTACCAAGAGGGAATAGCTCTGTTTAATGCTAAGATTATGGCAGCAAATTTTTGATCTGTTCCTTATGATCCCTTATTCTCACAAAGTGTACTTGCTTTTTAGGAAAAGTCTTTTTGTTTCACTGGGTTGTCAGTCACCAAGAAATCCCAGCCGGGGTGGAAATATTGGCTCTATCCATCAGCCTTTGACCATTCCGTCCCCAGAGCTTGTTTTCTAAATCTGGTTTTGAGAGCTGTTTTCTTGACAGACTGCTTCACAGACTTATGATTGTTTGTTTCTGGCTCATTTTGATTGCTCTGCTAATCTCTAGACTTTGGCCTTGAGGCTATTGTTTATTTTGTGCTTTTATTGATGTTTGTTATTTGAAACTTTGTTTTCAGTAGATTTGTGCCCCCTTTCTAAACCACTTTTCTGATTAAATTTTGTTGAAGAAGTTGGTGGATTTCTTTACCTATTTTCCCTTCTCCTTTTTCCTCCTTCTAATCGTTCAGTTGAGAACTCACCTGCCTTTTGTTTGTGCCTGCCTTTGTGATTTATTTTCACATTAGAAGGAGCAGCTGCACAGCTTTTACTTTTATTAGTTCTTCTCAGTGAGTCAGGCAAAATATTAACCACCCATGAACTGCTCTCCCAAAACCTCAAGTGAATTACAATAGAACTTTTGCCTCCACAGTTCAGAAAAAAAAATTTATTCTTTGACTGTCACCTCACACAGGTCTTTTGTGTGTGTGTGCATGTGTAGATATATCTGGACAAAATAAGTTAAAGTATCAGAACATATGAAACTAGCTCGTCCTTTCTGGCAATTTGTCTAACATTATTTTTGCAAGAGTTAGAGTATGAAATTTAAGTTTGTATTTAGGCCTCATCCCTGCAACCCTGGGAGCTCAGTGGCAAGAATACAATACATCCAGTTCTTCCTGAGCATACTGGTTTCCAAGGGATTGTGGTTCTTAGCTCTCTGATTCTTTACATTTTATCTACCACAAAATGTAATTTGGTCCTTTTCATATCTGTTAATAAAGTTGTTTCTGTCTTGATTTGGGTGATTTACAGTTTTACTATTTCTCAGTTATTGAGCATTCTGCCCGTTTACATTTACTAGCTTTGTCAATGCCTTAACATTCATGGAGAGCTAGCTTTCCTACAATTTACATATAATAATCTCTGAGGTGGCCTTTCTTCCTATTAATACATTTCAAATATATGTTTTGCTTCTCTTTAGGGCTCAGGGTTCAGTGGGAAGGAGGGAGAAGGAGCCTGATATACCACAGATTAAACTAGGTTCCCTGAAGAACAATTATTCATAGCAAATTTCAGTTATCTTACAAAGTTTAGGCTACTGCATTTCAATTTCTCATACCTGAAGCTTCAAGACCTTGGCCACACAAGAACCTGAATGGCCACAGAGACAGCTAAAGCAAATGGTCTCTGCAAACATTTTAATTTTTTGGGGAATAGGACAGGATGTTCAAAACAGAAGCCTCAGTGGGGATAGGTTTGAGTGCATAACACAGCTGAAATAAAGGCTTAAGTGCCTAAAATATGAGATCCCAAATTAACTGACGCATAGTTAGTGGGGTATTTTATAATGTATTCCTTGGCAAAGAATGGTAACAGTATAATATGTTATCCAGTACTGAATTTGTCCAAGTCTGTGTCCACATAATGTGTGCATATAAAGAAGAGGCTGATAAAGACGACAAATAAACTGGTTTTCTTGCTAACCATTGCTTGTACCCCCTGGTGGACCCTGGTTATTGAATTTTGTTTTTCTAATTATGACATGTTTCATAACAGACAGTAAATGTGTGTGGTGATTGTGTTCATCTCCTGAGTGATCTCTGGTAATCCAAGTTAGAATTTCTGTTGCTTCTTCACATTTCAGCTTCCTGCAGTGGATTAACCTTGCTCCTTTTTTTCCTTGCAATGAGAGCTTAGGATGTTCCCTCAGTTCTATATGGGCTCTTTTAGCTTCATTTCTGTCCAGTTATGTATAGAAGCATTTTTCAATGGCATGCTAGCACTCATGATTCTCCTGAGTCATGCTTTCTAACCTTCTGACTAAATGGCTTTCTGGATTCATTTCCATTACTCATGTGTTATGAATTTTTTGCCATTTCCATTTGCACTTTTATTACTCCTCTCAACCATCTTTACCTTTTATAATGTTTTAAGTGATTCTTTTGCCATTTGAGGTTGCTGAAGTGGTGCACAGGGTGGGTCCAACTCTCTTTTTAGGGTGACGTAGTGATGGTCTCGAGGTTTCAACTGCAGCCTGAGCTCATTCCAAGCTCCACTTCATTCTGCTGCAGGTTTCTTTCAACCACTGAAGCTGTTATATTAATAACTGGATTCTAAGCATAGCTGGTTTTTGGTCCTTCATGTGTTTTTTATGCTAATTCTACTTTAGGATTTTATGTTGTTTTAATGTGAATACCTTAAATAAAGTTAGTTTCCTAAGATGTGCATGGACTTGCTTCAATGGGTCAGGCCCTATTGTCTACATGCATTTTGAGTTCTGTCTCCCAGCCTGAGTCTGTCAGAGGTGCATGGCATTTGATATGTAATTTCTTTCTCTCAGGAGTGAGACTCAACATCCACTGTAGGACTGACTTCAAAGTGCAGCCTCCATGGAAATTTAGCCTACTTCCACCAGGAGATCTATGAGTCACTCCATTACCGTATCTTAGCTGCTGGAGTCCACAGAGAATTTGATAGTCTTCTTCACAAACAACACATTTAGGTGGTTCATTTCCAAAGGGAAACAAATCTGAAAAGCATAACTTCTAGTGTCCAGTAAAAAAATCCAATCTAAACCCAAACCAGCAACACAGAATGATTTTTTTTTTTAATTAAAAAAAAAATTACTTTTTAAATTATCCTGGATGCCTTTTCACACCAGTGTGGTAGTGTACCTTTGTGCCACCAAGTCAGAGTTTCTTCTGCAAATATGTGGTAATTGTCTTTGAGCTATAAGTGCTCCAGAGCAGACCTGCCCTCTACAAAAGAAGTCTTCAAGGGTATTTCTGTTTCTCTAGTTCACTCAAAGTGAGCTGCTTAAAATCTCTGGACTCTCTGACAGATGAAATGGGATTGATTGGAAGACACTCTGTTCTGCAAGGAACTCCAAGCGCAGTTCTTTCAAAGGACTTATTACCAGTAGAATGTAGGCACTCTCAAAGCAAGAACAAAGTAAAACTACCAGCTGTCAGCTGGAAGGAATAACTGAGAAAAGGAATGAAAAGCTTAGTGTGTACTTGATAATTACTCTGTAAGGTGCTGCAGACTCCACTTAGCTTTTATAGTATCTAGAGAGAAGAAGGTGTAATCCACCATCACATGTATTCCTATGTTTTTCTATCAAGAGGTTGTTAGGCCTCACCTCTTCAAAGATTTGTGCACATATTTAATCTTCTGACTTTGCAAATGGTAAAATTAGGCATGTAGGTCAATCTCTGCATGAAAAAGATGTGGGGTTGTTTTTTCTTGTTGTTTTTTTTTTTTTTTTCCCCACATCAGCCAAGGTAAACTGCAGGAGGAATCAGGGAAGATTTCCAAACCATTGTGTTTAGACTTGCTTGGAGGGGTTCCTAAAGTGCGTCTTCCTCAGATTTCTCTGTTGCTTCTGAGTATCAGGATTGTGATGGATACACATGATTCTATTTGAGTTATCTAAAGTGCCTTCTAGTGAATTCTTCTTTTCCAGTAACTGAATTTTCAAGAGGAAAAAAAAGTTCTTACTTGTGAGAAAAACACAGAAAACACACGAATTTTGGAGCAAAAATGAATAATCTACTTTGATTAAAAAACCAAAGCATTCTATTGCTCAGATATTAATTTTCTACAGATATAGCTCCTGCTTAGGGAGGCTCTGCAGTACACCTTTCCCTTTCAACCTTTGTTATTTGGTGTATTCATTTCATTTAACAACAAGGAACAGAAACATTACAATGTGGAGTGAGGAAAGACAGCCTTTTAATACCATTTGGTTTTTTGCCAGGCATTTTGCAAGCGTTCCTGTTAGGACATATTACGTGAGCATATATACTCCATTATATATATGTACAGCATATTTATATTCTTACAACATGTTTAAACTTCTCAATTATAAATGTCTTGTATGTCTAGATTCTCCTGGGAAAGCAAACCTGCACAACCTGCCCTCGTCCTTCTTCCTTGGCAAGGTTAATGTAGCTTTTGTCATATAGGGGGATCTTGAAGACAAGGTCAGCACTGCACAGCAGCTTGCAAATGGGTGTGTTCCAAGGGCAGGGGGAGAAAATCAGAGAGGAAAGCTGAATGAGTTATGTGTGATGAAAAGATAGAAAAGTTGTAGTTAGAGATCAAAGTATGTTGATTCAGTTGTATAATTTGGCCTCAAATCAAACATAGGTTACAGTTCACCAGGGGAAGTTTTTCTGTTTGCCTGCTCTCCTCCCAAAAAAAAGAGGAGGGAAGAGGAATGGAAAAAGGAAGCAACTCTCAGCTCTAACCAATTGAGCTCTGCTACAATTTTTTAAATTGTAGCAGAGCTCAAGTTGGGAGTATTTGGAGCATTGCTGAATGACATGTTCTCCGCCTGTTTTTTTGCTTTGTGGTTTTGTTTTTTGTTTTTTTTTTTTTTTTTTTTTTTTTTTTTTTTTTTTTTTTTTTTTTTTTTTGGGGGGTTTTTTTTTTTTTTTTTTTTTTTT
>JAYDZK010000056.1:42397775-42435533 GCA_034509185.1 Euphonia xanthogaster | reverse complement strand
TTCTGAGCTCAGGGATGTCTTTGTCCTGAATTTAAAATTCAGAAAACATAATATCAGATCAGTTTAAGAAAACAGTGAAAATCTTAAATGTCATATGTATTTTAAATTCAGGACAAAGACATCCCTGAGCTCGGAAAAGACAAATAACCTTCCCATCATAGTCTAGGAGGGATGCATATTTCAGGGGTTTTTTTATAGGTACAGTCTGCTGAGCCCTCCTCCTTCCTCCCCTCCTGCCGAGTGTGCAGCTACAGAGAGCCGTGCCAGGTCTGTGCTCATGGGCAGTGAGGATGTGTTAGAAGGAATGCTGTGAGGATCTGAAAGCCTGCACTGCTCTGGAAACTAGAAGTTGATGGGCTATGACTGTACCTGGATTATGGTTCTTCCTGAAAACCGAGAAAGTGGAAACCGATGAACACAGATGCTAATTTTCTGGGGAAGAGGGAAGAGTTTTACATTTCTATACATGTAGGTGTGGGGGGAAAAAAGCTCTTTTGTAGTATGTGAATATCCAGCAAAGGTGTTTTCCCTTCACTAATGCAAGCTCTCCTGCTAGCACCGGAGCAACTCTTTGTTCCAGGTTCTGGGTGGGAAGAAAGTGCACATAGTGTTTGTTGTTTCAGGACATTCGTGCTCAGAGCTGCTCCCAGCAGAATCAATGGGATTGATGTTGTTATGAAAGCAGCAGTGAGGCTGGCTGCTTCTCATCAGGTGATGATACAGAAATCAGGAAGAAGTCACATTTCCACTTCTTACACAAGAGAGAATGGCAATTACATTTTGTTCTTTGCCTTTCTTTTAGCACAGCTTTTCTTTAACTCTTCAACTTTATTCAGCTTTTTGACAGCTAGTTAATTTTTGATAAATAAAACATGATTTTATCTCGATCAAGTCAGCTTTCTGTACTGATTGCTGGGCTTAAAATGTTACAGGTCTCTGCATGAATCACAAGGAGACAAAAGGCATCTCAGATTTCATGGCTGTTTACAGTAGGGCTAATATCAAATCCTTTATCCAGCAAAACACATTAGCTCAAAACTCAGAGGACTAGAAAAAATTACTTTGCTTGATTAGCTTTAAGCTGACATGTCTGAAAACATCAAACAAGAATCAGTCTGCTTTTGAAATTTGTTTCCAGTTATAGAACGTGACCTTCTGGATTCCCAGCAGCATCACATCCTAACTGAAAAAGAGCTGCACTTTCCTCTCACCACAAAGGTGCCCCCACAGACTACTGGGTTGGAGAAAACCATTGGAGATCCCTGCTGAAATCCTCCATCCATGTTGAGAGGTATGGGGAATCAGAATGATCTGATGAAGATGTAGAGCACAAATCCTGTGAGGAGTGGGTGAGGAAGCTGGGGGTGTTTATCCTGGAGGAGGGGAGAATCAGGAGAGACCTTATCACTCTCTACAATTACCTGAAAGGAGGTCATAGCCAGGTGGGTGTCAGTTTCTTCTTGCAAGGGACAAGCAACAGAGCAAGAGGAAATGGGCTCAAATTGCACCAGAGGAGGTTTGGATGGAGATTAGGAAAAATCTCTTCACCAAAAGGGCTGTCAAGCACTGGAACAGGCTGCCCAGGGGAGTGGTTGAGTCACCATCTCTGGAGGTACTTAGAAGACGTGGTAGATGTGGTGCTTAGGGCCATGGTTTATTGGTGCACTTGGCAGTGTGGGTTTAACAGTCATCCTTGGTAGTTTCAAGGTCTTTTCCAACCTAAGAAATTCTATTATTTTCTGATTTTATAATTCTATCTCCTTGTCACCCTCACATCCAACCCTTTCAGAAGCAGACTCACCCAATAGAGACTTGTACAACTTTTTACTTGAGGTGAAGGATATTCCTTCAGCAGGCATTATCTTGGCAATGGAATTGTCTGCATTGCTCCTGAATATGGGATTTTTCAAATGGATTTTCAGGATATTCTGGCAAAGTTTCTCTTTACACAGCACAAGCCAAAGCTTGTACAGTTTACACAATAGACAGGTAATGAGTGGCTTTATCTGAGCCATAAGAAGGAGCAAAGCACAGAGCTGCTGGCCCAGGCAGACTTATAAACCAAACTGGGAGACGCCATCTCCCTGCCTTTATTGGAACACATGTTGTTTTTTTTTTCTCACTGCTGTTTTCATGTGAAAAGAATGACATAGTCCTCTAGCATGAGAGCTGGCAAGAGTTCTCTGCCAGATTTAGAGCATTGAGTATGGAAACAACAAAGGTCCAAGGTCCCAGCACAGAAGAGGGAAAAAGATTTCCCTGCAAGATTTTGTTTATGTATCCTGGGCTTGCTCAGGGTCTCAGTAGGGAAGGTAACAGGCAAGCTGTTACGTGGCAAGGAGGTAGGAAAGGAAATAACAAACCTAAAATGATTAGGTGTTTCTTTTTGGGGCTATGAAACAGAACTGTGCTGATTTAAAGTGGGTAATCTCTCCACCCTGAATAGCACTTTCAAACAGGTGACTTTAGCTCATGCAGGTTTTAGTAGACTGAAGTCATATAAAGAGGCAAGGACCAAGAATATTGCAGCAGTTTACACACCATAGAACAAGCATCCAGTGTTTTTGGTTTTGGTATTTTCTGTTTTTTTTTTTTCAGTAAGTATTCTATGTGTTTATTTTTCATTCCCTTTAGCAAAAGTATCAATGAACAGAATTTTTAGAACTGGGCATGAATACACTTCTCTCAGACCCTTACAAGTGATATACTGGTATTTACCCAGTCAGGATAACCAGGTCAATTGTTTTTGGCACAAATCCATAAGCATCAGTTCCTCTGTCTAGCAAATGCTGTTTTTGTAGCAATCGTTGGGACTGCTGTCTAGCCCACTTCCAAAACATCCTGATAGAAAACAAGGAGCAGATTTAGCAAAACAGTCAAGTCCATGTGGAGCAAAAGCAGTCCTCTGAGGCAGGTGATGATACACATATGAAGTAGTCCAGGGAACTGCTAAAAATATCTGCAAAACAAATATATAACTCCAGTTTACAATAGGTACAATTTTCTCCAAGGCCAGAGTTTAAAAGTGGGACCTCTTTTACATTGAAAGCAATCTTCAACATGTAGGGAATTTTATCTTATGACCTGCTTTGGTTTTGTCCTTATCCTTTAAAATTATCTTCCAAACTTAGCTATAATATCCAATATTTGGATGGAATATCTTTGGAAATAGTTATATGGTATATAACATATTTATGTATTGTGTGAGGTGACAGCTCATGAGTTACAAGAAGTGCAATGCCTAATGCAATCAATTATCAACAAATTAATAAGTTTAATTTTCTAATCAATTTATAATCTTTATACAAATAGACATAAAAACACAAGGCTAAGTGTTCACCGAGCTTAGAAGGATATCTGCTCTAAATTTTAGTCTTGAAAAGCAAGCAGATCTTTTTTATAGTGATGTGTTGTGCTTCAGACTACCAAGAATATGCTACAAAATCAAGTTTTCTAAGACACTTTGTAAGCTTTTTTCCTGAAAATTTACCAGATTATAGTCTGTAAAAGTTGTCAAAGAATTAAATAAACCCATATTCCAAGGACTAGAAAAAGGGCTGGTTTGCATTTTAATTTTAGGCAAGATACCAAAATATGCATGAGTTCTGTATTTGCACTAGTAATTTAATAATCTAAATTACACTTAGATGATGCTGACCTAGAAAATCATCATTACAACTCGGGAAAAAGACCTTGGAGTTGCTTTTGCCAAAATAAACTCAGTGTACAGCATGGACAAATAAGACCAAAACAGCTTGGGCATCATCTGGAAGGATGTTGAGAACAGGAGACGCTTTATTTTCTGCTATTTGAAATCTCATGTGTCTTTATCTTGAGTGTTGTCTGAAATCCTGCTCTCTCATCTCAAGGAGGATTTAGTGAATGTGAGAAAGAGCAGCTACAATGTTCAAGAGGTTAGAGCAGCTGCCTTTAGAGAAGAGATTAAATATCTGGGATTGTTTAATTTGGAAAACAGAAGATTTTGTGATAAAATGAAGATATTGGATACATAGAGTGAGGAACTGCGGGTCAATGCTACTTGATAAATTAGTTGAAGATCAACATTAAGGTTAGTAAAAGGAAAGATTTTGTTTTTTCATTTGGCATCAACTTCTGGAACTTGCTGCAGATGTTGCCAGCAGATCAGAAAGGGGTAAGACACACCTGTGAATACTAGAGGTAACAGGCAAGGAGATGCCCTCTAGCACCCCAGTAAGGGTAGAGGAGTGAAGAATGTGTCCTCTCTCCCATGCACTTCCCAAATTGCATCCGTTTTCTCACTGTTGAAAAAGAATACCATGCAGCATGGGCCAGTGGTCCGACTCAGTAGGCACTGGTTGCAGTTTTATGCTGTACAGCTGCTCCCTGTGCTGGAGAGGATTTTAGTGCTTGTAGTACAATGCTTTTCTAAAAACGAGAGCAAACAAGCTGACAGTGTGACAGGATGGGTTACTGAAATAGTAGCTGGAACTTTTCCCTCCAGGAAAGGCGATCATTCCTGGAAACGCTGAGAAATTTTTACTAGCAATATATTTTCCCCCATTTTCTCACCATTGTTTTGAAACAACAAGGAGTGGCACACAAACCATCCAAATGTAAGGAAAGAAGTGTCACAATACCGCACATGTCCATAAAATGTAGATAAAAATGTAACCTGTATGAGTAGACAACTCCTTGTGGGGTATTTTCCTTCCTGTTCTCTTCTAACATTTCGTCTATCTGTCTCAGTTTTAGTAGGTTAACAGTACTCTCTAAGTCCTTAGTTTTCAGTTGCCATCTTTTGTAAAAGCCATCCAGTCTCATCTCCCTGAGTCTCAAAGCAGCCTGCTGGAAGGTTGTTGCCTACTCTTGAGATGAAATGAAGAGTGGAGCTTGAAGAGTGAAGAAGCCCAGCACACAAGCACCTGTTAAAATCTTCATTGCTCAAATATATCTCCTGATAGCATTTCCAGACCTTTATCCTTAAATTTTGTATTGAAAATATGAAGAGACAATAACTTTTTTTTATGGGCAAAGAAATTCACACTATCCTGTTGTGTGAGTCCTGTAGGCAGCATGAAAGCTTCTAGAGTGTGAATTGTTTGCTCACAGGCTCCTTTTCATGCAGGAGGTGCACACAGTCATTTCCATTTTTTCCTCTCACACATACTGTACTACTTATTAAGTGGAGGATGACCATTGTAGAATTTTCTCTGTGCTGCCCCATAAATAATAAATAATAAACAAAGATGTGTGAAGCTAGGCATGAAGGGTATTGGTGGTTTGCCGTTTATCTTCCAAGCAGCAGCCAGATATCTCCTGCCAGTTGTTGTGCATTTTGCTAGGTAAATTTTATGGTTGTCTTGTTGGCTACTCTGTGTGTTTGTTCACATATACGTGGGGAACACCAAGCTCATTTCAGGTGGGATGCATGTGGGTTTGCAGACTGAAACCAGCTGAAGGCAAGACAGTGAGCTACTAGCGCAGATGACCTGGATTCTTAATATTTGCTGTGTTGTTTCAGACTTTTGCCAAAGGCCCTTGATTTTGCAACTTTGTATATCCACCCTGATGACAGCTACTATTCAACCTTTCTCTTGCAGCAGAAACTCAGAGCTGGGAATCTGCATGCTCTTACTCCCAGCTGCAAATATCCTTACATAGTCTATGGTTCACTGATGCAGAAGTTGTAGTCTATGGCCTATGACTATGTGATAAAGAAATATTTGAGAAATTAAGTTCAAAAGAAAACATTTGGGTCACGCTTCTGACCCAAAACTGTCCCAGAAATAAAAGTCATATTCATAAAGGCTGGACTTTCATATATGAAATTTTTCAAAGTATTCACTCCTCTATGTGATGAGGTGACCTACAAATGAAAATTAGGTGGTCTACAAACCACTAGAGTGTTCTTCGTTTGGCTGTTGGTTTTGTTTGGTTTGGTTTTTTAAATTGTTTTAATTGCTGTTAAATAAACCATTAAATCATTTGGGTTTTTTTGTAATGTATTAAATGTTGACAGATTAATAGACACAGTTACTCTGTCTTCTGGAGGCTCTTAGCAGAGCTCATGTCCACCAGCATTACTGACACTGCTCTTCAGGCTTCCCTGCTGCTGCTGAAAAGAAGGATAGGAACAGGACTCTAAGGTATGTCCCTGCAGAGCAGCTGTCACAGTGTCATACTCTGTTTTCCATATTTATTAGGTAGGTCTGCCAAGAGCTGGCACACTGAGGGGATAAATCTCTGATTCTTGGAGCAGTGCAAGACAGTGGCCTCAGAGGAAGGATCTCTGGGTTGAAGTGGGGCATCTGCTGCAGCCCTTTGCTTTCCAGGCACAGAATGTTTTTCATGCCACATGGAGGTAGCTGAGAATGTGATACGGTCTCTGCTTGTGCATGAGCTTGTTTTCTGCTTGGACAACACCTACCTTGAGACATATCTTTGGTCTTGCTACCCTAAACTGCAGTAGATCCAATGAATGCAGAAACTGGCCATCTGGATGCTTCAGGTGAGATTTATCCCTAAGCCAAAGCTGACACAAATCTCAGACTTATGCTCTTCCTTGGAATTTCACTGGGCCTTTGCAAAGCCAGCTCAAGGCTTCTTGGAAGTGATGCCCAAAATATGACAATGATAATGCAAAAACATTTGCTTCCTGACAGAAAGTAAAATTAGAGGCAGAATGAACATGGAATGGAGACAGGAGGGGAGAACTGTAGAGAGTCAGCTTGCTGCTCTCACTGCTGCCAGGAGGACATGGGATGGCTGTACCTGCTTCTGACAGACATCCTCCCAGTCTTCCTCCCTTGCTTTGCAAAGGGAGCAGGCACAGCTGTCTCTGGCACAGCTGAAGATGCCAAGGATGTTTTGTCGCTGCCCACAGTATTGTAAAGCTTTGTTCATGGTCAGAAATCACTAGGGTGCTCTGGCTTAGAGACAAAAATTCTTTCAAGGGTCTGTTTAATCCTGGCTATGTACAGGTGCTCATTCCATATCATACATGGAAGGTTTTTACAGCTCTGAGGTTTGTTTGCCTTTTTGAGCTTGGTTTTCACTGTTTCTCAGAACTGCTCTTTTCTCTTTAGGCGTGTCATTTGGCAAAATGATTCATGACCACTGTCTGTGTGGGTACAAGGACTGGACCACAACTTGCAATTTTTGAGCTCATTTCCTAGACGAATTCCAGATTTTGTGCATAAGTTTAGGAAGTTACTTCAGCTCATCCAGGCATCACTTTCCCACTTGCATGTAGCTTTCAAACTTCAGTGGAGATTGCTATAGCATCTCACCTTAGATGTGAATATGTAACAGCAGAAATCATGACCCTCTGGTTACTCAAATTACTGTTTGAAAAACAATGTTCTCAGTAATAGCTGTGTAAAATTTCAAGCAGTTCAACATCAAATGTCAGAGTGCAGCCTGGGTGCAAGCTTTGTGCAATCACTAATTGCATCACTGGAAACTGTTACAGCTCCAGTATGTTTGTCCCTCAGCCTCTTTCCCAGTTAAACCCTAGAAGTTTGAACCAGTCACTGCAATGCAAGCTGCTGACAGAATAGCAATAATGTGTCTGTCCCTTGTTGCCAAGACCAATTAGATTCAGATATCACAAACATTTCCAAGAGAATTAACATGTTGGCACTAAGCAGGGTTCACAAGAATTACACAGATGCAGCTGGGGCTTTTTTAAGTGCCATGGCAATGCAGCCATGTGGCAGTGTGGTAGGGAGAGGCAGGTATTTTGGGCCATATGACACTGTGATGCACTGGAAGAAATATCTGTGGCAATGTGCCAGACTGGTGGTGTTGAACCTGATAGATAAGATGTTTGCAGTTTGCCAAGATGTCCTGTTTCCTTCTCACTTTGTTTGTTTACTTTTCCTCCTTGCTGGCTCTCCCTGTCTCTTCCCTTCCCAGCAGTGAAGCCCATTCTCCTGGCACATGCTGCCCACAAGTCAGAGATGGTTTGTCCCTCTGCAGCTGGCAACATGGAAAGTTTTGGCCCTCAGCAATGCCATCCAAAGTGCATCGTCCTGCTAGCATCTGCAGCAAAGGACACGCTGCATGTGTGGAGCAATCAAGTGTGCATGGCCAGGGAAAGGATGAGGAGCATACAGAAACGGGCTTCAAGTGGAAATCACTGTCCTGGCTCAAAAATCCCCACTTATTAACTACACCTTTGGGCCCTGGTGCTGTTTGTGGGGGCGCAGTGCAAAATCCTGCTCATGAACACCAGCAGCACGCCAATCTCTGGCCTTTCTGGAGAGAAGACAGGGCCCATCTCAGTCAAGCCTTCGTGTCTCCATATGGAACTTAGAGGGTTTGGACCGTGGTGATTTTTCCTGACCCACAGAAGGCTGATCTGGAGGAAAAGGCACAGTCTTCAAGATATAAAGCAACATCTTGGTTTGAATACTTTTGGTGGAGGGAAGGAGTGAGGATTTATAGATTTTTACCTAACAAAATATTTCTAACATCTCAATTTTGCGGGACACTTTCCTATAATGGATTCCAGATCACTCCACAAATGAGTTTGTGAAAATTTTTATGTAGGGAGATCTCTATGAACAAGGACAGAGAAGACCAGAGTTCTTTTGAAATTTACTGCATGTGCCACCACTGATCCATTGATGGGAAAAAAAGTCACTTTTTAAGCATTTGGCACTGGAAAAAACCTCCATAGAAAGACAAAAAAATTGCTAATATTTTCAAAAATGCCTACTTATTTGAGATTCCACAGTTCTGTCTAAATGTAATGTCTAGAGTGAGCAATGCCTTAAGACTCCTGATTTTCCAAAAGTCCTTATGTTCAGTCTCTGAAAAAATCTGTTTTGCTCTCAGATGTACAAAAGTGTGGAAAACAATCCTTTTTGACTAATGCTTTGAAAGTGTCCTGGACAAGGCATTGCTGATAAAGTGTGACCTGCAAAGCAGCAAGAGCAAATCAAGATAATATTCTACATCACTTTTTTATGAGAGGTATGATGAGTAGCTAGAAACAAAATAAACCAAAGAATTATGCCTGTATGGCATGAGAAATGTTGCCCCAAGGAAATTAAAAGCTGCACACAATTGCAAGTGTTAACACCCACCTTAGACGCTGAAAAGACCCTTGAGTATCCCTTTGGCAGAGCTTCAATTTCTAGAGGAGTTTTTGTGCTGTGCACAGTGGTTCCCTGGTAGACACATATGGATCTGTGCCCTGCCTGTACCTGCTCAGCAGGAATGTAAACAAGACAGAGACTCTGCTCTTTTTAGCAGCTTGGTGTTTTGAAATCACCCAAGGAGAAACCATAGGAGTGTTTCTTGTGTCTCTACACTGTGTGTGCATGCTTTGTGGCAGAGAAAGGAAATTGTGCTCACTGCATGTGAGCCCAAGAACAGAGAATAAACTCCTTGTGACTCAGAGAAATGAGAAGTAACATAAAGCAAAGGTTAAATCTGCAGAAGTGTCATTCATTGGCTATACAGCAAATGAGGCTGGAGCAATCCCTGAGCAAAAGCATCCAAGACAGATGACGTGATTGCAATCATGTGTGTTGGCATTTATCTTGCCTGGTTAAAGCTCTCATGCTATCCATGTTGCTCAAGAATTGATATGGAAAGGTCAGATATACTGCAGAGCTGAGAAGAGAGCAACTCTGGGGCATTTCAGCACGTTGCAGATGCTTACCAGACCAAAAGTGCACAGGATTCCTGAGGAGCCCCACTCACCAAACCCAGTTAAGGGTTACTTGATGCTGCCACACTTGCTGTTTTTTGTTGTTTAAACTGTGTCCTAATATCCTCAAGAAGGCTGTGAGACAGGACATCTCTAACCCATTTCTGGTTTTGGTTATTGTCTCATTTAGAAAGACCTCTGATTTCCTTGTGTTTGACCCTCAGTTTCTCCTTAATTAAAGAGATGTCACTGTATAGGTGTGTGTCTATCACGAAACTTAAATCACTCTTTGCAAAGAAATTTTATATTTCTTCCTTTCTCTGGAAGAGCTAAAAAACTATCTGAAAGAGCTAAACAACAATCAGGTGGTACACTTCTAACAGTAGGAATAGTGCAGCTGCCAGCTGCTATTTCACATCTGTGGATTTCTCCACCATGCCAGTGCTATGGTAATAATTAAAATGACAGATATAGAGCATCCATGTTTGTTTTTCTAGCATTGAGCAAACTCAGTACTGACTATTTTATAAGTGTGTGAACTCTGTTGACCCTTGCCTGCACCACTTGGAAATGCAGTGTACTTAAATTTTGTTATTATTTGGAACAGAGGGTTTGATCAATGCATGGTTAGTAAGAAAAGTCACGTGTACATCTGTTGGCATAAACCCCTACTCCTATTCCTTCAAAAGCACAAGAATGTGGTTTCCTCATGGTGGGAATCCTGGCATATTTAGAATTACAGGCAGGGTTAAACCCTGCACTAGGTCAAACTATGAAATTCAATTGTAAAATTCAATGCACATTTAAGCATTTTCAGGTGTGGGCTCTAAGTTCTCAGTGCACTAGTGAAACACCCTGGTTTTGAGAGGGCTGGGAGGAGGAGAAAGCACGTGTGGCTTTGTTTCTTCAGTGCTGCCACATGACAAGAAGTGGCTTAGTTTACCCTGTCAGGTGGAGAGCAGGTGGTGTAAGTTATACAGCAGAACAGCTGATTCCATGAAATGCATCTCAAAATTAGTTTAACAACCCCAGACAAGCACAGCCTGTGGTTTCATGACAGCTGAGTGAAGGTTTGCACAGTACTGATAACATCCTGTATCTGTGTGCTGGTGTGGTGTATGCACACGTACTCCCTTGCAGCCAGAAACTTCTCAAGAGATTTTCACACTGGCTGATTTGGCTGTTATTTAACAAGTTTGTTTTCCTCTTCCTGCCATGGCTTTATTTTTGTTGCTGTTGCCGTAGTAGATATTCTCAGAAATTCCTCATAGCACTGTTAATGTTTTGACTGAAGTTTTGCTGGAACTGGTTTTGCTGCGATTTTTTTAAAATGTCACATCTGTTCTCAAAGTGCAGTTACTTAATTGGTGCACATTGCTGGATTAGATTCAGTACCCACGCATCTATTAGCAAGGTACAAAGCTGCACAGGTTGTCAGAACACGCTTGAAAATGAAATGGGAGCTCAGCTCCCTGTAGCAAAAAGGTGACAAGCTCTGCTGATGTGGGAGGTAGCACTGCAGGGTAATAATACCCAGGGCAAATCAAACACACGGGCCCTGCTGGGCGCTGCAAAACATGGGCAGAAGCCAGGGAAGACTCCTTTGCAGTGGAAAGAGTCCTGCTTTTGGAGACCATTCAGTGTGAATAGGAGCAAAATCAATAATGTTGACATCTCCTATAACGTGTCTGGTATCTTCTCATGCCTATCCTATTCCTTATGCGCTGGTAAACACTTATACATAAAATACATAAGTTATATATAAAATACTATATATTTAATGTATAACATACAAATAGTATACCTCAGTTTTCCCACAAGACCTTTGTAACAGATAACAATTTACTTAATCAGTGAGATCATACATCATTCCTGTTTCATGGCCTGGGGAATGGAGAAGCAGAAATAAAATGGCTTGATGTAGAGGCCAGAGGTTCAGAGACAAAACACTGCATAGAATTAACTTTCATTTGCTGTAGTTCAGTAGTCTGTTTGCCTCCATATTTTGCAGCATGAAAATGTAAAAATACAGAGCAATGGTATTAAAATACCAGAAATAACTCAAAGTAATAGACAAATGTAAAAAAAAATTGGAAATAAAACATTTTCTAAGTAGACACACAAAATTATCTATTCAATTGCTACTGTCACTTTCCACTATACTTGTTTTTCCTCAAACAATATCTGATCTAAATTCTTGTGTGTACTTCCAGTGTTGACAGACTCCTATTTTTCTAATTAAACAAAACCCCAATCCTAAAACCAAACCCCTGAAATTTTTGACTAACTTCATGTGCTCTAGGAGAGTGACAGGAAAACATGAAAATACAGCAGGACTCCTGAAAGGCCAGTTGTTTTAGTGGTTTTATTTTCTTTTTTGTTGTTGTTGTTTTCCTTTCACTTAGTGCACTTTACAAATGTGCTGCAGGCTCAGTTCACAGTAAGAACACATCTTATTTGACAAATAGTAACTGATGCAATATGATTCAAAAGTCTCCCCCATCATGCAGAAATTAAAATTGTCTCTCCAGGGACATTCCTCAAAGCATAGAGCAGAGCCTTTCTCCACATTTAAAGCATTTTGTTGTGTGAGAAATGACAATGAGCCATAAAATCTCATTTTGGGAAATGATTGCTGAGCACTAACATATGCCCCAAACACGTGGAGGCTGTCAGCTGCCCTTCAGGCCAGGGGAATGAGGGTCTTGATCTTGTCTGGTGGAGGGCAATTTAAAGAGATGTTGCTAACAGAGTACTGAGGCCCTGAAAGCTTGCTTTCAAAATAGCAGCAGCAGATGCAGCAGCCAGCAATGTGAAGGTGCCAGCTTGTTCTGTTTGCCAATGCATGTCCTATTGTCCCTTTACTACCCTGGCATGCTCTTTTCTTAAAAGAGATGAGAACAATTGTCTCCGCCATTATTACTACTATGCATAAAATTGGCATAAAAAGAAGATAGAGGTTGCCTACTCAGGCACTCAGAAGTTAAAAAATAACGGGATTACTGTTGCCTTGACAACATTTCTCTCTCTTTCCCCTGCCCCCAGTTTCATTCTTGGAAATGGCTAAACCACTTTGCTGAAACTCTATCAAATAATTAAATAAAAGGTTCAGTTGTGGAGAGACAAACAGCATCAGAAACTTCCTCTTGCCTTTCCCAGAGCATGACAAATTTCTAGTCAGCTGAAAAAAAGGACTTTTTGATGGGAAGGATCAGGTACTGCCACATACCTTGATGGCACTTGTAGGTCCACCTGCATTTTCTCCTTTAGTTTAATTTACTTTACACAGATCCCTGAAGACCCCATTTGATGTGCACCCCTTTGAGCTGCCAGAGGTGAGGCCATGCAAGCAGCAGCACAGGGACCTCAGTTCCTTTCAGCACACCAAGGAGGGTGGGCTTCCCACCCCACTAAAGTGAAGACTAGGAGGGACTGAAGTGCAATGAAATTATGCTGGAGGCAACCCATGCCTGGGTGACCCCAATTCAACCCAAATGGATGTGCCTGGCAAATGGAAAGAACTGTCCCTCCGGAGAGCATTGGAGGGTCTGCAGAGGTCCTGGGCTGGCAGCCCCTGGGGCAGGTGACGGTGCCTGGTGACACCAGGTTCTCTCTAGCTGAGCTCTGAAGGAGGCCAGGCAGGAGACTGACAAATGGTCCTGCCTTGCCAACACTGCCCTCATCGGTGCTGCTATCACCCAGCCAACGGGAGCGTGAAGGAATTTGCATTCTTGCCCTTTCTGAAGCTGGAGAGCAGGTGGCAACAGGAGCTGTGGAGGTATCTGTGTTTGCTCATACCGCTTACATTCTCCTGGAAAGAAGCTCAGTGCTTGGTTTGTAACCAAAGGGTCTTTGTAGATGATTATAAAATATTATGCCTTGGTTCATTTTTCATGCTAATTGAATTAATGATGAGGTTTCTTTCAAAGAAGGTACAGAACATTTCAGCACACACTGGCATGGCTAAAACATTAACAAACCGCTGACCTGGTAGAAAGGCCAAAAATACTCTTATGCTCCTTTCCTGACATCTGATCTAACAGGGCATCCAAAAATGTGAGGTAAAGTAGCATGCACAGGGGCTGGAAGCAGACCAGGTGACCAGCACAGTCTGTGACAAATGATCCAACAGCCCTGTGATGGGGGGGAGGACTGTGGTTTGCTTAAAAACTGATTTCTCTGGGGGGAAAAAAGAGGCATAACTAAATTTGCATTTAATGGCACGTATTTTGAAATCAAAACAATTACAGCTGCATTAATTTTTCTTCATTTTCTTTAGCTTGGAGCACGGTCAGCCCTTGCTTGTTGCTTAGGATCCTGGCTGAATGCTTTCCTGACTCAGATCAGAGCCCTCTGGCAGGCAGCTCCTCTGTTCCCTCTGTGCACAACCAGCATCATCAGTGGTGTTGCAAGGCTGGTCCATCAGGCCCATCAGGTCCTGCTCTGCAATCCATTCTCAGCTAAGGGGACCAGTGATTGGCCCCACAGGCCCCAACTGGTGTGTCTGTGAAAATTTAATCTGAAGTCACAAGCAGAGTCATCCAGGACTGACTCATGTGAGGTGTCTGTGGCTCATTCCTGCATTGGGAGTGCTGGGTGATACAGCTGTCTAGGACCTCAGACAGGAACTACGGCCTTCTGGGTCAAAAGCTTCTTCTTCAATTAGATATTTTGTTAATTTGTCAATCTTGGTATCCCATAATAGGTGTTTTCTTTCAAGGGAGGACACCTAAAGGGATTTGATATGTCTTGTTTCTGCAGCTCTGAACCAATCCCTTTTTGTCAGGGAGCTTTTGTCAGTGCTAAGTAGTACTTTAAGTTTAAAAACCTAAAATCCTTGGATCAGTTGTGCACGGATGCAAGAGAATCAAATGCTGTATTTCCCACTGGTGACTATCTGTCCTCAATCCCTGCCCCTCTCATGCACTCATGTCAAAATAAAGACAGTGTTCCTCTCTCTAAGCAAAGCATTAAAGAGTGCTCTTGTCTGTTCCAAATACCTTATTATAAGTATGGAAGCATTAGGAAATGAGCAGTATATTAAGGTCAGATTGCAACTTGTGTACTACAGGGGAGCGACCTCAACAGAGCAGTCCACATGTAAGCCAGCTAAAGATCCAGCCTATAAATTGATGGTTAATAAACGTGGAATAACAGGTCTAAGAACATCAGGCTACCAACAGCTGCTATAAAGTGGGATTGGTTGTTCAAAATCCTCCAAATACATTAATGCGCTGCTTTGCATTTTATTGCAGAGATGGATGATTGTTCCTGCTGGCCAAAACCCAATTCTTCCCACAAGGGAGAATGATCTGCAGCAGAATTACCTCTGACATATTCCTTTCAACACGGTGACCGTTTTGGAAGCGTAATGCAGTTTGGTCATGCATGACAACAATTTTTGCAGCAGAGTAACATGTGAAAGATCTAAATCATGCTGGAAATTTGAAAGGAAAATCCATTTGATTAGGATATATGGCCTGGGAAATGCTCTCCCTGTTGTATTCACATCAATAAAAGCTTCTCTTGATTTGATTTGTATGTAGCGAAGTTTCACTGGAGAGATTACTGGAAGACTTGCTGCAGAATTGAAATTGAGACATAGGTATTAGAAATATAAGGGTAGATAAGCATTTTCAACCAAAATATTACTGAAAAAATAGTTGGTTTTGCTAAAATTATTTTCCTCAACAAAGAATTCTATCAAGAAGAACAACAGTGTAGCATTTAAGGACACTCAGCAGCACGAAATGCAACCACAGAGCAAAACACTGTGTACACTGAAGGGGAAGAAAATGCTGCCCTGGTTAAAATTTGGGCAGAAAAACAGGTGTGACATCCTGCTCTGCTGAAATGAAAACGAGAAGAGCTTTGATGCATAGACAGTAAAGAAGTTTGTCTTTCTGTCTCACCCAGGCACCAACACTTCATGCCATGCAGTCATCCGTCGTGGTCCAGCACAGCCCTGTCTTCAGCCCTGGCTCAGGGGCAGGATGGGGTGCTCAGAGCCACCCTGCTCCTTCCTGCAGCACTCCCACCTCCTGTGGGGAATGGGCTGGCAGAAGTGAAATGTCCATTCTCTGACAATCACCAGTATTTCTCCTTCCGAACCATTTTCTTTTCCACATCCTACTGGTCTTCCCTTTTCTCTTCTTTTGGCTTTTTTCCCACTTTCAGGTTTTGTGATCCCTTTTTCATGGCTAGCCCACTGTCTCATATTTTCAGCTGTGATTCTCCAGTCAGGGCTCACCATTCATTTTGGCAAAGGACATGCTGAGGGGAATGAGCACCAGACAGATGCTGCTGCCACCCTGTAGGACCTTTGCTCAGGGTGGGTCCCTGTTTTGCTGCTCTTCTCTTTGAATTCATGCCTGAGGCTCCTTGCCTGGAAGAGCCCAAGTCTGTTTACTTAACATGGGGCTGAAATAGTTGATTTGCACTCTTCGGTATTGAAGGGATTTGGGAGCAATTGTCCATCTGTTGTTAAGTCTAATGGCAATTCTGTTCCACACCCTGTTATCGTTTGTACCCTATTTATTATCATAACTGTAGAGGTGATTCCAGCTGGTCTTTGCACTGGCAGCTGTTTGTTACCATCTCCCAGCTAAGAGGCAGCTACCTGCCATGTAATCACTCAGTGTGTCTGAGAGTAAAGTCGCACAAACCTAAATTGCTGCTGAAGGTTTCCTTTTTTTTTTTTTGTTTTGTCCTCACAGGTGCAAGGAGTGTTTGTACAGTCAGTCACGCCTGTCAGCTGGGAGGAAGTAAACACCCTCTGGGAAACAGTTGGGAGCAGATTTTAAGCCTCTTTGCCCCCGGTGTGGCCATGTGACTGCTCCATATTCTCATCATTGCAAGGTCAGAGAGGCTAGCTCAGAAAACCACTGTCTGCTGTACTTCCCAGAGTGTGGGAAGTGCTGTAGGCACCACTGCCCAGAGCAGGGAGATGCTCTGGGAGGCTGCTCCTTCCTGCATCCATGACTTTGGTCACAGCCACCTTGGGCAGCTGCCACCTCCATTTGGGCTGTGGGAAGCTGGAGCTCTGGCTGGCCCAGGAGTCCTACCTGTGTGCAGCTCAGGGTTCCTGGGTGGCCCCACGCACTCCTGGGGATGACAGGGGCTCTGTGGAGGCAGCAGACCCACGGCTGGCAGAGGGTCCCTGTTGCAGTGTGACCCTGAGCAGCAGCACAGGGATGTTTCATGGCTCAGACTGGTTCCCTTCTTTCCAGGTTCTGCAAGTAAGGCTCCAAGGCGAGAAACACTGTGTCCTGATGGTGGCTGGCAGCCAGAGCTATGCATCCCTTGGGAAGGCAGTTAGGATCAGCAGGTAGGATCACCCAAGAAGTGTGGTGACACACAAAAAAGGGTCTCTTCAAATATGAAAAGCAAATGTTCATTTAACATAGTTATCTAGGGTCCCAAAGAAAGCTGGAATAGTGTGAGCCATTAATTTATCTGTGAAGTTTAGCTTCTTGAAAGTCATTTTGAGGATTTTTTCTTGAACAGGTACAATAAAAAGCTTTTAATATGACCAACCTTGTTTTGCTGCAGTGCGCAGTGTGTGTTGCCTCCATTCGTCTTTTACTGTCAGCAGTCTTCCAGCACTTAATTCTACTCTGACATCTGATTTCTTTAACAAAAATATACAAATGCACTTCTCATCTACATCTGAGGAACAAACCCTCCCTCCTCAGCTGTCAACAAAGAAATGATGATAACCTAAAGAAATTATAGTTTAGTATAGATACTAATTTTCTTTACTGAAATTCAAGTTCAAACTGAAATTCTCAGATCAGTTCAAGCAAATTCTTATTTTTGTCACAGGACCCAAAGGTTTGATGTGCATCATGGCCAAGTATGTCATTATTGACTTCAGAGTACTTTGAATTGGTGCAGCAAACAGCACCATTAGCCCAAGTGGCCCAAGCATCTCTTTTGTCTGCATGTCTTCAGCATCCATCTACATTCCTCTGAAGAAGCAAGTTTACTTTGCTGTCATTTACTTCTGGGTGAAGGTATTTATTTTTACATGTCATATAGCTACATTAATACAAAATGTATTTCTCACAAATATTCAGAAGAGGAAGTGGAGTACTCTGCCAAACACACTGAAGTTTTTGCCATTTAATGGCAGTCTGGGAGAAGAAACAATTAATTTTATATTTTATTTCATTTAATTGTTATCTGATTTAGTTCTCATCAGTGATGGCCGATTACTTCAAAAGAATTCTACTTCCAGGTCACAGCATGTATGAATAAAAGATGTTTATGTGCACTGCCTAGGTCAGGTGTCACAACTCAGTGCAGATACCCACACAATGAAATACTTCTGATTTTAATTACTGTATGAATGGATATGCTGATTATGCAAACAATCAATAAAACACTTACCAGACAATGCAAGAAAGTAGGTGGCCAAAGACATCCACAAGGCATGGGTCTGTCCAACCCAAACATCTCCCTGCATGACATGTTCTATGTCACTGAAACAGACAAAGTCACCAAAGTGTCATGATGCAAAGCTGCTTAATTTTTAAGCAAGAGTAGGGGTATTTTCTTTTTGACCCCTTAGTGGCTGACTGGTACTATTTCCTTTCTGGCAACACACTTTCCAGGCAGGTCAATGGGATTTCTTTCTGCCTGAGGTGACAGATTGAAGTCACTGAGGGCAAAGTACCACACAATGTACACCAAACCATACCAAACCAAACCAGAATTTATGCTTCTTCTCACTGCATTATAGTGTGTTATAGAGGACTCACACCTTTATTTTCTTGTGCTTGTTTTTCTTTGGGAATATCAGAAATACCATAAGAGTACAGGCTCTTGCACTGTCTCCCAGACTGTCTGTGCATGGCTGTTGTTTAACTGCTTCCAAAATCCATCTGTGGTTATAGAAACAAATATTAAAACTGTGCTTGACTTAGCCAAATAAAATATGCAGTTTCTTACTTCACAAGCAAATATAGAGCAAGTAGTCTTGACCTCTTTGTTACCATTGCCATTTGGGTGACTGACAAGCAAAACTTATTCATCAGTGACAAGCCAAGCATATTCATCAGCATCCTGCACTCCAGGACTGGGCTCTGCTCACAAGTCAGGCTTCTCAGAACCAGGAGGACCTTTCGGTGCCCTCTTGGCACCCTGGGTACAGACTGTCATGCAAGCTGAGTCACTGGCCTGGAAATATTTCCCTGGTAATATTTTGAGCTTCGGGCCCTTTCCTGTGCTGTGTTTTGCAGAGGAGTGGGGTCTAGAATGAGACAGGCTTTGTTATTCTCGTGTGAGCTCAGCTTTCCTCCCATTTCCCTTCACAGATCCTTTTGCAGGATATGTTTTTATTGTACCCTTGCTCACTTTGGTTCAAGCAGAGTTATTAATTTCCTGACTGTATGTGACCATATGCATGGCTGCTGTCAGTGATGTAAATCCCCTGCCTTCAGCTGAACTAAAATCAGCCTGTGATGTTTGATGTGCTTTGCTAATGGGACACGGCTGTTTTGAGATTTCTGACTTTCACAGAACCAAGTGTTTAAGCTGTGCCTTTAGGAAATAACAATAACTCAATAAGGCCACACCCCAGTGTTTCTTTTTAAATACAGATGTCATTAAATGTGGAGCTCCAGACTGCTTCTGAAAATACATTTTCCATTCCTTCTTTGTACAAAACTGAGTAATGTCTCTCCCCGAGTCTCCTTTTACTCAAGCAGCAAAGGTTGCTCTGATGTCAGCTGCACGGGTGAGATGTAATGTGGATAGCTGTGAAATCCCCTTTGACAGTAACAATCAAAGTGGAAATATCCTTCCAACCCAGAAAAGTCTTTCCTCACATATAGGCTTCCACTGTTTTGTAATTGTAGCTGCTAAATCTGAGCACTTCAAACAAAATACTCGAGAGAGACACAAATTCTTCCCTGGAAACTTTTAAAATTCGGAATATAAAATATATATCTCTGGGAGAATGCAACCAGGAGACAATAGAAACAGAGTTGCCCTACCAAAGGCCAGTGAAAATCAATGTAAGAAGGCTGTGGAGGCAGGTAGCCTGCAAGGGCCCCTTGTTTCCACTGGTGCCTGGGAGAACCGTAGGGTGCATTTGTGAGGAAGGGGAGTGAATGGAGGAAGAATGTCATTCCCCGAGTAGCTCTCTGAGGGAACCTGGCAGGCACTGTGCTCCCATTAGTCCTTGTCCCTGTGGTACATGCCAAGAAAGGATACAGAAAGGAAAAGGGAACATACTGATAAAAAGGGAGTTTTCAAAAAATGTTCAGAATAGTAACTGTGACTGCTTTTGTGGCATCAAATCTTGATCTCTTTAAGGTTGTTGACAGAGAACAATTGAGTTTAAGAACCAAAGTCAGCTACTTAGGCAGTGGTGGTCCCAGAAACTGAATCCTGGCTGTCTGAGGGACCACCTGAGGAGCTGAGGAGCAGCTGGATGTGGGAGATCTCTCAGTGCCTTACAGGAACCTGGAGCCAAAACTCCCTTTGAATTAAGTCAGACCATGTAGTGAAGCCAAGAGACTGGCAATCCTACCAAGCTTTGTCTGAAAGTACTGGGATTCCTTGGTTCTTAGCTGCAACTCTTTAGCACAAAGCTTTAGGTGTTTTCATCCTGCTTGAGCAATCCCTACAAATTAGCTTTTTTGGAACATGGAAGCCAATTGGACTGTGTAAACAAGCCACATTCAGCTGAATGCAAAACCCAGCTACAGTTTCGATTTCTGTAAATTATGCAAGGATATGAATGATGAGTACATCAGTAAGCTAGACCAGAGGCTGATTCATTCTTGTATTGATTCATGCATGGTTTATCTTCATGCCTCCCAGAAAGAAAAAAATTAAAATGGTTACACTAAGCTGTAGAACTTGAAAGTGGTGGTTGAGGGGGAAAAAAATCATTGTCTGGTAGAAGAGTGGCAGATGAAACTCTGGTTTGTGTAATAACCCTTTCTAATAATTTGCATCACTTTAAATGCTTCTTAGCTGTGTGTGACTGAAGTAGAAAAAATAATAAGCTTATAGAGGAAATTCACTGGATATTTTATTACTTTTATACCATGCGTTTGTTCAATGCCTTTTTTCCTCACTACTCAAAAGCAAAACCAGAAGAAGATGCTTCTTTTGTGTTTTAAAAAATATCTCGGTAACATAAATAAAACAAAAAATCATTCCCATGGTCTTGGAGTGTTTCCAAGCTCCTTAGATAAAATCCCATTAGAGGTTTTGGATGGACGAGTGGGAGAACCAAGAAAAAAGGGTGTTCAATTTTCCTAAAGAAAAGCAACAAAAGAAAGGAGAAAGAAAATATATCTATCCAGCCAATCAGGGTGCAGGAATGACATACAATTTTCTTCAGTGTGTGGGTGAATAAACCATAATTCTTCACTCCCATTGTCTTTGATGATAAAATGTAGCTATAGGAAGGGCTTTTTCTTTTTCTTTTTTTTTTACTCATGAGAAGCTTTCAAAAAACAACACATCACATGAACAGACAAAATGCAGGCAGTTTCTTGTATCATGAGCTGTTTATCTGTAAGCATGAACACAAATAAATCCAACTTACATAAAAGCAAGCCGTGTAATGTATCTGCTGCTGATCCTTTCAGCTTTTGTTTCAACTAGCTGATGCAGACACTGGGCACATGGTATGCTGCTTGTATTTAAGGATGCCTTAGTCATCTGCCATTTTTGAACTTTTTTCATTGGCTACCGCTAAGGGCAAGGAAAGCTCTGTAGTGGTTGTACATAAGAAAAATGACTTGAATATAAAGCTGTGGAAAGGTATTCCTTTATCTGGCTTCATCTTTGCCACCCCCGTGTCATTAAGTTCTTTACCTTGGCTGAAAGTTTTAAGCACCTCATTAGTAATATCTACTTTCATGTACAAGTTTCCACTTTGCAGGTTGACTCTCAGAGTAGCTGTTTATTCCAGGAATAATCTGGGGTTATTTTAGCCCAGCATGACGAGGTATAATGTTAAACAGTTGCTGAAATTGTAATCAGTTTGTGACGTTCTATTGCCAAAACCGAATCATGGATGAAATTTATTTCCAAAGGAAGAAAAAGAGTAAACCCAGGTTTAAAGTAGGAAAACATATCCCTCAGCCCCCTCCCCCCCTTTTCTAAAAATTTTTTAATTTTTTTTTTCTAATAAAATATGACAAAATAGGGCTGAACTCAACTGGGGAGTGCACATGGACCTCCCAGTCCTTGCTGCCCTGAAGAACAAAGCATTCTCACAAGCACTGTCTTTGCCAAGGTTTGAAATGGAGGTCTCTCATGCCAGCTAAGTATAATTTTTATCTTAAAAGCCCAGAACAGCTTTTCAAAATGCCAGCTGTCCACTCTGAATGCATGTACAGATTTTTGATAGACAAGGAACACAACATGTCTTTTCATTTAACCTAGCAAATGTGTATAAACAGACTATGTGCCTAGAGTGGTTCAGTTTTATCACTCTCGTGAAGGGTAAAAGTGACACAATGGCAGCCTTTTCTTTCTCAGCAGTGTGGCTTCCACCCCTAGGTGTCTGTAAACACTCTTGAAAACCATCACTTTATTTTTAATGATACAATGAAATTTATCAACCTCCCAAAACATGTGATAAAGTCAATTAAGAATATCCCCAATTAGCCTTTTTCCCCCTCAACTTACAGAAGAAAAAAATCAATTCAATCTGGTAGTTAGTGGTTTTGCAAATTTCTCGTAATTGGAGAAAGAAAAGAAAATGCCTGAAGACCAAAAAATCTGAACACCAAACCTTTGATCGTGGATTTGAAGCTAAGCTGTGCAATTAACAGTGGTTTTGTCACAAAGGGAAGAGTCACAGGAAGAAAGGATGGAACACTGCACAAAGAAGGGATCGGGTAAGACTGAGGAAATGGTGCTACAATCATTCACAGAGTCACACAAATCCCTCCTCAAGAGTAACCAAAGTGCGTGAAAAAAAAGAGAAATAAAGGACAACAGCATGGAAAAAAACACAGGAACACTTCTAAACAGTTCTCTCCAGGTTATCTCACCAGAGGGAAAATTTAACACCACCACATCTGGGAGGCTGTGTTCAGACAAGACGTCAATACGTCTTCAAGTTGGGTTTTGGCTTCATATGAGAGGCTAGTTACAGCCCAAGAGAGTATTTGATGGCTATTTGATAATGCACATTCCCACAGCCAAGAGGAATGTTTTTGGTCTGGCAGACCCAACGCAGCCCTAGATGCTGCCAGAGAAGGAGGCAGTTTAATGCCTTTTCTCTGATGGACCATAAACATCCGTGTGAAGAGAAACCCATGTGTGATGGCCCATAGGTACCAATAACCTTTTCTTATTCTGACAGAGGGCTTACAGAAACAAAATCAGAGTCTTGCAAGGATCAAAAAACCAAAACCAAAAAAAGATGTTTGACTAGCAAATGTCTTTGGGCAAGTTGCAGTCCTCTGACACCTTGAACAAATCAACATTGCTTAGCTCCTTACTCACGCTAAGCTCACTGGCAGTTTCTTGTCATTTACACAGAGGATGCAGTAAATTCTTGGACTGTGGATCATCAGCTGGATTACCTACCTGGAGAACTCCACCATGTTGTACTAGCTTTGGAGAGCTGCTGCCAGCAGCAAACCACAGCTCCACATTACTAGACACGGTCAGGCGGCAGGAGTGACTTGAAATATATCCACAAATGTTCATGTGGGGATACCTTTTCGAAAATGGTCTTGTTCAAACGACTCCCTGTGGAAAAAAAGACATGTCTGAGGTGGCACAGAGTGAGAGGATACCAGCTTTCATGACCTATGTTGGGTAATGGGTAGACAGACCTTTGTGCTGAGGCTGCTTCGTGGCTGGCAGAGCTCCTTCCCTTAGCTGACAGCATAACTCAACCCGTTGCATTTCTGGTGCCAGCATCTTTATTCCAATACTCCACAGCTTACCAACAAAGGCTTTGTGATCCCTTCTGCACTACCGTGAAACCAATGAATCCTGCAGTTTAAGATTTTCTGGCAGTTCTCTACTACTGCTGAAATGAGGATGGGCTGTTCTGGCAGAGGTTGTGAGATGCATGGAGTGAGAGGGAAGAGATTCCCGGTTTCCAGAGGCAAGTTAGGGTGCCCAGAGAGGAGAATCTGCAGATAAATCCAAACTGTTCAAAGCACATTAAGGTATCTATGTACAGTTCAGATAAAAGATTGAAATGTTCCTCCTATGGCACTGTGCTGGTGAAACCATGGTGGCTTGAGGTTACCAGGTTTTTTTATGCATTATGCATATTTAAAAACGGATGAAGCAGATGACATTTGAAATTTTCCATATATTTAATCATCACTCTGAACTTCCTGGCTTTAAAAATTATTTTGAAAGAACTGGACAAATTTAAACTAGGCTCTTTGCCACTGTGTTACTTCTTTGTGCTGTCTAGAGCATTACAGCTTAATGAAATTTGGTACCTACAATATAAATCATTGTAGAAAATCTAAAATAATATTTAGGGTGTCTGTGTGGGTTTCTTTTTTTTTATTTTTTTGCTTGTTTTGTTTTTATATTGGTTTAGTCAATGTACTTTTTGGTTTGTTTTTTCCCACAATTTGTTTATTTGAAATGTCAGTTTCAACTCTACAGAAAAAAGTGCATTTTCCAGTTGCAAAGAGATTCATTGAACTTTTCTTGACTTACCCATCACTATTTGCTTCTCATATGAGGTAATATAGGAGTTAGATAAAGCTTTTGAGGACAGCTTCAACAAACCATGGAATGGGTCTCAGCATTCTGAAAAGTAAACCGCTTGAGCTGAGGAACTGACTGAATCAGACACAGATTTACCAGTGTTCAAAAAACATTTGGGTGTGGCATCCAGGACATGGTTTAGTGATGACACGATAGTGATGGATAAACAGCTGGACCTGATGACCTTAGAGGTCTTTTCCAACCTTAACAATTCCATTCTTCAATGATTCTCTGTAGTAGCTCTTTCCTGCATCAATGCTTTCCTTGCTGTGGCACCCAGGAGCGGTAGCAGAGACTCTCTGGTGCTCTGAATCTTACCATAATCTCAGTTATCACCTCTGTGCCTTTGTCACCTCCCAGGAAGTAAAAGGAACACGGACTGCACTGGCTGCTGCTATGTTCTTGGCTATTGACAAAATCTGCAGGGTGCACTTTGATGCATCTTTTGAACAGCTTAGGCTTTCTGTAGTTGGGTCAGACTAGCAGCATTGTCTGAAATGAAAAGGAAACAATGTTTTAATTTCAAGCTGTAGTCATAGCCAGCAGGATCCTCTGCATTGTTCTGAAGCAAGTGATGCAGCCTGGGAATAACATATGCTGTCTTTTCTGCTCATCACCTGCAGAGATTACTTTCTTCATTAAGCCTGAAATTTCATAGCATGGAAATCAATGGGTTCTTACCCAAGGGTTAAGAACTGTTTGGTTTTGCCTTTTCACCCTGCTTGTGTTTATTTATCTGATAGACAAAAAATAGCATAGAGGAACAGAACAGGGATGGAGCAGTTAGCAGGAGAAAGTAAAAGCCTGTTGTTTACTTCCCCTGCATTTGGTACCAAACCCAGTGAGTGCAGGGTTTAGCTGGGTGTAAACTGAGATGCTGTGTCACAGCAGGATATAACATATCTTGTTAATGTATATAGACAAGAAGGTGCAAAGAAAGTCTCTTCATCTTCAGAGAAAAAAAAATCACATAAAAATGGGAAGTCGGTGAAGAGGGTAGGGTGCCATCCCATTTCACATGTGAATACTTGGAATGCTTTGAAAGGGAAATTTACAAAGATGAGCTTTATTTATGGACTAATCTCCATGGAAAAAAGAGAACCTTATCTAGGGACAGTCTGAAGAGGCTCTTAATTTGCGTGCTCTGAATCTTGCGCGAGGGAAGTCAGTCTCTCCACTGGCAAAGGAGAAAGCCCAGAAAGCCCAGCAGCACTAGTGCCCTGTGCCTGAAGCCAGCCTTTGGGAAGACTTAGCCTGTATTTCTGAGCATACCCATAATCAGCACAGTAGTTGGTGCCTATGTCAAAGCCTGTACAGTTTCCGTGCCTTTCAGCAGCATGTGCATTTAAGGTATGTAAATAGTGTTAGAACAATGAACCAATAACACTTCCTAGAAATACAGTGGAGAACACAATTCTGGCACAGCTCTTTATTTTTGAGTTTGGAGAGTGAGATTTTTTTTTTTTTTCTATTTTAAACCAGCTTCCAAACAGTAACTCATGCCAGGAAAAACAGAGCCATTCTCTCAATGACAACAATGCTCATTGTGTTTTCTGTAACAGATGCCAGGTTTTTATCACCAGGCCAGACATTAACCCCCTTGGTATCATTCTGAAAGGAAGCATCCGTGCACCCCGCTGACTTCTATTCCCCATGGGGCTTCACTATGCCTCCTACCTTCAAAGCTTCATGCGTATTTCCTCACCCAATACATTGAGAAGATCTGCAGAGCTGACCTTATTTTTTTCCTCTCCTTTTGAAAGGTAGAATTAGTGCTTTCTGGTTTCCCATCAAACCTGTGTAATAAAAAGAACCAGTACTATATCCTGGGATTTTTTTTTTCCTTCTAAACAAAAGGAAATAATTTGGATAACAAAGCTTTAAAAAAGCTTTATTTTTACTGGACAAAACATCAGCAGACCTTGTCCACAAAGCACACGTTTTTTCCACAGAAGTGTCTGTTCAAGTCTTTCAGTTAATGGATTTCAACATGTGGAAATCTGAGACCAGCAATTACATATTTATGGTATGGAAAGACTCACTGGAAGTGCTGCTGACATCCCTTCAGTGTTTAAGATACTGCAGTCACATAGTCTCACAGAGATGTGCAAGGAAAGTCTCTGCTGGTAGTTCCATGATCACCACAGTGAAGAAGAGAGGCTGATCCTCCAGCTGCCAGTGGTTTCCAAGTGACATGGATGTCCTCCACTGACTGCATATTTCCCTGTGTACTTTGCAGTGGTGCTTATACCTGTACTGCCAATTCTGAAAATATTGCAATGACCAGCTCATGCAGCTACTACTGCTTCTCTGAATGAGATTATGTCCTGGTTTTAAGCCCAGCTGGAAATGAAACACCATGCAGCCTTCTGACATGCAAAACTGCCAGTCAACACTGCTAATTCAAGAGAAACTTGTGTAAGACTATGGTCAGGTATAGTTAAAAAGAGCTAACTGTTGTTGCTAGTTACTGTTATTACTGGGTCCTCACACAGCTCTTTCATTTCAGTTGCAAAGAGATAGATCAGACCTGTCTGGGTTCTTGGTGGTTTTGAAAGGAAAGATCCAACAGCAGGCTTTCTAAATAGAATTATTTAATTCCACAACCTTTTTATTTTGAGGAGCAAAGAGGTAAAAATGGATGCCATGGAGGCATACTAAATGATTTATATTATGGAGACCTAATTATGGTTTATGTTGTAGAGGACAGCTACAGTCTTCATCTTGACTACTTGTGCAAAACCCAGAAATGCATGGAAAAGAAAAATGGATGAAACTGAAACATTCTCATTTAGATCCACAGGAACAAAACCAAATGCAACACGTTAGCCCTGGGAACTAACAATCACAGGGTATTACTGAAAAGAAGTAATCAGTACGATTCAGAAAAGGAGGCTCAGGAATTAAAATATCATTTGCAGTCACACTGGGTAGGATAACAATTATCTGTCCTCATACTTCAATATATGTGAGCTGATTATCAACTGGAAAAATTTTAAATTTTCCCTGAAGCAGTAATATTACTCAAGTGTTAAGTACACTGTAGGGAATTTAATGTTTTCCTCTGGAACATCTGCCATAGAGCACTGCCTGAGAAAGGATATAGAACTAGGCAGATCACCAGATTATTACAATGGTAATAAGTCCCCAAATAATTCTAGCATTATTATGTATACTACTGCTTTGCAAACACTTGGAATGAGATGGGCCAGATACGGATGTGAATGTGCACTGTGGTGTGGATGTTTAAGAGGGCTCAAGAGGACTATATTTAATTTCATTTTTATTTTTCTTTTTAAAAAATTAATTAGAAGATATTTTGGGCTTTTTTCAAGCATAAAAAAGGACATTAATATGCCAGGTTAGTATAAAGATTCAGATAAGCTATCTTAGCTGTCGTTATCTTAAGCAGAAGAAGGAAAGATTTAAAAAATGAATAATTAAATGAGTATTAAAATAATATAGCTGCTGATTTTCTATAATTCTATTGATATTGTTACTATTGCCCATAATGGTTCTACTTAGACAGATTGATAGTAGCTTTTATCATCCTTCTAAGTGTCCTATCAAATTCTGGTGTGTGCAGCAGAGCTGATAAGAGATGACAAATGCCACCTCTGGGATCTCCATATATTATATTTATGCATGGCTGTTCACTGACAGCCAGTCACAGAGAGCTGGAAAGTAGTTTTATTGTTCTGGTGGGGCAGCTGCTATTCTTCTTCCACCAGCAGAGTAGAAAAGGGTGCACCTGCCATGGTGTGAGAAATTGAAATTTAATTTCTTGCAATTTTAAAACTGCACTGGTGTGCAAAGAGGCCATCATCAGGGCATCTGGAGGCCAGTGAAAGGAAAGAAAAGGAGGGAGTAGGTGAACTCCACCCTTGGAAGCTGATGCTGAAATAAGAAGGGGACACAAAAGAGAGCATTCAGGGACTTAGTGGATAAAGAGCCTGTGACTGGTGGGAAAGCACAAAACAGGTCACCAATTTTGTCTTGTCTCAAGGACCTTCCATGGATCTTATCATCCTGGCAGGTGGGAGCTTCCTAACTTCTGGTGAGAGAGGTCTATGTCAGGTGCAACTTCCTGGCTTGGCAATGGTGCTAAGCAAGAAAGATAAGCCACAGCTTTTCTTTCCACTCTAAATCTCTTCTGATATTCAGCCTTGTTTACTGTTGCCCCTCTATTTAAGGAACAGAAGGAAATTATGATTTTTCTCACACTTTCTGCTCCTGTCTGTACTATGGTCCCAGGTTGCCTTCTGTTACCAAGAGCTTTTGCTTGAACAGAACTTACTTTGAGAACAGCTGGGGCCATTGATCATTTGGCAACATCTATCAATATCTGTCTTTTCACTTCTTCATTCTTCCAACCACCCTTGCTCATTTTTTCTTCTTGCCTTTCTCTTTCAGAGTATTATTTTTGCCCAGATGCAATAAAGAAATCATCAAAATATGACTTACATATCCTCAAGGCTCAGCAGTCACGAGACAAACAAATTGAACCCAAAGCATATTTGTTAAAAAATAAAAAACCCCTAACCAAAGCCAAATTCATGAAAGAATGGTCAATGAATATCAATTCATGCAGTGGCAATTTTGGTTTCCACTTTCCACTTTCATGCTTGCACTGACTTTATGGATATTTAGTCATATATTTAAAAATACTCATAAGTGAACTGCAAAGACATTTCAGGAAAACGAATAAAGCAACAATTCTAAACCAAGTTTGTAATAGGTGTAAGACATTTAGCAGAAAGGTTGTATGTACCCTATGCTGAAGAACCTTACTCATTTAACTGGTTAAAAAAAGAAGAAGCTGGACTCTTTATCTGTCTCTATATTTAAAATTAAGAAATAGTCTTGTAAAATAGTGTGGTTGGCTTCTTGTGAATGTTATGAGCTAAAATTATATTGTGCACTGGTTAGTCTGAGTCCTTGCTTGGTTATATGTAAGCAAGGCTGATTTCCATTTTTCTTTTTCCTTTATTACAAAGTAGGTGATTACCTTTATAATTCGGATTGTGATTATTTGTCAATAACATTTTTAAGCCACCAGTGGCTGTACATAATTGTGGTGGGTATGCCAGACAAATGACACTACCTACTAACTGGTTTTATGTACAGTCTGGTTGTTTTTGCTTAACCCCAACTGGCAATGAGCACCACGCAGTCTCTCACTCACTCTTCCCTCAGTGGGATGGAATAGAAAATCAGAAGAGTAAGTGAGAAAACTCATGAGCTGAGATCAAGACAGTTTAATAGGTAAAGAAAAATCCACATGTGCAAGCCAAAAAAAAATAAGAAATTCATTCACTACATCCCAGAGGCAGGCAGGTGTTCAGCCACGTGCAGGAAGGCAGGGCTTCATCACACGTTCTGAACAGTGACATCTATGGAAAGGTGGGGGACTGACACTACATTTTAAGCACTGAATGTGTTTAGAGAGGGCCTGAAGGGCAGCATTTGAAGGTGAATATTTTCCTGAAGGGCAGCATTTGAATGTGAATATTTTCCCTCCAAGGAGAACTTCTAGCTGTTGGGATAGAGAGGCTCAAGGGACGGAGTAATTTTATAAACATAAAACATGTATACTCATGGGAAGGCACTGGGGTGTTTCTCTTCCCAGACAACTGGGCAACTCATTAAGTGACAGGTTATTAAGAGTGTGTGAGTACCCAGTTGCTGCTCAATAGGTTTTAGGCCAGATTTTCCTTTGCCACTTTAGCTGTCTCATTTCATTACTGTGATGCTTGAGATGTAAGTGCCTGGCCCCACCACCTTGATTGTGGCAGCCTAAATTAGACCTCTGGCTCTCTTTTATTGATATAATAGATCTGTGCAGGGAGAAAGGCACAGATTCCTGCAGATGGAGTCCTCCAAGGGCTGATTCAGTGTCTTGAGGTGATGCCTACTGTGCTGGGAAACTTCCTCTTAGTGCCCATGCAAACCAAGCTGCCTGGCAGCCCACTGGAAACTCCGTGTGCAATGGTGTGTCTAAATGACTGAGTGACCGACAAACCCACAACTTTTGCATCAGTTTATTCAAGAAAAAGAACATTGCAAATGACAGGTGTCAAACGACCTTCTTTAGGGAAAAAGTATGGTGGCATGTGTGGGGAGTGGAGGTCTTGCAGGCCTTCATGACAAGACTGACAGATTCTGGAGATGGTCTTCTAAAAGAGCCTACTTGGACATATATTTTAAACATATTTTAATTCCCTCATCATCCCTTCAGCAGAGCATCCCCACAGGACTTGTGCTGCTGCTGTACTCAAATCTGATTTCCCCACTGCTCAGAGTTGTCATCTTTGTTCACGCTTTCCCTACCTCCACCCATTGGATAATTCTCCAAATGAACAGAGAAAGGCATTCAGAATATGAATGATAAGTTATGCTGGAAACCAGCTAGGTTCCTAATATTCTACGTGGAGCTGTGGAACTGAGGCTCAGCAACAGGTGATCAGTAATAAAAAACAGGTCAGCACTTTTGAATTGCTGTTTATCTTGTCAGGTAAGATGAAGAATTAAAACCACTCTTTCCCCATCTCAGTATTATGAACAGCCTCAGGCTTTTCTTTCTGCCTGAAGCCTCCCCAGGTGGGGTGTCACAAATACCTTCATCTCTTGAAAATCCTTGTAATTTCAGACTTTTTCAGAGTCTTCAACAATGCCGTTGTCAATAGATCTCATTCTGACAAAAGGACATCAGGAATTTTGTGAGAGTATGGAATTTATGCATATCATTTTTTAAGGGGAATGAAAATTGTCCATGGTTGGGGAAAGGATGAGCAGCTGATCTTCTGGTTACAAATTTGATTTTAATTTGTGTTTTGCAACTCTGTTCTTTTTCTTTTACTTATTTCCTGTGAATATGGAGCAGTACCTTGAACTTAAATAAGATATTCCTAATGTCTCCAAGATCAGCATGTATGCATTTAAGCTTTTTTTCATGAATCAAAGCAAACTGCTGGAAGGACTCTGCTACCTCTTTCTACAAGTGTCGGTTTTCCCTCATAATGGAGCTGTCCCCTTTGGCTTACATTAGATAAAGCCATACAAACATCAGTCAAAGGAAATTCATACAAGAAATGCAAGACATGCAAACATGTAGATTTTTGCATTTGCCTTTATCGGATGAGAAGGTTTTAATTCTACAGAAAAAAAACATTTTGGAAAGTTACCTAAGCCAGATAAAATATTTTATCTGGACACTGCTATGGAGAAATACTTACGAAACAAAAGGTGGCAGTTGAAAGGTAGAATATAAAGTAATAGGTTTGTTGGATTTGGATGGCGTATTTAAACCATGCCTTGACTACAAACAGCATCCTGGTTTGGGGAAAGGTATGTTTGGAAAAGTTTGTTTGAAAAAGGATAAAATATGCCACTTTTTGAAAAAAAAGAAACTTTCCAATTTTTTATATACCATTTCCAGCCCCCAAGTGATGAGCAGCCAAGAGCTGTCAGAGGGCACCCTGGGTGAAGATTTACAGCTGGGGGAGTGGGCTGCTGTCATCGACCTCCACTCTTGCTTCTCTCCTTCAGAGGACCAAGTTAGTCCTGCTGTTTGCAAGCAGAAGAAAATTACACACACAGGAACTTTCAAGTGAGTGTGGGAGAGAGGTACAGAGCAGCTGCAGATCCCTTCTGGGCCATTCTCAGCTGCACTCACAGGTGGCACGTGCTGTATGGTGCTCTGCTGGGATGGCAGCTCTGGCTTTCAGAAGCCAGTTGCTTTTTGGAAGATCATCGGCTTCCAAGACTTTTAGATCAGGGAAATGCTAGAACATCCAGAAAGACGCAGATACTGCTTTTTAAGAAATGTGGTAATGTCAAATGAATAAACAATAAAAGAATGGGTTGTCCATGGAATAGAATTTGTCTTTATTTGAAGAAAATATTTTTCTGACAAAATAAACATGTTGAAGAAAATGGGCAAAAGTACCAGGAAAATGGACTCCTTAAAATCAATATTATTTTACTATGAATGTTCAAAATTTGAAATCAAAACACTGTTTCTATTAAAATCCAGCTACTTTCTGAAAATGCTTTCAGAATTTCGTGACAACATGCAGTGACTCTAAAATGATATTTTATAAAAAAGGTGATTTGAGTTGAGTAGAAATGTTTGCAAAGTGAAAACATGTTCTGCTGATCAATTGTAGCTGCCATCAAGCCCTCTCATTGCTATGACTCCTCTGCATTAATGTAGCCTTTTCGGAAATCCGGAGGAGGAAATATGTGCTCCTTCAGAGGAACACTAACTTTTTCAAAGACTCATTCTTAGAAGAGTGGAACTTGAGTGTTTAGACTTGTAGCCTGTAGCTAAAAGCTCAAATACATTTCACTAGTAGCAAGCAAGTTATATTTCTGCAGCTTAAGCTTTACTTGTCTTACATCTGAAACCCCAAATCACTTCTATTTTTTTGTGTGGTATAGAAGCAATTTCACAGGATATGTGGGTTTTAATTTTCTGTTGACTACAAGTAAATAATCAGTTAATTCTGAAAAGATAGGACTTCAAAACATGAGTATTTATAATAGAAAATTATATAGTAACTCAATTTAAAAATACAACTAATTTGGAAAATTGAAAAAGAAAATAAAAAGATTTTTGAAGGAAACTGGAACAGTGATTATTCTAAGGACTTTTAAAATTTTTATCGTGGAATTTCAGAAGTACCAAAGACTTGAAAAAACCTTGATCTTCAAAAATCTAATAATTATTTATCATTTATCTACCATCTTCTTCAGGTCTTCTGATACAGAAAATGCTACGGTATTTCACTAGAGAAGAGTGGAGTCACCAACTGCAAGATCAAGAGGGGCTCTAAAAGGGTGAGGTAATGCTAGGTATTATTTTTGAGCCCACATATTCCAATCACTCCATTGCCATCTCCGATGAGTCACCCTTCACTACCCTTTTCTTTGCATTAAACAATAATAAATATCTTAAAATGTACCTTGTACCTCACGAGTACTACTTCAACACTGTAGTTTCTATGGAGACAGGATGATTAGCTCATTGCGGTTACTTACTGCCCTGATTTTGTTTTCTCCACTTTTGCTCCACCCCAAATATTTGATAGTTTCCCAGATAAAGAATTCTCCCCTCTACATACTTGATTTTATAGATTTCCCTGTAATTTCTGTTTGAATTAAAGCAGCCCTTCTGAAAATGGAATCCAAATTAAATTAGATTGTAAATGATAGCAAATGTGCCAATATATTAGGGAAACGGTTGCAATGTTTGATTGTGGTCACTAGCGTCACATTTATTTTCATTTTCCAGCTAAAACTGGTTCAAAGTTTGCCTTTTACAGTCTTCTGGACCCACACCTGCTCTCCTCATATTGCATAAGGTAACAAATAATGTCCCTGGGGACAGTTTCAGCCAGTTGTCTAAGTCCCCTAGGGCAAAGTTCGTCCAAGTTTGTTGATGTAAAGCAATTCAACTTGTGTAAATACTCTGCTCTACTTTTCTTCCCCAGTTCGAACCTGAGAACTCATTCCTGAGTTACTAAGGTTAAAGATGGCATCTACAAGATTGTAAATGACCTCTTATCAATGAAGGGATTAAACATTTCAGTTTTCTTAATTCATCTGTCACCTTTTCATCTTCTTCTTACTCCTGATCTTGTTACTGAATGACTATGACTCACATCTCGCTGTTCATCCCTTACAGCCCTTTCTTCTCCTGTCCCCACATGCCTGTGCTCTTCTTTCCTACTGATCCTTGTTACTCTGGTTAGTTTCCACTTTCTTTATTGTGACACTACTACATTTGAGATTATTGGAAAAACAGGGATTTTAACCAGCAGGTTTCCATCTAGGCTTGCCATTCTCTCTCCACACTGACAGCTCATGCCCAAGTCCTTCCTGTTCAGGAAAGCGCTGTTTCTCCTTAGGTGTTGTTGTTTGGTTGTGGGGTTTTTTTTCTTGTCTCTTTGGGAGTTTTATTTTCCAGTCTCTGAATGTATGAAGTCAGTGTTTTGAATTTCATTGGCATTTTTGCTACTCCCTCCACTTATTTCTAAAGATCATGAACTTAACAATTTCACAGCGATTTTCAACTAATTTGCCTACAAGGTTTTATTCTCGTCTATTCCATCCTTCCTTTTCTTGAATTCTTCCTTCTTGCTGCTTCCAGCACATCCAGAATTACCACCTTTTTGTGTCATGTTGGTTTATTTTCCCAATGACAAAGTGGATACTAAAATCCCCAAAGCAGACTGTTTCTTTGATGGGCTGCTTACCTACAGCTTCATCCTCTTGATAGGTATTCATGGTGATCTGCCTCTTGTGTAGTCCCCACATTTGTTGCCCTTTCCCTTGCTAACCTTTTTTCATCAGGTTAAATGGAGGTGATTTAAAATCACCCCTCCTCATTTCCCCCACTTATCTTTAATGATCAAATTATATGCCTTCTAGTAATTTTTTAGCATATTAATATACCCCAGTAAGTCTTTATTATACCAGGAAAAAATTGCATTTTTTATCATGTTGCGAGAGTATAAATTATTTTTTTTTCTTTCAGTGTCTATGCACATACAAAGTTTTCAGCTAATTGAAGGACTACACTTTCTTTGTTCCTCTTCCAGTCCTGTTATCATAAGTGACCAGTGGGTTCTTAGAAGTCTTATTCAGTTTATCCTAAAGCAATCCTAGTAAGGTTGGCAAAGCCTATGTACAATGATACATTCCATGCTCTTCCAAGCTGGACTGCATTTTTACCAGTATGAGGTAGAATATCATATTGAGGAAATCAAGGTCTTTATTGAGATACCAATTTTTCACCTTACACTTAATTTTGGAGTACATTTTTATTTTTCTGATCATTTATCCGTGACTGAGGGCAGATCATAAAGGTAAATTCTCTAACAGGATCGCTTCTGGCTCCTTTCATTATCGTTGTGTGGATAAAGTATGTGGGAGAGTTACCACGTGAGATCACTTTGACAGGTCACACAATAAGTTCCTCAAATGTTTTTCTTTCAGTTGTGAAAGAGTAAGAAGAATAACATGATGGGCAGCACTCTTAGGTGAAGCATGGTTCTCAATTCTGTTTACAGTTCATGGTGTCACACATCAAATTGTTCTAGCATTATTGCTGGTATCAGTTCATAAGAAATAGTGGCTTAGCATGCTAAAAATTAAGAAATGTGTTTTAAAAAACCTATTAGGAGCAGGTGTGAGATCAAAGCCAGACTTGTACTTTGTCACTTGCTGTCTCTCTCATTTTTATCTTCCCTGCTTTTTCACAGGATCTTTTTGTCATAGCCACTCTCACAGCTCACAGTTGTGATCTCTTCACATGAAAACTTTTCATTCTTATTTGTCCAATGTTTAAGGAAAAAACAAACAAAAAGAAAAGAAACAAGCCCTGGTCCAAACTGGAGCCATTTGCAGCTACTGCAATGTAAATAGTATGTAGCCCAGACATACAATGAACTGAGGGACTGCCAGTACTTTCTGGGCCCACACACTTGGAAGGGGGTGGATGGAGCAGGAAATGATTACCAGAGGGGAAAGGCAGAGCTCCACCAGGCAAAGCTGAGGAGGCTCTGCAGCTTCAAGAGCTGCCAGCCCTGCTCAGGGCTGTCTTTGTGCACATGTTGAGATGAGGAACCTGCTTGAGGTCAGCCAACTCGGCTGTTTCCACACTCGCTAAGATTCTGTCTTATTGGCTTGAAAACACTCACAGGTTAACACTAAACAACAAGGATGTAGTGAAGAATGCAAGTGCAAAGCTTGTTTTGAATTCAGAGGTTGCCAATAGCACTAGATGTGTTAGTACCAGAAAAAAAAAAAAGCGCCATAAATGTCTAAAGCACCTCAGAGTCACTCAAATAGTGAAAAAAAATTATTTGGGCTCTCTGCTTGTTTTTATTCACATCTACAAGCTTGCACACACACACTAAACCCAGATGTGTTCTTTGTAAATTTAAAGCAAAAATCATTTTACTGAGTCATCAGCTGGAAGAGGTATGAACTCTTTCAGTCAGTAGGAGCACAACAGATTTTCCACAGGATTCTTTGAAAGTCTCCTTCGTCCGGGCTGAACCATCACATCTGGAATAAACTTACTTCTGCTGACTCCCAGACCCACATCCAGGACATGAATATTCATCATGTTACTCATGCTGCATTCATTTCCCTCTGATGTGTTTAACTCCCAGCGCCAGGGAGACACTCAAAAACAGCTGGGGACATTTTGCCAGGTTTTACTATTCAGGCTAAGCAGGAAATAATTTTCATACCCCATGAAACTTTCCAGTACAAGGGGGTTCTTTACTTTCTTTTTTTTTCTTTTTGTTTTTTTTTCTATCCCGCTTTAGCAAAAAATCTTGACTAAATGCAGGTTTTCAGTGAAGAAAACAAAAAATTCTCCTTACCCACCTTAAAATAAGTCAAACCAAGAAAATAATCCCCAAATCAAGAAGAAAGACTCATTTTCCATGATTCAGGCCCTAGATGTAAACTGGATACCCTGACACCAAGTTATCTTTTATTTCAGTAAACATTATTTCAGTCTGTCTCCACCCTTCATTCCCCATGTGAAGTTTCAGTTGAATCTAAGAGTTTGTTTTCCCAATAATAAACTGAATTGACTGCTGAATTTTCAGATTCTAAAAAGTATAAATTTTGTTTTATTTTTATACAAAGAAACAAATTCCTACCTAGCTTTACTTATAGCATTATTTGAGGTCCTTTAAGAACATGTAAGAAAATTTGTGCAAGAGCTGTACAGATTGAAACACAACGATTCATATGACTTCTATGGGCTCTTTGTAAGATCACAGAATCACAGAATGATAGAATCGCAGGATCACAGAATGGTTTGGGTTGGAAAAAGCCTTGAAGATCCATCACCCCTGCCATGGGCAGCAAAACCTTCCATTAGGCCAGGTTGCTCAAAATCCCATCCAGCCTGATCTCAAACACTCCCAGGAATGGGGCATCCACAGCTTCTCTGGCCATCCTGTTCCAGTGCCTCATCACTCTCACAGCAGAGAATTTCTTCCTAATTTAAATCTGTTCTCTTTCATTTGGAAGCCATTGCCCTCTTGGCCGGTCACATGCTCTTTAACAAAAAGTCCCTCTCCATCTTTCTTGTAGGCTCCCTTCAGGTACTGGAAGGCTGCAGCTGGGTACCCTAAGCCTTCTGTTTTCCAGGCTGAACAGTCTTGGTTCTCTTAGTCTTTCCTCATGGAAGAGCCCCAACAGCTCCATGTCCTTCCTGTGCTGGGACACCAGAGCTGGATGCAGCCCTGCAGGTGGGAGAGAGGAGGATCACAGGAGCAGAGCAGAGGAGCAGAATCCCCTCCCTCCCCTGCTGGCCACGCTGCTTTGGATGCAGCCCAGGACACCTTTGGCTTTCTGGGCTGGGA
>JAYDZK010000056.1:42289086-42397691 GCA_034509185.1 Euphonia xanthogaster | reverse complement strand
CTCAGCCTGGATTGATACCAGGGGCTGCCCCAGGTGCAGCACCTTGCACTCAGTCTTATTAAACCTCATGAGATTCCATGGACCCGTTTCTTGAGCCTGTCCAGGTCCCTTTGGATGGCATCCCATCCTTCAGGTGTGTCAATCACACCACTCAGCTTGGTGTCATCAGCAAATCTGCTGAGATAAGTTCTAGGATGCAAAAGGATGCTCTCCAGTTCCCACAGCTGTCTATTGAGCTTACTAAAAGTGGGAGAAGGATGAGGGAACTGTGAGACCCCCATTGTGGCCTAAAGCAGGACACAGGGTGCTGTGCAAGCTCTGCTTGCTGCATGACCACTACTTGGGAGCTCCAACATAAACAGAAGACCTTGCCATCAGCCTTAACAAAGACAGGAACGGGAGGCCTGTGAGATGATGGCAGCTCAACATTTTATAGATTTTGAATTCCCCAAATTAATCCCAGTTTTGAAATAGGCAATGAATAGCTAATAGCTTTGGTATGGCTAGGAACAAAGATAAGAAGAAAATGAAGATGCTTCTATAAAATTAAAGGCCAATTTATCTAAGAAATACAGAAAGTCACCTCTAAAATCTTACTGCCTAAAAACTATCTAGAAACTAGATAGAAACTATCAATACTGGATAAGACAGAAGTGACAGGTTGATGAACCTATAAAATACAACATAATGCATGTAACTCTTCACAAAAAAAAAAAAAAGCAGGAATCTGTATTAGCTTAGTCATTGGCAGGTTAATGTTTACCATTAAAAGGGGCAAGTTTAGTGTTAAAAGAGGTGGCTTCTACAAAAGAATGTCTATTCAGGGGTATGGGTCTATTAAGCCTTAAAAGACATTTCCCATTAATACAACCCATAAACTCTCTCGTGTAGATGGTTGACTTTGTCAAATATTTTGTAAGACACTGACATATTTAACTTTAAGATATTTGTGTATAACCTGAGCTGTAAAGCACATTTTAATATCTCATTAAAATTCCACTTGGAGAACATATGGCACATAAATTCATTTGTTATCTTGATTGATGGCATTTCAGTGAGCACTGTTTGAGTTTAGAATCAAAATATAATCTTAGACCTAATGAAGCAGACTGTGCAGGCTGAACTTTTTGTAGCTTCCCACAAACTGCCTCAGTATTTTTTGGCAGCGATTTTGTGAAATACATCACAAGGGACAGATCAAACATACTTTTAAAATATGTAGCCTGGTAATAATTGTGATTATATGTGTGAGAGATAAAACAGATATTCAATGACTGATAACATTAAATAATGGTATTATTAATAAATAGAATCATCTGGGAGAAATGGAACTGTGCTGTACAGGGATAATTGTTTCCATTCTGTCTGGGACTGAGGGAAGGTGAACCCAATTTTAACAAGTGATGCAGTTTGAAAAACAAGTTTTGCAAACAGCATATGAAGCATGAATGTCAGCAATGTACCATTAGGTGGTGGCTGAAGGAAAACAAAGAGGCTTTAAATGTGTTGGCTTATATACACTTGAGAATAGCAAAGAAATCTTATAATCAACAACAGCTGAACTTCCTGAACTCTTTTGTGAGTCCTGCATCCTGTGCGTATCTTTGCGACAGAAGCCTCCTGAGCATTTCAACAACTTGGCTTGCCAGTTGCCAAGATTTCCATTATGGGTGATGTCCAGACAGCAACAGATCCTGCCTTGTTCAGACACCTGTCTCACAATCCCCCTACAGAGGTGCCTTTTTTTGGCTCTTGGTTATAGGGAGAAACCCAAACCTTCAGTGCAACGCAAACAATTGGATTTTAAATGGCTACAACTAGTGGAAAACAATATTGTGGCTCTCTTACAGACACACAGAGCAGGAGTAGGAATGAGTGTAGGAGAGTTCAGCCTGCCATGTTTAGTTCTTCTACTCCGCTGCTTTGGGAGTTTCTCTTCAGAACTATTCAAATATGTACAGCATACATGTAGCTTAGAAATTTTTATTTCACCTCTGAAATGTTTCATTTTGAACTACACTTTTTGTTTATCTCTCTTTCTTTTTTCTTTACATTCTCATTAGCTTAATAGACCTGAAGCAGCTCAAGAGAGAATGGAAATGTGTCAAACCATCCCTTCCTCCTCCCACTCGCAAGCAGTGCTTTATTTTAGAGGTAAGTTTGGGTGCAAATGCCTGGGCCAGACTTTGCTGTACATCAATCTTTCCCACTGAACCTGGGCCTCCTCTTTGGGTCTTCCAGCATAACTTGGTCCCTTACTTCCCAGAATATGTGACAATCTTGTGGTTTGTTTTTTTGCCCCATCCCCAAAGGAGAATAATGAGGTACTCTTTTGTATTGGCAGATAAACAAGTTCTCTTTCCCCCTAGAAAGTTAGGAAGTGCAGAGGCTGGCTCAGTGAAGCCTTTATGGGACTGGGTCCTTTGTACCTCAAAGCCAATCGTGCTGGGGATGAAGGGGCATAGCATGACCACGAGTCCCTTCTTACTCACTTCAGCCCTGCCGTGCTCCAGAAGAAGCTCCTTCTGTATAAGCCAGCATCAACCTTAAAACCAAGTTTTCTTAAGTATATGCATATAAGAATTCAGGTGTAAAAATGTCTCATATCTATATTATATCCACAATACCCCCACAGAGACCAGGTGTTCCTTCTGAATGAGGATGCTGATTATGGTGATGATAGTGATGATTGCACAGGCAGCAGTTGCTGGGAGAGTTGTTATTGCAAAGCAGAGAAGTTCACAATAACAAACCCCACCCTCTCTGCCAGCACACACTGAGTACACAGTACACCACAGGCTAAATTTATGCTTTCCTCAAGTTCCTTTTTAGATACCTTTTTTTTTCCTTCCCCCAGCTTAAAGCTGTTATATGTCTCATTCAAGGTTTTGATCTGTTCTCACCAGAGCTGCTACAGGGTCATGGGATTTGACATGTCATTGAGATCGGCCACGTGAAGTTCACAGCAGTACATTAAGGGCTCAGAGTGGGTTATTCAAAACACTCAGGCTCTCCAACATGCCATGCACCACCCTCCTCCCCTTCACCCACAAGTCAGGCTTAGCTCACATTTGTTTTTAGAAAGCAGAACTTGAAGCCAGGTATTTTGCCACAAACATTTTCAGGCTTACAATCCAAGCAGTTGTAACTGAATGCTGTCTCTCACATGGAAAAAAATTCTGTACATGCTGTACATTCTTCAGTGCAAAATAAAATCCAGATGGCCTTTATTTTACAAAAAGAGTGGGACCAGCAGATGAAGAGACAGAAGTCCTTTCTTACTCACAACCATTTCCAAACCTTGCTAAAAAAACCCCGACCAGCTGAAAACTCTTGTGACTGGCCAAAGTCAGGCAGTTACTGAATAATGAGATAACAACACGAGGAGAAACATGTTCTTTCTAAAAGTGAAAGGATATTACCAAATGCAAATTGAATTAATATAGGTGTTTATCATCTTGCAGTCCAACAAGTCAGTTTTTAAAGGAGTGCTGGACAGCTTGGCATGTGAATAAGCCAGGTCTGATGGAAAACATAGGCTGCTGCCAGAGAACACTGGGGAAAAAAAATGGAACAAGGTAATTTTGAGTGGAAAATGCAGATGTTCTGGTATTGATAAAGGCTGGATGGAATACTCCAGGGCTATCAAGATACTTTCCCAATTTCTTTTGAAAGAAACTTTAAACAAATTTCCCCTAGTTTTGTGCTGCAGTGGAAACAGTTAACTAATGGCCAATTGATGCCCTCTTCCTGCCACAGCGTACTAGAACCAAGAAGAAATAAGAAAGGGTCCCCAGTATAATATTTGAAATTCATTTAAGATTTTCAGAAAATTCAGTGATTCATTTGCACAAATATGGAAGGCAGACATTCCTTTTATTTTTCATCAATATTACAAAGCAGGCTTTTTTTGAAATATGTTTTGAAATGTTTCTATGTATATAACTTTATAGTTGCTTTTTGCTCTTATGATCCCCTTCTCTTCCTTCCTGTTTTGCTTTTTAAAAGAGAAAAGTAGAGAAAAATAACATCTAAAGAAAATGTGTACTTCAGCCAAAAGAACATTTTTTGTCTTTTAAATCCATTAAAACACTAGAAAAAAGATTGAGAGTTTTTAGTTGTAAAAGTTCATATTTAAAAATTCCCCCCATTATGGTTGGAAGATTTAGATCTAGGTCTAGATCTATTAATGGCTTTGAAGATAAGCCAAGCACTCAGTCCTCAGAAATTAATTAAGTAAAAGTACAAAAAAAAAAAAAATTGTTTGAATGGGAAGAGAAAGGAAGGGATCTGTATGTTCCAGTGTGGCAGGATAATTAAACAAATTAGGAAACCACCAAGGATGCTGAGGAGTTTTCTTTAGGTTGAACAGAGATACAAAACAACAAAGCAAGAATAATATAATGAAATGTGGTGCAGAGAGAGTGGTTTTCCTTCCAGATTTTTCTCTGAGTTCACAAACTGTATCACAGTGTTCCAGGTGTTGTGAGGAAGGGGAAGAAGCCCTGCCTTTTTTGGGTGAAATTTTGTTCAATCGAAAGCACTAGAGTTTTATCCGTATTTGTAAAATGAAATAGGTTTTATTTCACTTCAAAAATTCCTAAGTGAAATACTGATTCTCCACTCCTTAAAGAAAACCTCCACTAAACTGCTGCTAACGCACCAGTTTTGGTGATTTGGGAGAAGAGGTTGAAAGCAGAACTGTCCTGTGCAAACCCCATTTTTGCTCACGTGCATGTACAGGTGTGTGCACAGCTCTGTGCCCACAACACACAGACGTGTCTGTGTGTACAGGAGGATGAGAAACACCCACATCCAGCAGCTCTGCTCCCAGCCTTGGGCTGTGCCAGCTGTAATCACTGTGCTCCATAGCCCAGCCTGTCCCATCTGGCTGCGGCCAGGTGTGGCCAGCCTTGGTGCCAGGCTGTGTCCCAGGGGTGGGAAGGCAAGGCCTGCACTGGGAGAGACGTGTCCAGCAGCAGCCTCCTGCAGTCTGAGGGTGCTTCTGGATTCTCCCACCAGCTGTTCTGCCTTGTGCTCTGCAGGCTGGCTGCCGTCCCACGGCTGTGTCACCCCCCCATCCCCATCAGTGGCTGGAGGGAGCCCGAAGTGGTGCTGGTAGCTCCAGGGCAGGTGCACAAGAGCCAAAGAGTTCAGAGGAGAAGCTCCAGTGTTCACTAGAGAGCTGAGAGACTTCTTGCCTGAGGGAAACAGCATCAGACTGTAGCTACATGCTATCAACAGCTAGAAATAGTTGCTTTCATTTGGATCAGAGGTCGCCTTTCTCTAAATTGGCTGCTGTGAAGGAGAAAATAAAAACAAGAGCTGTGAGTCACAGGTTCTGAGGGAAGAGATCTGTAAAAGACTGTAATGGATTCCTCCCTGCTGCTGACATCCTCCAAACTACCCCTGGGCTGTAGTTTGATGAAGGCAATGAAAGCTGATATTTCCATACCCGCATACTTATTTAGCCAGTATTAGCAAACCAGCATAAGCTCAAACACATTCTTCTGTTTTGTATGCTCAAATCTGACACACCATGAGAACAGCACTGAAATGATCTGATTTCATACTCCTTAATGAGTTTTCCTGATACCAGAGACCTCTCACATGCACTCAGCTTTGTTCCAGAAATGACTAAATAAGCTTTCACTCAGGGCCAGACCTCTAAAACCAAAAAGAGTTGGACAACACTTCCTGTAAACTGTGAACTATGCAGACAGTTCTTAAACATCTTGTTGAAGCGATGTTGCTGATAAAAACTAGCCACCTTACTATCCAATCATGTTTGCTTGACTTTTTTGTCGTTTATGTATTTTATTCACATTCCTTTCCTTACAAGAAGTCTTGAATTACATGAATTACATGACTAAACAATTTAGAGAAAGCAAATGCTACAGCAATATAAGTACAGCTGGAGGAAATTCCTGTTTTATGTAAGTCAGAAAGTGATTTGTATTTTCAGTAAGAAGTTGTATGTTTGTGGGTTTGTTTGTGGATCTTTTTATTGCCCATTCTCTTCTCATGCACCAAAAATCTGTTTTCAGTATCATTGTTCATTCATATTCCACACAAGTCCATCTATTTCTGCTACAACTTCTTTTGTTGGATTTGGTATTCCAGACAAGGGCACACAATTGATTTATACAATATTTTCAGTTCATTTGATAACATTTCTGTTCCTTTGTTTACAAGTCATTTGTTTTTATAAACGAAGTTATGTCTTCAGCACACATATTTACTGGAGCACTCATTCTGACTGATAAGATACCTTCCTGGGTCAATAAAGCTATTTTGGATTTTTGATGTTTCTGTGAATACTTCTCAGCATTCCTTTTTCAACCTTGTATTTATTAATCCCAAAAAAGTAGTTCAACAACACATTCAGCAACTTTATTACATTTCCCTAACATTCTACAAGGAAATTTGTGTTATCTGGCAAAGGTGTTATCCGATGTCACAGGGAGAAGCAGTTCCATGCATTTTTTTATTGTATATTAGGTTTTATTTCAATGAAAAAAATTTGCCTTATGGAGCCAGGCACCAATTTAGGATTTTTTCCCCCTCTAAGTTGTGTGATTGCTCATAGAAAAAAAAAAAACAAAAAAAACCCCACAATGAATTTTTGAAAACATATGGACCCTCTTTAAGAAATCAGTGAAATAAATTTGTATTTTTTTTTTTTATTTTACTTCAGTAAGCTCCAGGTGAGGACTTGAGACTGAAGTTGTCACTCACAGTGAAAAAATGTATTTCTAAATTTAAGTATTCTCTGAGAAAGCAGAGAGCCAGGAGGATTAAGTCTTTTTCCATCATTTCCAATGTAACTAGAACAGCCTTTTGGAAATAATTTTTGAGACTACTTAGAAAATCCTACCTAGTATTAGTAAAGGTTTAAAAACACTGCAGTAAACTTATCAAGTTACTACAGTTCATTCTGTTCCACCTATTTTACCTAGAAAGGAGCAAGTTATATTTGAAAACTCTGTAGAAATGTTTGTGAAAACTGGCTCTTCGTCTTGCTACCTAACTGTGCAGGTGACAATTGGAAGGACTCTTTTTTTCTGTGTTTGTTAGACATTGCTGTATGACATTCCCTGAAAAATACTGATGAAGGGGCCAAAGGATCCTGGGCAGAATCACCTGGCAAAGCAATTGTCTTATTCTAGGGAAATCAGTGATTCAGTAATCAGGGATTCTTATCTCTGTATAGTTACTGTCCCTCCTGTCTGTGGTCTACTCCATTGAGACTAAGTTTTTATAGGCAATAGGATGAGACTCATTTCATCATACAGCAACCTTAGAAAAGTCAGAGCCTTGTTTCAGTTAGTTTTCCAGCCTCTCTGTGCATTTAATAAAGAGAAAGAGAGAGACACTTCAGGGGATGAATCATCCTCCTTGTCTAGGACTGCAGTAACATTAATTGCTCTCTGAACATTATTCTCACTACCTCTTCCTGATGACAACACTTTAAACCAGATGTTAAGCTATGGCTAGATAAAGTTAGGTGGGATGACTCAAGCCCTTTCCTGCATTGCCTGACACCTTACCTCAGTTGCAATTTCCAGACATGACTTTAGTACAAATAAATAACACTGTATTGGGCCAAATGGAGGCTGACATGGTTTTACAGATTTTTGGTAAAAAACTCATAGAGGTGTTTAATTTTCAAGGGAGTTCTCAGCCTGCATTAGGCAGAAGACCAAGGCATATTTCTGCAATGGTTGTTACTTCCCTTATTTATATGTTATATGGAGTGGGCCAATATTGATTTACTCTCACTGCTCTGTGATACAACAGCTCAAGGGCCCCAGGATGAGATCTGATGAACTTGTGAGCTTCATTAACAACATGCCTTTGTAGGAGCAGGAGAGGATATCTGCTGACCTGCCTCCCCTGCAGCTGTGAGCTCACCTTGGTGATTAGGCCAGCTCTCATGTCACTCCCTAGTCCCTTCTTATGCCTCAGGGCTTCAGAAAGGAAGAACTGAGACATAGGTTTGTTTCTACTCATGCTAACCCAAACCTGAGCGTGATATAAAAGTGCTTCATCTAAACCAGGTTTAACATAATTTGATAGCCCTTTAGTGCCATTCTTAAGCTGCAGAAAGCCTAAACCACAAATCTAGCCTGTAATTCAGGATATATTTGATAACACTGCATCAAAACTGAGGCTGTTTATTCAACTCCTATGTTCTTTAACTTCTCTCAATATCTCACCAGAGCTTTCTAACCCAAAAGGATGGATTTTCAGTTCACATTTCCTGCACATCCCTAGAAGTTGACATAGAATATAGTCTTTAATAAAATTGCCAGTAGAAATATATTTTACAGAGTGGGTAAATTGCCAAAGTAAGGTTCTGGGTGACTAAGTACTGTTCAGTTCAAAGCAGAAGGCCCTGCTGCAGGGCCTTTTGTATGGGCAGCATCTTCTCTGTCATGGTGTTCTGCCCTACATGTGATTTTGTGCTAACTCAGCTGTGCTGGACCCCGTGGAGCAGTGAGACAGTGAATTGTGTCAGGGAGCTGCAGGTTTTTCACCCATCCTTAACCAATCCATGTCTGGGCCCACTTTTCACATCTCAGTGCACAAGAAATATCCATATAAAGAGTTTTGGGTTCTGTCTTACTCAGCTTTGGTACCTACACACATGGGTAAATTATGTGACTCTATAGGTCTTGGTACATATATGTTGCAATTTGCCTTTTTAGTGAATCCAGAATCATCACTGAAAAATGGCACATCTTAAGTTTCTGCACAGCAGAATCCCCAAACACTTCTGTCAGCAGTTCTCCTATCAAATATCCAACTTCAGCCATTGCAGACTTTTGTTTTCACTTAGGGAAAAATCCATCTTGTGAAATAATTGTCAAGAGTTCTTGAAAAACACATGAAAAATGAGAATTAAATATTCATGATTCATGTGCTAAAATTCACATTTTTCTGTGGTCTGTGACTGTTGATTTCTGAAATGCACATGACAGCAAATGGAAGAAGAAGCTTAGCTTTAGAGGGGATGGTATAAAGGTAAAGAACCCAATTTAGCGGTTCTACCTTTGTTCCTCCTTATATCATTCTGCCAGGTGGGTTACTGCCTTTTCTCTTTTCTGCCCCATAGTATTTAACCTCATTTTAAAGGGCAGCTGTATTTGATCTCTTATAGCATACTGTGAAGGCTCATTAGGGGAGAGGTCTTCGTTTTCAAAATGTTTTAAATATTATTTAAATATAAATTTATAAATATAATTTAAATATTATTTAATTATTTTCTAAAGTGCCTTGAACACATTCTAATTCAAATTGAAATAATTTCAGATAAGTTCATTATGATGTATTCTTTCACTTGCCAGCATTCAAACAAGACATAAAATATCTCATTTAAATTCAATCTGGCTTTGAGTCCTAGAGAAACAGTTTACAAGACAACAGCATCCAGTAGAAAGTGAGGGTATTTCCCCAACATGCCATCCTTCAGAAGAGATAACTAATACTTCCTAAAATATTTGTGTTCCGTTTGGTAATATTCAAAGTCTTTAATTTTCAGCTTTGCTACCTCAAAGCCAATTACGATTTGTCTCTACCACGATAACTCCGAATGAAGAAAACTCACAACAAGTGTGTCCCTCAGGCAGGTCAGAAGAAACAAGATTCTATTTACAAAAGTTATATTTGTGTACTTCTCTCTCTGCGACTGTACTGACTGTCAAAGCTGGTCTCTAAGCACTGTTATGACCTGCCTATTCTTTATATATCACACCACATTTTTGTAAAGTGACAAAGAAACTTCACAGGGTGTGAATACATGTTCATCTTCAAATGCATTCTGTAAATTCACATATAGAGGGACAGATTTCTTTTTTCTCACTAATTGACTCTGTCTTCTGCTAATCTATGGCTTTCATATTTGTGTACATTGTTTTAATAAATTAAATCTATTTTTAAATTAAATAATAGAGTGATATTTTCATGTAAAATTTTTCACATACTTTTAAATTCCAGTGTGCAGAGTGCACAACAAATATTCAACTAATTTCAGGTAAACTCAACCCTTTACAAAATCATGCATATATAAGTATTATCCAGAGATATGTGTTTCTAAATGAAAAGAAAAAATTTGCATTTTGATTAAATTGATAAAGCTCCAGTAAGTCAGTAAAATAATCCTAAAAAATGCCAGCAGGATCTAGCTCAGAGCATAAAGATTGTTTCCAATGTCAAAAGAGCTCATTATTGTTTGAAAACCAGATTTCTGTGAAGATAAAATGTACCAAGAACAGCACGGATCTTTATGATCTTCAGAAATGGTTCCAGGACAGAGCAGCTTTGGAGGGTTAAACCAAAGTCATGTTGTAATTCCATGGAGCAGGGACTTCTTCTCAGCCATTTTGTTTCCTGTAGTAATCCATTTCTTAGCCAAATGTTTTGGTTTTGGCCATGAAGAGATAAAGCTTCTCTGCCTGAATGAGACCTGAACCCCAAAGTCCTCTGGATTCATACCTGAACCCTGATACTGACTTTCAGTTTTCCACAGGTCTCATGTCTGTTCTTTTATTTCTTCCCTTGGCACAAGTTCAGCTCTATTTATGTCAAGTCCTGTTTCTGTTGGGCATTTGGCATTTATTCTGCTCTGTTGTTCTCTAAAATTGCCCTCAAGACCCCGAGCCACTCAGCTCGTGAGGAGAATCCAGTTTGTCCATAGAAATCCAAAGTGTCTCAGAGAGGAATCCACAATGCCCACATGACAGACTCTGAGCAAGAAATTCTGAGGATGGGAAAAATCTTAGATTTACTTGCCTTTTTTGAAAGATGCCTACATCCTCTCAGGATTCTGATTTAGGGATGTGAATAGGCCGAGCCATTATCTGAGGATTAAGAAGAAAAAAGAATACGTCTACCAATTCCAATGATGAAAAATCTGAGCCTTGTCAGGCCTTGCATGAATGTGAAGAGAACCCTTAGTAATAGAAGTGTAGATATTTTCAAAGTGCATAAGTGGCAGAGATGCAGGTATTTAAAAGTTGTGAACTCTGGCAGCAACTCAATGAAGGCTTTGAGAACTTTGATTTTAATCTTAGACTTAAGCTCTTAGGTTCTTTGTGGCACTTACATGACCAGTTGTGAGAAATACTTTTTTTTTGTGTTTAAGCAGCTGTGTGTGCTCCTTTCTGTGCAACTGTGAGTATGAATGTGGAGGTGCTGCTGGCCACTCACCCTACACAGCCAGAGGGCTCTCAGGGGATTTACTGTAATTAAAACCATACCTATGGCTGCTTGTTCCATGCTGTAATGTATGGACTGCTTGCACTTGTGCATATTTGAGTAAATTATCCACTGCACTCTTTTTACTTCTGCTTTTTGGGTTTTGGTTAATTTTGTTTGGGGTTTATTTAGATGGATTTCCCCCCTCAGGGAAATCCATCTAAATAAACCCAAACAAAATTAACCATGGTTCCTGCTCAGGATCTGATCTTTCAAATTTTGGCCATTTTTTTTCAATCATTTTATTTCAAAGAACTTGTTAGGAAAGAACAAAAACTTAGTCTTCCTGAAGACCACAGTAACAGATTTTCTGGTTCTGTGATTAAAAGAATAATGATCTGTTTTATTGTTCTCACTCCAGAAAAAGTCCTCAGTTCACCATCATCTGCAGATCCAGTTGCACATCTGTCTGCACAGACAGACATGCACCTCTGGCATATATTGAGTGGAACACATTGCACAGGAACAGACTGTTGCTTGCTTGCACTGTTTTTGCAGAGTAGCAATAATTCAGCAGGACCTAGCAGAAGATTTTACCTTTTTCACTTAACAGAATGACTTCAAGGTTTCTACATGTTTTTATGAAAGAAAAAAATTATTGAAAATGCTTATCTTACTGGCATTTAAATTATGTTGCAAACATCTTGATGCAGCTATAAAATGATCACTTATCCCATTTGCTGTTTTGATTTTGGTTTTGTTTTGATAAATGATAATAGTTAAGACTTAGGCATGAAAAGACATGTCAGCTTTGCTATTTAATCAAACTCCAATTGATCAATAACATTATATTTAAAAACATTTATCCGATGCATTTTTAAAACTTTTTCTATAGTTATTTTGCTATTAATTTACTTGTTTTAAAAGATGAGAACAATTATATGCATGGAATATCATCTCACATTTTATGAAGTATGACAAAAGGAAACCATTCAATCCATCTTTAAAGGATGATATAATGGCTCAATATGAAAGAAAATATTTGCCCAAAAGCCTGTTCCACAGGTACAGTGGGAAATGAAGAACCTAATGGAAAATACAGGAAAAGTCAGAGTGTCACTGCCAGAGCTAGACTTAGGGCTGAAGCTGCCAGAGCAGCACACTGCTCACAAGGGAGCAAGTCACATGTGCAAAGGAACACAGCACCCCCCCAAAAGGGATTATCTATGCCACTGTAACTATATATTCATTCTTTCCTCATATTCAGATAGCAAGTGAGAGAATTATGTGGTATCATGTTACCATTAAAGATGCACATTTCTTATCACAGAAATTCAGTGATTTCACCATAACTCTCCCAGTCAGCGTAACATTAGCCTTCCTTCTGCAGATTACTGATTGCAGGCTCTTAGTGCATGACCAGATTAGTCCCAGGATGGGGGCTGTGTGCTGACCTGCACAGTGCCCCATCTAGAAGCTGTTAAAAATATGTGACTTTTACCTGCATTCTGCCATTGAGCTGACACAACAATAAGAGCAAGAAGTTCCAGACTTAGCTATACATACACATCAGGAACTGGAAAATCCATTATGCACTGTGGGTCAGGAGGGCACAGCTAACTGAGACAATGCCTGACAACAGTGAAAACCAATCCTGTGCATCAGACACCCTCTCCTTTCTTGCACACACAGAAATCATTTGCTGTGCTGCCACGGGGAGTGCTCGCTATTAGTGGAAACAGTTTCCTCTCTCCAGATTTCAGTTTTGCAAAAGGCTTGGAGAAAGATGCATGCTTTCCTTCCACACTAACTGCAGGCTCAAGATGAACCCAGATAGGTAACGTGATTAATAATTAAAAGTTATGCTAGCAAGGGACACAGTATCTGCTTCTACACGCCCAATTCTGCCCCAGGGTTCAATGGAAGATCTGCACTCTTTAGCTTGCTCCGCTCTAGTGTCAACATTTTTCACTTATCTTTTTGAGTTATTTGCCAGCAAAATTTAGGTGAGCTCTTATTCATTTTCATATTGATTTTAGGCTGATTTTTGGTTTTTTGGTTTTTTTGTGGCTTTGCTTTGGTTTTGTTTTGTTTTTATTTTGTTTTATTTTTGTTTTTGTTTTGTTTTGCTTTCTTTTCTTTTAAAATTTTGTTTTAAGAAACTGAGACAGCAGACATTTTTCTTCAAAGCCATTTCAATTAACAAGGATGTATTCAAACCTTAGAACAAGTCAACACACATTAACCTTCAGGCAGTAAGCAAACCAAAAATCTCACTGCCCAAGGACAGCAGTTGAAACAGATACAGAGAAGGAGAATACGGACAAAATGTGACCTGATCGCCATTCTTAGCCTTGTCAGGACTGATTCTGTATTCTTCGGATGCTGTTTTGCCACTGAACATGGACTGGACAAAAAAAAGTCTCAAGGCTGGAAGAGCTTTCTGACCAAAGTATTTAAGCATCCTTCAGAACAAACAGAATCTTTAAAAATAGGGTTTGTGGACATGTATTAGAAATATGACCATGTATCACTGAAATGTGAGGACATAGGTGAAAAATATAGACTCTCTTGACTTTTTGACTATTTTTCACAATGTAGGCTTCTTCAAAGAAGAAAAACCCCCACTGTTTATGTTCGTGTTAAACATTATGTTTAAATGACCAGAGAAATGTCAGGAACACTTTCTTTTTTGAAAGATACACGTGCCTATAACTTTTTTGTGGTGACAGTTTTAGGTTTTGACCAACTTGTAAACTGGGTACAAAAATCAGCAGAAAGCTTTTAGGTTTATTGAATGAATCTTCCCACACCAGGTACCAAGGCTCTTATAGTCTGGTCTGTGCTGTGTATATTCAGGCTCCATTAAGCTTAATTTTCACATGGGAAGTTTGTCTGACATTTTTTATTTTGTTTTAGAACATTGTTTTCTCTGCTCAAATAAACAAAGAGGTTGTAAGGCAAAATTATTTCTGAATCTGAAATACTTAGGTTACCAATTTTAATTTTCATAATGTTTCAACTATCAAACGAACCTTAAAATTACTTTTTATATAAATATCAAATTATATGACAAATGCTTCTTGCTATATGAATCACTATAAGTTTGCATGCATACTAAAAATTATGTTTTAACTTTTAGTGTTACAAGTCTTTGGGAACGTGCCTAAAACACTAAATATGTTTTGCATCTTTTTTCAAGTGCCTTAAAAAACACACTTTGGAAATGGAAGTTGCACATTCTTCTGATTTTTTATTTAAACATTCTGAAGGGAAACATTCCAGTCCTAGGATCATGTTCATGAGTTTCTCCATGAAGTGCTTTCAGCTAGACCTGAATATTGCTAGAATTCTCTTACTGTATGCTGCTGCCATTTGACTATTTCATCTCAGTCACAGGTACCTCCCCTTCCCCCCAGTATTGCTCTGTTTGACTATTTCAGGAAAACATCTCATCTTGAAGAGCTGGTATGGCACTTCCTGTGGAATCTCTCCCACTTGGCCTCTCCCTGTCTCATACAAAATGATTTTTCTACCTCTCTGACTGTAATATTAAGACGTGGCAAGTTTATTTGCTGACTGAACACCTGCTTCAGGTGTGATTAAAAAGGCCAGCCTGTCGTAGTGCTTCCTCTCCTCCTAATCTCAGCACAGTTCAGTGATAAATTTCAGGTTATGCCAAATCTTTATCTGCCTTGCCCAGCCTCCAGAGCTGTTGGCAAAAGGCATTGTTTGAGCTACATTCACATCCCACTCCTATCCCAGGGCAGCTAATCAGCTTCTGAGAGATGATGAACAGAGATTTGTTTTGTTAGATTTAGAACAGTAAGCCTCACGTATAGGAACTTTAGAAAGGACTTAGAAATCTTCATCACCCTTGGTCATCCTAATGTGTATTATGATCAAATTCCAAGACTTTTCACTCGTGTATAAAAAGAAATTTCTGAAATTCATCTTTAAGAAGGTTTATAGGGGCTAGATTTCAAAGGGACATCAGCCCTGTTGCAAACAGGCACAGATTCAGTAGCTGAAGTAGAAGCCTACAGTCAGCTGGTAACCTTCTAAATTGTACCCTAGAAAATTAAATTCCTATTTGCCCTACAGGGATTGAACTTGTGAGATCCCCTGTTATACGATGAATATGTAAATAATAATAATAATAATAGTTCCTTTCAGTTCAATTTTCTTCTGCCAGTTCTGAGGAAAAAATGAAGTTTTAAATTCTTTGGATTTTTTTCTGACATTCATAAGTGAGCATCTCTAGCCTAGAAGTTAGCAGAGTCAAATTTCAGGCATCAAAAGAAGGCAGAGATGGTCAATATGGTAATGACAGGATTTCAGAGTATATGCAAGACAAAGTTTATGAACACAACTAATATTTACTGTTAGGTCAACTGATACTGTTTTAAAGAAATAAAAACAGACAAGTCAAATCTTGAAACATGTATTTTTCCACCAGTATTGGCTGTGAAGTAGTATCTAGAAGATACTACTTGCAAATAAGGCATAATGAAATATTTTATCTGTGATGATGTCTGGTAGTCACAGACTTCCTATCTTGCACTTTGCAAGACCATTTTATTGGATAAAACAGGGAACACATACTGGAGGTAAACTAATGCATCATATAATAGACAATGTTAACTTAATCTGAACTTTGAAGTGAATTTCAGTTTCCCAACTGCTATATCAGCCCTTTAGATCAAAAACCAGAAAATCCTGAGGTTTTCCTCCTCCTATGTTATCATGCAAACCAATGATCTATTATTGGAACCTATTTTATTAGTAGCACAAACAACTTCAACTTGTACTTGAAGAACAAGTGCAACCTGTACTTGCCTTAAGGAATAAACAGTGAAATATTTATGAAATGTGTAAATAATCCTTAAATGGCAGCAAAACTGTAAAACAGTTTTATATAGCATGTCTTCTTAAAATTCTGCTGTGACTACAAAGTTGCTTGGCTTAATGTGCATTTATATATTTTTAAGCAAGATACATATTGCATAAACTAAGGAACTCTGGGATTTTATTTTTTTTGTAAATAGATATATCTTCACCCATCTTTGTCATATCCCAGGTCTAAGTAATTTATATTATTATGATTATTCTCTTGGGGTTGACTAGCTGCTGCTGCAGCTGATCTTTCACCAAGCCAAGAAAAGGGGGACCTTTTAGGGAATCTAAACCTAAACCAGTAAGAGCTTTAGGCTTCAGTGCCATTCATCCTCTATAGCTGAAATTGCATTTGAAGGGTGCTTGGAGATTTGTTAGGACAGAGGTAGATGAAAAGGAGAAAAGAATGGCTATGGAAGGGAGAGAAAAGCATAATTCAGAGAAAAGAGCTTCATGCTGAGCCTTGACGCTGTGAACTCTCGTGTCTGAGAAATGAAGATCTATCAAAATGAATGTTAAATTAGGAAGTATGGCTTTTGAGCAAATAGCATGGTTTTCAAGTCCTCTGACTGATACATAACCATGCCACAGCTTTTATCACTAGCCAGGAAATAAACCAGCCAAGTTATTTAAACTTTCTCCTCTCCAGAGTTGCATTTAGAAGGGAGCTACGTGTCCTATCTCCTTCTACCTATAAGATGACCCAACTAGCTTCCCCTAAATGTCCCTGGCTTTCCCACTTAGGACCAACAGAACTAAAATGGCTGACATGAAAGAAGCAGAGATGTATCCAGGCTCCCAATGGCCTGGTGGGATCAGGTTTTCAAGGGAAGAAAAGATGGTGTTTTGTGTTTGTGCACCCTGAGGGACAGTGTCCACTCCAGCTTACATGGCTGCAATGCCTCTCATCTCTCAAACTGGATTGTCAAGGGCAGGAGGGTGGGACAGCATGTTTGCCCTTTTGTCAGTAATTTTGTATTCTTCCCTTAAAACAGAGTTCTCTCTAAGTTACTGTCCAGCAGCTCAAGGACCAAATCTACACTGACCTTGTCCTCTTTCCTGCCATCAGAGGCTGGGAATTGTCTGCCCACTTCTGATAGCAAGTTCTTTTTTCTGTGTTCACACACTGTTCCACCTGTGGAGAGGAGACACCCATTCTGTTATTTGTATCAGAACAACTGGAAATACAGGCAAGAGGAAATTTCTGACATCATCACCTAGCTGGGGGTGTGTAACAGCAAAAGCAAGTGTGCAGGTCTGGGGAAAAGAGAACATGCAGTGGAAAGCTGTGTATCTCATTGAAAACTGACACTATGCTACCTAGAGAAAAAGATATATCTTTGTGCTTCACCTTCCATTATTTGGTCACTTAAGGTGTTTCACAGCCTGAAATTGCGCTTGTTTCCGTGTTCTACTTAGGCAAAGAGTTTCCCTCCCCTGTCTCAAGCATTCCCAGAATGACTTGACAGTACCCTATGAGCTTTCTCAATGATGTTCCAGCTGCATGCTAACTAGAATACAAAGTTTGGTTTTTGCCTTGAAGGCGAACATGCACTTCTCTTTGAGGAATCTCCACGCTGGAATTTGTCTGTCACTGAGACATTAGATATAGAAGATTTAAAACCATCCTCTCACCTATTTGATGTGCATATGTAAATCACAATAAAAGGACATGTTGCTTATACACGGGGACACTTGCTGCTCAATAGCAATCATCTTTATGAGAAATAGGTATTCTACTTAGAAACATCATGTCAATTTAATTTTATTGGTGGGAAAAAAATACCCACGCAATAAATAAGGAAGGGAATGAAAACCGAGGCAAAACACACAGTTTTGTGAGGTTCTTTTGCAAAGCTGCTTCACTTAGACAGCAACAACCAACAGAGCTTCACCAGTGTCATTGAAGTTGCTCTGTCGTACTGCAGCTAAGGATTTGATCCTGTTATTTGAACAATTGTGCAAGAGTGGCTGGTGTTTAGGAATTAGGGGAAGCTAGACAGCCATGTGGTATCACATCAGCCGATGATTTGGCCTTAATTTTGTCTGACTAAAATATGTAAAGCAGTGGTCATGAAAACAGTAAGTAAAGACAAAGCAGTTTTGTCCTAAAATTGCTTAACGAAGGCAGCACTGGCTGAACAGTAGCACTGGTTTTTACTGACCTTTCATAAAGAAAAGGCAGTCTGTCTGTCATTATGCAAATTTAAGAACATCTGTTCCATGAAACCCTGTAATAATGCCTGAGGTTTGCATGCTATGAGAATAAAAACTGTTTTGACAAAGGCTACAGAGCACGCTTGTATTAACCAGACAGCCCTTTTTTCTAGGCCGAGTCCACCTCAAGCATAGGGGGGCCAGACCTTCAGCTGGATTAATTGTTGTGGCTCAGTGGAACTGGTTTCTCAGAACACTGTTTTATTTTGTGAATAATGAAATCTAAGAGGTAACCTCTTTATCAGAGCATTGCTATTTCACTGGTAACAATGGCAGCAACGGATGGGTGACACAATGTGAAGTGTTTGTTGCAGCCTTCCTATGCAAGCCACAAAAGAGCCACCAGGCACTTTTTTCAGAACTCTGCCAACGACTAACTCACATCTGCTTCAGTTTAATTAAAAAGAAAAAAAAAAAGGGAAAGAAAAGAAAGCAATATTGACAGCAGATATAAACAATAAGTGGATGTCTCGGCTCTGTTTCATACTTAATAAACCTCAGGAAATACCTATTGAAATATATTGATTTTTCCCAAGACCATTACCAGCTCTGAATTTAAATGACGGAGGGGCTGAGGGTCGTGAGTGCTGGGGACTTCTGCACTCCAGTGGCAACTGACAGAAATATTATGAAGATGGAGATCAGACAGGAACACAATGTACAGCTGCTCACATAATCTTTTTAGGAAGAGCAACCACAGGCTGCTTTCACAGGGCTAACTAGAGCACGGGGGAATTAGAGCAGAATTTCATCTTGCCAACGTACATCACAGCTCCTTTTCAGCATCAGAAGCAGGAGCCTCTTCTGTGTATGAAGCCAAAAGATAGCTCTATCCTTGGCTGCAGGGGGAGAGAGGAGGCTGTTTGACTCCTCTGCACGGGGGTAGTCACGGGCTAATGTCAGTCCTTGCTAGAGGACCTGTTGTAAAGCAATCATCACCCTTTCAGAGCCTAGCTGAGCAACATGGGACTCAAAAAATATTTCTGTCATACCTATTTTTAAAAGTACTTATTAACTTTGACGTTGCAGATATTCACAGATATATACAGAAATATTTGCAAGGGCTCACAATCACCTGGGAAGTTTTCCTCTAATAATGGGTTTTGTTTGATTGTTTGTTTTCAAAATCCAGCCTGGTTTTTAAGGGTGGGAATTTAGCCAGCTTATCTATAGGAATGCAAACATTTGACATTAGGTCTAAGTTGAGGAGGTGCCTCTGGCTGATCACAGATGTTTAATATACGTGTGAGGGTTCAGTGTCTGCCTCTGCCCATGCCTGCTCACTGAACACAGGATGGAAGCCAGGACTTAGCTCACACCACCCTCACAGCCTCCACATAGCTAAACAGGGCTGAACCAAATCCTGCCCCAGAGCCTGTAACCCAGAAAAGGCTATCGTAAGTGATTGGACTCCATTTGCCCCAAACAACTAAAGCCAGGCAAGAGTCTGGCACTTGTTAAGCAGTGTGGCAGTTATTTTGGGGGTGATGGCGAAAACAGTGCAATCTTCACTATCTCTGGTCTCTTGTCAGGAAGTCACCACCGCTGCCAGCAATTGTTGATGTGGGTGTTCGCAGGAGATGAGCTCTGTGTCCCCTTTTCTCACTGCCATCCTCTTCCTGCCTGTTGAAAGTGATGGCAGCATGGGGCCATCTGCTTACCACCGTAGTGCTGAAGTGTTTGTTTTGGTCTGGAGTGACTTTCTTGGGCAGGATGAGCATCAGCAATGATTCCTGCAGTGAGTGGCCCTAGCAGAGCTCTTGGGAAATGGCTGTGTTTCAAGCACCAGGTTACTTGTGTTCCTGAGGGTAGCACATGAGCAATGGGCTATTTCTGGCTGTTGTCATCATGGACTGGTACACATCCCATGGATATTTTTTCCTGCACCTTGCAGGTTGGAGGTGGCATCCTGGGGAGTGCTGCTGGTTTCTGTTCATGTTTTTTTCTGATACCTCTCATGTATTCCCTTACAAATTAAATTTACCTTTGGCAGTGGTCCCAGCACCATATCAATTTTGAGTTTGTGTTTTTTTCCCAGTAAATATATGGGACTAAAGTATTGGGAGTAAACTACACAGCAGATTAAAGAAATAGATATCAATATTTTTTTTATCCAATAAAGAATAGATCACTTGCTTTTAAACAAAATAGGTGAATGAAAATAGCAGATGAATGGTTAAAGCCTCGACATGTTTACTGCTAAAATTGAAATGTTTTCCACTCCTTAAAATTCACGCAGATGTTTTACCCTCAAAATTGTCATTACTAGTTCTTAGGCTGAGTGAGCTGAAATGTGACAAGAGAAGCCAACAGAATTTTTTCTTACAAGATATAACCAAAAGGTCAGAATTATATAAAGTGTGTTGACACTTTAGTGAAAAATGATGTTCTTAATCTGAAATTACCTTCTTGCATTTCTAAATGCAGTTATCGATCAAATATAATAAAATCGATAGTGTTTTGAATAGAATAAAATCTGTAGTGTTTTCCTTCCCTGTGTGAATCATCTTGCTTTCCAAGGTGGAATTGAGAAATGAAAAAATGCAGGATAAAGCAACAAAAGCCAAAAATCTCCTAAATCACCTGACATCTTCATACGGTTTTAAAATTTTAGAAAGATAAAATTTCCTAAAGCATTCCTGAAATAAAAATATTAGTGAATTTTCAAGATATTTTATATGAGTTATATTCTTCCACCAGATATATAATTGCAAAGGTCAAGTTAACTTGTTAAAAATAGTGCATTCTAATACTACATTTCCTGTATTTTTTATTGCTTTCATTGCTAGAGTTTGTGAAATGTTGACAGTCCCATCACCCAATATATGCCTGCAGCTTTAGCTTCATCTCAACACGCTATTATTATTGTGATTACTATATAATGCATCAGAAATTACTTCTCATTATTGTCTTAATCATGATGATTAACTCGGATGCCTTCTTCAAAAGATGCAATTCTGCATCTTTATTTGAAATCATAAGAGACCTTCCTTCAAACCTGAGGCATGCCAGAACCAGACAGACAAATTATGTCACCAACCCTTATTTTATTACTGGTTACATGTCAAGTTTGTACTCTTTGGTGAATCTGTCTGTGAAGTAAACAACCTTGTTTGGTCACATTGTATATGGATAGCGAATAACACGTTCAGTTAACTCGCTTTCCAGAGAGGCAGAATGTGAGGAAGCAAAGATCATTTATTTATGGCGTGATTCATATTTTAAAGCCATCATTTATTTATAGTGTTGATGCAGTTTTCTTACTACCGTCATATCACAGTTGCCTATGCTTTCAAAAATAGCACAAGACCCCATCTATTCCACAAACCAACACCCAGTCACCATGGGCCATGAGTGCAGCTTTCTAGTGTACACTGCACAGAGCATCACAGCAAAATAATCCTTCATGCATAATTCACAAATCCAGTCTCTGCACGCTTTATGCACTGATGAATTACTTGGTTGTGCTGAGGTAATTCAGAATGAGCTAAAAAGCAAATTATGGCAGGCATGTACTGTAACATTAATATTCGACAGGCCTGGATTTTGAAATTACTGTTTTTGAGACCTGATTCAGAAATATAATGTATTCAGCCTCCATTATATTTCAACCCAGTGTCTTATGTGTAAGGATGTCCGTGGACTTGTTTCAAAAGAAAACACTGTCCAGAAACTCTATTTGATTTCTTTCTTTTTGCCTGAAATGGGCCTCGACATTTTAAAATCATTAAATGCAATCTGTTTCAAGTGCTCACAAAAGGTCACAAAGACTATGGGGCTGCTCCTGCTACACTACACCACCACAGCCCTGATCCCCTTTAGCAGGGGGACTAAGTGCTCAAGGCATTCAAAATCGAGCTCCTAACGTATTAAGTGCATTAGTAATAGTCACAGCTCTGCTAGAATTTCCATTTCAAGGTCTGGATTACTAAGAGGAACATGCTGTTAGGGATGCAGTTGACTTTAAAAGGGTTTTAATATTGTGTTGGATCAGATCCTGAGCACACACTTGATCTTTTCAGGATTTATTTTTTTTCTTCTCCAGCAAAACATGAAAACATGGTTTGCCTTGTTTTGGTTTGTTTTGTTTTGGTGGGGTTTTTTGGTTGGTTTTTTTTTTTTTTTGTGGGGAGGAGAAAGGGGGGAGGTAAAAAAAAATATACTTGGGGCACAGTCTGAAATAAATCCAACACCATATTGCATGTATCAGCAGCTGTGTACAAGGCTCTCTTTAATTTCACACCACAAGTATCTGATGACAACCTAAGAGAAAAAGGAATAACTCTAGAGAAGAGAACAGCTGTGACACGAATACTTTCCTTTCACACACTGCATTGTTGTCTATTTGATGTCAGAAAGACAATATCTCAAGTTACTGAAAAGAAAAAGATTCACCCATTTGGAGAACAAGATCCAAAATGCACTAAGTTTGCTAAACCTAATCGGGTTTATGTAGCACTGGACCAAGTTTTAAGCAAGGATTGAAAAAGTAGTAAGACCTAAATCTCTTCTTTCAGGTCAGACTATGGCCAGACATGGCTTCTTAAGAAATCCTCACTCTCCTATTTCCAGCTGTTCCTCCTTCCTCTGGATGCCCCCTTATCTCCATTGTGCCAGGGCAGTGTTCTCCTGGCCACTGTTGAAGCCTCTTTCTCACCCCGGTTCCAAGTTCACGACACATCTGTGTGGACAGCTGTGCTGGCACTTCAGAAGAGGCTGTAGAGGCTCATGAGTGGTCTGGATGTTCCCCACAGCATTCCCACCAAGCAACACACCCAGGGCTACAGCCTAACTTTCAGCTGAGTACTCCTGTGCCCCAGGAGCAATGTCACTGTCCTCAGTCGCAGCCACCAGAACTGCAGCAGCATTGTTGCAGGAGAGAAGCAAATTTATTTTATCCAGGGTAATGCTGCCAGTCTGGCTGTTTCTCACAGCTCTCCTTGGCTAAAGAGATAAGGCAGGCATCAGCTCTGGCCGTGCTTACAAACCCGCACACATCTGTGCATGTATTTGTGCACTTTGGGCATAGTGAGAGGCTCAAAAGCAGTGCCTGGGCAATCTGAAAGGTCACACGCAAAAACATCCTGGAAAACTCAAATGTGGTCTGGACTGAAAACGATATGACCCCCTCCAGTATTTGCATTGAAATTTTTTTTCCAAAATGTATACACAGTTGGTCTTGCAGGACAACTCTTTCTTGAAACTATTTTGATCGAAGCTGTAATAAAATGCTACAACTCAGCTCAGAGAAGCCTATCCATATTAGTGACATTTTTTGCCACTTTTGGTTCCAAAGGGATGTAGTTTACTGCATGGATATCTTAGTGAGATAAAGGTCATGATGCATCAGTGTCTTATTGGTGTATCAGACCACCACTGGTCTTATTTGTAAGGTGTGACAGTGTGCAGAGATTGCAAGGGCCACATTCAGAAAAGGCTACACGTGACTAAAGTGAGAATTCAGAAGAATTTAAAGTTGTGGAATCAGAAGTGAGATCTGGGAATCTCACTTAAACCTTTGTTTATAATCCAGCACAGCCATTCTGAATCTGTCTGAGAGAAAAAGATGATAGAAGGGAAGGTCTTGTCCAGTGTGGCAACTGCCCTATGAGTACAGGGATGAGGTTCTTCCTCCTCATTTAGAAGTTTACAGCATGGACTTCTGTCTCTGAGCTAATTGTCTAGACTCCTCTTATAGTCACTGGAATCAGGCACTTCTAAAAGGCAATTTATCTGACCTGTTTTAAATGAATCTGTAAGGGGAAAATTCACTCCACCTTGGGAATGCATGTTCCTTGCCAGAGACGAAAAAGGGTGTGTGGATGGTGACAAAGACACTGCAAGTTAGGCAAGAAGGATCCCACTTCACATAAAGGATTCCCAGAAAAAAATTATTCTGGCATTTCCCAGATTTAGACTCCAACTAATCCCCATTTATCTTCTCTTATGGGTGAGTGGGAACAGGTGACATCTTATGGACATGTTTCTTTGACCCCTAGGAAGCACTGTGCTTCTTGCAGCCCTCTTGCCCCTGACATCTAAGAAGTGAAGCAGTGCTAAATACACAGTCACTCATAAATGGAAACTGTTGATGTGTGAAACGTGCATGTCCTACCATCTCATCAGCTTTACAGTTGGTGCTATTTTAGGCTTCCACAAATGATTTTGTAGCAAAGGTCTGGCAGGGCCAGCAGTAACTGCAGGAAAAGTATCACTCATAAGCTAATTTTGCACGCAAGAAAGTTACACAGGATTCTTGTAGACAAATGAAGCTCCTTCTGTCCCATGCCTTGCCACCTGTAACATCTCAGGTTTTCTCTTCTGAGACCTGGTGCCATGGAGTGACCTGTGCAAGCTGTGACTCTCGCATGCTTCTGTAGCGCTACGGGCTCACTCTCAGCAGGGCTCACGGAACACCCTGAGCACAGCATCCTGCCCGTGGGCTGTGCTCCCAGAGACAGGCCTTGGAGGAAGGGCACGTGCAGCAAAGCCACAATTGAAGAGGCTTCCCTACAGCTTTCATTCCCCCCTCTGCCCCTGAGCTTACCTACACTGAGCACGTGCCCTATCCAGATTTTCTCCTTGTTTAACTTACTCTTGGATAGGTGCTGTCATGAATTTGAAATCTGATGCTGAAGATGAATGTGTCTGTGATCTACAGATGGATAAATTCTACATCTGAATAAATGCACAGGAAGTGCTTCAGAGAAGAGAAAAGAAAAACTGACATTATTGTATTTAGGTTATGTTTTGGCGTCTGCACAATTAATTCAGGAAGTTATCTGGAGCAAGATAGCAAGATATTTTTAGCATATGATGGTTCAATACTGCTAAGCTTCTGTAATCCTTAAGTAGTTCTTTTAAAGTAGTGCACTTTAAAATTATATTTTACACATATGTATGGCAGTTTGTAGTCTACTTAAAATAAATATTTCCCATATATCCATATGCATGATCCACACTTATTTTGTAGTACAAGATGTGCTGACAGAGATTAAAAGATTGCAACACAGCAGAAGGCGTTGTGCTATCTTGCAAGTGCAAAGTAGGTACCTTTATCTGACTCAGTTTTTAGCATCTGTCTTCCGATTCATACTCCTGTTCCACATAAAACTATAATCGCCTCTCAAGCCTCATTTCTTTAGGCATGACATTGTAGGCTCTTTGGGGTTGTAGCAAAAAAAAACCTAAATAGAAGTTTAAGTCCCAAGTGTGAAAATGCTTAAACTGCAAAGTTTTCTTATTGCGGTCTTCAGTACATCCTTTGCACTGGGGCAAATCACCAGAGCTTTTCAAGTGGGTTTGACAATACTAATAATATCTGTTTTTGTTAAAAGCATGTAACACCTTGCCTTTTAGGGTGGGGTTGATAAGAAAAAAAACCCCTTCTTCCTTTAAACCCCATAGTTCCTTCCAAAACTGAATTTCCTTGCGAATTTCCTTGCGAAACTCTAGAAGCAGGGGTCATTTGCTTCCTTGTGCCTCGTTATAAAGTTAACCTGATCAGCCTGACGTTGTGCCTGGGCTCAATCAGGAGTGAGGCATGCTGAGTGCTGCAGTGAGCAAGGAGGTGACAGGAGGAAGCCTGCTGTGCTTTTGTCCATTCGAAGGGGGAGTCAGTGACCATTCTTGCTGAGGAGGCTGAGGAATCAGGGCCCAGGGATGCTCCTTGGCACTGTGCTGCAGCCCAGCGTGCCCTTGGCAGCATTGCCACTTATCGCCTCCCAGCCCATGGCTGGGACACTGGTGCCAGCCCTCTTCACTTGCTTCGCTCACCAGCACCCAGGATGGGGCACAGTGCTGCAGATTTCACCTCAACAAGTCACAGGATGTGTTTTATTCTGCTTTGTTGCCTTCAAAATTTTTTGTCTTGGTGCACCTGGAGGCCAGTAAAATCCAGGCTGGCTCCATGGGAAGGGGAATGGTGCTGCCCTGCTGCTGACAAAGTGATGTCAGTGGAATTATAAATTGCAGTAACAAGTATTAATCCTCTGTTTTGTCTGTCTCCACCTTTGCCTCTCCCACTTTTTCTGGCAGGTCCTTTTTGCACACTTGGAAGGGATTTTCTAATATTTTTACTGGCAAATAGCTATGGATTCTGTATATCAGGCTTTCTTGTAAGGAGAGCAAGATCAAGGAAAGAAGTACAATTTAGACAAAAGTAGTATCAAAACTTGCAAGTAAATGAGTGAGACACTGAGATGTGGTATTTCTACTGCCCTTCCTCACACAGGCTAAGAAGTGGATCCTCACCTCTCAGCTCATCACCTCATGTGCTGGACAAGGGGGAACCCCAGGAAGCTTGCTGCTGTTTCAGACATGTATGCTGAGAAAGGAATTTGGCACGGAGCAAACGGCCAGGACCTTTAGGTGCCTGACCTTCCCTCAGGACTGTGGTGGGGGAGGCACACTTCACTGGGATTGCCTGAGCTGAGCACACCCAGGAGAGACTGCAAAACATTCTTTGCTTACTCCATGCCAATTCTCAAGCAGGAAGTGATAAGTAAGTTTGATGAAATATCACTACCAAAGCAAGAACTACATGAGCCAAAGGCATATCAACTGTGGAAAGGACTACCTAGGAACATTTAAATATTTTAATTAAAGTAATGAATAATATAAAAAAAAAAAATTAAAAATATAATTGTAAAGAATCTTTTTAGGCTACCAAATTGCTAAAAGAAAATTGTTAGAGAAAGAGAAAAAACAATCCTACATTCTCTCCTAAAGCAAGCAAACTCTTTTAAGTCATTGCTCATGACGTTTATTTTTTCCTAAATACATTGCCAGCAATGGAAAGAAAAGAACCTCAGGTATGGAAGCCTCTTACTTTTCATAATTTTCACAGATTTTTTATAAACTCACCTATCTATGAAGGTATTTCACAAGACAGGATACGATTGGCTGTTGACTCTGTGGTTCAGCCAATATTTTGAAAGACTAATACTGAAGTAGAAAATTGAGTTTGTATTAGAAACCTTGTAAAGAGAATAAAACCTACCCAAGAGAGGAAAATTATCTATGACAGGATGCTTATCTAGGAGGAAGATACAATCTATTTTCAGACATTTTTATGTTTTAAACAGCAGTGTGAGAAGATCAGTGGAAAATTATTTGCATTTGATTCAAGTCCCACAATATAAAAAATATTCTTCTGAAAAAGAACTTGATAATTTCTAATGCTTTTTAAATTCCATTTTCCAGAACAAGTAGCCTTTTCAGATCAGTAGAGAAAGAAATTCTGAAAAACTAAAGGTTGCAAAGTCAAGCACTGTTAGGTGAAAAAGTGACAGCTAGGGTTTCTAGTAATTTAATGTTTAATGTATTACTAAATTTTGCCTATGGCAATCATTGCTGCACATTAATTTCTTAAAAAATTCCTGCCCTAGAGTACAGAAAGTCCTCCCCTATCAGCAGGTATTCTTCAGCCTGCTTTTGTAATTATTTGAATGTAGACCTCATCCTCTCTACTATTCAAACAAAACTTTAAATGCAGGGTCATTAGAGTCCTCTTAGTGTTTTCTCATTTCAACCCAGAGATGCCAAAAGCAATTTTTATGGTTGCTACAGAAAAACTTAACAGTTGTTGATTCTCTCCTCTGATAAATTCATGTTGTTTACTGAACTAGTGCTGCAGGAACTAAATGGCAAATGCTGCACAGTTGTGTTAATCCCTTTTCTTGGAGGAATGTGGGACAAGCCAGGGACAGAATGAGCAAAGGTCACAGTTGGACAATACTCTTGAACCCATAAAGGGAATACCAGAATCATAACATCCATACGCTTCTAATAAAGATACAATAATAATCCCTATTCCAAACCTTGCCTGTTAGAGGAAATGATTGTGAATTTATTCACAAGAGCAGCTCTTTTGAAAGGAGTTTATAATTTCTACTGTTTCAGACAGTGAAGGAAAATATTGTGAGTCTAAAGCAACTGGGCAGAAAGGGTGTCATGGTTGAGCACTAGGAAAATTTCTAGTCCTCCATTCATTCTTTCCAGGTGCAGCAATCCTCCTCTGAAGGAGCAAATCTTTTGGTTTTCATCCCCTTCTGATCCTTTTACATAAGAAGCTGTGATGAGACACATGTCTGTAGGGATAGCTGAGCTATTTGTGTTAGGTCAGCTACAGGTTCATGTTACCAGCAGAGCAAACCAAGAAAAAAATTATGGCAAAGGAGATAAAATATTTGCATGTAAGATAATAACATCAGAAGCACAGCATCATTTCTAAGCCACAGGCTGCTTACAGGGGGTTGTTTGTTGTTATTATTGCTTTTTTGAAAGAGAGATATTAAGTTCTGAGTGTTACCCATGCAATATTAGCAAGCTCTCACAGGTAGAGGTGGTAATTATAAGGCTTCGTTCATTGGGAAGCATGCTGAAAGCCTGAGGGGCACGGTTTCTTTGTATGGTGTAATTGTACTTCCTTCTCATAAAAGGATGCTGCTTATTTCTCACAACTGCCAGGTAAGCATAAATACTCCAGCACCTTTAGCAGCCCCAAACCACTGTCCATTCAAGACAGGGGAAAGACTTTCGTGGTCCTCAGCAAGTGCTGCTGGATTGGGTTCACAAACCCTGTCAAATAAAGCCAATAGATTTATTGCTCTGAATGGGAATGTTCATGTGCTTTGCTATGCTAACTGAGGAGATCAAGCAGCATCTGTAGATCTACATCAACAGTAAATCAGGCACAACAAGAACAGAATAACAAATATTTCATTTGGAACCAAAAGATAGAAATCTCCAGCGGGAAAATGCTGTGCTGAGGTCCCCACCACGTGGGTCCCACACACCTTCAAGACATTGTTCAATCTGACTAGGCTGCTGCTCTCCCCATTTCTCTGGCTTTTCTTTTGTTCTGAGCTGCCTTAGTTGCTTTTGTTTGTTCCCAGGGTTCTTTTAGGCCTTTTAATACACTGCCTGTGGCTCTCAGAAACTGATCTAACACTCCTCGCAAAATTCTCAACTTCAGAGCACTCTTTCCCAAAGCTCTTTTATGATGAATATTCCAGTTCCAAGGCTACAGCCTTGCAGCTGAAGCAGGCTACAGACTTTATCAAGGATCCTGTACATGACTTTGAAGAAAAATGCTAGAGCCTTAGTCTTTTCTCTACCTCTAGTGTTCCAAGTCTTTTATTCCGTGTGATTAAGTCTGTAAGGAAATAAACATTCTCTCTCTAGCACAAATGTTGTTTTCTGGAAGTCTGTTATTTTTCATTTCTTGATCCAATCTGGTAATTTTTTTTCCAGATCTTCCCACCTGTTCTGTAAAAGGAGCAGTCTGACAACTTCTGTCTCCTTTTTAGAAGTTTTCTAATTAGTCTAATTAAAAGATGATAGTCTGTCCCCAAATTGCTCATATCCCCCCCTGATTTCTCTCCAAGGCTCAGTCATTTGCAGGTAGTCTCCAGGAGTGGTTTGAGTGACTGGACAATCATCAGATTTAATAACTATCATCATTCTCCTAATGACAGCTTTAAAGATTTCTCCTGTCAGCTCCTGTGGTTTCAGCTCAAGATGAAGGAAGTAGATAATGGCAAACCCCTTCCTCCTGTTATTTCCTTATTTCTCACATCTTTGCTTTAGGTATTAATGATCAAAAGAAAAAAAAAAAAAAACAAGAAAAAGTAAAAAAGCATTTAATTTTGCTTTATTCGGAATTCTGGATAGGAAAAAGCACAGTCAGATGGCAGGAAGTTACCAGTTCATTGACACTACAGGGTTTGAAACCATGGGGAAGGGACTTTGCCACCTCAGGCATGGTCTGTCTGGAGCAGTTCAGAGAAGGCCACAGTGACAATTTTAAGCCTGAAGCTAAATGTCACAATCTGACTCTTAATCAGGTTCTTGCAGTTAAAACCTTTTTCCATGGGACTGTATATTTAATAACAATTGAGGGTGGTGTCTCCAAAAACACAGGGTGTGAGCAGAACCTAAGGGCTCTTCCTGCTATTCCAGCTGGCTGACACATCTGAAAGCAAACCTCAGCCTGCTCTACAAAGATGCAGTCGATGGATTTCATCACCTCCTCATTTATTCATTCATGTACTAGTGGCCTGTGCCCCGTGACTCAGAGCCTGTTGAACTTCACAATAGCTGTTCCCATGAACCTCCATGGGTATTTTATTTAGCCTCCCCCAGAGCAGTTTATTTTGGAGAGTTCTCCTTTCTAAACATTTCTCCTTTACAAACGTTTGAATAGAAGTTTTCAAAACTCACAATGTGTCTCAAAGAATATTTGGGGAGGGGCAGTTGCAGTGCACGATTATTAAAGTCAGCAACTCTTTTTTAATCTGCAAAAGGAGATTATTGTGTTATGGCTACAGCTATGAAAGTGGAGATGAAAAAGAAGAAGCTTTTTCAAAATCTGAAGGGAATCTGGCTTTGGAAGAGTGATGGGCAGAAGACAGGATGGCTTAGTTCACATGGAGCTCTGCAAGAACTTTTCATGAGGCCTGTGTCAAAATGAAAACATTGGAAAACCATGCACTCTTGAGCTGTTGCTTTCCCTGAGCAGCTGGTGTGAAACACAGACCATTTTCTCCACATGGGCAGTGCACAGCTCCCAGTCCAGACCCGCAATGTGTCCACCCCCTTGATCTCTGGCAGGGGTCCAGGGCAGACTGGCACAGAGGTGACTCCAGATGTTCACCTCTGGAGCTGTGCTGCTGGTGGCAGAGCAGCAGGACATGTGCCAGGCTGCTCTGGTGACTGACACCCCCCTCACCCAGAGCTGCCCCTGCCAGTGGCAGGAATTGCCCACCAGCTGACCTGCCAAACAGGAAAAAAGCAAAACTGGATGCAGCCCTGACGTGGCTGCTTGAATGCCAAGGCAGGCTTTAGTCTTGCTTGAAGGCAAGTCTGTGTAGACATAACAAAGGGCAGCTCTCTCCCATTCAGTCACAGTCCTGCCATGGAGCTTACCTCTGTCTGAAAGACACGAGATTGCTCCTGCTGTCTGGTAATACAATTAAAAGTATTTTATTTTCCTCTTGAGTCCTTGAAGATATGTGAATGTGGGTGTGAGAGACTAAGCACAGGCAAATGTGACCTTTCTAAATCCCTTAGCATAGACTGAGCGTTTTATACTCTTTAAACTTTTCTGTTTTCTAATTTAAAGGACTGGGCATTTGTTCATTGTAATACTATATTAGAAGAGAAAGAAAAAAGAGCAGTAAACTTAGGAAAGTAAAATGTGTTATAGTCTCAATGTTCTGGTGCAGACAAAGCAAAACTAAATCTTTGCTTGGATTCACAGTCTGAACCTCGTTTAGGCCAGACTGCAGTAGCAACGTGAGTGGAAGCAAGTTAGCCCTGTATCTATGCTTCTAGCATACCTATATCATAAAACTTGAGTGACTCACCTTCCTTTCCCTTCAAAAGAGCAAAGAGAAAAACACAAATATCCTGGGAAAGATGTAACAAGCAATGTGTAAAATGTCAAGTATTTTTACGGACTATAGTTCAACTGTTTTAGACTACAGTTTGACTGTTTTCTGAGTGCCAGGAATTTTATGAATGGACTCTTTATGGTGTTCAACCAATAAACCTCCAATATTTGGAGACTTTTTTGATGCAGTTTTTTTTCCTTTTTGTTTTTGTTTTTGTTTTTGTTTTTGTTTTTGTGTTTCATTTCAAACACCTCCAGCAGGACAGTGTAAATCAGACAGCTTGGACGTTTGTGAAAATTATCACTCTTACATGAGGTTCATCTCTATTACCCAACCATAAAATTCAGTGTCAATATTCCTGAGACAAAGTGTACTTCTTTCTTTTTTTTTTCTTTTTTTGGTCAGGTGATAATCTATTATTCCTCTTCACCAGGACCTATCTGTAATGATGCATTATAGGACTATTTTAGACACACAGCAGGAGGAAGTGCAGATATAAATCATTCTCCCAATCCCCACAGTCTTTTGGGAATAACAAAGAGCATACTTTAATAGCAATTGTAGAGAGTATTAGCCCTTTGTTGGAGGTAAGGTGAAGAAGAAACATAGCTTATGCTCAGGAACATAGAATACTTCAAATAGAGTACTAAGTGCCATTTCTTCTGGTTAGCTAACAAGGCTGGTTTTCTAGGAATAATAGAAGTGCCCTTCATTCTTGGGCCACTCCTGGAGCAGTGGTTATTGCAGCTGGATAGGTCTGTTTCTAGGGCTCATCTCCTTGTTTTCATTCATTCATACAGTAATTAATCTTCAGTAATGTGGTAAGATCTCCCACCAAGGCACCAAAACTTTGTCCAAGGGACATGAGAAAGTCTTTTGCTGTTGGAAAAGCCAGGAAGAACAAAACTTGTCCTAAACCCACCCACAGCAATGACTTGTCTAACCAGAGTGCTGCACTAAAGGCACAAGATCTTGGACCAAAAAGATCCAGCCATCCTCCATCTTGGAAAACCCTGAGAATAGATCCAAAAATATTCTCCAGGACTTTAAGTTCAATTTTTCAAATTTAAGTAAATCAGAGCAAACCTGCTGCTCTCATCTGTGTCTGAGTGTACTGGCATGGGAAAAACTCAGCTGCACCACGTTGAGCGTGATGTGCACTTGTATGTCAAAGTAGAGTCTGGGCCTTGGAGCTCATTTCCAGAACTCATCTGCAGCATCTGCTTGGGAGAGAAGTGAACCAGGGTGATTGCTCCCAGCAATTCGTGGTTTAGGGATCTGTCATGTGGGGGACTGCATCCAGACTTCCATGTTTAACCTGTCCTCCATGGGTTTGTCCATGGTGCCTCCTGACCTCCCTCAAGCATTTCTGTAAAAAGTTCTCATTTCTCCTCCAGTGGTCGCCCTTCCATAGACCTCATCATGCTGGAAAACCTTCCATGCACTTAAATAGTGCCATCAAAGATGACATAAGCAGAACTGTGGGTAGTTTTCAAGCTATGGGAACCTCAGATATTTATACAGTGGCTTGACAATGCTTTCTGTCCTGTCCTTTGCTCCTTTCTCAATAGTTCATCATATTTTATTTGCCTTTCTGAGTGCTGCTGAGCACTGAAATGGCACTTTCAGAGAACTATTCACAATGACATTAACATCACATTCATAAATGTAATAAAATAAAATTCAGAGCTGTCATAACCTTCTCCCAGACTATTTTGGTTTGATTATATTTCCCACTATTATCTCTGGAGGCTGGAGAGCATTTTTGGCAGACAGTAGACTTTTTTGCATAGATACTTCCTTTATTATCACCCCTTCAAGTGGCTTGTGCAGCTGGCATGGACTGTGTATTCTTATTCTGGGACATTCTGAAACAATATATTGTGAGTTTGTGTCCTCTGGAAGCACCCACTAGCTGTGCTTTATTCAAGAGACAGTTTGTTCTATCTTTTGCTGCACTATTAACCTGCCCGGCCTCCTTAGACTATCTCCTCCTCACAGCAGAGCACCTACATTCTTAACTCATGGAGAGTAAAATGTTCTTTTCAGCTGGGAACCCACTTCATAAATCTGTGTGTGAATATTTCCAGTACAGCAGACCTGCTATTTTACAAAAATATGCATATTCACAGCCATATTTTATGCAACATGTACATACCATTAATATACGGATTTCATTAGTGTCTCTTGATTGGGTCTAGACAAAACAAGGATGTCTTCAAGGGATACAATGAGAAGAGTTCATTATGCATATGCAGTTAAGTGGGATGAGATCTGTAAACAGAACTAATATCTTTCATTAGACAACTGGTGTAGTTTGAAAGAAATCCCCAAGCTCTTGGACTCCTTGGATATTCAGATACGAAAGAGAAACCTCAGCTTTAAAAGCTAAAGACAAGCACAAACCAATTGCTCAGAATTTAGTTAAATATGTATCAATTAGATAATCATCTAAAAAATGACAGCTGGTATCAGTGAAGTAGAGGTAGAGTACCACTAGAAAATGTAGAGTTGGAGTTATTTTTTCCTCAGCACTTGGCTTTTATCAACATTGAATTTCATTTGCAATTTTATCACCCTGTCTCTCCAGTAATGGGAAAGCTTTCTGCAGCTCTTCACAGCTCACTGTAGATCTGATTATTCTGAATAACTTTGCCATTAGCAACCTTTATCACCTCACTATTCCCTGCATTCACAAGATGATTTACATTAAGTATCCATACACCCTTCTTTATTAAACAATAATGGCATCCTGGCACTGTATGGCACCACAGCCATAGTCTGTGCTGTACTCATTATCAAGATTTTCTAAATTTTGAAGTAAAAGCAATTTTCATGAAGATGGCCATCGCAAAATCAGTGAGTTGAGTTTTTCGAGTTCTTGAGAATGTTTAAGGAAGGATTCACTTGACAGCTCTACCTAAAAATAAAACGAAAGCCAGAAACCTTGGGAATGCAGTACAGCTCCTCTGGAAAATGCTTGTTTACGTCTGAAAAAGATCTATCCATGTGGATTTTCTGCTTTTAGTTATGCATCACATTCTGTAATTTTTCAAAGACTATTACAAAATACTTTCTATTTCACCCTGAGCTGTAAATTTATTGACCTCTACCTCCCTAACTTGTGAGCCAGCCACTACACCTGCTGATTTAGAGCCTTGTAACAGGGTGAGCTTTAGTGGAATTGCATCTGCTGTCCTTTCAGATCTAACTTTGATTTGAACACTGGCCAAACAGAGGTATGGAGGTTTTGTTTACAATAATTTCCTGTATCTCATGATGGGACAAAAGAAAAATCTATTCACCAGTAAATAAATGACTTGCAGCACGGATTGACTTTTCTGGCAGGAAATGCAATTTCATGATTGGTCATAGTATATCCACATGAGATTTGTCTGGATCTCTGCCAAATATTTAACATAGTCTACATGTATCTTTGGAACTGGAAAAGCTATTATTTAAATGCTTTAATCTGTACTTCAGAGAGAATAATGTGCCTGACAAGCACGGTAGATAGTTGGAAAATACTAATTATCATTATTTTCAGGTTCTTTAAGATTCTGCAGTTCTTTTTCTGGAATTTTTTGCCTTTCAAATTTTGTACTAAAAGTTTGGGAAATATGAGAACTACTATTTTTCACTCTTAGCACGGAAATATGAATTCTTACAGACATAATAAATAAGACATCAGTGACAGTACACTGCAGACCCTGAATCTCTCTGTCCCCAGGCCCTACACTTTCCATGCTTGTCTCCTGTAAGGGGAACAATAGATGGGCACCTTTCCAAAACATTCCCTACTTGGCAGCAAAATAAGACTTCACCCACTGTGCAGATCGATGCCATGCCCTCTAGGTTACAACAGCTGGAAATGTTAATCCTTGATTATTATCAGTGGGCAGCTGAATGAAGTCCTCACTGAAATAAGTGAAGAAACTGATGTTGCTCAGTACCCTAGTGCTGTGCCCTCTGTTAATCCATACCGTGTCAGTCTAAAGCAGACAACAAGTGCAGAGATCCTGCATATTTCCCCCACTATGGTCATTCCAATACTGAAATGAAGTCAGTATAAGGTTCACTTAAAGCTCATATAATCTAATGTGAGACTGAACTGAATGATGATGCAGCATGTAAGTTTTCCCCCCGGCATTTCTGCATGTAGATTTCCCTCTACCCTTAAGCACTTCCGCACTGGTTACTCCCTCTTCAGCTCCTACAGGTTTTTTTAGAACCACGTCATATAGGAAATTATTTTGTAATAAAAATAAGAGTGGGCAGCAGGTCAAGGGAAGTGATTCTGCCTCTCTGCTGCACTGTGCTGCCACCCCCACCTGGAGTGCTGCATCGAGCCCTGGGGTCCCGAGTGCCAGCAAGACCTATTGGAGCATCTCCTCAGGAGGGCCACAAAGATGATCAGAGGGTGGGACAAATCTTCTATGAAGACAGACTGAGACAATTGAGGCTGTTCAGCCTGGAAAAAAAGGCACCAGAGCAAGCATGTAACACCTTCTAGTACATACCAGGGACCTATAAGGGAGCTGGAGAGGGGTGCTTTACAAGGACAAGTAGTGACGCCCAAGGGGGAATGGCTTTAAAATGAAGGAGGGTAAATTCAGAGTAGATAAAAAGAGTAAAATATTTTACAGTGAGGGAGGTGAACACTGGAGAGAAAAGTGGTAGATGCCTCATTGCTGGAAACATTGATTGTCACTTTGGATGGGACTCTGAGCAACCTGACCTAGCTGAAGATGTCCCTGCTTATTGCAGGAGGAGATGGACCTACATGACTTCTAAAAGTCCCTTCCAACCCACAGCCTTTATGTGATTTTCCGGTTCTGTGATTTCAATTTCATTGTAAAAAATGAAAAAATTTAAATGGAAAATGCTGAAGAACAAATAAATCTTTTGAGGTATTTTTCATGGAAGATAGAAGGCAATATTATCTCACTCTTGTCACTGGAAGACCTAAATCTCACTGCTTTAACTTACATGAATAAATAAGTAATCTGTCAAAACTTCACCACTTTGTAGGGGGGTTTTAGGAGTCATAAAAGAAAAGAAGCAGTTTGGTGTCCATAGTGTGAAAAATTATTAGCTTCCAGATTTCTATTTTTTAACAAGTTAAACATATTTTTTAGAGATATATTTTCAAAAGGCAAGATAGAAACATGCATGGTAAAAACTAAGAAAAATGTTATCAGATTATGCTGACCATATTTAGACAGTGTTTTATTTTGAATTCAGTTCCAGTCAAAAAAAGGGCTATGTGTCTAAGTTTAGGAGTGTGAGAAAAGATCTTGTTCATCTTTTGTGAAAATAGGAGTCTCATAAAAATCACAAATGCCTTGCCTTTCCTTTTGTCAAGAAGGGAAGAAGTAAGGCTCCTCTAAACCTGGGAAAAGGATAGATTTTATAAAGTGGAGTTGTATTTTATTTTATTCCATTTCGTTATCAAGGAAATAGACTGCATTTTGTTATGTCTCTTTCCCAAGATAAGATGAAGGAAAATTTAAAGAACAGATGGAAATTTGTTTTGAAAGGATATAATTAAGGATCAGGAAAAAACTAATCTGGATTTAAATAGCTTAAAGATATTGTTGAATGTATTAATATAAGACAACATTAAACTGCAATGCAAGTCAGAGGGTTTTTGAAAGAAGCTCAAGAACTCCAGTCTGTAAGCAGTCATAGTGAAATGTGGTGTATCAGGGGGATAGCCCATATAAATTAGTACCAAAATTATTTAAAGCATTTTTGTTGCAAGATTTGACCCTGGGAAATTCAACATTCAAGTCTTTCCAGTTTAGCTTCTTCTGCATTATCTCTGAGGTCTTGATTCAATGAAACTAGAATAGAAAACCCCATGACTTGAAAAAAATCCTTTTATATCTATATATCTACATATCTGTATATCTCTGTGTGTTATGTATATTTATAACATATATGCATATGTTAAATATGTATATTTTATATATGTATATATTAAATATGTATAAAGGTAAGCATGTGCTTAAGTAGTTTCCTGAGCAGAACTGGCTTGTTGAGTTGTGGGACATAAGGATGGTCTTGTTTCAGGGCTTTCCAAGATCATTAGCATACTCTGAAAACTAGTACAAGGCTGATATTTCCAGCTGCCCGTGAGATTCTGCTGTGTGAGACACACCCTGAAGAAGCAGTCAGTGTGCCATCACGTGCACAGCCCATCCTATAGGTAAGAATCTATCACCACTCTGCTGAAAGTTTTCAGTAAAACCCTGTGAATTTGACATTGAATTTTTGGTAGATTTGTTTTCTTCTAAGGGGCAGATGTATGGATAGATGAGGGCAAAGAGCTTGATTCCTTTTACTTTTGCCATGGTGAAGTGTTTGAGGAATAAAGGTATAAAATTTAAGGGTAGTTTGTAGTGGATGTTTCTAGGGTTGCTTGGGGGCATTTTTGTATTTGCGTTTTTATTAGTGTTTCAGGTTTTTTTACCTAATTAAATTTTTAAATGTCAACTAAATAAGAAAAAAACCCTCTCACACCTTATCCTTTGCCTTAATGAAATGTTAATTTAATAATTCTAAGCATATGGCAGTTTTAAATTATGCCTCTGACATAATAGTTCCATGCAATAAACTGTCATGTAAACTGTGATTAAGCACCATTAGAATACGAACACCCACCTATTGTGTTAGAAAACCACGTTTACAGCTTGTGTCAGCGAGGCAATCTCGGAAGATTGGTACTAGCCAGAGCCAGCCCTCTCCCCCGCACTCAAACACGACACAGGCAGGATTTGGATGAGTGAGAGCAGGAGACGATCCCCTCCACCGCCGCCCTGGGTGACTGACAGAGCGCAGAAAGTCCTGGTGGAGGGTCCTCCTGGTGAAGGATCTCTGCCCTGTGTCCTGGAGCTGGGCTGTGGGGTGATGCTGCTGTTCCTGCTGGTTTGCCTCTGGCAACTGGCCTCACCGACTGCTTCCCACAGGGAGCTTCCCTGCGGGCTGCACATCCCAACAATCAGCAGTACTTTGCTTATGGGATTCCTCCCTGCACATCTCGCTGTACTGTTTGCTCAGCCAAGCCATTACCACCCTTGCTTTGCTGAGAATCACATCAGGGAACTGAACCCTCCAAAATGAGGCTCTGAGAGAAAAACAAAATAAAATTTTTCATTCCTTACCCTGAAATCATACATTGATTTCCTCCCCTCACCCTCTTCAATATGTGATTCTCACTTGTACTGTGTCCCCTGCCACCCTCACCAGGGTCAGTCCTGGTTAAAGAAGGTCCCACATTCCCTAAGACACATTCTGTTATTCCCTTACCTTCCTTAACTCACTCATCCCTTCAGCTGGGCATGAGCAGTTCTCTGCAGGGCTGTGCAGCTGCTTGATCCCTCCTGCTATTTTGTGACTTGGCTTCTCAAATAACTTAATCAACAAGACTGAGAGGTTGGAAAGCTCAGGAGGGTGGTGGTGGGAACCTACCTCTCAGGATGGGAACCTCTCAAACCAGCTTTGCCAGCAGAGCTATTGCAGTATGGAACTACACCCCTAGACACTAGATGCAGTATGCCAAATTTCAATCTAAAGACAGAATCTCATATTTTGAGCACTGTAAAACAGAGCATAATAACCACAAAAACCTTTTCTTTCTTTCCTTTTTTATTTATTAATACTTAACTGGCTTGTGCACAAATCTACTGTGTCTGAGACTATATCTTAAAATGGTACAAAAACATCAGTCACAAGCTTCTTGAAACTGCTTAATGGAATTATGGCACAGCATTTTAGTTCTTTCTTTGCTTTTTAAAGGGTCATTTGGTATTGGTTTGTTAACTGCAGACAACTGTTGATCCTGCTAATCAGAAACAAGCAACCTGTGCCCAGAGGTACGTTTTCAATTTACAGAGATGGGACTTCAGGGAAGTCTGCGCTAGCATATTTCCCACAGGTATGGCAGTATCTTAACAGGTATGGCAGTATCTTAATATGGCAGTATCTAAATTTGCCCTCATTCTAAACAAGTATTCTATTACAGTTTAATTTAGATATATTGTAGAAAAGTTTACTGATCATTTTTTATGGTTGACAGCAGGCAAAACCGGAAGGCCTGTGATGACTTGACGATTATGCTCAATAATTTTTTTCAGTCTCATTTTAGATTAAATAACAAAACAAAATAGTTTCCTAATTCAAACATTAGAGGCTGGTCTATCTTACCAGATTTCTTTTGAATATGCCAGTGGTTGCTTAATGAAACATGAATTACTGATTGTGAAACACAGAGAGACAAAATAAAATCTGAAATTAATAGCACACACCCTCTTACAGTCAAGCAGCAACTAAAGTCTGATTGTATTAATAAATGACAAGATCCTTTTATGAATGAGAGGAATAAGTAATTGAAATAAGCTTAATTTTTTTTTAGTATATTTTTACTTAAGTATATGACTTGCCATTTCATTAAGTGAAAATGTTGTCATAACCTTGTGTTTGTATACATATGCACAGATTCAGATTGGTGGTGCATAGGCAAACCTTTCCAGAAATCAGCTGTTCCCAAGGGTGGAGAGCATCTGTGCTTGAATGGTCAGTTTGTCACTGCTAGAGGGGATGCCACCAGCCCCCCTCTTGTAAAGGACCACTTTGTCATTTTGAGGAGGCATGGGAGGGGTATACCAAGGCACAGTCCCTTTTGGGATGGGTTGTTGTTACAGGGAACAAAGTCTCCTTGCAGCCCCTGTGCAGTTTGTTAAAAATTTGAATTAACCCTGAAAATAGTTTGCCACACCCTTAAATGACAGATCCATCTCTGGTAGTCCAGGAGTCCAGTCTGGGCTGTCCATCATTTCTGTCATGCATGTTCAGGATGCTCAACCTAAGAGTCTCTTGTTTTGCTGTTCCCTGACCTGCTAGTTTTGGCCCAATTGCATTTCACAAATCCCAGCTTGCTGTGTAAAAGGTTTCCACATTAGGCCAGCTTTTGGGGCTGCTTCTACATTGAATTTACCCATTGTGCTTTTAACAGTAGCCACTACAGACAGATTTTGATCTTGACTTGAGCTTATAGACAAACTGTTTTTATTACACCTGGTAAATCAAGCCTTTTCATAGGTAAGATCTGAAAAGTTCCATGTATTTCCTAGTTTCACGCTCAAACTTTGCTGAAGGTAACTCAAGAAGAGTTAGTCGTGACTACTCAGTGAGCACTAGGACAAGGTCCAGCTTCCATGGCCAGACATCCCCCTGGCAGACCTCTGCCTCTCGTGGGTGTGGTACCTTGGCCCCAGCTCCTTCTTCTGTTCTCCAACAGCTTCTCTGAGCATTGGTTTGGTCTCTGTAAACTGAAACCCATGTCCAAATCTCCTTTTCGCTGTTTGAAGCTAAGTCCAAGAGGAAATTTATTTTCCCCCAATACTTTGACGTCTAGTCGCCTCCAAATCAATGGGAAATAAAAAGTACTGAGCCCTCTCTTGTCACAGCTCCACATGGTGTGAAAGAACAACCTTAGGAGAGCTGCAAACTAGAAAAAAAATATTTCACTGCTTCATTGCAATTTTTATTTTTGCAATCTTCTCCTTTTGTACATTGTTTAATTCCCTGCATTGCCTATGAGACTTAGCATTTGTTGACAGCAAGCCTCACCTGCTTACCTGAAAATCCTCAGGGCCATGATCACTTCTAAGCTCAGCCTCCCTGAGCCTCTCCAGTTTTGAACTTAAATGGAAATATCAGCATATTTTAATTAATGCTATTAACTCTTATCAGCAGTAAAAATACTGAATTCTTTCAACATGCAGAGTTGCCATAATTTTTCACTTCAGCTTTATCTAATCAGACCCTGAAACTGCTTCAATTTCAAAAAGGAGATGCCTATGTTTAGATCATTTAGTAAATAAAATTTTCAATTTCTTCTTTTTCTGTTTCTTATTTTAAATGAAATTTGTCTTTCTGAAGAAAGCCAGGATAGGGATTACATCTGCTTAAATCTTGCCTGAACTTGAGTCCAGGCACTTTGGATCCAAGTAATTCTTAGCCTGTGAACCACATGTGCCTCTTTACCAGGACTGCCTAGCCCTGGAGCTCTTTATATTCACTAGACAACTCCCTGACTGGTTTGGAATTTCTCCTGGCACGTATCCTGGTTGGTACCTATGATCTAGAGAGAAGGAACAGATACTTTTATACACTATTGTTTAAATTTCCCTTGCAAAAATTCAGTAAAGTGATGCCTAAAGTAGATAGATACTGGGAAATGAAAGGAAGAATAAGGTAAAAGAAGATCAAGTCCACTTCTGATTTAGGAGTTTTCAAATTAGCTGGACCAGATCAATTTCATATAAGATATTTGAATCACTGTCTGAAGAAACCACAAAGCTACTTTCCTTGAAAAATACTGGTGAATGATAAGGTGCTGGAAGATTAGTAAGGAAAAATATACCATATAACTTTTAAAAGGAGTCAAGAAATTAAAGACTAATCAGCTTGGTTTTATTTCCCAGGCAAGATCCTGGAACAATCAGTCAAACAAATATTTAAAGTGAGTTGTTTTAAATGCGTGTTCCAGAGCAAGCCAGGGACTCAGTCTTGAAAAAAGTAATGTAAGGAAGGTGCAAACCTGTCTGCTTGTGCATATCTGGGGATCAGTTGAGTAGGGAAATATTCAAGGGCATAAGAGGAAATTAGTATTCTATAGAAAATGTTAGAAATCAGATTTAATTATATTAATTGCTTTTATTACTTCACAGATTCCTTCTTTGCAGCTTAGAGAAGACTGGAGCACGTCAGGGAACAGAGAAGGACTAGACTAAGGATGTGAATATTTTTTTCTAAGAAGTCAAGATTAATCATTTATCTGTCTACAGGACTGGTAAAAAATAGGAAAAGATGGGTTAGATTTGCAATAAGAAATGCCAGTTAGGTGTTAGAAAGCCTTATATGGAAAGTTTATGCCATAATGGAAGTGAAGACCAAGGAGGCCCTGGATATGCCACCAGCAGAAATTTTTAGCTTGTTAGATCGCTGTATGTCAGACTATGTATCGCTGATTCTGTCTTCTAACAGAGGAGTGCAGCAGATCCCTCTTGGGAACCTACTATCCTGTGGTCTCATTATTGCATGGAAATGGCAGAAACACAGGAGTTCACCCTGAAAAGATAGCTGTTTGCAAGTAATTCCTAAGTTGCTGAAACAAAACAACAGTCTTTATCACAAAAGCTGAACCCACTGGCCTCCCTCTGACATCACTTTTCTGTTAGTCTCAAATACACTGATGTTAACAAGAAGCAACTTTTTTCCCAAGCTGGAGAGGTTTTCTGTAGGATGCTCCAAGAGAGCAGGAATAGCAGAAAAGCCAAGACTTCACCCAGGTCACAGTAGGTTCTCAGAAGAGGTGGGCTGCTTGTGACAGTAAATAAGAGTCTTAGATTACAGCTAAACTAGTGGTGAATAATTTGGGGGAAAGTGTATGTGGTATATGCAGAGCACAGGTTGCTGAGTTGGTGTCTGTGTGAATGAGCACTGTAAGCTGAGATGTGTGACCTGAACTCCTGAGGAATCTCTCTAGAATCTATCAACACCACAAAGGCCAGAATCCAATGTAAAGAAAGGGAGAAAATGTCAAGCACAGGAATTTAAAGGAGCTTCTTTAAGTAAAATGCATCTGTTTTTTCATCACAGCAGTTTATGGAAATCCATCATCAAATGGCCAACAGGGAGAATATCTGAAATTAAATGTTCAGGGAAAAAAACTTTTTTTTTTGGTCAAAAGAAAACATTGGACATTCTTTATTTCTTTTTCCCTGAAAGACACAGAGGACCATCGAGCTCTTCTGTTGTTTTATGTATACCATGGCTGTTGTTTTATATTTACCATGGTAAATGCAGGACAGCAGTTGATCAGCACTACTGCACACTTGTTTGCATTAATCTCATGATAAGCAGGAAAAATAATTGATTTACTTATTGTCTTTTGCTCAGACAAAGTATACCACATAAGTACTATTGTTGCCAGTGGGAACACTACTCAGGTGCATAAACATGCAATAACATCCCTGAGCTGTCTTTAGCACAGACAAATAATTCTGGTCACTATGGTTTGCTCGACAGTTGCTGAATTTCTGCTGATGTGTTTGGCATTTGGTTTTAATTACCTATTCATCTGAATTAAAAGATTGATCACTGCAGTCAATGACTGATACAAAACAACATGAAAGGGATACATTAATACTGAAATTTGATGTAAGCGTTGTTCCGGAGGGAAAAGAACATATGCAACAGGAAAATTGAGAAGACATCTGTCATGGTAGTCAAGCCTCTATCAAGCTTGATAATGATTATAAATCCGTTACCATTGATATATTGCATAAAGCTGTGGGAATGGGAAGCTTTTCACATGACAGAGAGAGTAATCAACATCCAACAGAAGTAGTCCCATCACACACACACACCTGCTGTGTGCCTCACATCAGAATGTGTCATTTGGAAATCTAAATGTTATTGGCATGGCAGAAGGAGACAGACAAATAATGAGATTTGCTTGTAAGCTATTTTATTCCTTTGCTAATGAGATTTTCTAGTAACTGAACAAGCATTTGGTAACTTGCATGTATTCCTCAGAATGTGTTGACAATACATAATTTAATCAATACATTTCAAATGCAGCTGAGTAATATTTCCAAACTATTCCTTATGAGGAACGTCCAACTGCTTGTAATGGAGACACATATTTCTTTCCTATATATTTATGGTTATATATGTTTTTCTGGGCATTTATACTACTATTAAAAAAAAAAACAAACCAAAAATTAAAAATCCCCTTGAATTATGTGGGCATGAGTGTGTAGCTAAAAATGGATGCAAAAATCTTATTTAAAATTAAGCAGAAAATACTTTTATGCCAATGTTTTTTTTTCCCCAGAGTTGGGCTGAATTCAAGTGTGTGTAAGAATAGAAGCCTGTGTTTTGAAGACAAGAAAGTACTAGAAGGCTTTGTCTAAGGAAAAACCCATGCAGCTCAGAATCTGCTAAAATCAGATAAAACATTGATCTCATCTGGTGGGTTTACATATATGAACTGCAGTTCATGTTTTTAAAACAATTTCAAAATTTCCCAAAATATGCTTACCCAGCATGAGAGTTTACATACACACATTTGCATATGCACATACACAGGATGTTTCAGCATATACATGCGTATACATAAACAAAGCATACACACATGGATATCTTATAAAATATATATTAAATGTTTCAGCAAGTACTTAGGCTTTTTTTTTTCCTATTAAGTGTTTTGAATTATTGTGGAAGTCACAAAATTATGTTGTGTGTTAACCTTTTGGTTACAGGTATTTTTAACACTTGAATAAGCAAATTGCTACTTTTTCCATTTGATTTATTTCCATCACTTTAAAAAAAACAAGGCATCTCTATATAAACTAAAATCAAAACAAAACTTCTAGCTTTTTAAATTATGAAAGATATATTAAGATGACTACATAAAATATGCTTTTTGGATATATCTTTTACACAGAAAGATTCTGGTAAAACAGGCCATCAGAGATGAAATTCTATGTTGTAGGGACAAAAGTGTCAAGAATAATAAACCACTAAAGTGGTGAGGTGGTAAAACAATACCAAAAATAGCAAACTAAAAGTAGTTTAAACTTTTCTCTCAGACACAGCACCTGTCTAGTCTCTGAATGAAAAAAGTATGTAAACATCACTTTTGTTTCAAATCACCATGGTCTAGCCAGGATGAATCAAAAGAAAATCCATATAATTGCCACTGTTCTACAAAAAGAGACAGACATTATATGGCACAGAAAAGGAATCCTAATTTGGTAAATACAAGAAAGTTAGGGTGGCTTTTCTTTTTTTCTTAGCATAATCCAAGAAATACTGTGGCTTAGCATAGGATTTGTTCCACTGGATGTGCTCTGAACCTGGTTACTGGACTGCATCCTCTGGGTGAAGGTACACATGGTCATAGCAGTCCTCAGGGCTGCTCAGCACTGCCATGGCTAAGAAAACACCAGATCTGCAGAAAACTCATGTAGAAAGATTCAGTAAAGAAATTTGCCAGCATAGGCCTCATGCAAGATGAGAAGAGTGATTCAGACCAGCAGCTGTTGGGAAAGATCATTGGTTCTGGGGCTGATAAGTGGGACAAGAGTTTTTCTTATTTTTCTGCTCAATTCCTTTTTGATACAGTAGAGTCATGTTGAGTATTGGTTCTAGCTTAAATATCTCCTAAATCCTGTCTGAGAACAAGGTATGCAAGGAGCTAGCTGTTGTTGAGAAAGATCAGTAAGTATGAGCAGATGTAGAAGCAGGAGGAATAAAACATGGAAAGAAATGAGGACACTGGGAGAAAATAAAGGAATGAAAAACTGAAGGGTTTTGGGTTTTTTTTTTCCTGAAAAAGATGTTTGGGCAGGAAAATTTTCTTCCTATGATAATGAGTTCATGAAAATCAAACACCCCTTTAAAAATGGTGCTTTGCATAGTATCAACTGTCTGTGAAAAAAAAAAAAAAGAAAGTATTTCTGAAACGTCTGTAAGCTATTATAGAAACATGTAATTTCAGATCTTGGTTTGTAACTTGAGATCTGAACCCTGCAAAAAAAACACTCTTTAGAGACTCCTTTTAAATTAGAAGAAACAACAACAATGGGGAGGCTACACCACAGAACCAGGGGAGAATGAAAGCTCTGGAGACAAGAAAATTCTGTGATGGTCTTTATTGCCTAAACCACAGACTTACAGAAACATACAGTAGCAAGAATGCGCAGAAGATATTAAGAGAAAATCTGAGAAGCACAATGAGCCTGAGGTGGCCAGAAGCAGAATGTGCTTGGGGTGGAAGATATCCCAGCATATACTCCGTGGGCAGAGCTGCTGCATCTGCAAGAAGCCAGTGCAAATGGCCCCAGGCAAGGTTGGTCACCCCTTAAAGGAAGCAGAGTAAGCACACATGCATTTTTTTCACCGTGATGCAGGTTGCTGCAGCACACTCAGCAGAAACACCTAGCTCCATTTAAGAGATATTATTAGACTTTTCCTCAGCAGTTACTGGCATTTATTTGTGGGAACTGCTTGAAGGAGATTGAGAGGATGGAATACTGGCTGGAAAAAGAATGGAAAACTTACAACATACAGAATATAGAGGTCTTTTGGAAAGGGTAGACCTATAGGTAGACGGGCTGGTAATAGGCTAGCACATCATGCTCCAGATCAGCTGTTGTGCATAAAATCCATTAGCACTTGCACCTGCTAACATGGGATACAGAGAGCTCTTTTGCTATGCCTTGCTCACAAAGACATTAATTTTTTTCTAGTCCCAAGGAAGAGTTTCTGTGTGCTCTGCTATAGATCCTACATGACCACCCCAGAAATGTCACCTAGTGCACTCTACCCCGTTCAGTGTGATGTCTCCAGGCTGGCATGCACGGCCAGGAGCAGCGTGACTGTGGCTGTGCTCTCTGTGCCACCAAACGCTGCTGAGGGCAGGGCTGTGCCTTGGCAATGCTCCCAGTCCTGTGGTGCCTCTTCACAGCACAGCACTGGCCCGAGCCAATGGACAAGCTCTGGCCGAGCCAGCTTATGGCTTCCTAAAATCCCCTCCAGACTCTGTGCACATCCCTGCAGAAGCACACATTTGTAGGCAAGCCTCAGTGGCACGGGCTGCTGTTGGTGAGCCAAATTTTGAGAGCAGCACTAAGTCTCTTAAATCCTATCTAGTCCGCGGGGGTTCTAGCATAAAGTGCTTTCAAGTTGGCTGTGTGAAATAAGCAGCAGTAAAAATCCTTGGCTGCATTTTTCTTTTTGTTGTTATTTTAGTCAGGTTGAGGTGGAGTGGGTTTCACAACTTGCTTCAGCCAGAAAATACTTCCTTAGTTTTTGGATTTTTTTTTTATTGGTAAATATGCTTAGATGAAATGGAAATAAAATGTTAAATTTAGATGTCAAAAGAATACTTAGTTTTGAAATTCAATTCACTAAAAATGTATATCCCTAAAGGACAGCCTTTTTCTCACTAACAAATATGGATTTTAATTTTTGCGTTGAATGAAATTTGATGAAAGAAAGGTCTAGTAAATGAGCTTTGAATGCACTCTTCCATCATTGAAATAACTGCTATTAAATAAAAATTGATGGGTTTATGTTTACTCATTCATTCATGTAGTGTAAAATTTGCCTATCTAAAATTGTCACAGGGCTGTCCGTCTAAAAGATTATTCCTCCCATTCTGTTTTTCTGCCAGCATCCCTGAAAACAATATACTTTTCATATCTATGTTTATAGAAATTTAATTTGATGAAAGTAAAACTGCAGGTGCTTTTCTCTGGGCTGATTTCATTTGGTGGTTTTGCTGCCTTTGTTGCTGTGAAGTACTGTAAACAGCTTGAGTAGTCTTGAAGAAATGAATGTGTCTATGCAACAATAAGGTTCTAATTAGGTTGAGTAACTGGGAGAGTATCTGGATGTTACAAATTTGTCTTTTCAATCTACATCCAATTTGTTTCATCATTTTATTCATGGCCAGAATTTTTTTTGACATTTACATTGGTGATGTCAAACCACAAACTTAATCCAAATTCTTTGAAGTTAGTGAAATTTCTTCCATTTATTTCCACAGGATTTAATTTCATCCTAGTGAGATATATGAAAGTACATCAAAAAGTAAATGTGCTTTTTCCTTGAAATTGATGGAAAAGATGACATCTTTTTTTTTGTGAATTCATTGCACTTTATAACAAAGCAAGCCAAATTGGTATAACTTTGACTGTTTCCAAATGAATCTTGTATTTGCTGGCACACAATTTTTGCAGGAGCACAACTGAGTTTATAGGGAGTTTTACCAGTGCTTCCAAGAATGCTAGGAATATAAAGACTACAGAGGAGCTTTTGGTCGTGGTGTTATCCTTTCATCTGATTAAAGTACTATGAAACAGATGTAGAGCTTTGTTTCTTTGTCTTCTCTTCAGCTCAGGCGTACAGTAATTATAAAGTATTTTCCTTGAGAGGTTCAATTATTGACATGCATTATTTGCAGTCATTGGTCTTTTTACTTAAAAATAATATTGACTAAAATTAAAAAAAAAAATGAGGCCTACAGATAATGTTATGAACTATGGCCAAACACTGATCTTTGTCTTCTCATAAAGGGGAACATACATGTGTGCATTCACTGAGTTCGATAATTATACTCATGACATAATTACCAAGAGAACACGCTGCACCTCATTGCTGAATTCTTCGATAACTTTTAATGATGACTCATTTAATAAAGAAGCAAGCTCTTAGAAGTTCATAAATATCCGATACAACTTGTCCACTCAATACTTGAAATGATTCAACAGGTCAAGTGTTTACGCAGGCTGCTTTCTTACGAAACAGTAAAGTAGCATATATAAGCATCAGACACTAATTTTCAGTGCTTTTTTCATTGGGCCATGAAATGTGAGATGGGGGCTTTTTTTGAGAAAGAAACTTAGTGTGTGGCCTGCTATTTGAAAACAGTAAAATAATCCCTTGCAGAAAAGCACAACAGCTTTCAATTTAAAAGAAGAAAGGGCTTTCCTATGTACTTTTGGCCTCCCTTATTAAGCTTATTAGGAAATTATAAACTTTAGAATTCTAAAGATGAATATAAAACAATGCAGCATGGACACTGATGCCCTCAGCCTGTTGCCAAAAAAGCAATTTCTACAGACCATTGTTGATTTCATCCTTTCAAAAAACGTGCTGCGATTCTTAAGTTGCATGCAAATTAATGCTGACTATATTTATATGGTTAGTCAAAAATTATACAAGGAAAGAGAAAGACTGTGACTATTCACATTGTCAAGTTCTATTCTATTCAAAGGCGGAAATGTATCTCAGATAATGTATGTTGATATGTACTTCGATTCAAGGCAGATCTAAGGTAATCTACACATAATTCGGGTTTAAAAATCTGATTTGGCTTGAAACACAGCATGAAGCAGTCTTCATATTCTTTGTACTCTGGCTGAAAATCTCTTCTTGAAGGACTATCAATGTCTTTGATGTTATTGCCCTGAATTCAGAGACTGGCACTTTGCTAAAGCTGCAGAAATTCTGCTTTCTGAAACTCTGCCCAGTGACTTACATTCAGCTGGTCAGCATTTTCCTCCTGCTTTTCTATCCCGTGGAAACTGGGGACTCATCAAAAAGACAGGTTTGGTTTTTTTTCTTATAAAAGTATATGAATTTCATCACTCTTATTGCTTTGCCTATTTCCCCTGACCTTTTTAGCATACAGGTGTCAAGAGCACAGGTTTGAGGAGTGAAGAGCTGACCAGTGCTCCCAGGCACCCCAAAGTGCCTCTGCCATCTGTGCCCGGATCTCAGGCAGCAGCCACAGGGACAGGTGGCTCAGTACAGTTGTTCTCTCATTCTTGCAGGGTTAAACTTGTTTGTCACCAGTTTCACTTTGGACTTGGAAAATAAATTACTTTCTTGTTTGAGGCAATGTAGACCTTGTGAACTCTTAATCAAGCTTGCTTTTCTATCTCTGATATTAACCATCCCTGATGAAATAGGACAGGATAAGCTCTCCCTGCAATTTGATGGCTCTTCCTTGAGCCTTCCTGAGCTCTTATGTTTCCCCTGGAACAATAAAAGTACCTTGGGGGAATAAAACAGTAACCCTAAACAGATAATCTTCTAGAGAAGACTAAGAATAGAGCAAATTTATATTTCTTTTTAAGAGTTTGCCCACCTCCAGACATTTTTCAGCCAAGGTTTCCTGGGCCTACTATGATTTATCTGCTTGGTAACCCCCCAAAAATCTCTCTCTTCCAAGACTTGTCTCACGTTGACCTCTGTCGAAATTTTTGCAGCCCCAAAACTTTTTGGTGAGGAATTTGACTGAATGGCTCTCTGTTGCCTGAAGAACGACACCAATTTGTTTGCTTTGAACCTGGTTTCTTTTAAATCCATCTGACCATCAGTTTTTCTTGATTGGGAGTGATCATGAAGTAAACTTGCCTCCACCTTCTCAGTGCCACACATGCTTTGCTTGACTCTACCACTTCTCCTCTAAGCCAGCTGTGAAAGGTGCTTAGCTGTTCCCTGTGTGGAAGCAGCCCTAGATCTCCCTTTCAAGTACTTGTTTCTTCCTTGAACAGGGTCATGTCCTTCTAGTGCTGCCCAGTAAGATAAACTCCTTTAGCTGTTCCTTTTAAACAAACTCCCTCATCTTGGCACAGTTTTGTCTTTGCAGCTAAGTGTGGCTGTCTGGGATCTGTAGAGAAGCCCACTGAGATGGTGACCTGCAAACCTCATGCCTATGGTTATAGAGAAGCACTTTTAAAAGCAGATTTTTGAACATGACCCTGGATATAGTTTGGCATCAAACTTCGTACTACTTCTTGAGCACTCAATCAGCAACCACAGAGAGAACCTAAACATTTCAACTCTGCTTCATGCTGCCCTGTAATATTTGCCCAGTTAGGATGGGGGTAATTGAAGTAATCCAATAAAGTTGTACTTTCTGCCCTTTCTGCCTCCTTGACCTGATCTGTCTGTGCACATTGCAGTCAGTGCTGCTGTCCCCACTGGGCTGTCAATGATATAGACCCAGCTCTGCCTTCTCCCTGCTGAGGCCCTGGGTTTCAATCCGTGCAGATTTTGTGTTCCACACAGATGAACCCATACAGACTCTATCAAAGCACCCTGGGCAGTAATTTGATTTGACTTTAAGCTCTTCTTAGTATATAGCATTAAGCTGCCCCTGGCACAGTTCCTTCTAACTTTCATAACATATTGTCCTGTTTGTTGCACTCCTTCCCCAAGGTTTCTCCAACCAGTGCTTTCACTGGAAGCCACATGTCTTCTTTTCTGGATTCCTTCCACCATTTGTAGAATGCCATACTGCTGTTTTGGGTTCTTTCTTGGCATTGTATTAAAATAACAATCTGTTTGTTTTCCATTTCCCATTTCGTGAGTTTCTGAGTTGCCAATGGGCTGAGCAGGACAGGACTAGGCTAAAAGCCAATGTATTTGGCAATCAGTGAATTCTGGTGTGAAAATATACCCTTCCAACACCTCAGCCTAAGCATACACAACGCTACAGAGAGCTAATCCAGGCTTTCTGCCACAAATCTCAGGGTTTGTGAAGCCTGGTAAACCAGGGACTAAGCAAGGCACCCAATTCAATTTAAAATGGCTGACTGCACAATCACAATTAAGATATGCAATTTAGCATAAAATAAGGCAAACTAGCATGAAACAACTGATTTGAATTTGTAATGGGATCATAGGAACCAATTCCCCCTCAGAAAAAAATTATGCTTGAAGAATAACTAAGCAAAAAAAAAAAAAAAATTAAAGAGAAAGAAGTGAAATGCCTGCCAGGGAAACCTGGGGTGATGGAAAAACTTCAGTGGAAGTTAAAAAGAAGTATGAATAGTTCAATCCTATTAGTGACCAGTTTTTTTTTCTTCTTTAGAAGAAGAGACATGTACTGCCAATAGCCGACAATCCTCTGTTAGAGGGCGTCTTCACTTTCTGCCATAAATTCTATTTATGAGGAACATACCATTCAAACAAAAGGACAGGGAAAGAAGTGTGTCCTTTTCCTTCTTTTGCCATAAACACAAGTAGATTTTTTTGTTAGGGATACCAGACCAGGGACAAAAGATATTAGCAGGCAAGGAGGCCAAGCACTGCCCTTAACAAGCTTCAGCAAAAAACAAACAAGTTGAAAACCCTTTGTCAAGAGAACCAAGCTAGAGAGATTCTAATGTAAGCAAGTGCAATAGACTTCATATGAAATATTATCTCTCTCGGAGAATATTGTTTTGTCCAGGATTTAAGTGTAATACTGGTCAAAGTAAAGGCACCCATGGAAACATGCAGGTGAAATTGACTGCATCGGAGAGAAGAATATTTGCCCTTCTTCTTGGCAATCCAACTTCCCAGCAGTGCAGCTCTGTGTATTACCGAAACGGGCTGATCAGGACCAACAGGTAAAATCCTGAAGCTCATTATCAATTTGTAATGAATCAGATCTCAGATGAACTCAGAGAGCCTTCTGCCAGAATATGCATATGCACTTGAGTGGGGTTTTTTTGTTTTGTTTTGTTTTGTTTTGTTTTTTTTTTGTGGTGGAATGGGAGGCCTCAGTTGGGGTTCCCAGTCCTCAGTGTCCTCCTTTCCAATGCATTGTTCTGTGATTGGTTTCTATCCATTATTGTTCCGAGAGGCTAAGGGTTGTAAAAGGGATTTCTGGAACCAGTAAGGGCTTGCTTAGCTCTGTCTCACAGTGGTTAATATGACCTTTAGTGATGATTTCAGCACAAAAAGATTAAGAAAAGGACAATATCTTGAAAAGTTAAGATTTTTGAAAATCCAAATTTACAATATGAGAGAATTCTGCCAGGCATCCTAGATACTGTAGGTCAGTCTTTGAGAGCAAAATAATCAATTTTTTTTTCATATTCACCTTAGATATGGATGATATTGCCACAGCTCAGGTAGGTGGAATAGAGAACTTCAATGTCTCTTGACTTCATGCTACTTGATTCTTTTCTTTGTTGAAAATTTCTGCTTTATTCCCCTTTCTGTCTCTAGATTTGCCTTTTGGCAGGACAACAGTAACATGTCAAATTTCTCAGTGTTATATTAAGGAAAAAAAAGGGGTAACTTCATGGGGTTATGGCAGATTATTGCAGGGTTTCCTTTTCTAGATTTAAAGAGATTATGTTCCTACAGGCTAGCTAACCAAAACAGAAAGACAAAATAAAATAAGGCAGAAGATGATACAGGAGTGAAGCGGTTGCCATCTGTTGATTTTAAACTCTGTCTGGCTGCTGTTCAGCTGACTGGATAAGAAATATCACATTTTGCCCTCATTCTGATGAATTTTTGAGGGCTTTGTACACCAGCCCTTCATCTGTCTATGATTAAAGCAATACATTCAACTCATTTTTTTTCACAGAAATAAAGAAGCTACTGTTCCACAAAGTAGACTGCCTTATCTGAAAAAAACCTGAATTTTGAGTTTTCCCTAATCCTCAGCATATCAGATATTGACAGGCCGTGAGTGGCCTAACGTTATTCTGTGATCCTCCCTGGGAACCAAAAACTTTAATTCTTTACTAATGTTTTGACTCATATAAGAATCACAGCCTAATTTCTACTAGAATGTATGTATTAGACTTTAGATGTTACACGAGGACCAGCATACGCATAATGAACCATTGGAGTGGACAAGAACTTTCATCTGAACATCACTCCCATGTTTAAAGTGAAATATAACCATGAAAAGGAAAAAAAAAAACCCTCTGAAAAGCCAACCAAAACCATCAAATTATTTGGCAGCTAGGAAAACCCTGACCCAGATATCACAAAGATGAAGACAGGTCAGGTGATTCAGACTTGCTGCTTTTAACCTCAGCCTCTAACAAGCAGTGTTTTATTCAATGCAAATAGGTTCTCATCTGAGGGAAAAGGCTTTTTTGGTTTGAGCAGGCTGCAGTTATTAGTGTGGCAGCTTCAGAAAGCAGGTTGCTCTGCCTGAGAGAAAGGGCAGTTAGATATATATTCCCAAGAGATGCATATTCTTCTATTCCCAATCCCAGCAGTAGGTGGGATTTAGGGAAACGTGGTATCTCACACCTCCAGTAGTCCAGTATGCCCTTCCAACCATCATTAGCATGTCCTCTTCCCCTTTTATACCAGTCATACATGGAGGCCTTAGCTTTCAGGACAGTTCTGATGCAAATCCTTCACAAATTTAAACTGCTTTTGTGCAAATTTAAACACAGTAGCTCAATAGGTTAGACAGACCACTATAAAAGGTTTTTTCTGTCATTCAAACAAGGCCTTTTTAAAGTAACAATATATCTTCACATCTGCTGATAGATGCCTCTGAGACCTTGGTCCCACAAACTATGAGTAACATTTTGTTATGGAACGGCTTTGCACAAACACTGTTATACAACTTCTACCAGGAAGTTACAGTCATTAAAGAGAGGAAAATATTTACATTTTGGTAGTGCTAAAGATATAGGGAGGAAAGCAGCAGAGAGGGCGTGCTGCATATACAGTGTCACTCTGTTCCATGCAGCTGCCAGGAAATATTTCACTGGCTTCACTCAGGCCAGGATTTCATCTCAAGTTCATCTATGACAAGAAGAGACGCTTATCTAAATAAATGTGAAACACTGGGATTGTGTTTCTGTATACGCCTCCTGAGAGTGGAGGAGGATTTAAAACAGATCTGAGAGTTTTGCAACCCTTCACCTCTGGAACTGCATTGCCTAAGAGAGTATGAGTTCTTAACTTTCTTCATCTCTCTGAGAGCAGACAGTGTCTGTGCTGTTTCTTTTCTTCTTTACAGTTATTGTTTCTGAGCTCTGGCTTTCCATCCTCCCATCTGCCACAATCTTTACACAAATATAGAACTAGGGAAATGACAGGGCAATAGTTATTGTACTTTTATATGCCACACTTACTGCATTTAACTGATTTTACAAATGCTAGGTATCTTATTTCACTGGTTTCAATTTGTATGGAAGATGAAATGTGCTCAGTCACTGGCTCTGAAGTAGTGCTTAAAACCAAGACTAGTCCCGGAAGTTGAAATTAAACTAATAGTCTTCTTTTTCTAGATTTAGTAGCATTGAAACATTAATGATTCATTTGTTGTAAAAAGGGTAGGAATAATAAAATGAAATGAATAGGATATGATATGTGGCCCTGAAATGTGAATTCATCCACAACATGCATCATCAGGTTGCTCTGGAAATGGTGATGTGAATTAGATGAAGGAGTCACTAGCAATATGACATGCAATTTAAATTAACCATCTTCAAAAACCTGAAATTAATTTAAGGAAAACAGATCCACAGAGCATCAGTGATTTGGAAGGCATTCTTAGCCACTGTTTACATTGAGCAACATCATACTGATTCCAATCTATGTTTGCTATTGTTTCATTTCTTACCAAAATTCAAAATCCACTTTCCTGGCAACGCAAAACTTGGAAGCTGTTAGTGCAATTGGAAGGGAAAAATAAACAGAAAGAAATGAAAAACCCCCCTCAACCCTCTAAATATCTGGTTTATTCATTTTAATGAAAAAATTACAAGTGTCTAAAAATGTAAGCATTTTGTAAGAGAATATATCACCAACTATTGCTGTACATTTTTCATAAAAGGTAACAGCTGCAGGATTCTTTTTCAACATGCTTCCGTAATAATAACTTTTAAAAAATGAAACCAATGTTTACTCAATATGTACATTATACATAATGGGAAATATTAAGAATCATTTCATGAAACTGTTTTACTAATCTATAGGCCAGTTTTGAGAAGTAGCCTTTCACTCTTCTTTCTACACTTTTCTTATTGCTGACATGGGCAGAAAATGATGCTTTAACAGTAGATAAAGGTCTGGGTTTTCTAATAACTGCACTGAAGACGTTTGTGTGTTTGGGGCATAGAAGAAGATGATGAAGCTTTTAAATCTTGCTTCACATTTCAGCTTCAACTTGAGGTTAGACATCAGCAGAAGCAGACAAACCTTGAGTAACTGTTTGGGGATGCAAGGGTCAGCACCAAGACAAAACATCCCATCCCCACTTATCTCCAAAAGCACAAAATATAAATAGGGGACTATGTAGCTTTAGAATATATAACATCAGTTGGGTGCTCAGGGTGGAGGGGAAGAAATACATAGTTACTAAGAATATTGCAAGATTAAAAATCACAGCATCTGCAGATTTTACATGCAATTAGCAAAGAAAAGCTAATATAGATACTGGCTAAGGAATACACTTATGAAATCTTTTTTCCCCTCAAATTACATTATCCTTAAACAGAATATGCTGAGAGTATTTTAAACCATACAAGGAAAAATAAGCTGAGATTTCATAAGATCCTAGATTTCATGGCATTGGTACATGAATATATTTCCCATAATGATGTATTTATAGCAGGAGATGAAAACTACAATAATACTGGTTATTTTAAAATTATTTTAGGAGCCAACACAGTTTACAGCAGTGGAGGGAACAGGGAGACATTTTCACAGAGGAAAGAAAATGTCTGAGAACACAAACCATAAATTCAGATGCCAGCACTAGTCCCATTCATTATGGTCTTTTCACTGATGTACAAAAACATCTGCCAATTGCCTAAGACCATGAGTACAGTAACATGAAAGATAAATCAGTTCTCAAGAAAAATAGCAATGTAAGGATTCCCTTCCTACCAACTGTCTTTCAAGTACCACTGCAAATTCAAAACATTGAGGCAAAGTCTCCACTCAGAACCGTTGTGAACCACCTGAAGTCATTAATCATGGAAGAGAACAATCAATCAATCAATTAATCAGAGAATGGTTTGGTTAGAAGACCTTAGAGGTCATCTTGTTCCAAACCCTCTGTTGTGGGCAGGGCACCTCCCACCAGACCAGGTCGCTCAAATCCCCACCCAACCTGGCCTTGAGCACTTTCAGGGATGGGCCATCCACAACTTCAGCGTTATTGAGAAGCTGCTTTTTTCTAGTGTGTGTAGAAAGACAGAGGTCTTCCTTGTTATACATCTGTCTAAAAGAGATTAAAGACTTTCTACAAGTAAAAAGATATACATGTCATCACCTGACCTGTTATATAAATTTAAAATAATTTAACTCTGTTAAATAAAAGACTTGGCCTATTACACACAGAGTTAAACAGAGCAAATAATGATAGTCCCTTGTCACAACACCAGCTTTTAACTGAATGCTATTCTGCTAGAATTGCAATAGGAAAGGTACACCCCTATATCTGTAAAGTTAATGGATCTATTCTTCAAGAGGACTTGCTCTTTTTTTCCTGACATTTAAACATGAGATCCTGGCCTGTTTGAGCCAATAAAGGTTTGGCTAATTCTTTCAACAAAGTCAGACATAAAGACTTCTCTTACCACCTTTAATCAAAGGAATGTGATTTTTTTGGAAGAGATCAAAGTCCATATGAACAGTATTTACTGATGTCAAGTATTCTGATTGTTGTCACAATTGAAACTCATTAAAAGGCAATGCTTTTAAAATTCATTTCATGGGCATGAGTGAAATGTAGTAGAGCTTCTCCATGTTGTAGAGCTTTTTCCTCTGACTATGTGCATATAGATTTATAATGGGTATTAACCTAAATAAGGGACATATGGCTGTACAAGAAGATTCATTTGATGAATAATATTTATTTAAAGCTGCTTGGCATGACCAGTTGAACACCCACTTGGGGAAAAAATTGAGCTGTTTTTTCTTTTTTTTTCTTTTTTTTTTAGTCTCTAACCAGCTCACTGTGATCAAAAAGAAATCCAAAATAGAGTCTATTCTAATTGCTTTAATTTTATTCTGATCATATAAACAGTATAAATTATCCCATTGATGATACTCAGGAAAAATTCCCTCTGTTATTTTGACACTAGAAAGCTAAATTCAGCTAATGTCAGCTGAAGGTATGTAAGGACTACAGCAGTGCTGCCTGCTACAGCTGTGGTTTTGACCCAGCAAGCTCACAGAAAAAAACCCCTGCAACCTACTTTTGTTATTAATCTGCTGAGTTGCTTTAACATTCACCTAAAGCATGAGAGACATCAGAGTAACCTTCTCAGAGGTTCACAGAGACACAGCACAGAATAATTCGACCTCAGAAGATAAATTACCCAGGTTTTGAACCATTTGGATGATTTCAATATGAATTTTTAATGATGTCTACTGACTCAACTTTATCTTTGACTCATTCAGTAAAATACCAGAAAGGTTTTAAAGGGAAAAGGCATATTGCAAAGAAAAACATACCAAGTATCCATACAACCAGGAAAATTATGCACCATTTCTTTGGATGTTAAATAAGACTTAGAAGTGCGAATCCCTGTCTTTGAGCATTACTTATAACCTCCCAAGACATAATCAACAGAAAATAATATGGCTGCCAGAGCAAGACATTTTGCAGTGAAAAATCAAGGAAATTTAAATTATTTGGAATGGTAACAGGGACTTTCTTTTTGGTTTCCTAGGAAACAAAGTGGCCTAGACTCCTCCTGTGCCAGGAAGCAACTGGGACATCAGGTCAAAGGCTTAATTAAATTTTATGTGAGTTACTCAGCAGTAAAAAACCAGTTAGCCTGCTCAGGAAAGATGATGCTTCTTATGTCAATCAAAAAAGAACTTGGGTGAAAAAAAACTTCTACAATAAAAAGACAAACAAACAAAAAAAAAAGAAATAAAAAGCACCGAGATATAAGTGTGCCTGCTTTATAATTTAAGGAGCTAAGCATCATCAATATTTCAAACCCTGAACTCTTTCTTGCAGCTGATCTTTGCTGCCTGTTTCCTACCATCAGTAGAAATGACCTGTGAACAAGAAGAGGAGGCAGACCCACACATTCATCTGATGTATGCCATGGTCATGAAGTTCAACAAAACAAGCCTTGGATGCATCATTAAAATTCATCTTCATGCTGTCAGATGAAACAGAGTGTGTAACACATTTCACAATAAACTCTTTAAAATAAACAAAATATTATCTTGAAACGTCTCAGGGGACCTAATTTTTGCAAAGTATATGGCAAGGAGCAAAGACAGCTGCTCAACAGACATCTCTCCTCATGGTTTGCAAGCTGGCTTCTGGATGCTCCTCTTCGCCAAACACGTTTTGAGTACTAAAAGCTACCCTTGAATGGCAGCTCCTCCATGCAGGCTGCCTTGCCTGGACTTCTAAAGCTATCAGCTTTATAATTTTTCTTTACTTTGTGACATGGTTTGTACAGGCAGCAGAGCAGACCCCAAATCTCAGTTTCACTGCTGAAATAGGGCTAAAGCCAGTGGTTCTACCCCAAGTTTTGGCACATAAATCAGATAAGGTTTTGGCACCACCTCCTAATTTTCTTGTTTATAAAGTGTCCCTGTGACAGTAAAGCTTAACAGTTTGCATTAATAGCAGAGCAGGGTAACAGATATTATAAACCCCATGTAAGTACGCATGGATGCAGTGCAGATACACCCATTCTTTGCAGATCACATTACTTTCCTTTCAAAGTTTCATTTAAGTGGTCACAATTTTAAGGGGACTTCCATGTACATAAAATGCAAAACATTTGTGGATATATATGGAAAAAAAATTAAACTCTGCTTGCTTTTAAAGAAATGAGCAGAAAAATGTGGGGAAAACACCCAAAATACTGGAATTAATCTCTTTCTTACTGACTGAACTTTTCAGTGAAGCCATAATATCTAATTTTGAGGGTATCATCTGTTGGCAAAGAAATAACTGTCATATCACCATTTCTGTAGCATGACTTCATTGGCAGACTGGAAAAGAGCAGCCAGATGGCTTGCAGAAAAAGAACCTTCTTTAATTAATGAATATTTTTAACAACTACCACCCCCAAAAGACACAAATAACATCTCTGATAAATAAATGTGCTGAAATATTACTAGTTCTATCTTTAGAAGACTTCTCCCACATATATGTCCTTCTATTTTAAGCAAAATTAATTGTTTTGTATAAAGAGTTTAGATGAATTTCATATCTAAGAAGCAGTTATTAGAAAAGACCAAATGTAATATAAAATCTCTGCATTTCCAGTACCTGACCTACATATGACTATTATGTCAGTTGTTATTTGCTGTATTTTCCCCAGATTTCTCTTCTGTCTGTAGCACCCTGCTCACCAGGGATTAGTATTTTACTGGGGAATTCATTTGTACTAGAGAGTCAATATTGAATTTAATTCCAAGTTCTGAATTTTAGATTTGGCAGTAACATGTAACAAGAAGATTCTCTGCCAGCACAGTTATTCTTTTATTAACTTTTCTAGTCTTTTCATTGTTAATTGAATCTGACTTACACTTTTTTTTTCAAACCCTAAGCCCAGGATTTTCAGGAAACTTTTGAAAATACTGAAGTTAATATTGTGTGTCTAAGTAGTACTTGTCTAAGGGAAGTACTTCTTTCAAATATATGTGTAAAATGTGTTCATTTTGATTTCATTTATTCATCCTAATTGCAGATTTACAGAAATGATAGCAGAAAATGTAGGCCCACCACTGGAAGTGGAGAGAGTACAAACAACTTATGGTCCAGGGAAGGGTGAGGTATTTAATGTCACTCTCAGTCTTCATAATGAAGCATTTCAGCAAACCATTTTAATAAGGCTCATCTGTATTATATAAGTAATATAGTAAGAAAAATAGAGGGTTTGGTAATTGAATCAGAATCCCATGCGGAAGCATACGACCTACAGTGATAACTCTAATATAAACAAGTAAACCAGTAACTATTGGGGAGCTTGCAGAAGAGAAATTTGTGGTTGCCAGAGAGTCAAACTGAGAAGCATATGCAGGTTTAAATACAAATATTTTATGGAATGTTCTATTTCATTCCAAATCTCAAAAAGAACCCTCATTCAGGCCAAAACTATGAAAGAAATATTTTTAGGACATTTATATTTTTCAGACTGAATATCCTGATGAAATTAACTTCAGAAGATTCCCAGAATAGAATTTCAACAACCTAGTATTATTTTTAAGAACTCATATAGATGAAATTCAAAGGCAATGGAGAAAAAAAAGTAAATACAATGAGTATAAATACCTTATAAGACACCAGGTTGGCAGAAAATAAAATATTTTAAATATAATCTCCAGGAAAAAAACAAAATAGGGTTCTTTGTTATAGGGTTGCAGAACATATGAGGCTGTTTAAACCAACCAGTATATTTTTTTTTCAGGAAAGTAGACACAAGATTTTTCCTGTTTCTGCCCTTACAGGTAATTATACCTTTTAATATGTTCAGCATGCTTCTCTTCATTCCATTCACCTGCCAAAAAGATGAAATTCATATTACCTGACTTTTTATTGGAGGTATTGGTAACAACCTTCCTTTTATTTTACTGACTTAAACTGAAGCCTGTGGTTCTGCTAAACAAGTGCTTTGCAGTACCAACATAATGATATTCCAACTGTTCAGTCAATTACAATTTTGTTTGCACTGTTGGTTCAGTTTACATTAATGAGATGAAGACATTTGCTTTTTTTATTATATTTTAATGAAATATATTTTTTTCATTTCATGTGGCTTAAATGGTTAATATTTACAGAATATTTGCAGAAGTTAGAGCAAAAATGCCTATGTTTGTGGTCACTGATAACTTTGCTACAATAAACTGTGCCTATTTTTTTACAGGTTACATCATGGCTGTAAGAGCAGAGCTCTGATTGTTTGTGTACTTATGTTTTTAAGTGTTTGAGAATTGAATCCTGACTCTATGCTTCCATTACTTAAATGGTTTGCTGTCTCAAACGATATTGCTTTACTACCTGGGACAATATTAAAATAGCCCTGGAAATAGACATTACAATTTGCACCCAGTAAGGAAGGGCACAGAAATTACATGCAGCAATTGATTGAATTCTGAGGTTTCAGCATAAAAGGAAATTGATACAAAATTATCTCTCAGTTTCAAACCACAGTGGTATTATCTCTACAATAAATTATCATGCCCTTTAACCTCTCACCTTTGTTCTGCACGCTTTCTGCACCCTTTCTGCAGTGAATGCTTTAAAAAGTCTGCAGCAGTCTCAAATGGAGGTTATTGTAATATTTTCTAGGGTCCAAGTCAAGAAATAGTTTTCATGAAAGAGCAAATCTAAACATCAATTGGTAAAGTTTTTTGGTTTTTCCTTCTGGGGTATTTTTGTGATTCAATACCATGTTCAGCTGTTGTACAGAGTATTTTATTGGGATTTCTGCAATATTCCTGTTTTTCGGTGTGCAAAAAATCAGATACTATCTAGAAAAATGTTATTTAGAAACACCTTTCTGTATGTATGCCATCAATAATGGTTACACTTCAGGAAAACTTAATGCATCAGTAAATTCAAGGAGGTTACCTGTACATAGCTTATATTTTCCTTCCTATACCTGCAGTGGAGTCTGCTTTGAACCATAGACACATGAAACTGAACCACCTGTGATAGAATTGCAGCAGTGCCTGTTAAGCCTGAGTGTGTGCCTGACTCATGTTGATGCAGAGGCTGATTTCCATATGGACATACACAAATATGAGCGTTGAAATGCAGGGCTGAAAGACCAAACCCTTGTGCTCTGAAGATGCAGGCAGGGTTCAAACGCCTGCATACCTTTTCCCAACACTTTCTCTTCTGTTACTTTACTAGCTTACAACTTCCAGTTAAGTGAGCAGAATGGTCATATGAGTGTTGGTGGACCTTTAAAACTAATGCAGTTCTGAGTAACACAGGAAAAAATATATTGATTTTTCCTTAATTTTTGGTTTGAATCTTAGGTGTTTTGAAGCATCTTCATGTTCTTCTGGTACTCTGAGCTGCTAACATGTTCAAGTTACTAATACCTTTTCCTAACCCTTCTCATTGAGTAAATTACCCTACCAAAAATTATCCTACCAAAAATGTCTTTCTGACTTGGAACTCTCCTGTCTTAATCCCTGGTGCTATCTTTGGAAATGCCCGCAAATGTGAGCAAATGATGGTTCTAGAAGATGCCACAGATCAATCTATAACCTTCAGTGTGGCTTTTAGTTAATTTGTATATTTTTATGGTATATACCTGTCACATGCTCATACTTGGGAATACCAAGGTAAAGAGTCCCATGGGTGCTTCCATAATTACAGACTTGCAATATGTTTTCTAAAGGCCTCATTTCTGTGAATTGCAAAAATCATTCTAAAAGATACATGTTCTTAAAACTGGATTTTGAGAATTCTTTAATCTCTAGCGCACACAGAGAGCTCACAGTAATTCTGGTACCCCAGTTCAGAACTTCATCTTAGCAAAAAGACAAACGCTTGATATATCTGTTTAGTTACTAGCAAAATCACTGTAGAACAATAGAAGTATCTATAAATTAGCCATATTAAAGTCTCTGGCAGGAATATTTTTCGCCTGGGATAAACCCCTACCCTTGAACTTTTCCAATGGAAGTCCTGCTGATTGTAATGGAATGTCTTGCATCTGCCTGAAAACTCTTACAACTCTGAGGCTGCTTTATTTGATATTTTTAAAGGAAGTTGATAAATCTGGGTCAGTGACTGGATGTATAGATGGAAAGTTGAAGTAATCAAATGCTAAAGACAAATACCCTTCCATATATGAGGAAGAGATGGAAATTGGGACTCAACTGTATGGATCACAGTCTAGAGATTCATGCTCTAAAATATTCCAGCATCACATCCAATATCACAATTAGCTGCCATTTCCAAAAATGGAAACACATAGTTTTGATCAAGAAAATGTATATGCTGATAGTTAAAAAAATAATATACAAATAATTCAATTGGCTTCAATTGTTTACTATAAATTATGCTCATTCTTAAGGGTTGGTTTTTTTTGTTTTTGTTTTTTTTTTTTTGCTTGTTTCAGAAGAACTGGGACGTGAATAAATGAAATCATCCTTTGGGTTGCTCTCAGTCATACAATGACTCACCTGCCGAGCTGAAAACAGAACTGTCTCTGCTGGATCTGTATTGCTTTCCCCATGTTTCTGGCACCAGGCTCACTGCTAGCTCAGTATGATCTGCAAACTTAACATCACCATCTGCTACCACTCAAGTGGTACAACTCTTTCCCAGCATTCCTGATGTTTGATATGCCAAAAGCAGAGATTTTAGAATTTGTCAGTGCTTTGAAACTGGAAAGTGCTAAACTACATCAGTTTTATGTCCATTATGTTCTTAATATTTGCATAACCTGATCTGGATTTTGGAGATCTCCAATTCTATAGAAAGTTAAAAAAGAAAAAAGAAAAAAAGAATCAGGATGCAAAGGTCACTCTGGGGATATATGTTTGTGGTGTGTGTTTATGGTGGTTGTTGCAAGACACACCCATCATGTATTCCTACTGACTCTGGCATAGCAGAAAATTAAAAAAGAAACACTTGTCTTAAATAATAAGAAACAGTGAATCAAATCCTTGCCAATATTGAATGGGAACAGCTGATGTAAACACAGGGGACTTCAGCAGGAAAGTTAGCATTGGAAAAAAGCCTTAAATGAAAATGCCATCCATAGAAAGACGGAATAAATTGTTGGTAAGCCTGCCTGAAAGAAAATCTACAATGACTACATTTCCACTTAAACCTGCCCATATGGCAAATCAGAAAGACTGCAAGAAGAGAAGAGGATTTTGAAGACAAAACCATAATAATCATAAACTGATTTTCCTTGTTCCATGTCCATACCAACTCTTGTCCCAGATGCTGATGACAGTGAAGGGCATAGTGAGTGAAGGCTTGACCAAGCTGTGTGAGGAAGGGAGTATGGAAACACATTTATGTCCTCTAACAAGTGCAAGACCATCCCATTTGTGTTCTTAAATGCACCTCTAAATAAGTTTCCAGAGCCTTTTTCTACAATCCCTTCAATCTGATGGGGAAATAAAGCAAAATGGAAAATCTTACGGTGATCCAATAGTTTTAAGTTGAAAGGACAAGACCCTGAGAGATATAGTCTAATGGCAAGGCCCTTCTCCAGGTGAGGGACTGGACCAGAGGACCTCCAGTAGTCCTTCTTATGACTCTAATCAGCAAATGCTGTATTGCTGTATCTTACTATCAAAGAAACATGCACTGGGAAGGGACATTTGATGCTTGAATGTTCATACATTGACAGGAAGATTAGGAAGATACAATCCTCGCCATGAATATGGGTGTCACTCCCCAGTGAGACAAAATGACAGCCAAAACAAGTATTGTGTACTTCTAGCACATGATAAAGAAAGGAATAATAATGGATCAAGTGGTCAATGATACTTCCTATTCCTGGTATTCAAGTGTCATAATACAAATTATAAAGAGAAATAGTATAAATAATAAGCAAAACATTGTCCTCTTAATTTTCATTGTTTCGCATTCAAGAAAAAAAAGAACTAAAAATCGTTTCAATAAATTTATCTTCAGGATAGCCCTCATATTGGTTTGTTCAGTATGTGCTGAAGTAGACAGTATGCAGTGGCAAGAGATGACCTCCCATTTACTTTATCCTGTGCCCCAGTTCACAAATAGCTGCCAAAAAGCAGGGCAATCAGCACCTGAGTGTGCCAAGGTTGGAGGAATTGTTTGTAGTACAGTGTGACACAGACAAAAGAAGATACACATTGCCAAGCCTCCCAGAAAAGTAAAAATACGATTTCTTTGGGAATTTGAATGAGAAAAGTAGTGGCTATTGCCACGCAGGAAGTTACTGAAAAATTGTTGGCTTGACAGAAATCTGGGGTTGGGCAGAGAGACAATTGATTGTCATTCCTTCTTTTTTATTCTGTCATTCCTGCCTAGTACATTTGTTTTTTCTACTAAAGAACAGTTAATCCTTCGTAGCATGCTGAAAATACATCTGGTGTTCTTGACAGACTCATTTTAATTAAACCATACAGAAAATCCACCTCCTGACTGGTTGATCTGAGATATCATATTTTCTGACAAAATTATTGCTACCTGAGAAGAACCCACATGATTTAGACACAAAGAAATGAACATCTGGACCTAGAAATAAAATCCTGCCCTATGCTTGGATCTAGATATTTTAAAGTGGGTATAAGGCTTACATTGCAATTACACATTCAGATCTGGAAAGCACCTGTAAGGCTTTGGATAAGGTCTAAAATTAAAACAACCACCCCATCTTCAAATATTTCTCCAGACTGGAAGAATGTTGGCTGATATATGCTAGCACCTGAGGAGAATGAACTGTCCAGCCTGAAATATATCTGTTTTGCTTGCTTTGTGTTATGTACCCTCCCTAAGGGAACAGATCCTCTCTGTAGGTACTTCTGGCTTCCTCCAAATGCCACAGAAATCTCAGAAATAGTGGATTTCTTCCCAAAGCTTGCTCAGTGTCAAACCTTTCTTCCAACAAATAACTTGAGATGAAAAGTTTCATAAAAAGGATTTGTAGGTAAAATTTTTCCCTTTCCCTACTGAGCCTCATAGACCCAATTGGTTTTTCTGTAGGATCTAACAAAATGCATAAGAATTGGCAAAAGACATTTGGACAAACATTACAGAACCTCAGGAGATCTGTTAATATTCATAATTCAACATTTCTGGCTATCTTGGGTCTGGGAAGCCCTGTCACAACCATTTCAATTCCTTTAGAAAGAGCCGAGGAGACAGTCCCATGCCATCACCCATTGCTCAGTGCAGTGTGTAGCTGGAGTGGAATTGAGATCGCTTTCTGAGGATTCAGAGGGTGTCAAAATTGCTGCTGGACCCGCTCTGCTAAACAGCACGAATTCAGCAGGGCCTTCTGAGGCAAATGCTGGTCTCTGTGGATTTGCTTTGCTGGAATGAAACATGCGTATGCTTATATAGAAGTGAAAGCCACAGCCTTCTGAAAATCCCTGGGAGTCCTCCCACTGTTTCAATGAAGTTTTAGAGCTGTTCCAATAGCTTGTTAACTTGTTTTGAGAAAACATGCACTCAAATATCATAATTTCTGCCCTGGGCTTTGCAGATGCATTCTTCCACTCAATGTGATGTTTCTTATAGCACAGATTCCTCAGGTTCCTACCCATATATTTTTCTATTATTCATCTCAGAAAGATCTAAACTGAGAAAATGTTTTTTAGCTACTACTTTTAGGCAAAAGATTAAAATAATCATAAAATCAGTTTGAGCTCCAGGAAGTCTGAGGCTGTTTTTGTCTCTTGACCATCAAAAACTCTTCCTGAAGCCTGCCTTTCGGCTGCCTAGTCCTATGTTCTCTTCAAGGATCTTTAGAGGATGGACAGATATCATATTTTGATAAAATAGATTGAGCTTTCTAATATATACAGCTGAAAAGACTGCTTGATAACTTTGTAAGATAGACAATTATATCCCCACAGCCATGCTGTGAGAGGCAGATGAATTAATAAAGACATGTTCAAAAATTGCCCTGGCTTTTAATATAAAGATCAAGTAGGAGGAAATTGCCAGATAGAGCTCTTACTGAATCTTCGGAGTGTGAAATTTTAACTCATTGTGGCATCTCTGGTTATTTTCAATCACAACTATTTTCTTCAATATTATCTTTGCACAGAACTACACAAATCAATGATTTACAGAAAGGGAGAATGGATAGAAAGTTTTTGTTCAGTTCTGTTCCTTTAAGGCTGATTGCAGATGCAGCAGATAACACAGTGATTTACCTGTGTGAACCTTGTCAGCCCTGTGAAGCTTATAATTATTCAAATTAGAAAAGTTTATGGAGTTCACAGAAAGAAAAAATTACATGAGAGCCTTGAGTTTTTGTTTTCCTCTCATTAAATGATAACCCAAATTTTTGCATGTCTACATTCTTCAGCATTAAGTGGAAAATACAGTTTGGCAGCCTACTAATGGTTTTGCCATTTGCAAGAAAAGTAGCTTTAGGTAGGAAAAAAATTATGTTAATAGTTAATGTTCAGCATGCTCAGCAACCAATTTGGCTTTCAAACCTGGCATGGCTAGTTTTATATTATACTGATGGATTTTTTGAAGCTAGAACCGCTGCTATCAAACATTTCCTTTTCCTGTGTTTCATAAATATATTATGCTTTCCCATTTTCTATAGTGATAAAGAATTGCATGATTATTTTCAATATTTTGAAAATTTACATCTATTTCTTATTAAATTACCAGAGGATAGTTCATGTTTTGTTTTAACATCAAGTCCTTGGAGAAAATGCACATTGGAATAGCCATTTTCCTATATGCATTGATCAAAACATTGATCAATGCCTTGATCAAAACAGCAATATTATATTAAACATTTCTATGTTTCTATTGCAACAGAAAAACTGCAAGGATTGGAGCTCTGGAAGTACTGTTGTGCACTAAGATTTAATGAGCAGTAGCTGAGGAATAAAGGACAGAGTGATCCATATGGAGAAACCAGTGGATCTCTTTTGCAGCACCCAGGATAAGTCAGCTAGCTTTATTCATGAAAGACAGGAACTATTTCTGCAAAGTCCTTCTCTTCTGTGAGTGCTGTGGCCCTTTTTTGCAGCAAGAGACCTTGGGGTAGACTATCTGGGGGGGTCAGGGATGGGAAAGACTGCTGTTCCTGCAGAAAATCCATGCAGCTCTGCTTTAAATGTTGCTCCTGCTTGGAGGTGCACTCCCATTTTGCTGTTGATGGGTGTTTCTCTGGTGACAAAGGTGAGTCCTGAGCTGTGAAGTCGGCAACTTGGCTTGATCAGAGATAAAGGACTGCTGATAAACAGTGAAACCTGTTGAACCAGTACCCCAGGGAAAGTAAGAGATGCTATCATCAATGGTTCCACAGGAAAAAAAAACAACGGGATCTGAAACTCAGGTTTTGGCAAACAAATATAGACACAACTACTCTTAAAAGAGGTAAGTCTGTGTTCTCAGACACCTTAAATTAAAAAATTCCTTCTCTGTAGGGCTTTGAGGACATAAATATTATCAAATAATCACTTTTATACAGGTGGGCTGTTTTTTTTTTTTTTTTCCAGATTCTTGGAAAGGCTGCTTTGGCAAGACCTGACAAGCTGCCTGCAAAACCAAACACTGAAAACTAAACTTTCAAAGGAAAACATTTCAATGAAAGACATGCAAGTTTTCACACTCAGTCAAAATGTTGGATAGCAGTCAGCATTTTATATGCTACCTAAGTCAAAATCCAAAGACAGAGTCCTGTTCTGGAATCTAAGATTGCTCTGAGACCTTTTCCTAAGGCCACCATTTAAAATGTACTTGCCATTTGCCTAATAGCACTGGAGTGCACTGATCCTTGTAATGACTCAAACATTTACCATGGTAGAGGAAAATCTGAGTTTGATTCTCTGTTATCCTAAAATTTTCTCCTGCTTAGAGCACTAGGATGTACAGGGAGAGATCATATCTACTGAAACTATGAGTGTGACAGACAGCCCAGCTCTGCAAGCTTGTGTGTAAGGGCAAGAGCGGACAAAAGAGGCCCTGGCTTCCTGCTCCAGCTGCGTAATTTAATCTGCAAGAATTGACCTGAGAAAGCATGATGTCTATTAAATTTTCTAATCACAGAATCACAAAATATGCCAAGTCGGTAGGGACTGATAGGATCATCAAAATCCAGCTCCTGGCCCTGCACAGAACCATCCCCAAGTCACACCCTGTGGCCAAGAGCATTGTCCAAATGGTTCTTGAGCTCTGTCAGGCTTGAGGCTGTGACCACTTCCCTGGGGAGCCTGTTCCAGTGCCCAACCACCCTCTGGGTGAAGAACTTTTTCCTGATATCCAACCTAAACTTCCCCTCACACAGTTTCAGGCCATTACCTCAGATCTTATCACTGATCACCACAGAGAGCAGAGCAGAGCAGCGTCTGTCCCTCCTCTTCCCCTGTGAGGAAGCTGCAGGCTGCAGTGAGGTCTCCCCTCAGCCTCCTCTTCTCCAGGCTGAGCAGACCAAGTGACCTCAGCCTCATCTCGCATGGCTTCCCCTCAAGGCCCTTCACCACCTTTGTTGCCCTCCTTTGGACACTCTCAAATGATTTAATGTGTGGTTTATACTGTGGCACCCAGAACTGCCCCCAGCACTCGAGGTGAGGCCACCCCAGAGCAGAGCAGAGGGGACAATCCCTCCCTTGCCTGGCTGGTGATGCTGTGCCTGATGCCCCCAGGATGCCCCAGGTTGGCCCTCCTGGCTGCCAGGGCACTGCTGACCTCAATTCACTTTAATTCCCTTAGTAGAGTAGAGCAGGTGATGGGGAAAAATAGTGAAAGACACAAAGAAAGCTAGACTTATTTTGAAAAGTGAAGAATCCCATGAGGTTTGACAGTGGAAGTTGGTACTTCTCTTATTTTCAAAGAAGTACTTTCTCTGATTTTCAGGCTGGGATTCATGTCTGTGGAGAGAGCTGGCACCTGGGTGAAGCTGTACCTTTCTGCCTCTGCACAGCTGTGAGCCTGCTAGCCCTGCTCATGAAGAAAAGATGATAGATTTTTGTTGTTCTTGTTTTTCTTCCTCTTGCTTAATTGAGGCCAGGTATTAGTCTGGGCTGCTTGTTTAGATGCTCAGTTTAAGCACCCAATCATTAACTTATTTCTTCCTTAGAAGAAATCCAATGATATTAAAACCTATGCATTTGAAATAATGACTCAAGCATGACATTCTTAATTTCTCTGGGGGCCAGGGAGATTATTCAATGCATTTAAGGTTAAAAAAACTGTAACTTTCAAAACTGATTTGAAAATCCAAGTAAGCCAAGGGAAAAAAATCAAAAAGAATAAAAAATAACCAAATTTCTTTTTTTTTCCCCCTCAGGTTACTTGATAATAACATCCTATGAGGGATGCCTAGTGGTTTGCAATAATGATCTGGGGTCTCTTTCATGCTTGTTCCATTCATGAGAAGGACCATGGAAATTAATGGACCTAACCAACAGAAGTATAGGCACAGGATCAAGCATCTGATCAGCAGGATTTACTTCTCTTCTTTTTGGAGTGCGCAGGATTTTGGAGGGGGTGAGGTGCAGAGAGGAGGTAAATAGCAGAAGAGAAAATACCATAGGACTGGGAAGGTCATCTAAATAAATCATAACTAATGAGGCATCTGCTATTAAAAATAAATCATCATCACTTTGTCACTATCCAATTTCCCATTAAATTAGTTTCTAGACACAACATCAGGTCCAATCTTTTCCTATAAGCATTGATGCTTTATTACTGTAAAATGTGAGCACTGGAAGAATGAAAATGGTTGATGTGTATTAGTAACAAGGCTCAGTAATCACGCTGCTTGAAAAGGTGCTCCTCTTGGTGTTTTGCCATTTCGGCTGGTGTTCATGATATACAAAATACAAACTAGTTAACTCCTACCTCTGCACTTCTGACAAAGTAATGGATTCTTCACATAAGTAAATACTGGTTGACTTTTCAAAACTTGCATACACTGCTAGTAGAAAAACAATATTATAACAAAGACTGTCAATCCAAGAATTTCATTGCAATCTAACAATTCTATCTTAATTAAAATGTCTCCTTGGAGAGAGTAATTTTCCCTCAAAACGCTGCTCAGATGTGCTGGATGGCATTATCTTCCTAGTAATAATTTAAGAAAATGCTGTCAATATTATTGTCTTACCAGTTAATCTACTTTGCTTGTTCCCTTGTGTCTTTATTGCAGGTTTCTTATTTCATTTGGAGTTACATTTCACTGAACTATAAAAAAGAGCAATATAAAAGGTGAATTACTGAAACTGAATTACTATTCGGTTTTATCAGTTCCTTGTTTTTGTATGACCAACACATTAGTGGTTCCCTTTCTCAGTGGCTTACTTACAACAAGGCTTCCTCCAAATTTAAACCAGGCAAAACACGGGACAGGATTTGGTCCCATCATATGGTTAGGTTGTACTTTTATACTTAAGAGTGTCATTGTTAGCATGTAACAGTTGCAGGAACACTGAGGAAAGGGCAGTGCTTGAACAACTGTCCCAGGGCTGTCATATTAGATGGATAGTTGAGGGAGTGCTTCTGTCAGGACTCCCTGGCACTCCCTCTCTGAAATTACTGGTTTCAAAAGCCAGCCTTGGACAGCATGCAACTGTGTGCACAATAGATCATCCAGGTACAAGGAAACTCAGTGGGACTGGTACAGGCCAGAAATTGTGTTACAATTTAGTTGAGACTGGTTTCCATTGCCTCATAAACCTGCAACGTCAGCAGTGCCTGAATTTTCCATCTCGGGGGAAATGAATTTACATTGTACCTTACGCACAAAGGGTGATAACTCGACTGAGCAAATAGCTTTTGCCATTTCAGTGTAGCTGCTCACAAATGGGGCTGCTAAACCTTGCCATACCCCTATGGTCTGATTCACAATTGACTGTGACCTTTTAAGACCTTTTTTCATAGGCCTCAAGCCCATAGTCATCAGCCATCTGTACTTTATTCCCCAGGCACAGTTCAGCCCAATGAACTTCCAGGGATGAAGGTGATGGCTTCATTTCTTCTCTGCTTGTCTTACATCTTGTTCAGCATCTAAAAACACATCACAGCTTTAAGCTTATGAAAGCACAAGAAATTTGCCAGCTGCAGTCTAACACTTCATTTTCCCTGCATTCTCATTTTCTACAATTTCTCCACAGCATACAAGACACAAGCAGCACACCCCTCATTTTCCAGAACACTTTGCTTGACACAGCATAGGGAAACCTTGAGTATACTTTGGTGTTGCACTTTCAAAATACACGAGGCAACATTGGAAACTTTGGTGTGGGCTCAACCCATGTCATATGGACTGTTAAGAAAATGACCTCTTGGTTGGGGCTAAACATCAGTGAAGACCGAAATTTACAGATAATTTCTGTGATCCTGTTCTTCTAGTGTGGCTGAATGTCCCCTTTGACATTCCTGATTCCCATTTGCTCAGGTTCAAAGATGAAATCTACATTAGTGAGAAAGTTGATGCCATGGTTTGCAAGAAGCACGTGCTTCATTGCATTGATAAGACAATATCAAACTATTGTATGCAGTGTGTCAGCAAATTGCCTGGGAGAAGGATAGGCTATTCTATGTGAAAAGCAATTGTTACTCTGCAGCTTTAAGAGCCTTAAAACAGGATCATTATTTAGTTCTTTAAATAAGTCATTATGCTTAACAAACGCATAATTTACCAAATGGAATTTAAACTTTAAATTAAATAAAAGGAGTGAAATTTATTCTGAACAGACAGAGAGCATCTAGAAGCCAGTCATGCTCCAGAGCACCAGAAGACTGAGAAAGGCATTTCAGAAGAGAAGCAAAGTCCTCTTTCTTACAAAGTTGACTTCTGCTCACTCTTAGTGACAGATTTGGACAAGGCTCCCTTAAGGTAGATAATCCCAACACTGTGTTTTCAAAGGCATCTTCCACCTCTAACTGCTTATGTTGAGAGGAACCCAGCAACTTGAAGTGAGGTCTGCTTTTCTTGGCTCAGGACACACAGAATAATTTCTTGCCTGCATTGTACAAAATTCCTCCCCAAAACAGGCTGTTCCCTTGGAACTGGTGACACGGAGTTCATCAGGAGATGGAAGTCAGGACCTTTGCCAAGTTTCTTATTTGAACAATTGCATCACCATAAACGAAGACAAGAGTGAGTATATTACAACTTTTCATTAAAATTTCTAAAGCTTCTATTCAGAAAAGTCAACATATTTCACTTTGAGATGAGTCAGTGTTAACATGAATTTATCTGAGCTACTCAGGTGTCTTTAGGAAGCTGTGCTTGAAGTGTTGAATAGCTCTGTTCACTCAGGCTTCCTAGATGGACAATATTTTATGTGTTCTAGGTTGGGCCATGGTTTTAGTGCAATGTACAGCCTCAGGTGAGACCATGCACTGCCATGGGCCAGGTAGTCCCATACCCCAGCCTAGTCTGTATGAAGCCTCCTTGGTGTCATTGTCTTGGATTAACCAGTGAAAAGCAAATGTGTGGATTAGGTTTTCAGAGGAGGTAGAACAAATAATTTCAGAACACATTACAAATATGGGAAAAATACTATGTAGAGAGAGAAAACCAAAAGAGAATTGACTGATCTGTTATTGAAACAGAAGTGCAAAGCAGCAACTGAAGTTGTCGGAGAAAACTTCTACATGTTCAGAAGACACCTAACATACCTGTGCAGTGCTCATCCCTGTTTTACATGGACTGGCCCCCTAGGATGAGCATTTGCCCTCTAGTCCCCACCTCTTTTAGCTGCTGATTTGGACTGTATGAATGGAAGTTTAGTCTTGTGTAAAGCAACACTAGTGACACTCCAAGGCTGCAGGTTATTCAATGAGCCTGATACGTCAGTGGGAAAATGAATCAGTTTCTGTAAACCAGGGAAAATAAAGCACTTAGAAAACCTCTCTGTGAAATTTGGAAGATGACCCACTAAGTTTGATTTGCTTGTTTTGTGGTGCTCCCAGGGGCTTTGTTTTGTTTAGAGTTTGGTATTAAGTACTCTAATTGTGACTGTAGATGGGGGCCTTTTTAATTTCCATAATCTTCTCATGGGACTACAGCTGCTAATTTGGTGATTAATTATCCATATTACACACTGTTTATTTGACCATGCCTAGATTAATTTCCCTTTCCAAGCAAATCACATTCAGATATGAATTTGCATATCTTGATTACATTTTAATGCCTTGGCTATCATTGTTTCTTCCCTGGGTACCTCATGAGATTAGAGCAGGGTGCTCAAGCAGGGAATGATGGAATGTCTTAAATGACATTGTGTATCATTGGACAGACCATGCACATTATTCCATGTTAATGGAAGAATTGTTCCTTTTACCATCAGGGATGTTATGGTAACAAGACTGCAGATCCTTTGCTAGTTTTGTTACTTTAGGTGATTTGAAGAAAAGAGCTCATTTATGTTTAAAAATTTAAAAGATATTGATGTTCATAGATTTTCATCTACAGTCAAGCTTATCCAAAATTTTTCCGCCTTTATGGGAAGAATAAACATATGTAAAGCTTCTCCCTCATTTAACAATAGAAATCACTGGTATAGTATATGTATTTTGATAACAAGGTTGAGCACGCAACATGGAAAACCTTTGAATATATTCCAATAAAAAACAGAAAATTGATCTGTTCCTGACATGATTTTCTGAGACAAAATTTTGGAGGAATTGCATTCTAACACAGTTGGAATCTGTGCAAACAACAGGAAAAAATTATTTGCTTATTCATAAAAACTTTCCAAGGATCACTCTAGCATCCCGAGACAGCTAGGATATTCTCTTTATAAGGCAAGCTGCTTATCCTGGATAACTACAGGTTATATTTGGAATTTTGTGTGTCTCTTTTATCTACTTTTACAGCACATGCATTACAGAGGCACTACAGCTAAGTGTAGTCTTAAAAATAGAATAATATTTATTGTATAAAGCATGATTTTTTTTTATAGTTCTTATGATTAAAGAAAGTGTTCTCCTATGCACTTTTGTCTATTTTATCATAGCAATGATCTGTACACAACATAAATTACTAACTGCAGTACATCACTGTTGTAATGGTAATTAGTTCCACTGTTCTTTACCAGAAAATTCAGGCAAAAAAATACACTGAGATGTCCAAACTTGTGATTACGCACAGGTTCACTTGGGAAGGGAGAGGAATGTTAAATACATTAACTTATAGGGATCATTGACACTAATTCTATTTTATCTCTTCTAAGATCTCCTCCAACACTACTTGTATTCAGGAAAAGAATGCTAGCAAGTAAAAGCGTAACTGTTAAAACTTGATAAACCAAACATATCCCTATCTTTTAGAGGGGAGTTATTTGCGTGTTTAGAGCATTTTTTCACCATATGAAAGTCAATGACTCCTATCCACAGAACATTTCAAGAAGTATGTCAAAATATTGGGAGCCTGACCCTAGAAATGCGTTCCTGTTAAAATCAATTTGATTATTCATATGAGTGAAGATTTTCTTATGTGTTAGTACTTGCTGTAGCAGACCCTTGACCTTTGTCTTTACGGGAAGACAACACAGTTGTTGTGATTTCACAATATAAATAGACACTATTAAAAGACCCAAAGTAACGACATAGGCTTACTGGGATTAAAAACAAAGCATCATAAATGTTTATGGGTATCACAAATAAAGGGCAAATTCAAGTTCATGTGAGCTCTGCACATTTTTTGTTTGAAGTCCAAGTTCATGGGTTGCATCTCTCCTCATGAAATGCCTGCCAAGTCTTGTATGCATATTCCCCTACCAGTTTGATCCTCCTTTTAAAAACAAAACTGTGTTTTGTTGCACAATGAAGATGAAAACTGAACTAAACCAGAATTAATACTCCCTAAGGAATTAAAATCAGATTTGGAAATGGTATACAAACTTTTAATCATTATATTTTAGGTTAAAAGACTTTCAAAAGCCAAAGTAACATTTAAAAAAGGAGTGGGTGGGACACTACATCATGAAGCCCCAAACACAATAAACAAATCTGCTGGCAAACTCAATGCCTTTCTCTTTCCAAAACAGTGTTCTTTGTGTTATTGTCCTCAGTGAGGCATGAAGGGTTTGGATGAAAGTCTTGTCACATTGAAACCAACGTTAAAAACTATCAATTTTCAGCTAAAATGTCATCCTCTGTATTAAACTAACAGAACTAAGGGGGAAGAAAGCAGTGACCAAACAGGCCCATAGCACAGGAAGCAGAGCCTGCTGTGGGCTGCAGCCACCAGCTGGGGATGCTCTACTGGTCCCCAGGCTGGACCCTGCTGAACCATGGGTCACCTGGGTCCCTCCTGCTGCTGGCATGGCCCAGAGCCTTGCACAACCTACTCCAACCCTTCCTGGGGTCAGTGCTCCAAGCAGAAGCAGCTTGTCTGGGCAAGGGTGCTTTGCCAGCTTAGGAGGAGCAAACAGGGAGTTGGACCCTAATAAAGAGCTCTACTGAACTTGGGAGCCCTTGGGAAATTGTGCTAGAGGAGGCTCTGAATCTTTTCAGCTGACAGTCTCCCTCAAGCCCCCACATGAACTTGGGCTGGTCCTGGCCATGGGATGCACAAAGTGAGTGATGCAGTAATGTTCTGTGCTGCTATCTAACCTGATCCCCCTAGCTGAGAAGCTTCCCAGAAGAATCTTATTCACATTCTTTCCCTACCTGTAAAATGCTGAGAGAATTGCAATGGTAGAATTCACTATTAAGTCACACTAGATTAAAAACAAATGGGTCTGAGGGACACTCGGATATATGTTTTTCTGCCTGACTTCAAGAGATGAGTTTTACTCCCCATTCAGGTGTAACTCTCCAGGGGACCTGGCATCTTGAATTTGACCAAGCTATTCTCATGTGACAAAATTAGGAGGGAGTTCAGTAAGAAGGCAATGAAGAGAAAGGTCCATTGTTAAGGGGAAAAGTTGAAGAGGAAAAAATTCCCAAAAAAACAAACCACTCTACCAAACAATTCAAATGTTTGTTTGAGATATCCTGCATGGAGCCAGTGAATATTGCTCTTTCTGGGGTTATAGATCGGGTGTGTATTTATTACTTGGATGTGTTCCTTAGCACTATGTTTCTTCTAATAACAAAAAGGAATATTATAGAAATTACTGTACATAGAAGAAATTAGGCAAGTTTTTCCAAGTGCCCTGGAACTTTTCATTACCTCTCATGGACTAGGTTGGAAATACTCCTACTGTATTTTTAAGACATGCAGTAAGTTTACCTGCCTCTAGTACAGGTACAAGGGGGCTACCTTTGAGTCTAACTACTGCTATTTACAAATCAGCATAATGATAAGCATTAAAAGTGAAAGGCACTTCGGTGAAATTCTGTCAACATTTAATATGCAGTCTTGTGGTTTTTCTTTTCATTATTTTTTGTATATTTTACTTGGAAAAAATTCTCTATACTGCTGTTCTGATTATACTCATATACAACACATGAAATCTTGTTTTACCTCAGCCCACTTAAGAAAAACTTTGATAGACATCTTTAAAGTCTCTACATGTGTTTAAATGTTAATGTTTCTGTATGAGAAAGACCACTTTTGGGTGATAGCTTCTATCAATTGCAACTGTCCACAACTTTCTTGTGTGTTGTGGGTTCTTCCACTTTTTAAAGCAATAGCTCTATGTCTAATAAAGTGTTCCTTCGAACTAGCACATCCCCTTCTAACCCTTGTAAGTAGTTGTCTCTTGTGAATTAGCTCAGACATATTTCAGCAATTTTGTCATGGCAAGTGACTCTACTAAGGAATGGAAAATGTGTAAAAACACGTGGATACCATCCTTTGTTAAAGTTCAGGTTGTTGGAATCAACTGACATTTGGTATGAATTAACCTTTTGAACAGTTATTCACAAATAGCAAATCACAGAATCCCAGAAAAGATAAGGTTGGAAGGGATCACAGGTGGTCATCTGGTCCGACCTCCCTCAAGCAGTGTCATCCTAGAGCACATGGCACAAGATTGTGTTCAGACAGTTCTTAAATAGCTCCAGTGAGAGAGAGAGACTCCACAACCCATCTGGGCCGCCTGTTCCAGTGCTCAGTCGCCTGCACAGTGAAGAAGTTCTTCCTCATGTTCACATGAAACTTCCTGTGCATCTGTTTCTGCCCATTGCCTCTTGTCCTTTTGCTTGGCACCACTGAGCAGGGGCTGGAAATATCCTGTGGGCACTCTCCCTTCAGACACACGGACACTGATGATGTCCCCTCTCAGTCGTCTCTTCTCGAGGCTGAACCAACCCAGCTGCTTCAGTCTTGCCTTGTAAGAGAGAAGCTCCAGTCCCTTTGGATGCTCTGCTGGACCCTCTCCAGGAGCTCCATGTCTTTCTCTTGTCCTGAGGAGCCCAGAACTGGACACAGCACTCCAGATGTGCATCTCCAGGGCTGAGCAGAGGGGCAGAACCTCTCCCCTCGACCTGCTGGAATGCTATTCCTAATGCACCCCTTGTTACCATTGGCTTTCTCGGCCACAAGGGTGCTGCTGGCTCATGGACAGGTTGTTGTCCACCAGGACACCCAGGTCTTTTCATTTCTGAGTCATTCCCAACATGAGGAAGATACTACATATTTTAATTACATTTGCATATTATTCATTGGATTAAAATATGCAGTTATTTGATACTAGCAAAACCAATTTTTTTAATGTTTAACATTTGTGACTTGCATTCCTAAAAATCAAGTTAGTCCTTAATAAGAATGTGTTTACAGGATATTTTTATACAAAGTTTATGAAAGAAAACAAAGCTGGTTGGATGGTAAAAGTAAATAAATATAGTATAATGAATAACAGCAGCAAGGTTGTTTTATGCCTGCACTTGGAACAATGCCACTAGTAAAAACAAGAGTCTGGGAGATTTATGGAAAACAGCCCTTCAGAAAAAAAAGTCAATGGAGCCAAAACTGAGTGCATGGGTTGTTCACCGCAGTAGATTAAAAGGAATGTCTGTCTAAGAGTTGATAAGTGCCTGTAGGATTATTCAGCATCCGTCTTCATCTCTCTCTTAATCAGGGTGAAATTAAATCTGGTGCTAATCAGTATAAGACCCCACTGGATCATGAGCTATCAGCTGAGCAATGGACATGACCTGACAAGCCTTCCTAGGGAAGAAATATTCCCTGAACTCTGCGACCAAACTCCTATCGACCAAACCAGGGTCAGAGTTGCAGATGATGTAGTCTCCTCTGCCTTCCTTTGCTCCTTCTGATTGAGGTGATGTTGAGCAGCACTGTGACCTCATCATTGATGAAGGGGGCTATGAGATGTGTGTGTACCAAGCCTTTCTTTCTGACATCTTCCTAGCTCTTTCTGAGTCACTAAACCTCAGAGAAGTGCTGTACACTGATATAAAACTGTATACATGTGTTAATTTAGAAACTTACCTTTAAATTTACCTTTCCTTGAAAGCCACTCTTGGGTAACCTGCCATGGTCCATCAGCCCGATGGGCTTCCCATGCAGGAAGAGACCTCTCGGTCAAGCAAGAAAGCCCAGGTTGCAGGGGGTGAGAAACTTTTCCTCTCCCCTGCCCTTGCTGCTGGCTCCTGGAGAGATCCCGTGGGGACCGAATCCCACCAGCCTGGGCAAAGCCAGGGCAAAGCCCTGGCTGGTGCCCCAGGAGATGCCAAGCTCCTCCCTTCAGAGTGCAATCTGGGTGCCGTAGGCGAGGCTTTTCTGGCACCCACCTGGCTGTGGAGGACATGACCTGGGACCAACCACCCGTAAGTCTCAGACTGCCCAGGATAGCCCTGGTCTTGGGATTTTACTGCAATGAAGATGAGGAGGCTTTTTATTCCCCTAGCTTCCCCTTCCACCAAACCTGATGATCTGGAGACAGCTTGAGTGCTGTAGCAAGCGGCTGATGAACTGAAGATAATTGCTCTAGACCTTTCAAATCTACACTTGCCTGCCCACGGGTAAACTCCCTGCATTATTCTGCCACAAACAGTCCTGCTTTGGAAATCCACTGAAGGTGGATGAGAAGTGTGGGAATGATTTTAAAAGCCTGCTGATAACCTGTGGACCACAACCATGAAAACATGGTTCCTCCCACTGTTACAGGAATTTCCCTATTAATTTTGTCAAAAGATTCATATATCTCTCAAATCTAGTGGCATATTTCCCCTGAACTGTTGCTCCACCAAATTAGTAAACGTTTCTGCACAAGCATTCTGATGCTGATTCAGCAAGTAATTAGCCAGCTAGCTCAAGGTCTTCTAAATCAAGAACTTTGTGCTGATGGAAGAGTATTATGATGCCTGAGTTAATTTTAACCTACAGTACACATCTGCATTTCTTTCATACTTGAGCTGATGCCCTGAGAGGATGACCTGGAACAGAGACTAGACAGAGATAAGAGAATAAAGTAGGTACTTATTAAAAGGCCTTAAAAGGATACACCTTGGGCAGTACAAGAGCCTGGCCAGGGCTACACCCAAGATGGACCCAAAATGGTCACAAAAATAGACAAATGGTCATGAGGTCTGACATTTTTATAAATTTTGGTCCATTTGCATATTGGAGTTAATTGTCCAGTTATTGCTTCAGGTTATGAAGTCCCATCCTCCTTGTCTTCTTCAGTTCCCCATTGTTTATACCTTTTGGCCTGAAGGTGGTTGTCCTTGGTCTCAAGCTGGAAAAGGATTGTTTTGTCTACCTACCCTGTGAAGGGAACCTACTAACACTTAATATGAAGCTCAGAGCTACACCCTTAGGCAGCACAGAATCTGGAAAATATGAAAGCTAAAACTAAAGGCATCTTCTCAAGCCTAAAAGACATCAGTTTTTATCTTCTTGAGGCAGAGAAATAAGTGTTCATATGTAGTGAAGGTCCACCCTGATACGGCCTGAATGATCTTCATGTTTTGTAAATTACATAATCGGTGAAACCGGCTCTAGTGTAAGAGATCCCTTGCTGAAAGGTGCCAAACATTGACCTTGGGCATATACAGTAGCAGTGCAAGGAAAATTGAATACTAGAATTTGGGAATAAATTAACAGTTTACACCATAACAAAAGGGGTCAACAGAAGTTAGAAAGAGACAGAAAATTATTTTGATTTAAATATGGAAATCAAATTATTGTATGAACCATGCTAGAAGAGAAACTTTTTCTAGATAAGTAAATAACCTTTCTGTCACATCTCCTGAAGTATAAAAATACTGCATAATGTAGCTGGTATGTTGTTCCTTTAAATTTCTCTAGAACAATGCTGTACTTCCAAATAGGGACAGTGATCTCTTTACTAGAAGACATCACTGCTGTAGCACAGAGAGATCACTCTCTTGGCAAGCCAGGCATGGTTTTCATTCAGCCTGCCCCATAAACCAAATTGACATGGGTTTAAATGCAGAGTGAATTAGAATCATGCTTTGGTCAGAGGGTTCAGAGCTGCCTTTGGTGCTTCCTTAACCTGCCTCAGCAATGTGTGTGCCAGGCATGAGAGCATGGCTTATGCTCTTCACTATGTTCTATTTAATGCAGTGAATGCCAGAAGTTAAACTGGTCAAAACCGGAACTGGGGTGGTTTTTTTGTATGTGTTTATTTTTTTTAAATATAATTTGGAATAATCTCCAACTTTCATGTTTTATTTTTTAACCCTTTCCACTCCTTCCTTGACATTTCAGAATTTAAAATTAAGTGGAATCTGAAACAATATGAAGAAAATTCTCTTCAAAATAGTCTTTGGAAACATTTGTTTTCATGGAACAGTAAATAGGAACCATCTTTCTCCTACCTTTATAATAATTAACATTCCTTGATGGGTGAATCGATGTGAGTAAAATGCTTTTGTTTGTCTCAAGGCAGCCCACTCCAAAGCTGTAAGTAATGTTCCATGGGAAATTTACCCGTCTGTCATGCTAGCTGACAGATTCAGGTGTCAAGAATCTGAATTGTTTAGATAATATTAAATCAAACAACTTGGGGACAAATCCAAAACACACTTATTAACAAAATAATATGTTTAAATAAAAAAATTATTCATAAGAGTCACACATGAAGTCTGATGAATAGAAGGGATGATGTTATTTCCCTACAAAGCACCTGGAGCCTAATCTTGTTTTAAAATACAGATATGTCTCATAGTATCCTGCTATGTCATAAATTGGATTTCTGATGCTTTTTGCACATGGTTGTGGACAGTGTGTAGGGAGGAGAGTAACTGTTATGAGACAATCTTCCTTTGACAATGCTTAGTATTCAATCTAGGCACTCCTAGAATAAAAAATGTGGAGCCAGTATTTAATTACTGTGACTAAAATGATGTATTTCATCAGCTGTAAATAAAATTAATCACATTTCTTATGATGAAATATGAAGCAAATACTTACTTTTGATTTTGAAAATGCCAGAAAATTAGAGTCCTTTTATATTATGATTAATTGATTCAGAATGGTTCTTGTTGGCTAATTTTGTGCTTAATAAGAGTTCATTCATTCAATTGTTATCCATTTTCTTTTCATAGAAACCATAGTGGTCTCAGGTGAAAATTTAAACTGTGTTTTATAAAATATAGATCTTTAGAAAAAAAAGTTATATTTCCAAAATTTATGAACACCCTATAGAACAATGCAGTTTCAAAGAATTGAGATCGATTTGTGTTTCAAAAAGAAAAAGCTGTTCCAACGAATTTGTATTTTTGCCTAACTAAAGAATCAGAGAAATAATCAGAATAGTTTAATCTAGACAGGCAATGTCTCTGTAAGTCTGTATGTCAGCCTGAAATACGTCACACAGATACACAGTACCCATCCTATGCCCTGCTTCTGGTAGTTATCAGGAAATTATAGTGATTAATTATGAGAGGTACACCTGAACTTGTTAGGACCTGTGGGCATTGGCAGGAATTGTGTTTACGTTTTTGCATATTTCATCTTGTCAAACTGCATTAGGACATAATCTGCCATGGTAGCTTATCCTTTATGACAATTGACAGGATCACACTGTGACACAATGCACATGGAACTGTGACACACAATATACCAAACATGACAGCAAAGCTGGACTTTGGGAAAATTAAAGCAAACATGTTTCTTGAAAAATGTACATGGAAACACACTGTGATTAGTAATTTGCATTAAACAGAAACTCATCATCTTCCTCAATAGCTGCAAGGCTCCTCAAAGGGATACTGTCCTGCTCTTGCAAACTCACAACTGTATCTTGTCTCTCATGACTGGGCAGGGAGCAGGAAGAGATGTAAGTCTCACAAATTTTGGCAAGAGCTGCAAATACTCCTAACCCTTAGCTGATCAGTTATCATGTAATGTCCTTTGCCTTGTATGTAAATTGATCTTGCTAGTATATGAAAACTGATGTAATATGCAAGATCTACTTTACCTCGTTACTAAGCTGGGCAGCGATCTCACTGCTCTGTGTCTGTTCCTGGTCCACCCCAGGTGCCCTGCAGAGTACTCAGGCATCCATCTGCACTCCCTCTTATCCATTCCACACAAGGAACACTGCTTGATATGCATAAATTTTCATTGTGATACATCTGGTTACTGTTGTTTATAGCTGATGAAATGGGTACTTTTATTCACAGTAATTAAATATGAGCTCAATCCTTTTCTGTGAGCCTTTAAGCTGTTTAAAAGCTGTTTAAAAGAGGTCATCTCACAGCAGTGCCTGCTTCAGCCTCTAACACTATTTATCACACTCAAGGCCAAACTTTTCAGAAGTGGATTAACTTTGTTCTTGCACTGTACCATCCCTACATGTGGATGCACTACTCCTCTCAGATCTGCTGAGCTGCAATCACTTACTACAGGAAGGAAGGACTTGTTTACCCTGTCCTTGCTCCTTTCTCCAGCCTCAGTGGGAAGCGATGCAAGCCCACACCCTGAGCTTTGACTTTCTGGAGGCAGCAGAAGCAACATGATCCCCTTTTCCTCTCCTGTCTCACTGTGCCCACAGTGTGCTTACCCTAGCTGAGAAACCCTCCTCCAGGAGATCAATTTTTGCAAATGGAATAATTCTGTGGCAGATGGAAATCGTATGTTCAAAACAGCATCCCACACCCATTGGTAATGATCCTTTTACCTGTGTGAATTCATTATTTCTATACAGTATTGACTCATGACATAATCCAAGGTTATCTTTAAGGATGAGATGAAGCTGCCAGGCATAATGCATTGATTGATGGAGATAGAGTGTCAACAAATGAATATATGATCTGCTCAAATTAAAAGAAAATTCAATTCACAGGCTGAAACAACATTTAGATGGCACTAAGTATGAAATAGAAACCAACAAGTCGGTCAATTCAGCAGTGAGAAATGTGTCCTATCTCTGGCTTTTCTGGCTTTTGTAAGTTTATTCTATAGATGTAGTTATTTACCTACAGTTATTATGTAGGGTCTCATTTTTTTTGTTTGTGACACAGTGTTTAAAAAAAATGTCTTTTTTAACATAGACTCTACAAAAACATTCCTTCTCATAAATACAACTCATTGCATTTAACATACTCCTGAATCATAAATGTACCTATGGATGTTTTTTCTATGTATTATTTATATTTTGGTATGAACTCATTACAAAACAAGAAAAAATAAGGAAGGCCTTTTGCAGAACATAACTCTGCATAATATTTTGGTAACCAAGGATGCTTTGTTAGTCCTTTTGTATATACATAGATCAAACAATCACCCTACCAGTCTACTCACAGAAACAGTGTTTTGGTTTCAGAGAGCCCATTATCATTGAATCATAGAATCATAAAATGGCCTAAGTCAGAAGGGAGCCTAAAAATCAACTACTTTAACCCTCCTGCTGTGGGCAGAGACACAATTTTCTCTAGACTAGGTTGCTCAGAGCCTCATCCAACCTGGCCTTGGACACTTCCAGAGATGTGGAATCCATAACTTCTCTGGACAGCCTATTCCAATGCCTCACCTCACCTTTGTTGCCCATGGACACTGGTTTGGTGTATTGGCTTGGTCCCTTTCTCTGTTTTTTAAAAATACTTGTCATGCAATAATATTACTGGACTCAAGGTCAATGCCAGAACTCTGGGCTTGTCTCTGCACCCTATTCTGAGACTACTGTTGGACAGAAGGGTAGAATTCCCAGCAATATAAAGACATACCACACCAGAATTCCAGTAACTGAATTTTCAGAATGCACTGGGTTGTGATTTTATGTTAGTTATTGCATCTTTACTGTGAAAAATTGCATCTCATTTTCTCAATTTTTATCCCTTGGACTTCTGCTGAATGTAAGCTGCATTAGATACACAGTGGCCTTTAAGTGAGGTCACAGATGTCCCATCTTAGGCCTTGGAAGTCTTCATAGGTCAAGGAAGAAGGTCCTCACCCAAGTCAGTTATTCCTGAACATGTTAAATAAAGCGTGACCATTCAGAGAAGACAGTGATGGAAGAAATATCTGACACTTTTGAATAAACATTCACCAGTAATGAAGAAGCTGAAGTAGAAGATTTGGGGGTTCTTTGATATCCATATGGACATTTGTTTCCCTGTTTCAATTCAAAATTTCCTTGCTCTCAAAGAAACAAATCCTTGAATATATATATTTCTCCAAATTATTATATGTTGATTAAATTGATTTTATGATTGAAAAATGCATCTATTGTATAATAATAAGTACTAATACTAATATTATTACTACTATTTTTTTTACATCCTTATAAAAGTGTCTAGAGACACTTTTGGGAAAGAAGTGGATGCCTCTAAGTGTTTATGCATGTTATGCTAACAACCTTTCTGTCTGCTCTTACCCAGTTTAGCAGCATTTTTACTTTAAAGGGCAACTGTAACACTGCCATGAAAAATAATATCAGTACTAATAAATCAATCTTTTTGTTAACTCCACTGTACAAGTCAGCACACTCAAATTACAGCTGGAGCACAAGATACTTGAGTCTGACCTTATTATTCTTGATAGAGTTAGGGTCCTCTTAGAGTTAAAAGACATTCAAATTCATTCCCTTAGGGATTTAGACACACCCTCGAAAAAGATTCCAAACGAATACTGACCTATGCAGTACTTTATTTTAAATAATTTGTTCTGAATCTGCTTTTTGTGTTGCTCCATATGAAAAATGTGTTAATGCACTAAAATTGCTGCATAGCTGCAGGAAAAATACACTCGAAGGTGACATTGAAAAGCAAAACCAAAAGAAAGGGGGATTTGAAGTGATAGGCAAAGCTAGAATAGCAAATATCTTGTTCAGAACCTGGTATTTCATGTATGGCGATTAGTTTCACAAGGGATGATTCAGTGGGAGAACTTAAATCAAGACTGGAACCCTGTGACACCAAATGCCACAAGGCATGGACATGAAACACAGCTCCCACCTTAAACAACTTCCCATAGAGCTAACAAGTAAAAGTAGAGTGGAAGGAAGAAAGGAAGCAAAACCAAGGCAGGACTAGTACATTTTATGCTAATTCAACTCTTATGGCTGCTGTCCAAGGATTTGTCAAATCCATGTATATAAGTTGTCTCCTTGGTTTTGTTTGGTTTTGCTTTGGAAGCCAAAATTGGCAAATTCCAAGAGACCTAGCTTACATCTGTTAATAACATCCAGCTGTATTTCTTTTAAATGTCTCATCTTTTCTGAGAAGTGAAGCACCCAGCTCCCAACATTTCCGAGCAAGGTAGCCTTCACAGACCTTTCAGAAGGATGATCACCTTGGTGTTTGTGGAGCTGTTGTAGCAATTACCTGATTTAAAAGAAGGTAGAAAACTTCATATGCTGAAATGATCACTGGAACATGCCCTGGCACACCTACCTACTGCCAGCTTCATCAAACTGGAGCCACAACACTGCAATGCTACCACAAAACTTAGTGATGATCTTCCTAGGTTGTGTTTGGACCCTGTGGTGGGGCTTACACAAAATAACGACAGATACTGAAAACCTACAGTGCTCAATAGGCCAGCATGAAAAACAAATTGTGGAAAAGGGGCACTCGAAGGGGCACTTTTTATCTCAGTCATATGTGGAAGTCCAAAATTGGTGAGATGAATTTCCATTTTACAGCAAACTCTATGTGCATCTCAAAATCAGTCACTCCTTTCAGAAAACTAGCCCAGCTACCACTCCTGTGAACATTAACCCAAGCTTGCTGCCCACTGGGTGACAAGAGTGCCCGAGTCTCCCTTGTGAACCTACTGGAAGGGGATTTAAATCATGCAAGTGCTAATTTAATAATGATTCTATAAATAGATAGTGCATTACTCTTTTGAAGCAATTCAGTACAGTACAAATCTAGGTCAGAAGCATCTTAAATGAACTGTACCATTCTTGAAACAGAAACCTTCATTTTTCAGCTAATGAACAGTAGGTTGTATGTTAGAGGGTTTTTTAGATAATTGGCAAAATACTCACAATTGTCCCCCTTTTAGATACATAATATGCACCTCGTGATTGCTGTGACCAAGAAGACCCCTTTTAAGGAGTAAGGGGAAAATCAGCAGCACATTCATCCCAAACTTCTTTGCTTCAGTTGCAAGCTAATTATGTATGTGTCACTGACTTCACATATTCACCACAGAGAATAAAGGCAATTAAAAGCTTCTTACGCCAGAGATACTTGTAGCTATAAAGAGGATGTTGTGACCAATATGTGGTAATGAGACCTGTGCTGCTAAGGTGGAGGATTTTAACAAAGCAAAAGGATTAAAAGTCCATGCATGCTTTGAGTGAGAGGACAAAGAGCCAGAACGACGCAGGATGGTTTGGCTTTAGGATTTTTCAGGACAGAGTGGGAGTGCTGTCATGGGCAGGGGGCTCTGCAGCTGCATGTGAGTAGATGGCACTGGTGGGTGAGGGAGTTACAGGCACCCTTCTGTCCTGCTATCACATTTTTGGTCACTGTGACACACACTTTTTACCGTTTTGGCATCTGTGGAGAACAGAGAATCATACCAAGGCTCCCAGTGGAGTCAATCATACCACTGACCCTGTGGAAGTGGGACCCAGAGGAGACACCCTGAGCCTCAGAGCAGGAGGATGCCTTGAGCCACTCCACAGGAGCCACTGCTGAGGCTTGTACCCTGTGTTAGCTGGGCATTCTCAAACAGGCCCACCCACCATGGGGCAAGGATGGCCAGAGACCCAGCCTGGAGGGGTTTCCAAACAGACATCTCCCAACTCCCTTCTGGTTAACCAAGACAGGTTCACCCATCCTGTCATACTCTTCAACCGTGTAATTAATGTTACAGTCCTGGGAGAAGGTATCAGAGGCTGGAGTTCCCCTTTCAAGCATAATGCCCTAACTGTCCTCTTTGTTGGTTTGCCAGATCACTGACTGGGCACACGCATGAAATATTTGGAAAACTGGCTTAAATCTCCTGGGCGGACAAAAGAGTGTAGGCCTTAGGACATCCATGTGCTGAAAAGCTAATTTAACAATATGCCTACTAGACAGAGAGTGATCATCACCACACTCTTCTTTGGCTCTATCTTAAAGGCAAGGGGAATCAGAGCTTAATTTTTGGCATGGAATCCAGCCCACAAATCTGCAGTTCACCCCAGTATCATCTACAGGGTGGAGCAGTTGGACATGGAATCCCACACGCTGGATTGATTAGACTGATCTAGCACATTATGGTTGCTTATGGTTGCAGGTGATCCAGCTGCATCCACCTGGCAAAAAAAATATCCCAGCAATTCAGGCTAACACAAAAGGAAACCCTTTTCAAGACTGCAGCTCTGGACTGGTGCACATTTTAGAATTGGCTCAAAGTCAACAAGTAACATGTGAAGTCCTGATTTGTATCCCATTATAGCCAGCTCCCAGCAACAAAATTCTCACTAGCATTGACTAGAAAAGGTTGCAGCTCTCAGTATTGTTGCTTATTTCAGAGCTGTAATGCCATGGACAGCCTTGCCTTGTAATCTCATACGGGGGAAAACACATTTATGCTGAGGCACCAACAGTAGAAGTGCCTGCTGGACAGGCCAATATTTTCCAAACCATGCTTGCTTAAAGCATAAATAAATGACAAATAAAATCAACGGATCCCTTTGTTGTGTAAAACTGGAATAGAAGAGAAAGCAGCCCAATTGATCACTGTTATGTTTGGTCTCTCTGGAGTCATTATGCCTGAGGAAAAAGAGAAAAACCCTATCAAAGCCAGAGTTGTATAATGCCCTTCGGGTGATGCTGCTTACAAAGAAAGATATGAATCACTGTTGTTTTTCTACCTGTGAGTTGGGCCATTACCCTTAAAACCTTGTAGAACAAATAAATGCCACTTTTGTTTCCAAAACCAACCTAATTTAACAGAGAGCTAACATTTGTTTTATTGCATGATAAAAGAAGCCAAGAAGGATGAATAAAAAGGGAAGAGGGAAAATGTGAGTTTGAAGAAACAGATAGGAAGAAATAGTTAATACTCCTGAAAGAGTGCTTTGGTTCTTAAAGGATAAAGGTGGGAATGAGTATTTTTCTTTTGTTTATTGGCATAATCCCATGAAAAAGCAAGTACTCAAAATAGTACTGTCCTATCTTTAGAGACGTATTTCATTTTGCCTTCTATGGAAAAGCTGAACAGAAGGGGAGGATCCTGGCTGCTATCATTGAAGCTGTTTCAGTCAGAGTGAATAAAATGCACAGCTGTCAGAAAAGATACCAAGTGCAAAGTCCAAATATTAATTTTCTCATTAAAATGGGGCTTTATTGCTAGTGGATGCAAATAGGCTGTAAGATTAATTTCTTCCTGCATTGAGAAACTAAGAAGGGAAAATATCATTCTGGTATCAGTCAATATAAATAAAGATTCAATCCCACCACCACAGAAAATGCAATGGTGCTGGTCCGAAGTTCACTGGGGCCAATTTTGAAAAATTCTTGGTAGAATCCCTAGGAGAAATGCCATAATTGCAGAGAATTCCTCAGAAAAATAGACTAGTCACAATATTTTTAATATCTTTATCCTTCATGTTTGCAGAATTTATAGTAAAAATACAGATGGTAGTCAAGATTTTTAGAGAAGCCTTTACAACCATAGAAATACGTGATTGATGCAAAATACAAAACCAACAAAGACCCTATTGCTGTTTAAATGGTCAAATCTGGCCAAGCTATTTTAAGGTTAATATCTGATTTTAGTGTACAATAAGCCCAGCAGGGGTGAGCTTTACATGGTTGTGAAGTGAATTGCATGGCTGAACTATTGGCCTTCCCCACAGGGACGAGAAGTCAAGGACTGCTCCTTTCATTGGCCACATGCAGAATGGGACAGAGGTGTCTCTGAGTTATCTTGCATTTAACAACCAGCTGCTAGCTGAGAATACAGAATTAGATGCCTGCAATCATTAAAAAAAGGAGAATTAGGTGACTCAGAAGAGCAATCCAATCAAACCCACATACCGCGCTGCCTAGGGCTAGGGAGTAAGAATAACTCTTCAGGCACACACCTGGGACGTGTGTCTGAAACTGCTCCTTTTCTTTCAGTCTGCTCAGCCTCCACGAAGCAGCTCTGTTCAGGGACAGCAGCACAACTTCTCCAGATGGACACCCAGAGTTTCCTTCAGGAATTGAGTGCTTTCACTGAGACTTTCCTCTGGCAGTAGCTCGCTTCCACTCACAGCTGGGGTGTGGGCTACAACAAATCCTTGTGATGACAGCACAGTCACAGGATGTGCACCCCACACAAACCCTGGAGAGGTGCAGTTCAGGAGCCAAACCCTTTTCTTGTAGTCAAAACTCACTCATATTTTTCCTCAGTAAAGACACAGACAATAACAATATTAGCTTGTCAGCCTGGAGTAAAGTAGTAAAGCATTACAGTCCTTCCTCAACTCCCTCACCTCCACTCTCAGGTTAGATTATACTTTTTCCTGCCAAAGTCACCTGGACATTGCCCTCAGCTTTTCTATTGTCCTCTATTTTCATCCTTTCCTGCCTAATACTGAACCACAGAGTGTGTTACACTGTCTTCTCTGATAGATTCACAATTTTGTCCCAGCACAGCACTGCACCTTGTGCAAAACTTGGCCATGGAGGACCTCACCTGGGGCTAGAACTTCCCTGCTGGACCTATCCTGTCTATAAAAAACCAGTGAGGTGACCCAAACACAAGAGCATTTTAATTTAATTCTATATTGAAACATGTCTGAAAGGTAAAGAAAGCCTTGCAATTGCAAGCAACTAGCCTGACATTTTTGGATTAAATATCTGTATGGAAGCTATGTCAAGACCCCCCCCAAGAGCTCCCATTTGAGGTCTTGTATAATAAGGGTAAAGTTTAAGCCACCCCAAAGCATTCTCAGGGTTTGTTGAGTACCACAGATGTTCCCACCGAGGTTGGTTGGCCTTAGTTGAAAGAGAAACTGCTGCTACCCTCCTGCAACCCAGCTCCCAAGTGATGGCAGCAGCTGGGCTTAGTTAAAACTGTTACAAAGCAAAAACCGTCTTCTGGCTCTGCTGTGCAAAAGTTTTTTTTCTAAATATTATTTCCACTACTTATTTAATTCTACGAAAAGGGCAAAACATTCTCTAGAGAATAATGCTTTGGCTCAGTCACTAAGTAAAATGTTTTGAGTATTGGTGGTCTATTTTAAGTGAGCTTTATTATCTAGCTCTTCATTTATTAAATCTGTAGGTTTTGCTTTATTTGTTTATATTTATTTTTTGTGAAAAAGGAATAAATGCTTCTATAATTCACAGACTTAAAAGTAATTTATATAACACTATTACTTATTTTGAAGCCTACTTCATGGTATATAAAAAAGCCTCTTCAAGGTTTTGGAAAGTTGCAAAAAGAAAATCAAAGTCTCATTGGAAGATCCATTTGCAGTTAAGACCAACTTAAAAGCTCTGTGTTGTGAAGACAGGTTTCTACTTACTTCAGGTTTATTTAGAGTTTTAACAGTCTGTTCCCTACATCTTGTATTTGTCCTAAGTTGTGGGTTTCACTTGATGAAAAGTCCCAGCATGTACTATCACAATTTTGGATCAGCTTTCTTCACATTGAGGTGGAGCAGAGTTATGGCTAACAAGCTACATGTTCCTCACCTGGGATAATTTTTCAGCAGTCCACAGGCATCAAAGGAACTGTGGGTATGGGACGCTCACATGTGTTTTCACTAACAACACATTTAAACCACACAAAGTATGTTTATAGCCTACAGAAGACCTTGGATCAAGCTTCTCTCCTTGATAACATTTCTAGTCTTAACAGGAAGAAACCCACCATCCCGAGTTTAACACAGGTGGATGTTCAAATTAGTAATTTCATGTGTTGCAGAATTTTATTTTAGGTCTCTCAATTCCTGTTTAGGTTTGGTTAAACTTAGACACAGACTGACAATAGGGGACATAACTCAAAAATTCAGAGCAGAAGGTATTTGTTATGTCTTGGTGGACCAGACTGGAAAACCCCAAGAAAACATTTTACTGGTTTGAGAACAAGCTGAGGAAATTATCTGTATGTAGATTGTATATCTCCCTGTCCCTTCAGGGAAGGAAAGGAGGCAGCATGTGAAAGAAAGACACCTCTAGAAAAAGGAAAAAGGGCCCAGAAAAGGGTAAATAATTTGTTTCATATATAATCTGTGTCCGTGACCTTTTCCATTTCTCCATGCTCGCTTTATCTTTTGACCATCAAATAGTATCTGACAATAGCAGCAGGTTATTATAGCTGTTTAAAAGCACTAATAAGTTCAGATATTGTACTTTCTATTGACATTTAGCCAGGAAATTGCAGAATGGAGAATGACATAGTCCAAAAGCACTAACACATGGTATTGAAAAAAGCACTGAACACATACTGAAAAATCAATCTATTGCTTTAGTGACTGATGCCTTCTTATTTTGCAGTTTTCACTGTCCTCAAATGTGCTAATTACATCAGTTATTTCTTGCTGTGCTGAATGGTTTTGTCGCTTCATAAATCATCATCAAACATTAAAAAAGTCTCACCCATATGATGAATAAGCAATAAAATGCTTTAAGTTCAAACGGGAAACATTAAAGACTGAGAATTTCTCTTGATTTTCCCCACAGTTCCTGTAACAGATGCACATCCTAATGAGGAGTTGAAGAACTGGTAAAACCATTGGCTCCCAGATACTGAAGGTCTCAACAGCAGAAGAAACTGAAATCAGCACCACCAGAATTGTCACACACCTGGTGCCTGAATGCTGTATGCCAGGTCCCCCCCAAAATAATTAACTTGATTTCAAACAGCACTGATAAATGCAATCAAAAGTATATTTGAACATCTGGATCTTTCACTTGTGTTTCCCTGGGTGGATTCACTCTCATCGATCTGTGCTGTCGCACATTTACAGGACTTGAAGTACAGAGGCTTTTAAAGAGCTACTCGTTATCACAAGATTCACAGTACAGTTATGAGAGCTAGCAGCCTTGGATCCTCATGTTTCCCCCACAGCTGAATAATTACCTTGCTCTGTGATTCTGAATAAGTAATTTTCTGTACAGCAAAGGATGAATTAATATTAAATACAGAATATCCAGGAGTGGTGACTCTGAAAAGTCATATCAAGCAAATAAAAAAAAAAAGAGAGAATGAGTCAGAAATCTCAACATCAGAGAAAATAACTCATTCAGATTCAGCCTAAAAAAACAGAAAAGCTATTTCTGCTAGTTGGATTTTTTGAATTTACAGGTAAATGTGTGCCATTTTACTTCTGGACTAAAGGCATTAAAGCTGGAACAAAGTCCCAATAAAGACAACAGGCGAGAAAAAAGAAATACTACCCAACTGTTCAGGAAAGGAAAAGAAAAAAATGTACTGTAATTAGTGTCAAGAGAGATACTTGATATTAAATGCAAATAATTTCTCTGTATTTATCAGGTTTTTCCAGGACTGAAGCAAATATTTATGTCCTATAGATTAAGGATATTTTTTACCATTTAAGACAGAAATTTCTGTCAAGTATCTATCATTCTGCAATCAAACCCTTTTAAAACTAAAGCAGCAGATGTGCTCCATCAGTCAAGCTTCTTACAAACTGCAATACCCTTTCTAGAATAAAGCTGAAAAAAGATTTAAGAGCAGTTGAAAAGTACCATTTTACTTGAATGTAGGTCAAGAATACATATAGGTTGTTTTTTTTTTTCTTTGAGCATCTTAGCTACTCATAGTGATCTATCCTTTTGTTTCTGGAATCTACAGTTTTGACCTGGTTTCTTAGGGTCTGACTTATTTCTACAGTATATCATTTTTGTGGCAATTCCCCAACACTGCTTTTAACAGCAAGAAGACTTTTGAAGGAGCTGTTGAGGAGTGAACTACAAAACCTTCAATACCCACTTTATTTCATTGCTCCTTTAGACTGTTCTGCAGTATTCAGAGTCTGAATGTAACAGCCCAGGAAAAAAAATACAAAACTCCTACTGCAGTCTGTGAGTCACTCATGTTATTTTGTCACTGTTTTATTCTCCACTATTACCTTATGGCATTTTGCTGAATTTTTCTTCATTAGGCTATTCAGAAACCAAATGGGAAGGTCAGGATGAGCCTGTTTCTGACAAAAGTCTCCTCTAAACTTCATTTTACATGCTTGTCAGGGAATGTGGGCTGTGTAATACAGAGTCACCAGTTGCACTGCTTTGAAGGAGTTGGAAAAATGTCTGGAGTCAGGTTCAGTTTTTCACCTCCTATGGGAGGGGGAGAGGATACGCTCAAAGGTTTTACAGTCCTCTCGGAACCTGTCTAGGGACTGTCCCATGCTCTGGGCTTGAGAGATTACAGCATGCTGCCTGCTCTCCTTTTCTGTCCTTTGGCTGGTTCCCTAGAAAATCCTTGTTCTGGGAACTGCAAGAGAAGGTAATTATACTTTACTTAAGAGCTGATTTCTCTATTGTGTTAATTTCTCCATAGGGAAGCTACTTGGGGCTCAGAAGACATTTAAGACTTCTGTAAATATTTGTAGGAAGCAAACTTTAACTCCGAATTATTCTGACAAGAGTATGTGGTTGTGGTTGGTAGAATGGTCAGAGCCAGGTTCTGACACAGAGGTGAAGAGGGAGACTTGAAAAGTCACAGGTAGCTTGAGCTGCATATCTGAACCACAGCTGGCTGGTGGGGCACTGTTTGAAAATGCTTCCATTGCACAGAACCTGAGCTAGGGCTGGGAAACCACCGCTGAGCACGTGTCTCTGGTAAGTGGTAAATGTCTTGGACACAAGTGACCTCAGAGATGCTGCCTGAGGTGTGGGAGGGAGGGTGCAGGGGGTCCTTCAGGGAGACTTTCTCTCTGATGCAGACTGTGAAGGTCATCAGATTCAGTTCCCTGCTGCTCTGATGGGCAGTGCCCTTCACAGACAGCTTGGAGGACACATGGGTACAGTGGCTCTGTGCTTGTCAGGCCATCCCCACAGGATATTAGCATACATCACCAGTGGGAGAAGAAGCAGTGAAATGGTTGCTCCACTTTCCACAAGAGAACCAGGTAGATCCCTGAGAGGTGTGTATAATGCATATAGTCACGGAGCCTGTATAATGCATATATTCACTGAGGCTGAGGCTCATGTGCCTAAAGTAGAACAGCACCTTTACAGCTGCAATAATCACAGAAACTGAGCAAAACTCCATTAGTAATTTCAGTACAGCTGGACACCTCACTCTCTCAGAACCCAGTGATGGTAACTGGAATGTCATGGGCAGTGAAAAGCTGGGCAAGGTTTTCAAGATTTCAGCAACAGAAGGTGCTTTAGGTGAATGCTTGAGTACTGACGTGTTCATCTATTCCCATATGGGTCTGGCACACCAAATACCCGCAGGGTGATAATGATTTCTGACTCAGACTGGGCCTAGAAAAAGAGGAACTGCTCCTCTGTACCTCATACCAAACCCTGAAGAAAAGCTGAATGAACAGACTCCTCAACCTTGTACCTGGAAAATAACACCTCACTGTTGACATGGAGGCCAACAGGCCAACTTAGGCTACCAACAAGACAGAACAAGGCTGATATGAGCACCTTGAGCCTTCAGTCTTCTTAGCAGGGCTCTGAGAATGGACAGGCATGTGATTGGAGCTAGTACCCATGTGAGATTGCAGCCCTGAGAGATGTCAGTGGGGTTGCACCATGGAGAACACCTGTGTGGTCCTCTGTGCCCTGTGGTGGCTGCAGCACTGAGGCTGTACAGGGCTAATATGGATGGGGTTACTCTCAGGGTGGGCCTCTTTCTCTGAAAGCCACAACTAGGGCAGCTTTAGAAATAATTCAGGCATGGTAGTGTAACTCCACTCTGTTTAGAAGTAAATCCATGAATGTTTAAAATGTTTGCTAACTCCAGAACAGGCATGTGTTATCCCTTGTGTCGTTCATGTTCAGCAGATTTGACATATTAAAAGCACTGTAAAAACACATGTGATTGAAGACTTGGTGTGATTTTTGCCTGTAAATATGTTTTCACATTCAAAACTTAATTAAAATCAGGCTTGATATGGCCATCATTATGGACTAAAAAAAAATATCAACCTGTAGCTTCAGAAAACAAATAGGTTTCATTTCAAAAGAGTAATGCTGTTACAGCTCTTCAAAAGGTAGGTGGGCTCAATGTAAACATCCACAATTTTTTTAAAATGTGTTTACTCATCAAATACCTTCCAAAGCATTCTGTGTTTCTCTACAGGATTAGTTATCATTGCTGCAACTAATGAATCCAAAGAGTTTAATGGATTTTGGCTGCTGGGCGAGACAGACAAGTGCACTAAGTCCATTGCAGTGTTTCTGTAGTATTAATTAGTCTACTGTAGACTTAGTAATTAATTTTGAAATTATGTTGACTGTTTTCAGATTTTGCTGTTAATTGATTTGAAATAAGGTTTTTTGTTTTGATTTTCTTGTACGAACTATTGTGTTGAGATGATGTCCAGAAAGCCTTTGTATTTTAAAAGCCTGGAAATTTCTCACATTTACAGACTTGAAATTACAGCATTATAAAGGAATTGGGAAAGAAATTGCTCACTTTCCAGTTTGCCCTATTTTTTTTGGGAAACGGATTTGTGTGGTAACAAGATATGGGAAATTAAAATATTTGGTCTTTTTTCTAACATTTTAACATATTTCATTCATTCAACTAGTGAAATAGTTCAACCATTTGAATACCACTTTTGGTCTTGGAACCACTCGGTGGTTTTGGATACTGATCTGTCCTACATATAGCACCAACACCTCTTCATTTTGGGCCAGTGCCCAAATACACTGGGGGCTGATACCTGCTGGCCCAAGCACAGTTCACGTGAAGGCTGCTGTGATTAGTGCCCAGCTTTGCACCATCTTGAGTGAACTATCAGTGTGCTGAAACATTAATCCAGCAGTTGATTAATTCTTCTGTTCTTTTTCTCTGTGCCTGAAGAGTCCAGCCTTGCTCTGATACACTTTCTGTTTCTAGTACACAGGCTTTTGGTCCAATTTATTTCCACTGATTAGAAATGGTTTTCAAAATAGTGTTCATTAGGGCATAAAGTTTAATGCAATATCACTACAGGGCATACAGATTCTGTAAAAGACATAAAGGAATGAATAAATAATAGATCCCAGCACCACAAAAAAGAGTTGTCTGTATTACTGTGTAGTGTCACATCAATGTAGAAAATCCTCTTTCCTGTCACAATATTCATCATTATACCACCCAGGGTTCATAAAGCACCATTTATAGATAATGGGAAAGATACAGGATACAACATGTTTCTGGCTGATAATATTGATTCCAGGTGTTCTGAAAGAAAATTAATTAAGTCATGCGTTCCAGCTATAACACTGTTTACCCCTTTTATGGATGCCTGTTGAAACAGTTCCTAATATTCTACAGACCCCAGACCCCACATCAAAACTAATTACCAAAATTAAGCTAATTGTTTAAGAGACTGCAGCAGAGAGACACCACCAGCACAATGCCACCTGGATCTTTTCTTGCCCATGTGGAGTTTATGAGATGAATGATACTCAGACAAGAATTAATAAATTCAACAGATATGGTTTTAAACTTTTCTCAGAATATGATAATTATACTCTTGGAGGCTAGATAAGTCACAATCATGATGTCCTCTCAGTTTTTTAAACTTGCACATAACACCTGTAAACAGATGCAAAAATTTTCCATTTATTTCAACCAGTACATTAGCCAGAGAACCAGCTAGTAGGACAGCTGAATTATTCATCACAAATACTCTCTCGTTAGGCTGCAGATCTTCAGCAGCTCAATTCACATCTGTGCAAGCAAAAGAAAAACGAAACCAAACAACTGTTTGGCAAGCAGTTCATTTGTGGTCAAATCTGAACTAGTGACACACTTGTGAACTACAATTTTGGGCTAAATTACTGTCCCTTTGCCCTGGTTATTCATCATGTAAAATGTGTCATCTCCTGTTATGTGACGTTACCTTTGTCTCAGGACAAACTGATATTACCAAGTGTGAGAGAACCCATATTGGTGTTGAACAATTAATATTGCCCCTTGGAGATAAGTCCTTGGATGAAACTAAATGTCTGTTGAGTAAAATAAGGTTTCAAGGCTACCCAATAAACTGTTAAAAAAATCCATATTATTTTCTAGTGCTCCTGAAAATTAACTAATCATTTGCAGAAGGCCAGAGGTTTAATCATCTCTTATCATGAAACAAATGCAATGCAAGAGACACTTCCACTTCTCGAGTTAGGACCCTCACTATCAGCTTCCTTGAGCTAAACACTGAATATGTCCTGGGCAGGAAAAACTGAGGATGCTCTTGTACTACCCACAGTGCTGATATGACAGAGTGCTCTTCCTTCAAACCTCATATAAAATTATAAGTCGTAAGTGAAAAGAGGAATGTGCTAATCATAAATCTCACTTGGGTTTTCCAAAATTAATCTGCCTTTGTGTTTAAAGAATTGGGTTTTTTTGTATTCATATTTACTCACCCTGGTCTTTAAAAGAATAGTTGACAATGACATACTTTGTGGTGAATCTGAATTTCTGTGGTCTTGAGCATGGGATGAAAGTATGTAAGTTTTTTTTGCCATACTACATGAAAGTACTGAAAAGCAGCCTGACAGCAGAGCCTTTTAGACATCCTTCTTGTTTACTTTATTTCTGAGTATTCAACTACAGATTCCATTGTGAGACTTAGCTCTAATTTAATCTCTTTTAATTTTGCTATGAGGCTGTTTTGGAGCTGCTTCAGAGCTGATTGAGTTGCTCTCTGAAAATAACAAAGAAATTATAGTGCAGGGAAAAAAAAACAAGCCAATTTTTTTTCTGTGAAACTCTGTAGTGCTGCTGTCCTGTATATTTTTTTCAGATAATATTAGAATTCATCTGACAAGACATTTCTATGTGTTTGTCCCATGTAGCTGAGCAGTATCATTGTGCAGTATGCAGTCCAGTCTCATGGGAGTGGAATTGTACACATTTGAAAGTTTCCTCTCCTTGTATCAGATTTATGCCTACTTATATGACATTTGTCTTAAATTGACTGTAGTTTCATAAGTACATAGAATTTCTCTCTCTTCCTTGAGGTTTTGTTTTTGGGGTTTTTTTGCTTGGTTTATAGGGGGAAGTTTATGTTTTGCTGTTGTTGGGTTTTTTTGGGTTTGCATTTTCTTTTTTGGATCACACTGTAACTTTAAAGGAAGTGTGTGGGTACGTATAAGGCCTTCTGTAAATGAAAATGTATGCAAATGGACAATCTGGTGTTCCTTTGTAGAGGACATTATGAGGCAGAATAACTTGAAATTCACACTCCTGTTTGCATTTTCCCTCCAATTTATTGAAGATACCCAGATGGAATTTTGCTAAGTTGTGCATTTATCAATTCTAACAGGCTGCACTCAGAACACTTTGTAGACAAACCAACCATTAGCAGCTGGAAGAATTATTTTAATGGCTACACTGTGTAATAGCTTTTACGCCTGAACTAGAACAAACAGTCTGATCCTTAGGTATGGAAATTCCAGCTTTGTCAATATTACCAGTGCACTTGGTCTATTTGTATTAGGTTTAAAAATTCACGAGGTGTGTCACTTGTTATGTACTTACAGTATATTCACACATCATGTTAAAAGTAAGAAGCTTAAAATCCCATTTGTTAACAGATAAAGATATCGAAGAGTTAAAAAAAAAATTATTAATCTCATTTCCCATGAACCTTATAAATACTTTTCTCCATATTGGGAGTGGGCAAGCCAGAAACCAAGAAGTTCACTTCCTAGATGAGTTTCTCCATATACCTGCTTTAAAGTTTTACAAAGCTTCTGCTAAATAGCATATATTCAAAATGAAAACAGGTGAATCCTAAACTCTGCATTCACTGTTAGGGAACTACTGAGAAAACTTCACCACTGGGGGAAGCTCACACTGATCCTGAAGGAAACTTTTATCGAGGAATGGAATATAGAAGACTTGATCCAATAATAATAATCCATATCATTATTAGGTTTTGCAACAGGAAGTTTCTCTCTTAAAATAGTCCTACACCAATAGCACTCTTTTCCCCTGCTTGTGAAACTCATACTCTTTCTGAATTACTGCTGGATTAGGCCATCAGATCCGATGAGGCGACAGGAACAGAACTATGCCAAAAAACATAACAACACAAAAACAAGTCAGTCCTCAGGCTCTCCACTGATTCAACTATGAAAATGTGGACAAAACAGAAATGCCAGCTGATAGAGGAAAGCGTACTGCAGCCACACACATCTCAGCCAGGAGAGTCCAAGCTTATGGGGTTGCCCACAAGAGCATCTTGACTTCTTGCAGAGTTTCTGAAGACAGCTACAATTCCCAGCATGGAAAGTCTGGTAAGTGCGGTATCCGTAAGATATGTGGTCCTGTTTGGACTTGACAAGAACCTTTTCAGCCAAGCTCCACAATTTCTCAGCAAAATAAATGCCATAATAGGAGCTGAGAGCAAGGCATGGAGATGTCAACATCCTCCACAGCTTTATCTATTTAAAAGCTACTCCTGGACTTTAAAGCACCTGCTGTACTTGTCTACAGCTGGTAGAAAAATGCCACCTCAAAAGGACATTTAATTCTGCTTACTTCAGTCATACTTTAGCAAGCTGGATTGTCCTCCAGAGGTTAGTCTCCCTCCACTGACCATAGAAAGAGCTTCAGTAACTACTTTACACAGAATGTCTAACTTTTAAATTGCTGAGGTTAGTGAGCTGAGTCCCATTTCAATTCTGCAACTTCAGAAAGCTGGGGAGCTGGCTTGAATGATCATTTGTTTGTTATTTTGCCAGCGCTGTGCTGAGCAGATGTTTCTATTGAGCTGTCCACAATGACTCCAGAACTTCTCCCAAGAGCTTGCCATTAATTTAAAAGTCAGTCATGTGTGAGTAGTTTAGATTGTTCCTCCCAGAAGCCCATAGCATTTGTACTGAATTTTATCTAACTAAACTAGTACACATATGCCTTGCTTTCTCCAAATGACTGTGGAAACAGTATAATGTAATAATCTGGGTCTAACCATGATGCTTTTAAGCTACATGTGTGTTAGCATATATGGGAAAGCTTCTTGACTCAGATTTTCAATGTATATGCAAAGACTAACAGAAATACAGATTCAGATGACAAAATTAATAGATTCATAATTAAATACCCAGCAGTCCGCCTCAGGAATTCTGAAGAATATTTCCCATCATAAGTTCAAAGCATATAAACACACCTGGTGTTCGTCATCAGATCACAAATAAATATTATCAAGACACGTGAAACTGGGCCAGATGGAGCACAAGCCCGATAGGCAGTTATCAAATAAATTAATTAACATTCAAATTAAAATCATTACAATTCTCATCACATACAAATATTGAGTTGTCAGATCTAAGCTTTGCTTGGAAATACAGCATTTGCCCATATTGATGGATGGAAGAATCAGAATAACTATTGACTTGAAATCTCAAGGTCTGTTAAGCACATCATTCTGGATTCCACCCTTTGTTAACTGACAGATCTGAGTGACATTTGGTTAGTTGTTTTGTCTTGATAATATATTTAGTGTAATCTGTTTTGCAATGTGATTAACTGTACTGGAAATGCAGATGAAAATGTGTATTCAGCGTTTTGCAGAGTCACAGATGGGGAACATTGCCTTCAACCTTTGTAGTTATCCAGGCACAGAAGGAGATAATCCATACTCAGTGGCAGACTACCAGCGCTTCTCATGCTACTCGTAATGACCACACACAACAGATTTCAGAATAAAAGCTAATCGTCTCATCATGCAAGCCAGAGACAACAATCCCTAATAACTAAGGAAAGGGAGCAACAACTCATTATAAAATGCTTAATATGAAGCATTAGAAGATAAAATTGCTAAAAGTTCTCTCTTATGTTCAGTCAATAATAGAGGTCAGACCTGTAAGATTAACCTGATTCTGCACAGAGACGAATATGGATAAATACATGCACATACACACACACAAACCATTGTGAATGGCATAATTGAAATCAATTGGCCTAGTCACAGAGAGTCTATAATTTATTTACTCTGTGGTTTCTCTAAAACTCATCTTGCAACAAGTCTGGTTGGAAAGCAGTCATCAAATGCACTTACATTCATTACAATGGTGTAAAAAGGCCTCAGTTTAGCTAGGAAAGGCCCAGGATACATTAAGCTAAATACATACATAAATCTTTGCAAAATCAGGGCTTAAGGGCTTTATGCACAAGGTACATCTTTCAGATGAAGTCATTTGATATAAGCAGTTAGCATAATTCATGTTGCTAAATAAATATGAATATGGTGAGAAACGTATATTTAAGAGAAATTACTCTGAAAAACCTCATTACTTTACAGCTATATTTCTCCTGTGCCCATATCTACTTCACTCTTCAGTAAGCACATGTTGACACCTTCTATGCCAAGGAAAATGAAAGTATGCTATTCTCGATGCTTTAAATTACAAACCCCTAATTTAATAGGGATTTTTAGCTTTTTCTTCCCTCTTTTTCTCTTCAGCAGGACACATCTGAGCAGCAAAATGGAAGACAAATCTAGTCATCGGCAAATTTGCCATGGGCTTCCTATGCACCTGCCTCAGCAGAGCACGGCTGGTGGGAAATGAGGCATTCTGCACATGGAGGGCAGGAGCTGTGCCCTGCCAGCACAGCTGGCTCTGCACAGCCCTCTGCCTGCGCTCTGGCAGCAGCTAGCCCTGCACCAGCCACTGCCCACATGCACAAAATGGTCATTCCTTATGGACATGTTTGTCCTCTCTCGTGGAAATGTCCCTATGATGGTTTGCTGCTCGTGGCTGGAGTTCTGGGGAATGCTCACACCTCCTCACATATGGAGAACACACATGGATTAATGTATCTGCCAAAGGCATGGATTGAATCCACTCATCTACTATCAGTCACCATGTATTAATCATGAACACACTCAACTTGGCCTATTAGACAGTAGATGAAGTTGCTGACATTTTCTCATTCTTCTCACCATTGTCTTACAAAAACAACCATAAGACACAAATGACAGTGCACTGACTGAACTGAAGTAATGCAGCAGCCCTTTCCAGCCTGGACAGGGTTATGGTAGCACTGAGGGAACACAATTATATGTGTATTTACATACTTATCACTAAAATAAATTCCTATGTTGGAAGGAGAATAAACAACAGAGCGAGCATATTTATGTGACCATTCTAATCAGGCTAAATCAATAAAAATACCAGTATGTGAACATTCAGGGAAATAAAACTTACTTAATCCATTCATGATCACAAGAAATATGTTTGTTTAATTACGTTCCCAGGCAAATAAAAATCTCAGTTGGCTGACTTCTCCTTCTGCCATCTCACCCCCCCATCCACTCCCATTTATTAGTGACAGAAACTCCTAAATGTGGCTAGGTATCTTCTTCAAAGAGTCATTTACTACAAAGTTCAGCAGGATTTGTCCTGGACAGCATGTCACTCAGAGTACTGGGGAAGGACTGATGTGGAATCAAAAGTGGTGGGAGTCATGAAATAAAATTCTCTGGGAAATTTTAATGTTTTAATATCTGCCTTACTTCTCATCAGAAACTTCCAGAAGAATACAAAGTTTAAAAATAAATACAGACAAAATGTTACTGAAACATTTCTTTTCCAGGAAAAAGCAGTCTTCCTAATTTATATAGTACATGATATATTGTGGAATATTGAATAGAGGCTGATTTGTTAAAATAACTGAAAAGTCTAAGCAAAGGAATCAGAAGTAAAAAATAAAGGGTTTTTTATCTTATCAGAGCATCTCCTTGCAAAGATTTACCCCAGAAGATTTCATTAGAGCTGATTTATTAATTCCAAATGTTTCAATTTCAATAAAATTGTGTTTTCCAGTAGAAATATTTCCCCTGATGTTTTAATCACCTCTCTTCAGTATTTTGCTAAATGAGAGCATTATTCTCCATCCTTTCTTCCTGGAGGGAAATTCTCAAGTCCCAGACACATTTCATTTGGTTAAACTTAGAGATACTTATAATATGCCTTAGTACATTGTGTACATTCCTTGTCAGAAACTTATTTAAATGAATATTTTAAACCATTACTGAAGAATTTTTTCTTAATAGAACTCCACTTAGTAGCTTAAAGCACTATTTTTCCTGACTCAATTTTATGCAAGTTTTGCGCAGGTAATTTCTGAATTCCTTGAAAAACTCCACAAATTCAGCATCCCAGCTACTATTTCTGCCTGCCACAGACATGGAAATTTTCAGATGGAAATTTAATGTTGCGTTGCTAAATATTTCCTTTCCTCACAGACTCATGGAATATTGATAATATGCCCTGAAGAGGTCAGACCTTGTTCCTATACAATATTTTCTTCTATGACACTGTCGTAAAATTCTTTTTCCCTATTTTAAGACCTCATTAGTAATCTCTAGAATGCCGATTCATCTTTTATGCATGAATGCTATTTTCTTTCAGTAGGCACAGTCCAGCTCTGATGCAAGGGCCAGTCTACACCACACGGATGAGGGAGGAGAAGGCTTTTGAAGGAGTTGTTGCCTGGTTTGCCTCCCTCAGCTGCTTGTTGCCATAGCCACCCCTATATGGTTTGTTTTTCCACTGTCTCAGCAGCACCTGTGGACTGAAATGAAGGGTTATTTTGGAGGGAGCTTTTCTTTTAACTATTCCTGTGACATGCAGTATGGAGCCATAAACTACTCCTTCCATAGCACTGACAAGATGAGGGGCAGTTATGAAGCTTCCTAAGCCAGCTTTGCTGCTGGAACATGTCTCCCCCTGACAAATGGTTTCAGACAGCTTTGCTAATACTCTGGTAATGGATGGTTTGGAAGAATAAGGCCTATATGTCAGCTATTTAATTTTTATTTTTGTGCTTGACCAGTGTTGAGTAAAATGCTAAAGGGTAAAGAAATCAACCAACCCTGAATGTTTTCCCCGGAGCTCATTAAAATCAAGTTTGTTGGTACAAATTAAAGGGATCCCATGAATTTTGGGTGAAGCAGACTGGTCAGTGGAAGGGAGGAATGCAATGGAAAGAGAAATAGGTGGCCAAGAGAGACATCAGAGTCATCTTGAAGCCAACACGAGATTCCCTTTTATCTTCAAGAGGAAAGACACATCACACTGCGTTCTGCTTCTTGCTCTGAAACAGAACTTTGTGTCTTTATTTACAATTTTTCAAGAAATGGTGTGGATGCAACTCCTCAGCGATCCCAGAAAGATTCATAAAATAGCGTAGGTGACTGGATTTTTGTGCTCATCCAGGCTCAGGCTAATATATCTGGGAAGTACTTGTCTGTCTTTTTTCAGACAAAAAGTATTTTACCTGATACATTGTGACTCTGGGTGGGACTTTTTAACAGACAAAAAGTTGATAACTGAACAAAAACTTCATAGTTGCCAAAGACTAGTCATCATGTACTGCATAGGAAGAAGGTAATGGAACTTTGCAAACAGAAAGGTAAAAAAAAAAATGTGTCTGGAGTCTGAAGCCAGACAAAAACCAAAGCAGAAATAAGGGACAAGTAATTAACAAATGAATGCATTAAATATCTTGTACTGTGAATTTGATCTTGGCCTCTCAAGCTCTTCACTTAGGAAACATTTGTAAATAGAAAACTAGGAAAAAATTATTTGGATTCATTAGAACTTGAAACTTTAACATAATTAATTGCAATTTAGAAGACTTTAGAAAAATAGAAAATATGAAAACCAAAACAAAAAATGAAAGTGCTAAAAAACATTTTCACAAAGCTAATTTTGTGACAAAATAGTCTCAAATGACATGCCAGAATCTGTTTGCCTGTCATCTCTGCTGCTATGAAACTCACAAATATGCTATTAGCATTCTAGCACCTCATCCTAGCACTTGTTTCATAAAAAATTAGCCCTGCATACAAGATGTACACACATGTCTTTTTGTGGCATAGCAATGCTGATTTAAAAACTGGAATTCACTGTAACCCAGTAAAAATGATGGCTGTAAATTAACTGGGCATAATGTAGTCTTTACAGTTCTCCAGAGGACTTGAATAAATACAAAAATAAATGAGGAAGAAATGGAAGTGGAAAGAAACAGCCTTTTTTTCAGATGGTCTACATTCCCAATTGAAAATTTTGGCTAGCATTAGTTGGCAGGAGCCTGGCATACACAGCATGAAAGGTCAATAAATTAGTCTAATACATGGAAAAAATGCCTTACTGGAAAATTTGATGGACACCATCAGTTTTAGAGTCACATATTCTGCTTGTTTACCCATTTCAAAGCCCTTTCTAACACTTTAGTTATACAAGTCTATCACATTGATTGACAAAGACCTAATCAGTTCAGGTTCCAAATTAGGAGGTATAGGGGAAAATTTGTTAGTATGTATATCCAGTTTACATAGCTGGTAGAAAACTCATTTTTGTAAAAGAATGATGCTGAAGAGAAGATGCACATTTTATTTTGGAACACTAATGGGCTGTACCAGAGGTATTTTAATGGCTTGGAAAATGTCAGTGGTGTACAAGAACAGACAAATTAAAAAGAAGCCTTACAGAACCTACCTGAAACATGTTGACATTTCATATTCATCCTGTGCTGTTTTATGTAACAATTCACAATAATTGTATTTTAGAATATTTTGTGCTTAGCCTGAGAGGAATTCTCTGCTGATATCCACAGCACAAAATGATTGTATTTATTTAAGTGCTGCATCTTTTAGGGGCAAAGACTGTCTCTGCTCATGTCTTTTCCTGGGCCTGGCACAGTGGATTTTGTCCTGATGGTGTTGTAATACAAACAAGTAACATATTTTAAATCCAGAAGGTGCACTGTAATCACCCGCTTTGATCTGCAAAACAAAAAGTCTGGGGCTCAGGAGGATCCAAGTCCTGCTTGCTTAGGAAGCAAATGTGAAACAAACAGAGTAAAGACTCTAAATGCTTCCTACCTAGGAGTTATTTACCTCTATTGAGCAGAATATCAATCCTTTTGCATTCAATCTATGATGTCAAGCCACTCACTAATAATCACAATAATGAAAAACACCAGAAACAAGTGAAATATATTTGATTTTCTTTCATATCATTCTTCTCAGAAACTCAGCAGGGGTTCTGTATGCAATTTGGTGGTTACATTAAACTACATTTCCAATAGGGTTTAAATTAAAACTATGCACCCAGCATCAGCTGAATTCTGTATTTGATGGGTCTGATGATAAAAGGAAAGCAAGCTTAACTCAGGAATTCAGGAATCACAGGTCCTTTGGCATGGCCAAGGCCTTGTGTTGTATCATAAAGTAGATTTTTTAGACACCCTTTTTTCCCCCCATTATCTGTACAAGGCTTTGATCTGCTTGAATTTATTACCTGCATCATTTAAGTTCTTAAGGACCACAGCATAGATTAGCAAGTAGTCCTGCAATTACTGAAGCACAGTGAAGTGTTTTGAGCAGAGCAGCACATGCTTTATTGTTTTCATAAGAGGAAGAGAAGAGAAGAGAAGAGAAGAGAAGAGAAGAGAAGAGAAGAGAAGAGAAGAGAAGAGAAGAGAAGAGAAGAGA
>JAYDZK010000056.1:42249112-42288974 GCA_034509185.1 Euphonia xanthogaster | reverse complement strand
GAAGAGAAGAGAAGAGAAGAGAAGAGAAGAGAAGAGAAGAGAAGAGAAGAGAAGAGAAGAGAAGAGAAGAGAAGGAGAAGAGAAGAAGAAGAGAAATATCTCAAAATAAACCAAAAACCCCAAAAAAACAAAACAAAAAAAGAAACCCAAAAGAAATGGCCAGATCAATGCATGCAACATCTTTTCTCTGCCATATATTCAATTAAAATACATTTCAAGAACTTGACCCTGTTCCTGAAGTCAGTGCCACTTCAGTGCTGCTAAAGAAAGAACCTGCAGTGAGCAGCAGCTGAGATTCAGGCCAGTGCTCTTTCTGTGACAGAGGCCACCTGGGCATGAAGTGGGAGGCACATGGCTCTCCACACAGAGGGCGAGGCACAGACTCAGAGGAGCCCAAGCCCACGCTGTGTGTGATGCAGGGCTTTGCTTTGGGTCAGTTTTCCCCCTAGACTGAGCAGCCAGTAGCAGCTGGCAGGGAGTAGGGGTGCTGCTGCTGGAGGGTTGGTGTTCAGCACAGTGCTGAGTGCTACTGGTTTAGTTTCACCCTAAAAGAATCTAATTTAGGTGCTCTAAGATGACACCAATATGCAGATTGAAGCATATAGGTGAGATGACTGGGAAATCTGTTGCAAAACCACAGTTCTGACATAAAAAAGATGAATTAATGGCATGAAATCAACATAGTGGATTTGAATTGCTATCTTAGAGTACATAATTTAGAGTGCTTAATTCTGAAACAGGACTGCACCAGTAAGTGTGTTTTTCTAATCTTGAATATCCTTCAAAAGACCATTTTGGCCTAGAGCCATAAAAATGTAATCTGCTTTCATTTTTTTATTTATTAATTTTTCATATTTGCTCATTCATGAAACTCTAATTTTCATATTCTCCAGGGATATGAAACATGAAATACAAGGGGGTGTGTTGCCTCACTAGTAGCACAGGGATTAGTGTCAGGTTCAGACTTGGGGTACCTGCTTAGATGCTTAGAATCAGGTTGTGAAAACACCAATTCTCTTAACAGCAATAAAGTGTCCTCCTACCAAGTACAGTTTCACTGTGCTGAAGTCCTGTTTTAAGCAGAATGGATGTCTTTAAGCTATTGTTAATTCATCAGGCATGGTTTAAGGTTTAAGCTTGAAGTTTGCTATATAACAAAGGCAGACTGCCTTGCCAAAGCTAGACTTCCAAGACGTGTGGATTTAGCATGTGCCAACCAACAATTTCAAGCATTGCATTTTCATTACTAACCTTGAAAAGCCAGAAAAGAAAAAGCCAAGCAGGAACATAATAAGCCAAGGGATAAACAAAAGATATTTTAAGGAAGCAGATGTTTATGTTTCCATAAAATATTCTGTCAAAAGAAAAAAAAGCCCCTTCTAGGATTTCAGTCTAAGCTTGGCAAAAGAAAGACTACTGCTTTTCTTTCTATTGCTGCAGCATCTGAGTGGTGTCACTGTTGTGTTAAGAAGAACACAACTCTAAAACAATTTTTTCTTTGGCTGAACATATTTTATCCAGATGTTAAGGAAATTTACTGCTAAGCATCACACTGCTAATGCAGAAGACCTAAATCTTTCAGGTGTCCCAATAATGGTTGGCTTTATGGTTCAGAATTCAAAATAAAAGACTGAGAAAATATATCACATACAAAGGACAGAAATCCAAACCAACATCTTGAAAACAAGAAAATAATTTTGTGAGAATAGAGGGCTTTTATTGGGTTTTATTGTAAATATTTTACAGAACAATCTTCATCCAAGGAATGTGCCTAAATATCTCAGAAGTTGAAAATACCAATGCTTCTGAAAAACACTTAGATAAGACTCAGAGTGATGTGGATTATTACCCACTATTTTGTCTGAAAGTTCATTGAAGCGTAACAGGAAGACTTCTAAAGACTTTGTATAAAATATCAATTAAAAAAAAAGGCAGACAAAGCTTGTAGCACCCAGATATACAGGGTGATCAGGAGAAAGTACGACAATCTCCTCTTTTCAGGTGGAGAACAGAAGAAAAGGACAGTATTCTTATAGGTACACAGATGTCTGACTGAATTATTTTATTTTAGTTGCTTACATGGTCTGGAAATCTACTGATGATCTATAATTTTTAACTATGAGCTGCTTCCATTTTTGCTTCTGTCTTCTTAGCAAACAGGTCAGACCCATCCTGATGCTTCCCTGTGAGGTTTATTTTGAAAGATACAATTTTGGGTTTTAGCCCTTTTGTTTTAGGCACTAATGTTCTTTATTAGAGCTGGCCCTGAGCATCTTGCCCAAGGTTCTCAGAACCACTCACAACACAGGAAGTGGCCATGGATATGCAGAGAGGAGTCCATAAAACTCCAGAGGCCAGTGATGAATTGTCTCTCTCACTCTCCAGACCCGACCATGCTAATACTGGCTTCTGTTTGTATGGGAATGAAAGAGATTTGTGCCCAAACCAGTGCATATATTTTGTATTAAAATACAATGTTTATTTTGTACATTAAAATTGTGCTTGCACAAGTCAGGAATCATCTTTGTCCAGCCTGCAAACATTTACATTATGCAGTAGGACAATTTGCTAGATTTCTGTGAGGCAGGACACTAGCAGCTTTACTAAGCAAGAATTTTGCCTTACAGATGAATGCAAGTAGCAACCCAGTTTGAAACACCAGAGGATGGATTGTGGGAATGAACATTTATGTGCAGCTTGCTCAGACGTGTGCTGGTATTTGGTACTGAATAGACCTCTTAGTGATGACTGTGGGAAATTTCAGTAATAGTTTTAAGAATTTTCCTGACAATGAGCCTGAAGAAAATACCCTGGTATTACAAGATATTTTCCTTTCAAAATAATCACACAATAATCATATATATCATAATGAATAGTATCACTTCTTCACTCAAGAAAATTCAATTTCTATATATTTCTAACAGTTGAATCTGGGCTCAAATCACAGCAGATAAATACTATTTGCAGTTATCATTTTTGATTGCTTTTCAGTTAGAAGTCTTTTGCTTCAACGTTTTTGGAATGAATAAGACAAAAATGTATGTGTGCTCAGGATATGTATCTGTTTTGACTGTCACTCAGAAGGAAAGGAAGGAAAAAAGCAAGAATTTTTTTTTTTTTGAAGAAAAAAAGCCAGCAGTTCCAATTCAAATTAATAAAATGTTTCTTACTTTTCAAGCATGGGATTCATCTAATTCAGTGATTTCTTGCAGTGTGATCACCTAACTTGGAGCTAGTTTTCTAAGACCTAGGCATAAAAAGGAAGGAAAGCCATGAATAAAAGGACAGAAAACGAATCAGAATGTTGCTCAAAATGCTGTTGAAGATTTATTGTCAGAGCCTCATGTTAGTCCATCCTCTTCACATCATGTAAAAGGGATGAGGCAGCCGAAGTTGTTATGTAGGAATGGCTAAAACTCCACTTTCATGGGGGGATAATTCCTCTGGCTTAAGTGCCACAGGAAGCAGGAAATTTTTCAGTCTGGAGCAGTCCTTTTAGGCCCTGGAAATGGCAGGTGTATGTACAGCAAAGGATGTAGTTAGGGATGCAGAACTGGGTGACATTTTGTTCCACTGAGTAGTGTGAGGCAAAGAAGGATATCTATTAGGTCTGGAAAACCTTGTAAATTATGTCTGGGGACTCTAATTGTTTATTTATTGCTCCAAGTAATTGAGTGTGGCAGTCTGCACAGTTCAGTGACAGATCTAGCTGGCAATCCTCATGCTACATCAGGGTTTATGTAATTTAGCAATAGCTAAGTAATAGCTAATCTGGGAGCATCTTAAACTATCATACTTTACAAGCAGATGTTTTTTGTGTTTTCCCACCATGACTATATATTCCAAATCTGTGTGCTGTCACAGAAAAGTGAGTGCTGTTAAAATTTGAGATCTGAGACCCTCCCCCATCCTCTCAGTGTCTTTCTCCTCTCTTGAACAGTAGTTGAAGAAGTGGGAGGTGATGCATTAAGTCTTGTTAGTACTTTTCACTGGTTTACCCTTTCTGTTTTGACATTGTGTCTTGTATCTGTCAATCTTACAGATGTACATAAAATTGGCTTAAGGAACATATTCAATTGGCATCCAGTTTTTAACCATTGTTGCTCATACATCATACACAGAATGTATCAGTTCCAAGTGGAAAAGGCATGGATGTCCCTGACTTATGAATTCCATGAAGCTCATAAATTCTTTTGGAAACCTGGCTTGAAATAATGTGGGCATACAGTGTCGCTTATTTTCTGCTGTTACTTTTACTAGGCTCAGACCAAATTTTAAAATCTGCTAGGCCATGAAGAAATCACAACTTGCATCTGTTTATTCATTTTGTTAAAACTCAGCATTGCTATGCCTGACAATTTGTTTTATTATCATTGATTATGCTGATGAAAATCACAAAATTGCTGTACATGGACAAGATGAAGGGGAAGGTTTACTTTGGTAAATTACCTATGAAAGTGTGTATAGAACAAAGAAGTGTTTAGGCTAATTAAAGGACACAGGTTTTGGTAGTACTTAAGTATTAAAAATTAAAAGCTACTTCATGTCCACTGTGACATATCAAATAGTTATTTTCTAATACAGAGAGTTTGACATGACTTGGTAATTGAAGGCCTGGTCTTTTACGATTCTGTTTACTTCATCAGGTCCCAAATAATATGTTTTAATTGCCAATATTTTTAAACTGTTCTGTGACTTTATAAGTAGAGGTTGATGGTATCACCTGAGACTTTAGAAAGAAAACATCTCTGGCAGCTTTGCAAAATTTTGCCTGCAAACTTTCTTTACTTAAAAACCTGTATATGCAACTTGGTTAATGCCAATCTATGGTACATATTCTGGCACATTTTTTTTCTTGGTATATATGCACCTATTTCTATATTCGTTTTGGGTAAATTTGTTTCTGAACATGTATTTCATCCTTTATTCTTTAGGAAGATTTCCTGTCCAGTCTGCCTGGACAGGAAATCTGCTACACATACCTGCTACACATTCAACCAAAAATATATAAGCAAAAGCAAAGGAAAGAGTTAAGGTTCTGTGGTGCAATACTGTTCATTCCTTTTGCTATTAACATAGCAGCAAAAACTACCAGGTCAGGGTGTTTTTTATGTCAGAGGGTAATCTGTATCTGATCTTTGCTCCTTCCTGAAAGCGTTTGGTTTAAATAACCCCAGTAGTACAAAGTCTCACATTCACAGCCTTCTATTTTAGTTCTTCTTTCAAGGGAATTACTGCATTTTTAACCTGCCTCTTGCTCTCTTTCCTAGTGTAAAGCTGTGTGATTACAGAGGAAGGGTGATGAAACACATCAGCTCTGTCTCTTAATCTTCTTATAAACCCTAACAGATTTTGAAGATGAAATTTGGCAAATGTTAATTGTACATACAGAATTCATGCTGGGAAAATCTCCTTCAGGAAAAAAAAAAAAATAGAGAAGAGGAAAGAGCTGAGTGCACAGCCGGACCGTTATGTAAGATGTTTATTTCCATCAAGTCTAGCCCAGCGAAGGCTGTGCAAAAAATAGGCCAAAGCTGCAGAGTTGTGACATCACAACATCATCAGAAAGGTCAAAGAAATAACTGGCACACTGAGGAATACTACTTATAGTAATGGCAATTTTATTCTATACTTATTTTCTTTTCCCCTACATATTGGAATAGAGCCTGATAGTGGTAAGCAAGACTGGTCTTTTTGAAAACTTCCAAAGAAACTTGTTTGGGATAGTGCACAGTGGCACAGGGACAAGGCTATGAAAATTACTCATTGTTTTGATGACAAAACTAAAGCCAAGAAAAAAAAATTGGTAGAGGGTGAAAAGTTGCATTTGGCTAAAATCTGATTTTGGAATTTTATCTTAAAACATGTGAACATCCTCCATACAGCTGGTCTGAATGAATCTACTGATTTCTTATAAGATTTAGTTACTCCAAGACCAAAATAACAAATTAATTGAAATGTCCTGAAACTTTATTTTATTCTGTTGAACAACATAATGGAAATATTTCTCCAGCTCTTGCTGTATTGTTGTCAGGCTCAGAATGGCACTGATGCACTGTTGCTGCTCTGTTCTGTCCTTGAAGAATTTACAGTTTTTCCAGACATCCCATTATGTTCACATGAATTGCTCTTCTTCTCATGGGAGTTATATATACCCTAAAGTACAATTAATAAAGATTCATTTTAGCTTTCATGCCTCTTCATATTTGGAACTAGATTTAAAAAAAAACTAAAAAAACAAAACAAAACAAAAAAACAAAACCAAAAACCACCCCAAAAAACCCCAAAGCAAACCAACTAACCAAACAAAAACAAAACAAAAAACAACCCTAAAAAAAAAACCAAAAAAACCCAACCCCAAAAAAACCTCAAAAAATCCAGGCAAAACAAAATCAGACAACTCTATTTATTCTATCTAAAATGGTAGGATATAAACACAATTGCTGAAATATAAAAAGAATAATTCTGACTAACTCCTTACATACTGGTTAATGCCTCTTGTTTAGATAAATTTTCTTTTTTTGTATGATGCATAAAGTGAAATCAAATACAAAGGATATTTTATGTGATCATATATAAGGATCTTAGCTTGAATAGAGTGGAAGGTACTGTTTTATTCCCTGCCCTGTGTGAAATAAGTTATTTCAAGAAAGGCAACTCCATGGTGCTGAGAGACCAGTGCCAGCTTGTAAGAGACACCAGTGCCCTGACAGTGCAGGGAAGCCAGAAGTGGTGCATCAAGTTTCCAGGCTCCAAGCTGCCAAAGCCTCCCACATGACTAAAACATAGGATCTGCACTGTAGAGGTCTGAAGTCAAGGGAAATAAATCTCATCCCAAATATCCTTTTGTACCTGTATCTGTTATGGGACAAGGAGTTAACACAGTTTCTCACATGGACACTTCCAGGCAGGAATGTTGCATGGTGTCTGGCACAATGGAGACTGCTTCAAGGCTTCATTCGTATGGTGTAACATCTACCTCCCAGGGATCCTGGGAAACTATCCTTACCTCAGGATATTTTCCACTTGCAGAACTATCCAGCCCTAACACTCAGTGATGTTTAGTATCTTAACATTAATCTCTGTGATTAAGACACATATTTGAGTTTAAAAAAATAAGCAGACCTATAAAGATCTTATTAACCTGAAGTTTAATTTTTTTTCTGGTAAATTTTTATCTGAGTACATTAAGTCTTTTGGGGAATGCAACCCACTCTTCCATGCTTACTCACTGATGGGCACTTAGGCACATGAGATCATCCCACAGGCAACTTCAAGGCCATGGCTACAGGTCTGTGCTGCCCTCAAAAACTGGAGGAGCAGTCTGTGTTCTTGTGAGAACCTCAAGGCACTTATTTGTGTTTGTAATTGTATACCTCCAGCAGCACAATCATTGCAACTGAAGAATGGAACTTGTAGATAGCACTACAATAAAATTTATTCCTATAAAACTGCCTGGCCCTGTAAGTCCTAATAATCCATGCCCTCTCTTATTTGCAATGTGTAAGCTGATGTCCTGGGCTGATGATGATGGCAACAGAAGTACTTTCAGCCTCAATGTGGTTCAGACAGCTCAACCTTTTGCACTTCTTCATCGCAAACTAAATAGAAGTCCTTTAAGAAAGGTTAAAACTTTGAGTGTCAGGACATTAAATTCTTGATTCACTGTCATTTCCTTTAGCTCTGTCCCTTGGCTAACTTTCTGTGGGACTTATTTGATTAGGGTTTAAATGAGATAAAATGGAATTATAATAATCACTTTAACAAAACCGTTTGTCATGATTATGCTGTGATTTATAGCTGATATGCAGAGGACAGAGGAATACTAATCAAAAGATGAAAACATAAAACCCAAACAACCCTGATGCAATCAAAATCGAACTGTTGCATGCATTTTCTTGATGATGATGGAATCACCAGTACCTTCACATTGGACTTTTCATAAAGATCCATCTGATAACTGTTTGATCCTTTCAGGTTCCCTTGGCCATTATTTTGCTGATGAAATGAAATAACTTACCAGAGCACGATAAGCATGCTTCAAACGCCTTATGCATTGAAAGGCTGCAGATCCGTATGCTTGCTCTTTCACTCCTTATGTGTTTGACAGTGAAAACTGGACCTGATAAAAGTGTTGAGAGGTTTCTTTCTGTTATCTGGTGCTCCCTTTTCATCTTGCCAACCTCTGCAGATCATCCACATTCATATCTCAAGTTACAGAGTGCTCAATCTTTGGAGGTTTCAGATGGCAGCTATAGATGAGATTTCCCAATATTGATTCCCTCTCCCCTTCTTTTTCTTTTTTATTTCCAAATCTGAGTCATATATATTTTTGAATTACAAGCCAGCTCAGTTTTCTTGGTCTTCCACATTGCATTAGAGTCATATATCACTGGACTTGGGGTTGTCAATTAGCAGCAGACTTACTCCACTGCTAACCAGACATTTCTTCTTCTGCCAGAGACATCTTCATTCACAAATACCCAGTGGAGGCACAGAACCTGCTGCACCATGGGGAATGCTGTGCTACCATTGTTTGAATGGATGTTAGTAAAAGAAAAAACCTGTCTCTTATGTCCTTCAGAACTGACACAGACATTGTTGAGTCACTTTTGACAGGGGATGTTTGGAAAGACAAAAATTACCCTGTGGTCTGTTTCAGCTCAGCCTGGAGGTCAGACTGGAGAATCCAACAAAAACCCAACCTCAGTCTTTCTGATTTAGTGTACTGCTAGCTTAGGTACTCCACCTTCACCCCCCATCCAAAATCTTCCTTTTTTACAGTAGTACTGAACCTGGAGATACTTGCATGTGTTCTTGGTCACTGATCTTGCTATGAGTATTTGAATGGATAAAACTAAGCACATTCATGGAACGGGGCTGTATATATTTGTGGGTATTAGTACAGTCTTTTCCCTATTTTGCCTTTCCCATCTCTGCAAAAGTTTCAAGAGTTTTAAAATTTTGATTTTTCCAATCTCTACTTCAATTGTCACATTTGCATACTGCTACATCCCTTATCTTTCTAACTGATTTCTGTTTTGCAGTGGCCACTGATACAGAAATAAAATTATTTGTGATCTTTTTCTATGCTCATCAAGAAAACATCTTGAAAATTACTTTAAAAAATACATTTTTTGGTGCCTCAGCAGTGGCTTGTAATTTGTGAAAAGGAAAGGTAACTGTTTGAGCAATATCTGTCAATGTTCAGAGACTGCCTCAAGGACGTCGCTAGGGCTGGAAAAAGCCACCTTAAAAATGTCAGAAGGCTGTTGTTCTCCTTTCTGCTTGTCATTATGGAGAATGAAATACTACCTTGATGTAATTTTCATATAGTAGCATTGCCATCTCCTACACTTCACTCCATGCAAATTGTATTTAATACTGTTATTCAAATGATCAAAGATGTATTGTTGATGGTAAATGTTATGGAAAATTTCTATCAGAGATGATAAAAACCTGTACAGCCTCTGACAAAATCTGCAGAGCCTTGCAGGACCAAGCTAAATATACTTAGCTTCATAAATTCAGTACAAAGGATATTTTCAGCTATATGAAGGCCAACACATGCAATTTTGTGAATGCTAACCACAAAGAGACTCTACATGCACTTCTCATATAAATATATCTATATATGTGTGCCTAATTTTACCCTTGGTGCATACTCATCTTTTATTCAGAAGAATGGGAAGGCAGAGCAATTTGCACTCCTGATAAGCTTTAGTACAGAGCAGACACGAGGACAGTGGACTGGCTGAGCTGCCAAGTTTAACAGGCTAAGGTCCAGCTGGAAGCCAGTCACCAGTGGTGCACCTTGGGGGTGGATCCTGGGGCAATACTGGGGAAGCTCCTCATTAGTGACCTGGATGGTGACACTGGCAGGTTGTGGATGACACAAAACTGTGAGGAGCAGCTGATACACCAGATGGGCATGTCACCACTCACGAAGACCTCAACAGGTACAAGAAAGGGTGACAAGAAACTGCCCCTCATAATGCACTCTTCTTCATAGTGTTCTCTGACAAGAACATTATGAATTTCAACAAAGGCAAACACAAGTCCTGCACCTCAGCAGGAGTAACCCCATGCTCCAATACTGGCTGGATGTAATTTGGATGGAAAACAGCTTTGCAGACAAGGATCTCAGGGTCCATTTTTACTGTGTGGGCAACCAAACACTGAACCAGGTTGCCCAGTGAGGCTGTGGAGTGTTCATCTTTGGAGATACTCAAAACCCTACTGAGAGTTGTCTGCTGAAGCTGATCCCTGCTTTGAATAGGGACTTTGCAGCAGATATTTCCAGAGGTCCATTCCAACCTTAGCCATTCTCTGTTTCTCTGTTACAAGGAATATTGGTTGGCATTGTCACAAACTCAGCCAAACCTGTCCTGGGCTGCACACAAACATGTGTGGCCAGCAAGCTGAGGGAGGGGATTCTGCCCCTCTACTCAACTCACATGAGATCCCAGCTGGAGTCCTGTGCTCAGCTCTGGGTAAAAAATATAGGAAGGACATGAGGCAGTTGGAGGGACTTTTTAGAAGGGTGTGTAAAGATAGGATAAGAGGGTATGGTCTTCAACTGAAAGAGGGTAGGGTTAGATTTAATATTAGGAGTCAATTCTTTACTGTGAGAGTAGTGAGGCACTAGAACTGGCTGCAGAGATAATCTGTGGCTTCCCATCTCTGGAAATGCTCAAGTCCAGCTTGAGTGGGGCTTTTAGCAATCTGACTAGTGGAAGGTATCCCTTGTCCTTGCAGGGGTGTTTAGACTAGATAATCTTTAAAGGTCCCTTTGAACTGTAACCTTTCTATGATTTTATGATTCTATTATTTTGAAATAATATAAGGGCTAAAAGGACAAAGTAATAGTGGGATTTAGGAGCTAAAGTAATTGTCCTTCTGACAAATCTCCTGGCAAAGGCACTAATGTGATGGAAAATGCTAAGCTTCTGAAAAGTTTTTACACCAGGCCATGCAATATAATGGAAAATTATATCACTTCCACAGATATGAGAATGGGATACCTCAGAAAATTTAGGCAAAGATTTTAATGTTCTATTAAAAGAGAAAGTTTTCTAGTATAATTTTTTTTAAGCTGTACTCCTTCTCAGTAGCAGATGCTTGGCTTCCTCACACCATTCAGATCCTCAACAGTTGTATTAGCATTCATTTTTTTATTGTTACTGATACTTTTGGTTTTCCTCTGCTTTCAGTGGTGGTATAAAAAATGAAACTCACAAAAAGAATAAACTCTATTCAGAGTTGTTGTATCCAGTTACTAGAGCATGCATTGTATCTGTCATGGTCTTTTAGGCTTCAGAGAACTAGCAAATGCTTTTAGCCTTTGTGACTCCTTATGGAGAGTGCATACATTACTGTCTGGTTTTATACACACTTCATGGGAGTGCAGTTATTTTTTCACTCCAGTATTCTCTCTGAGGCATAACTGCTAAAAACACTATTTAACTTCAAGTCGAGTGCAGGATGGCTATGAAAGATCAGAGATAAAAGAGCTAGGGTGTTTTAAAATATGATTGGTATAAGAATGTTCTTTCAAAAATGAAATAAAAAAATTAAAATTAAAATAAAATAAAATAAAATAAAATAAAATAAATCCACCCATCTTGTTCTACAAGATCACCTGAAAGTGTGCTTAGCCTGTCTGATAGATATTTGACAATCAGCTAGGTATGTGATTATCTCATTGGTGGATTTATGCAGGAAGTGCTTCGTGCTGTTGTGTAAAACTTTTCTGACATGCTTCTCCAGACACAAAGCACAGAACCTATTTATCAGCCAAGCAATTGCTGTAAGTGAACTTCAAGCTTCAAAGTGTTTGGTATTGGAGAATATTTGAGTGCTGTACATGCACTCAAGGTTTAGCCAGTCTGTGCCTTCCCTTCTCAGGGAATTCTGACATCAATTTTGTCTTTCATTAAATCTAAACCAGTTATTACACTCTTTAAAAGTAATATGTAAAAATGTTATGGTGTGTGTTTCCATGGTTGATAATTTTCTTCTTCTACAATTTCAAAACTCACATGAATCCAGAGATTTTCTCCATTGTTTATTTTTACAGTAAATCAAGTATGTCAGTGATCATACATTGCACAGCAACTGGAGAAAAAAGATCCAGAGTTTGTAACGGCTTCTCATTCTTCATTTTGCTGTTTCTCCAAAAACTGTAAGGTAAGGATGAGAATCTGGTATTCGCCTTTTTCTTCCTCTGTTTTATGCAAAGCTCTAAAAATCTAAGAGTTATGGTAAAACAGAGAGGCTACACAGAACTTCAGCAGGTGCTATGGCATTTTCTGCTGTAAAACTGCGCTTGTTCAGAGGGCTTCAGCTACATTAGAGTAGGAGGCTATTTTACGTACATTTATTTTTTTCTCCTCTAAAAGTTTGCAAAGGGCAAACTAGGTAATGTGATTAAGTGGCTGAACACAGTAAAGGTCCCAAAAACTAGGTCATTATTGAGATTAACGACTGGATTAAAAGGATTTAGGAGAGTGGTAGGATTTTGATTTGCATATTACTCCAAAGACCTTTGACTTATGTAAAGCCTCCTCTTAAAGACTATCAAGCCAAAGTATTACATCAAGCAATTTAGTTGCTGCAAATTACTCTTGCCTGTTTTTTGACCTTGCATGTTATTACCCATATTTCTACACCAGAATTGTTTTTCATAATTCAGCACTTGTAATGCTCCTTTGGATGTGGCAGATTCAGGGGGACCACTAATGTGAGAGAGATAAGTTGTAAAATAATTAAATCTTATTAAGTGTTAGCTATGGGATTCTTGAAGGATTTTACCTGAGAGCATTTTAGCCAGATGCTTAAAAAGGAGACATTGTTTAACAGCAGAAACCAGAAATTTAATCAAAATCAAGTCTTCCTCAAAAGCCTCACAAATTTATTTATATTAATCTTTGTGCCACTCTTCAAGAGTATATACAAATGTTTTGGTGTATGAGAAATGTATCTAAGATCTCAAGCCTGTAACTGCTTTGAGCAATAGAGCTTCAGGGTCTGCAAAGCTAAGTCAGTTATTTAGCATCAGTTAAAGGAAAAAAATAGTTTTAGGGGTTACTTGGTATAAAAGTCCCTCCATTGGCAGCATGTGTTTTTGTTTTACCCTATGTGAAAATGTTGCTTATGGCACTTGCATGGAAGAAGGAGGGCGGACTGCTTTTCTGTGGGCAATTTAGCACAGATAAATGTGATTGTATGATTGGAAAGAGGACAGATGATATTCTGAGGATGAATGATTCTGTAAGACACAACATTTGTGACAGTAAGCAAAATAGGAGAAAAGCCCCAGATACACCACAGGGTTAGAAAAGCTAAATAATCTTAGGATTTTCAGCAGAAGCCCAGTACATGACAGATAATACTTGCAGATCATATTTTCATAAATCATAGTCTTTCTTTATTATCCAGTCCTTTGTGTCTGAAGAGCACTATATTTATTTTTATGAACCTCTAACCTGACAAATGTTCTTACTATTTTACTGCTCTGCTTTTAAAAGAGTATTGCTTTAAAATGTCTGTCTCCACTGGCCCATCCAGGGCTGCGATGACCTCATTTCAAAAATTGCTTCAATAACCCTCAACTTCAAAAGTACAAATTCTGCTCAGAAGTGCCAGTAAACACCAATGTGTCTGAAAAACAGATGACTGTGGTATATGGGATCATTAGTTGATCTAAAGGACTCATGTAAATATGTTACTCATAAGGTGTAGGTTTTTCTCAGTAAGTCAATCTTAAATATGCAGTGAGTGAATCAATACAGAATTAAGGCCAAGGAATGGTCCAATATTTTGAGTTTAGATTTATTGTTCAGGAGTTTTAGTGTCAATATATCACCCAAGTAATGTTGTATGAGTCTATCAGTAAGTTTTATATTTTAAAAATCCCGAACAAAAACATATGCTTCCTACATTTAGAAAATACCAGAGCAGCTCTCAGAAGCCAGCTTCCACTCTAAAAAACTGTTGCTTTCAATGATTCTTTCTGTCAGGACTTTTGAGTGAGAGCTATGATGGGGAAACACAGCTTCTCACCTCCTGGCTTCATCCACTTAATTTTCTTTGCAGTCAAGCTGGGTTTAGGTTTCTGCGGCATTCAGATTTCATCAAATGTTTTCTCCTTTCTAAAAATATTATTCTTCTTCCATTCCTTGAGCACTTTCCCACCGTAATTACAGAAAACAACATTGTAAATGTGCATTGTGAAAAGGTGTCACCATATTTTTAAATCTGGTCTATGAGGTCCCAAGGCTGGAAGAATAAAAAGAGATAGAACAAAAGCTGATATGGTAAATTGCCTGTGGTTCTGATAGGTGCTAGGTTTTGATCCCAGGATTATTTTTTCTCTGTTCTACCTAATTAATGACCTTTAAAATGTGAGAATTAGAGGCTGCCTCAGTTAAAGACAAAAAATCAATATCCAAGGTGAAAATTTTGTTTCTCTGTATTGTTTCTTTATCCTTTTCTGGAGTCTTGTCTTCACAGAGAGTTGTGGAGAGCTGATTCTATCCAAAAACAGCGAAGACCACAACTTCAGAAGTGAGAACTGCGCTTTTGAACTTGGTTAGACTGAGAAGATGTCGAGGCCACGAATCCTACACATCCTAGGAAAAGTGCCCTTGCCACTACACTGTATCATTAGAAGTAATTTGCAGTGATAAGCTGCTGCAACTACCTTTCTGAGAGTCACATCTTGTTGATTTACTTTGGACATATCGTGAGGATAGTTAGCAGATCACTTCCTTGAGGGGATTCCCATTGAGAAGTGTCATGTTGCTGGACTCACTTCAAGTTTGAATGGAAGATAGATGCTGAAAGATCCAACTGCAATGATCATGGTCCCATAGAAAACAGAATTTTAGCTACCAGGAAACCTTAGAAGCGCAAAAGTAAAAAATAGCTGAGTAATCGTGGCATTCATACTTTTTGGAAAAATCCCTTCACCCAGGATTTTTCTCCTGGGAAGTTGAGAAGCCTCAGAGAAAAAGGAAAACAATAATTATCTGATTTGCTTCTCCTCTGTTTTGCTCATGTGGAATGTTTTTGGAGATTGTTTACCAACAGGTGATTGTTTCATTGGTTTCTGCTGTGAATTATTTTGACTTATTGGCCAATCAGAGTCAAGCTGTGTCGGGGCTCTGGAAAGAGTAATGAGTTTTCATTATTATCTTTTTAGCCTTCTGTAAGTATCCTTTCTGTATTCTTTAGTATAGTTTAGTATAGTGTTCTTTTATATAATATAGTATCATAAAATAATAAATTAGCCTTCTGAGAACATGGAGTCAGATTCATCGTTCCTTCCTGCCATGAGGGACCCCACAAATACAGTAAGTAAGTGGTCTGGAGTTGTCATATTCAAAGCTGATTTTGAGCTTTAATGAAGTCTTTCAAAAAGATTGGAAGGCACAGCACGTTGGAACAGAAGTGCTGTGACAGAGGAAGGCCGGTGTCACAGGTTGTGCCCAGCTCTGCACAGAGGGGAGAGGGTGCTCCTGCAGCCAGCCCTTCGGCAGATCCCGGAGCAGCTGCGTGGGAGCCCCTCACACACAGCCCCTGGCTGACTCCCAGCCATGTGTAGCAAACAAGCACATATTGGTGGGTTGTACTAGTTCATCATGACTGACAAAAACATGTTTATTATTATCTATTCTTGGCTTCAGTAGCTGTTTCGTGCTCCAGCAGAGTTTCCTGTTTAATAAAGAATTAAATTATGTTCTCTGCAAAATGAAGAACGAACTAAGTGATATTTCTTTTAATTTTGAGGATCAAAGCAAACATTAAAGTGCAGAAAATCAGGATTGTTTTAAAAGAAGATGATTGATTTTTAATGACTAATTTATACTTGTAGAATCTAAAACAAAACAGTCCTGAAAGAATAATTAGTAAACATCAGTTTAACAATGCTACAGAACAACTTCATAACTTAAAGGATTAAGGAAACATTTCTTTAAAATAATCACAGATAAACCACAATTTTTCACTATCATTCTTGCAGACATTATGTTTTGGAAGGAGATTCCTGGTATCTCTTCAACTCTTTCAGACCTCTAAAGCAGGGAAAAGTGACCTGAACAGAGTCAGTGGAGAAAATCAGATCCAGAAAGAATCTCCATGGCTGCTTGATGATTAGTGAAGTCAAAGTGTTCAGCCAATGATGCCTAAAGCAACTTGGCTGGTACAGCTGATAAACACGCTGATAAATTCAGAAAGCTTGCTACAAAAAAGATAGAAGTTCAAGGTACTGCTTGAAGATTTGTGTTCTTCAACCAAATGTATTTAAAATATGTCATGTATAGAACACAGAGAAGAAGAAAAGATTATTTTTTTTATGAAATAAATTTTTTTTCACAAGAAGCAGCCACTTTAAGTAGCAATGCAAAAATCTCTAGTTTCACTCTTACGTAAAAATAATTACAGGTTAAAAATATCAGGCATGCACACCATAAATTTCAGCAGGGCAACATAAAAAGAGCTCTAACTCACAGGGACTGTGCAGTACATTGGAATTTTAATATGTGGGCTTCTCAGTAGCTCCAACAGGTCTCAAGCAGGCCAAATATCTTGATGCCTTGTTCAACCATCTAGATATAAAGGAACAGCCTTTCCAAGATTCTCAAGATAACTCAAGAAGATATCAACAGAAAATTTCTGGTGGAAACCAGACATGTTTGTATCATTTTAGGAGGTGTATTGGTTTGGAATGGTTGACTTTTTTGTGTCAGCTTCTGTTTTTTGTTGGGGGTTTTGTTTATTTATTTGTTTGGGTTTTTGTTTTGTTGTTGGTTTGTTGGTTTATTTCTTTTAAATCCCACAGGTATGTACAGGAATATCTGGAAATGTTAAATTGTGGCTAAGAATTTTTTCCCCAAACACTTTCTACTCTACAGACTCTATTCTCTCTTTACCTATACAGTAGCTGGGCTTTTGCACCAAATTTGATGACTGCATTTCTGTAACAGGTAAGTGGGGACTCACTTCCAGAGAGCAATTAATTCCAACCTGGCTAAAATACCATTTTTAGGGTAAACTGTTATCACCCTCATGAAGTTTTTGTTACTTTTCATTGACTCTCACTTAGACTAGATTTTCAGCTTCTAGATGGCTAAAGTTAGGTGAATCCCATATGAAACGACAGTTTAAAAGATAATGGGATAAACAGGAAGGTGAGAAGAAAGCAGAATAAGAAAGGAATTTTTTAAAATATGTTTTAGAATTATCAGTGCAGTGTATACCCTTTATCAAATCTGTACCAGAAGCTGCATTTTTTTTACTAATCTAAGTTTTAATTACTTCAGTTGGAATGCAGAGAACATCTATTAGTAGAAGGAAGATGGGATTTCCTACTCAAATTCAGCCTGCTAGTCAGAAAATCCCTTGTATTACAGAATTAATTCAATTGTCTGTCTTTTCTTTTAACAAAAGATAATGCAGATTGCAGACTATTTCCATCACTATAAGTTGTCATATGAACTTTACTTACAAGTGGTTTGACCATATTATATTTTGAATACACCCACAAACATGCATATATCTCCAAACTCCAGTTGCAGAATGGGGTGGCTTCCAAAAATAATTGCAGCATTTTAAGTTTCTCTTCTTATCACTGAGTGTACACGTGTGATATATAAATTATATCTAAAATGCTGGAAGAATATCATGAAAATTATTTCACATGATATAGTAGCTGGGCTTATGCCATGGGACAATGTGTGGATCTCTGTGATTGAATTCTGTTTGTGAATTCCAGCTGCAGTATCCCAGTGTATCCCAGTGTCCTCCAGTGGGAAATTTGGATGCCCATGGGACTTTGATCCACCCCAAGAGATTTCAGTCAGCAAACAGGACTGCATGGCACAGCTCCAAGTGTACCCACTTTGCAGCAAAGACACAACCAGTACGAGCTAATTAAGTATGCTGCAAATGAAATGGGGCGAATTCACAAGTGATCATTACCTAAAACCAGAATGCTTGTGGCTTTAAGTTTACCTTGTTACACATTCAGCACATACACATACACAAGTTCAGAGTGAACTTGTGGTCCAATTCTTTAACTGCCTATATGTTGTTTAGGTCATAAGGATCTTGTTCCTTGCTGCTGCCCTTGTGAAGTGCTCCCACTTGGAGTCTGCAAAAAACCTCTCCCTCTCCCTCTCCCTCTCCCTCTCACTCTCTCTCCTCTCTCTCTCCTGTCCTCCCCTCTCTTCTTCCTTTCTGTAGCCATTGTATTCAAAGAGGAAAAAACTCAATGAGTCGCACATATTTCTTTTATTTACTAACTAATTCAATTACCTCAGCCGAAATACTGATGTTTCCAGCTATATATTTTAACATTTCCCATGAGTAATTTATACTGTGGGATTTACAGGCCCACTAATTTTACTCACCAGTGTCTGATATATCGTTTTACAACCAAAAAAAAAAATCTTTGAGGGGTAGGAGATTCATTGTAGCCTGCTATCTGTTCACATGCACAGTTGAATTATAGCCTTGGGTAACCATCATCTCACACAAAAGAAGAGCATCTTCTGTGGCTCTGTATCCTCTATGCAGAGATCTACAGTGTGATCCAAAACATCACTTGCACCCATAAAGTAAAAGATCCCAGAGGATCGGGCAAAATCTAGACTGTGGCTAAGACGTGCTTTACACCACAACCCTAATGTCCTCATGATCCCAACCACTGTCCTCTCAGTGGTGAGCATGGCTGTGCAGGCAGCTCCCTCCTGGGCTGTGCCCCGGGCTTTGTCTGCACTGCTGTCATGTCACCTGTGCCAGGGGTGGCATGACAGCAGTGCAGACATCCCACAGGGGGCAAGACATAGCTCAGGTCCTCACAGAACTGGAAGTCCCAACGAGATCTTGAGGTCTCAAACCTAAAAATGAACTATTCTCTTCTACTAATAGAGTTATTGGACATGTGCTGTTCTGTGGAACTAAAAATCCAACATTTTTCAAGCAGAAAGATCAAGAAAAAAAAATTGTCAGTGGTTCAGGCCAAAAAACTGTGGACAAAGTATTCTTTGAGTATCTGTTTATGTAATTTATTAAACAAATCTCACATTGGAGAATCCAGACAAGAATTTATGTGGAAACACGATTCTTTCTCTTTCTAGACCGCAGAAAGGAAATCAAACAATATAAAGCTTAAGGAAATATGAGGATGCAAAATTAAGCCAAGCTGAGTCAGGAAGGTCAAACTTGTGACTGTAATTCATGATGGTTTGAGAGTGGGAGACAGTGTCACTTATGTTTTACTTTAGTGAAATGACCACTTTAGGTGAGGCCTTCTGGCTTATTTTTCACCTTGGATTTGTCTTTTTCTGTCAGTATGGTGATTCAGCATTAAAAGATTAAATCCTAGAATCAAAATTTAAAAGGCTGGTGACATTCCTGTCAAAGGTACAGACTAAATTTACACACTGGTAGAGAGAGAACTCCAAAGAACAGAAACACCTTTATGGTAATTTTACCTGCAAAAATAGACCTTGCAGATATAAATGGAAAACCCCCCTCAGTTTTGTAGTCAAAGTCAGTTGTTCTCCTTTGTACTTTTTCTTAACACTTCTAAATATTTTTACCGCATCACAATGAACTCAAACACAGTGAAAAAAAATTTTAAAAGCTGAGGTGTCATTTTTCGCTACTTCTCCATTTTTCAGTTTCCAATTTCATCAACACCAAAAAATATTATTAGTTTTCCTCACCCCGCAGTGTTCTCATGTGAGAAAGTAACGAAAAACAAGCATCTCAACCTTTCAATTAATATGTTTTAGGCTGTGCCATGAGTTGGATATATATTTAGGGTACTAATCCCAAGGTAATAATCAACTAATTGCTTTCATAAGGCTGTTAACAACTTTATTAACTTAGTACCTCAGCATATCGCTGCCATCAGTGCTGCTATCCCAAAACTCTTGAATATATTTACAAGTTTACTGAGGCTATGGGATATGCCAACATGCCAAGACAGTCTGGGTGAGATTGATCTCACAAAAGTTTAAGTATCTATGATCCAGATGTCTCCAAATGTTCAGTATTACACAAATGCCAAAAAACAAAAGAAGCCTGAGAATCTGACCATGCATCAAAATGATGAAAAATTATAAACAGGTATCCAGTGCTGCCCAGGAAATTACAGTTTATGTAGAATAAAACATCTGATGCTTCAAACCAGATATGGATTGCTCAAAAAATATTTTCTGTATCTAGTCCTACCTTCACAGCTCCATATACTCAAAACTGCCATCAATTATTAGCAATTCCTCATTTTTATGCATCTTACAGTGCCTTAGGAAAATGCAGGGCTACAAATGCAAAACTCGAAAGAGGATATCAATTATTTGCCTTAATCATTTTCATCCATAGCATTTCAACAATACTCTGTCTAATGCTGAGCAGGTTCCTGAACTCACACTGCACAATTATCTCCACTGTTGCTATTTTAAATTATTTTCCTTTTCAAATCATCAAGTCAAGCAGTAAAAATGAATTTTCACTAGGAAATGAGCAAACCTCTTATCTGCCCTTCAGTAAGAAAGCTGGCACAGATTTTAGTTCTACAATTCATTTAAAGAAACATTGTGCTTTAAAATTGGTTCTATACAAGGGGTAGTAAGAACCCTGCAAAAGCCCAAGGCTATCAAAATGGTACATAAACTGTGTTTTTTGGTGGATTCTGACTCACAGTCAGATATCACAGAAGTTTCCTCTCAAGTCCATAACTAACTGTATGGAAGGCAGAAGACAGGTAATTCAATAACTACAGCTGAAAGAAAAAAGGAAGCTAAACATACTGTGCAAAATTGGAAACACAAAGTTGGTAGAGGATGATGATGACATCATTTCCCTTGAACATTGCAATATCTATCAGTACTGGGCTGAGGTACTCCCAGGCTCTGTCCCCTGCCCTTCACAAACACACCATCACCATCCCTCATGCCCTTCAGATTGTCCAGCTTCGGGTAACACCAGAGGCAAGGCACAAAGCTTCTCTCTATCCCTCTTTGACAAATCATCCAAAGGCTCTGCCAACTGCAGGCACAGCCACTCTTCACGTCTGTGTTTGAAAGTATTATTTAAAAGCCATTCTTGCTAAAGCCAGGGTAAGAGAAACAACAATGGGCTTGTGGATTGAAGAGTGATAGACATTTTCACCTTAGATCCTTCAAATTTCCATATTTAGGAAAAGCAGCTGCACTAACATGCAGACATGCTTCTCCTTGAACTCGAAATGATGCAACTCACATCAAAGTATAAAGTCTCTTAAAAGTACAGCACCATTGCCCAAGGTATTATTAAAAAGCTGAGTGATTTTGTAGGATTTTTTTTTTTTAATTTATCCTGGCTGAACATTCTTAATCTGATTTCTAACTGTCAACACTAAAATGCTGTTCATTCACACACACACCATTCATCCATCATGCGGGACTAAAATGAGCTCTCAAGTCACAGCCAGCAAGGGGACCGAATAAGTTTGTACTAATACTTGAAAGAAATTTCCTTCCCCAATAATTGCAGGATTAGAACTCCAGAATAATTTAAAATCTTTAGAAGTAAACAGATCATGAGACCTAGAGAACAAGCGGGAAACAAAGCTGAGTACAAGTCACAGAGAGTTACAAAATGCAGTAAATTATGAAAAAATGGCTGAAATCACAGAAGTTCTGACTGAATTTCACACTCAGAGGAGCCAATGGAAGACTGCAGAGACATGACATAGGATTTAGTGCTGCTTTCAATAGGACCACATAAGGCCACTGAACTACAGTTTTTTAAGTAGGAGTAGTCTTCAACTATCCTTAGCTGTCCCCATATCAGAGAATAACGAGCTAAAATGGAACTTTTATTTTTATCTTAAAATCATTATTGAACTTTTCACATTAAATTTCTTTCCACTTGGCAGTTCAAGTAGTGTAATTTGCAAAATATAGCTTACTCTAAAGATTGCTAGTATATGTTTCAGGCTGATAAAGATTACTTCCCAGCTGCTTCCAATTCACAGACAGTATGTGTGGCCTCCCCTAAAGAGGATGGAAAATGTGATACTATATCCCACTACCACATGCCTTATACCCACTTTATGTGTTTATATTGGGTTTTTGCTTCTGGTTGCTAAAAAGCAAGTGTTTTTGAGACACTGTTTCTTGTATATACCTATTGGTTTTGTTAATCTCATTGTTGCTGTCTTTTATCTGGCTAGTTAGGAAAGCATTCCTGAGGCTTCATGTGGCAGATAAAACTGGGAAGCTTCTTTGCAAGTTTATGTTGGAAATTCTTTGATATTATAAAGCAAACTGTGCCCCAGTAGGTTCAGCTAGTGTGCAAAATCTAGTATTTTCTACAAATTGGTCATCTCAAGCTGCCCTTTAACTGGTGGCTCCACTGTCAGCAGTAATAAAAGTAGGTGACAGACCTTGGGAGGTAAGCCAGCCATTGATTTGCTCTGGCTACCTGACTGTGTTGGCTGATGTGTGATCTCTCGGTGCCACAGAAATAAAGTGCAAATTGTTTTTTAAAAGTGACTGCCAGGAGTGGAGCAGATGCTTTTTTTAGCATGTCACACCCAGTGAGCTGTGACACACAGCCAAGCTTTGGTGTCCCTAACAGGAAGAGGAATTAGGTTCATGTTTTACAGAAAGATTCAATATCATCCCAGCATCATTTTGATTTAGTTATTTTTAAATAACTCTTCTTGTCCGCTGTACTCTTCTAGAAACAGGCAAATTAACATTTTACCTGCTGGCAACTCAGTGATCAAAGAAATAACTTTTCAAAAGATGGTGAACTATAGCATGCATTAAACACATGCCCTCACAATTAGTGTTTATTTTCACACTCTGATGCACAGGGCACCGCATCAGTGTTCTGCTATGCTCATAAAACATTAAGCTCAAGAAGATACTCCAATGTCATCTGCCATTCCCAAAGTGAGCAAGCAAATTCATCTCTTGCTGATGGCAAAGGAATGAGGTGCACTGTCCCTCAGCATTCCCCACTTTCTGGACTGCTCTGGATCTAAGTCCAGCCCAGAAATGTCTGGTTGTTTAGCTGGCAGTGGTATGTTATGGCAATACAAAGACAGAAAAAACTCCTGGGCCACAAACCACTGGGGGCTGGCAGAGCACTCCGCAGCAGAAAGCAAATCTTCCCTTGGCTTGTTCTGCAGGCAACTGCTCTGGGCTCCATCACTGTCAGGCTACTATATTGCCCTGGCTTTGGTTTTATTCAGTAGGACACACCCATTTATTAAGAGGAAGAGCTTCTCCAGTAGCTTGGAATATAGTATTTTTGATTGCCCAGCCTGGAGAAGCTTTTTATTTTTATAATGACATCTTTCTGGACCACTTTGCCATTTAAAATATCTTGATGGCAACAGCAGACAACTTCTCTGCCGTACATGTCTGTAGCATAAATTTGAATATTCCTTTCATTTCAAGTGTTTTCTATCCTACAATTCAGATTCCTTGATGCAGACTCCAAACATTTTAACACAGTCAAAGAAGGAATTAAATGGAAATATCTCAAAATATAAAAAATAAAGGAATAAGTGCTACTATTTTTTGCAATGGAGTGAGCTACTTCCTTTGCTTACCTCCTTCTGAGTCTGCTCTGTACATCTGCTTGTACTGCTTCATGGGCAGGTCATGTCTCTTGCTATGTTCATTTATGTGCACAAAGCCAAACTCAAAAATTTGCATTAAAAATACAAATTAAAAAATGAGCATTAAAAAATGAGCATTAAATTCTAAGTTCCATGTGGAAGGGTCCCATTAAAACTGGATATTTAAAGACCCACAAAACTATGCAGAAACCCCAGTATTACCTGGAACTTCTAGTGGTAACACAAGTGAAGAAGACAAAATGTTGGAAAAAAGAAGAAGACAGAAATGGCAATGACGCTTAGCAAGCAGAAGAACCAAGACCATGACCTCTAATGAATAAAAAGTGTGGGGGAAAGTTAATGCATCACTAAATGTGGCTCAGTTTCAATCATGACCCAGAAAAAGAGGTCAGGAGCAGAGCAGGAATAAAAGAGGCAAATAACTGCCTTTCAGAGGAAATAAGGAGGGAACATGATGAAAGATGCAGACTATGCAACAGGAGCAATTACCGCATGCCCAGTGGGTTAGGAGAAAAGGTGGTCACAGTGCCACTCACTACTGCCCAGGGAAATTGCTTTGGCATAGGGTTTCCTATTACCTGCTTAATTCCAGTTTGCTTGAAAATGGCAAAATCTTTACAAGATTCTCTGTTGCACTCAACACTGAAAAGAAGCTACTAAGAGGGAAAACTTGTACTAGAGATACAAAACAGAAACAAGAAACTGTTTCTGACGCTTTCCAAAACAGACAAATGTGAAAACACAACCGCAGGAAAACATACTCCTAAAACATAATTGTGAAGCACTCCTAAGAAAGAGGTCATCCATGATTTAAGTGACCAGCTGCCATGTCCCCAAGGAGCGCCACAGGCAATCCCACCACTGGTCTCTCATAAGAGAATCCAGCTGAGTATAAGAAGAGGGCTTTTTCCCAGCTTTTCCAATTTTCTTAGAGGGAAGGACATGAATTCATTTTGCAGCTAAATAAAATTAAAGAAAAAACCCAAACACCAAAGCCTACACAGCAAAGTACTTCCTCTAGTAGTTAACAGAATTAAAACTTAAGTATGAAAATTAAGAGACTACAAATTACCTTCAAACGTAAGATCAAGGTCGCAAAAATTCATAACCTGAATTATATTCACTTAACATGTAGCATGTTGCTAATGAAAACCAGCTCCAGCCAATGTCCAAATTACAGGGAGAATAAAACCAGCTCTTACTAAATAAGAATAGTACCTTTGCCTGAAACACGGTCTGAACCCACACCAAACATCATCTGAGGTTGAGATAATTCTGCTAATGTTTTAATTGTCACATGCCTCTTTACAGTTCCTGGAATTAGAGGCTGGAGTACAAAACTGTCCTGAAACCCCTATCAGCACAGTTACGAGAGTGTTTTTGAGCAAAATTTTTGAAACTTTAGCTGACTTCTGACTCAACTGAAACAATTACTGGCACAAGGAGGGGAAAGACAGTCCCATATGTGGACTGGAATTCAGAGTGTAGAGCAGCACAAGAGTGCACGTTTTCTCACCTGTCTTTTTTACTGCTGGCTGTATTTTATGCTGAAAATAAGAAGGTTGAAGAAACAAAGAAGTTTTATTTCTTGATTTCTGTTCTTCCTTCCTCTCCCCTTCCATATGTAAGAATATCTTGCATAAATCCTTTAACAAAATTATTCCAGACAATTTACCCTTCCCACAGCCATTTCAGAGGTTCTCCCGTCTTTCAGCCTCTGCAGTTCTGGGTTGTGGCTACTGCAGAGTCTCACAGTTCCTTTCCACATGGCAGAGCACAGCACCTACTGTGCTCTCTCCATCCAGAGCAATAGAAACACGGTACTTCAAGGGTACTTAACCCAAGACCAAAGTAATGAAATAATTGTGCCCTTGAGCCACAAAATGGCTTTCGGCTGGCAATTTTATATTATGAAAATATGTGCTGAAATAATGCCTGTGAGGTAAATGGCAGCCTGGGTGTGAGATGGGGTACTGTGCGTTTCAGCAGAGAAATGTTTGGCTGGGAGTTGAAACTCGGGCTTATTGTGTGCCCCTGAGTAAACAAAGCTATAATGGGTTATTGAGACTGCTGACTTCAAACAAACAATGCTCTCTGTGTAAGCATGACATTTTACAACCATGAAGCCTGAGGCATGTATGCCTATTGTCATATGTCTTTCTATCGGCTCATTTTATGCAATGCTCTTGAAAGAACACCACAGAAATGTGCAGTATGTGAAGGGAACAGAGCTGAGCTGTGTGGATTGGACTGTCACCAAATATTGGCATATGCCATGATGATGGCCAAGGAACAAGAAATCTAGGACAACACTTTTGAAGTATCAGCAACTATAAATTCAGAATATAATTTTTCCCTCTCAGGGAAATTTTCAAACTGGGAAGTAAGGATCTGGAGATAGTGCAGACATACAAAAATCCTTACAATTATGCTCATATATTGGACCAAGTTCACACAATGAACTCTTTTCAATCCAGCTTTGACCACTGTTAGCATAAACACCACCAACACGTTCCTTTGCTGACATTATATTGCAGAAAGGAAAGATTTATGGATTGTGCGTGAATGACTCCCATGTGCTGGGTGTCTTTTCTGTATGCTGTCACCTTTACTGCTTTCACAAGCAGTTTACCAGTTTCTTGTAGGATCATGATGCAGTGAAAAGTGTATTTAATTTTTCCCCTGGTTAATATTTAGATTTAAAAGATGGTCAATTAGGAAAAAATATGTAAATCTTAATCTAAAATCTAAAAATATAAATATGTTGAGATTTTAATGACTCTAAACATTTCAAAACATATCCCTAGAAGGAAACTGAGCCTCCTTATCCAATTTCTCACTCCTATCGCTGCCTGAACAAGCAAACATGCTGCTGTCATCCATTCATGTTAAATAAGAGATGCTGGAATGGGAAGGGATTAATCTTGTGCTGTGGTCAGTTCCCATTTCTGTTTGTGGATAATGAGTTACAGCAACAGCACAACAGCAGTGACTCTCATTATAGACTCATTCTGGGGACAGAGGGAGTAATAATAACAGAAAAGCACATTAAAAATAGAATTCATTTTATGAAATTCTTGAAGCTGTGAGGAAGCTAAAGTTTATCCTTTTGGGGGTCAAAATTTTCCTGAAAATTAGGAGAAACCTCTTGCCAATCAATGTTCTATCACTGACAGCAGTGTCATGACAAATGCATATATGACAGGGTTTCATCTGCAAACAAATCAGTTCATGAAGAATCATTCCAGAAATCAGTGCAAAACATCTTCCTTGATCCCAGTGTACACAGTAACCCCCTGACTCACAAAACTGAACGCTGAAGCAGCAGAGTTAAAAGCAAAAGCTTTGACTTGGCAATGTGAAATTTGTCCACAGCAAAACTTTGCATCTTGATTTTCCAAACAGGAAGTAAAAGCAGTACTGGACAAATCCTTACAACCAATGGACAAAATCTTAAATTATGACATCTTCTCTCCTGGCCACATCTCAGTTCCACCTGAGATAACCAGCTGGAAAAAGTGACTACAGATAGGACTTAATGCTGGTGCCAATCAGCATCTGAAATATCCTGTCTTGTTTCTGAAGCAGGAGCTCAAGTTGTACTCTCAACTCATCTGGTTCAGTAAGGCAGTAGAGCTGAACCCCAGTTTTTGAGGCTGGGCTCCTCTAAGGATAATCTCTTTTTCCCCTACCAGAAAAAAAGCAGCCTTACAAAATAATGCAGAAACAGCATTTTTTCCATGCCCTTGGTACTTAATTACCTCCCATTTCCACACACGAATAAAGAAATCTTTTGTGTCTACTCATTTTCCAATATATTCCAGATAGTCACGTACTGAGCAATAGCATACCGAAGAAAACACAATATACACAATGGTACATTATGTAAGATGCATACCAGTATTGAATATATTTCATGTAAGAAAGCAAATCTATTTTTCATATTTTATTAAATAAAAGAGAAAAATGCTACATTAAAGCATCCCAATTCAATTGAATCTGTGATTGTAGTGGAAGAGCAGAAAAGATTGTAATGTCTTTACTCTTTTAGTTTTTGACTATCTTCCATGTAATTCTCACCTATAATAGAAGCAGTCTTGAAAGACATAATATAATTCTCATCAACATTTTATTTTTATTTATGGCATGAGTTAGAGGATGCATTTGACATAAAATATGACAGCTGTTACCAAATTTTTACTTGCCATTTCTTTTTAGGTTGTTTTTCATTATTTTACACAGAACTCTCCTGTGGGAAAGAGATGAAATTATCTGGTGAGTGTTAATATACTGGAACAACTATGGGAGGTCAGATAATGTGGAATTACAGTTAATGCCCCCAAATATCTAAGAGGAAGGGAGGTTGGAGAGGATTTGATTCAGATAATATAAGATGACAATATATATAAGTTAACCTCAGGATAAAGAAAATAAACTAGTTTCCCAGGTAACCTGGGTCTATTCCTGGCTCTGCCACTGATCAGAATTGTGACATAGAGTGAACTGTTTCACATATAAATAGACATTTAAAATACATTGGTTCTGGCCATCAGTCAGACCGCAATTTAAACTAGATCAGTACCATAATCAAGCCCAGAATCTAAGGTATGTTGGACACCTGCTTTTCTTCCAAACCTTTTTTTGTCTCAAATGCTCAAAATATTTTAGATACAAATTCTCATTTCTATGTGCTTTAAAAGTAGCCAACACAGCATGATCTCAGTATGAAGCAAATATTCCCAATACTGTACCATTGACATATGGATAGTATGAGCTTTTGGACAAATGTATCTGGTACTTTTTCAACCATTGTTTTCTCTTTTGTCCTTTTTCTCCTGTTTCCTTTCCTGGCTTGGTGCAGCTGTTGGTGCTTTATTTATCACTCTTTGTATCCAAAGAAATCTGCACTCTTGCTTTTGGTGACTCCAGGAGAAATATGGGGGAAGGAAAAGATCATCAAAATTACTGATATGATTTCTTCTTTATCATCTCACATTCTGCCCTGCTCACAACTTGGCCTTAGCTTTACTATTTACGCAGCAATTTCACATTGCTCTAACAATATTTTCAAGTACCTGTAGCATAATCCTTTTCAATTTCATTGAAAAGGAGTATGCTACAGGTACTTGTAAAGATTCTACAGATTACTATTCTTATAAACACCCTTTTTAGTATAAAAATATTCTCAGTGTTTTTTTTCCCTAAACTCACTATATTCCATTTTGTTTCTGCTATTATCACAAAGCTTCAAATAAGCTTTTATTTCAATTTGGTACTAACTTTGGCTGAATTCATCCTGCATTAAATGTTGCTTGCCTTATCTTATACTATGGTAAGATTAAGAGAAGAAACCTGGACAAAATAATCAGTTCAAAATGATTTAGGCTGTTTGAGTCAGCTTTGATGCTTTTGCATGTCATCTATCAATGGAAAAAGAGTTACTATGATATATCTTTATATCTCTAATCAGTTGGTTACCCTAGTTCTACCATCTCTGTCATCAATACCACTGAATATCTGAAATGTATAAAGTTCATACTACATTTTTACAATGTCATTGGACACAAAATTCTAATACAGTTTCTATTAGGACATCACATTTATTAGTTTTAAATAATTTGATTGTCAACAAATTCTTTAATATTTGATAATGTGCCAGAGACTAGACCTTTGCAAAGGGATAAGGGAGAAGGAAAACAAATAGAAGGAAAAAATCTCTTTAGAGATTTAAGCCAGTATTAGATGTGTTTAGTATACATATGCTTATTTTGATACTAACTAACTAAAAGAATCAAGATTAGATTCTAATCCAATTCCTGACATGGCTATGTTGAAAAACAGCTACTGCATGGCCAAGACATAAATGCTATCACTTGTATTAAGTCAGGGTGCACAATGATGCAGGAGCACATGGTTTAGATTAGGAGTTCTTTTTCATCAGCATGCCAGCTAAAGACCACATCCTAATCTTAGCCATGTGCCACTCTGCACAACGCAGGCATGTGCATCCAGAATGAGAGAGCTGTCCCAAGGTGTGGCATGGATATGGAGGTGCTCATCTTGGTGTGCCCCACAAAGCACCTTGGGAAAAGAAAATAAAAAAAAGCAAACCAAAACTAAACTAGAAATCAAAAAAAAAAAAAATTAGGTGAAAAGTCAGCATAGTACAGAGATGTGTTTGACTCTTGAGCCACTTTAGAATTATCCATTTCAAGTAGTTAATTTGCCAGTGGGGGTTTTTTGAAGTGAAAGGACAACACAGTCAGAATACAGCAAGAGTATTTTTATCACTGCAGCTCTCGTCACCATCCTTGCATAAACCATTACGTAAGCATCTGATTTGCATCAGTGTACAGCTCTGCTGAGGAAGCAGTTTGCAGTTTAATAAGATTAATACAAAACATTGCTTTTCTCTTATTTTCTTGTGTTATTGTGGGTTGCTGGAATTATACAGATTTTCTCCTCACAATAACAAGCACCCAGGCTGCTGTGAATTATATGGTTTTTGACTCTGGATGTATACTCCAGGCTTAGTATGAAAGAAACCAAAAAAATGTCACTGGGTCAAGGAAGTACAGACATATTGATTTAAAGAGAAGGATGGGATACGTCATACAATACCTCACAGTACTTTTACCACACAGTGCCTAGACCATTGGATATCTGGAAGTATTTTCTCAGTAATAATAGAATTATTTTCTTAGTAATAATAATATCTAGTACTTCTGAGCTCAGCACATTATGTTTTGATTAAAAAAAAAGTAAAGATGACATTTCTATCCCTGAATCACTAAAGCCACAATAGAGACCAGAGATAAAATCTGTGAGATTTACAACAGGTGGTCTCTGACAGCTTTTACAAGTGATCCCTTCTACAGTGAGCCCTCAGTATAAGACACAAGGGCAAAGATAAGTTACCCTTTCCATTGTCCCCATAAAAACGTGAGCATTAAACAACGTAAAGGGCTCAACTGAGGCAACAGGAATCCCATAGCAGAGCTGGAAATGGGGCCTGCAGATGATTCCTGCCTGACAGTACCACCAGAGAGCTGCACAGGAGACTTAAACGGAGAATGTGGATTACTTTTACAAAAGGGTTCTTGCACCTTGTTTAAAACAAGTGGAAATTCTTTATCATTGATGTCACCAGGAAAAGCAAACACTAGTAAAGCAGTTGCCATAAACCAGGTAGAGTTTGCCAGCCCTGTGTTTGCTAACCACTGCATCACCAGTGGTTTTGTAAGAAGCTGTTCAAGGTTTGGGCTAGAAAAGGCCCAAAGTTCGACTGAAGAACTTTGGGAATTCAGTGGAAGAAGTTCCATAATGGGTCCACCTGAAAACCACAGAGGATATTCAGTGCTGTGAGTATCCAGCACAGGAAAATGTGCTTCTTCAAAGAAGGGCTTTATTGGTGAACTTTGTTGCCTCCAGCAATATCTGAATTAAACTCTGAAATAAATACACTGAAACAGGGGTAAAAGATTAAAGTGATTGAGCATTGCAGGGAAAGCTATGGGGATATCAAGGTTTTTTGTACAGAAATGAATTACTTATTCTTCAGCTCTTTATTTCAAGGATAATGCACTACACAAATGGATTAAAGCTATTTTTCAGAAGATACTATCTGAAAGTACACCAATAAGCCAGAGTTTCTAAAACCAACCTTTTTTTTAATTTGGTGAATTCAGAAATCCCTCCTCAGATATGACAAGATGACTGAATTTAGGTGAAAGAAGTATAATGAAGTCTTGGGTTTTCAACTTTCCTGTGCCTTTGTACCCAGATTTTTCAAATACTGCCATTGAAAGGACTGAGAAGTTATTTCTAAAGGCTTTTTCTCCTCTCTGAAACAATGGAACTTTGAGACACCCTTTGGCAGTTAAGCATGTGAAACAAAGTCAAAACAAATGGCATATATGAGCCAATTAAAAAATTCTTAATAGTGAAACAAATGAGGCCTTTATTAAAATGAATAAACTAAACAAATTACATCAACCGTTTCTGCACTTCTTATGGATTTCTGTAGCCAGAAAAGTTCATTACATTTTTATTTGTTAGTCACTGTATTTTATTTGAGATTGTTAAGAGTCTGCTATGATATTTCTTCCTCCCTTCTTTTTAAATCATTTAGTATTCTTTCAAAAATGTACTGCTAATTATTTAATGATTTTATAGTAGTTTCTTTATTATATTAGAATATTGGAGGGAATATCATTTTCCTGCAGAAATTGTTTTAAATCACTTTTCTGTAGCACTCTTACCACTGCCAACACTTATGAATACTTTCTTTACTCTCAGCTGTGATATGGTAGAGAATATTCCTCCAGGTATTACAACCCAGATGATGGAAATGGACAGATAGGACACAATTCACATACATATGGGTAAAACCCCACAAAAGGCAGTCTTTTAAAGTGCCATGTATGGAGAGGCTACACTTATTTAACTGCCTTTAAAAGACCATTAACTGTACAATTTTAAGTCACAAGTGTTAAGGAAATATAATAAGACACCATAATTCCATGGGATCAAGCATTACTTCACCAATCTTAAGCATATGTTCATGTTTGTTTTCCACCAAGTGCTGATCTTTATGGTATCTCTCCTCATCACCAATTCCCAGTATCACTTGGCTTTGCTTCCCAGTTACTTGTCTGTCTTTCCTTTCCCAGCAAGTGCCAGCATTTAGAAGCAGCCTTTTGTTTTTGCTGCAGCAACAATGTCTAGTCTCAATTTCTCTATCTCATCTTCTTTGCCCCATTTATTTAGATCACATCTCTGTGCCATTGGGACTCAACTTGAATGGCTTTCTTCTCATGTGCATAATAGAATACAAGAAAAATGTTTAAAAAGATACTCATTTCACCCTCTTCTTCCCCCCTCTCCATGCTTTCCCTCCTGACCCTTAATGTCTGGCAGGGCTCAAAAACAATTTTACCTGGTTTATAGCATGTTCGAGCATGGATGAATTTTTAAACAGTAGGCAAAGAGAATAACTTTTACAAAACCAGCTAAACCATATGAAGAGAAAGAAAATCCCCAGACTATGGCAGACAGCTAGCATAAGAAAACTCAGTTTGCCTGGCAAATTCCAAATGCTGAATAGTGCATTTTGTAGTGTCAAGCACTTGGCTGTCTAAAAAATAAGTGTTGGTTGTTCTAGGAAAACCTTCTGTATGTAATAAACATGGACATCACACACTATCCCATTCCTTTTTCATTTTCTGTGATCCTTCCCTTGAGTTTCCTGATTCAATTGTGCACTCATGTTGTCCCATATAGTAATTCTGCATGTTATTTAAATTAAGGCTGGTGTTTTTTCTCTTGTCTCCCTATTTGTTTCTCTTTTTTTTTTCAGAAACCTATAGACATTAAATTGGACTTTGGAACAGATTTAAGAACAAGGCAGATGTAAAGATTATACCATGCCCTCAAATTTGTCATTCCAGAAAGGTAACTAAAGAGGTTTTAGGAATACAATAAAAAATCATAGGTGGCACAAGGACACCAGAGAAGCCTCTAATCAAAGAGAAATTTTTTGTCATTTGATTCAAATGCCTTTTTATTTCTTGGCTAAAGGCTGTCTTTAGAACTGTGTATTGAAAATGGCAATTATTTCTGTCAACTTCCTTTTTTAAAACTCCTTTCTCTTGTAATTCTTTTTGCAAACCATATCTTCTAATGCCCAGTGCTACCAAACATAATATTCTCTTTCAGTAAAATAGAAAGCATTTAAAAAACCCCATTATTTTGTTTTAAGTCTTAAATTAAAATCTGAGTTCCGGTTTTAGCTTAGAGCTATAATGTATAATTCTAAGCCTATTTGTCAGTGTTCTGTATCACTTCCCCACCATGCACATCAGTACATTCAAGAGGCATTCCTCTTTCTTCTCAAAATCAAGATTCCTAATCATGGATGCTGCCCTTCCCTGGAAAAGAGTAACACAGATGTGAGAGAAATTCAATCCATTATCTCAGCTCAAAGTAGGTTTTGTTACCTTTTTTTTTACTTTTTTTTTTCTTTTTCTGAGACAGAGAATTGTTTTTTCTGCCAGAAGTGAGGGCAGATCTCAGCTATGGATCAATTTTCAGAGAAAGCCCCAGCATCAATTACTTCTGACATCCATCTACCACCCTCTGCCCACTGACAGCCCCACCGGGCTTCAGAGACGCCAGCTGCCCTGTACACCACCTCAAAGGACAGCTCTGGGACTGGAACCAGAGTGTCTGACAGGGCACATGCAGCCATGCTGCCGTCAGACAGATCTTTGGAGGACTTCAAAGACCAGAAAATATCCAGGAACTCTCCTCAGCTAGCTTTGCATGACCGGTGCTCTGTGGAAAAACCTCTATTGCATTACAGAGAAGAGATGTAGCAGAGGTAGATTTCTGACCTTCATCACATATGCTAAGGAGCATGTGACCCAAAGAATCTCTTCAGATGATAATCCCCCAAATGAGAAAAAAAGCAGCAGATGTTCTGCCTAAAGGTAATGATAGCATCAATAGTACACCCTCCAAAATATTAATGCAGGAGCGAGCACTCCACCAGACATATTCCTTTAGGCTTAAGGTCACCTTTCATTGGCTGCTTTATTGAAGGAGTTTTTCCTGAAACTGCAGTTGCACCCTGGTGCTGCAGGAAGCCCCAGATAACTCCCAGTATGAGCAGCAATGAGAAATAAAGGAATTAAATAGGTCAAAAAAAGACAGGTAGTACTGGAACACACACAGAGGATACAAAAGGTAAGGGAAAGCACGGTTTGAGTCTCTACTTGCTTCCAGTATTGCATAGGGAGCCAGTAATCTCCACCTTCTATCCAAATGTCTTTTTCTGTGCCCTCCTCACAAAGCAAAACAAATCCCTGCAGATTTAACACAGGCAGCTTTCTGAAGAGCCTTGTTGCATGTAAAGCATGCATATAGTGCTGTGAACACAACAGTTCTCAGGGGGGGACTGAATAGAGAACTGACTATGCAAAATGCAGCTTCTGAGCCATTATGCAAAAAATATTTTAACTATTTTAGAGTCTTTCTTCATAATGTTTTCTTTCTATATAGTGTGAGATTAGCACAGATCATTTATGACAGGAACATGTTTGCATTGATTAGAAATCTAGACAATCAAATCAAGAACTGGTACAAGCCATGGAGAACTCAGGTTGTCCTTCTGACTTAAGTTAGTTTTTTGAAATAGCCAGAACATAAATTTCAAACATTTTAGAGAACCTTTGAGGGTCTCAAAAAACATACTGCCAGACTTCACCTCTTTCCTACATGTATTCCCATAAAAGTAGACAAGGACACTATAAGAGGGGCACCAGAAAATCAGCAAAGTAAAACATCTAATTGTCCTGTGTAATATACAGGGCTCAGCCTCACCTGAGGCTGATTCCTTCTGCATCCCCTGTGAAGCAAGACTTGAACTTCACTTTGTCTGAAAGGAAAGGTGAAATTAAACCTTCAGATTTTTTTTTCTTTTTCCCCAGGCTGTAGCAGCCATACAGCTGTCACAAAATATGTGAAGTTGATCCTGTTGGAGTGCACTGTACCTCTCCTCAGAATCTCAGCTTTCCAAAAGTGGGAATGATAAGCTGTCACTTTGGTTTTCATCTTGAGAGGGCATTTTCTGTTTCTTCTTTTGAAGTCTGAGATTTGTAACTTCTGTTTTTAGTATCTTTGTATGCTAAACTGAACATAGTGGTTTCTCACATCAAAACTCAGGGGAAACCATAAAAATAAAATGGCATATTTAACCAGCTGGAAAAATCAACAGGTTTAGATCTCTGGATATATTTCTAACCTATTGAGTTTTTTTTTTTTTTTAGCAATGATGGGTTAAATTCTGTATTGTGAGAAACAAAAAATACTGGGTGTAGAATTTTTTGTTAAGGGGGATATGATTCATAGAGGCCACAAGAGCTTTGCTTTATTTGTGACCTATTTCAGGGTTGTTGCTAAACTCATTATCTTAGCAATACTGAATAGAGATTAATAGGGCGACTCTGAGAAACAGAAAAGCAGAAAAGAACAAGACATGTCAAGATACCTGTGTTCAAACTGCTATGTCAGTTGGCCTGTGAGAAAATAATGGTACTACAGGTGTAAAGACTAAAAAGCAATCAGGCTCAGCATTTTCACTTAGAAATCTCATAAAAGTCACAGTGAAATTTGGTGAATATTGTTAAAATGTTAACTTAAACCACAAAGTATAGAAAAAAACAATGGAAGGTTGTAATGTCACACCTTTGTAATTATGTGAAATGAGCTTACAACAGCTCTCAACCAGCTAGACTGCTATAGAGTATCTTCCATTTGGTGGTCTGTGTGAACGGTTTTGACAGCAGCACTGTGACTTCCTTTTTCAAAATTTTAATGATTTCATGATATAGAAGCCAACAGTGGAGATCCAACAATGCACCCAACAGTATATTTGGCCTGGATAGTAACACCTTCCAGTAAAACAGGATCACAGTCCCGACTGAATGGGACTGCTTGACTGTGAAAAGTTTTCCCCTGAATTCCAACTCAGTTGCTCTTGTTTCAACCTGTGGATGTTACCTCATTGTGTAGAGTCTGATTCCATCTTCCCAAGGCTTCCTCGCATGCCTACACAAAAGACACTTCTGCTCCCAGCTGAGTCAGCTCCAGCTGCTCAGCCTCTTCCCACAGCTGGGTCTGTTCTGAACCCATGACAGTTTCCCAATCTCTTTTGGCATTGGCACCATCTCATATCCATACTGAGGATCTACATCTAAGTAAGCTCATCTTGCATCTCTAGTTTGCAGAAACAAACTGGTAACCTCAAAGGACCTATCACACAGAGCTATTATTGCACTGGCTGAACTCGTTTCTGACAGGGCTTGTTTTCTCTCCTTAACTGAGGAGGAAACTCCCACCAAACAGCCACATTTCCTCAGCCAAGTTAGATTACAGAAAGTTCAACCAATGTCACCCTTTTTATTCCCTTTGAATTATTTTTTCAAAAGATTTGCAAAAAATGAAAGAATGGAAAACCAGTTCTGGGAAGTGGGTCACTATATGATGCTTGTCTGTGAGTAGATATTTGCTGAGATTGACAAAAAATGACAGCAGTCAGCAAGTTTTTTGTTTACAATCTGTAATCTTGCTCTCTGCAATGGTTTGACTTTCAAAGAGCTGAGGAAGTTTCCTATTTTAACAGTAGCTTTCTGGGTTTCATACTAATATGAGAAAAAATATCTGGTTTTACTAGATTTCTCTTTTTTCCTAATTTTTGTTTTGACAACGATGCAGGAGTATGCCAGTGCAGTTTGATTTGCAAAAGTACCTCCCGATGCCAGTTAGAGAAGCAAAAGGGCTCCTCTCATTTACTCTGGTAGGCATTGCACATATTGAATATTACACTGATTAACTGGATTCAGTAGAATGAACCAAGGGAACAGGGTGAACAGTTAAAGCAAACAATTTGTAAATAACGCACTGACTGAAAATTCAAAAATTCAGATTCGTCCAAGTAACTTCAACAAACATGAACCACTAACACACTGCCCAAAAACCAGGAATAATTTTCAGTTAAAAAAAGAAAAACAAAGAAAAGCACTAAATTAGCATGAATACAGTTTGCTCAGCCTTAAAATTTACATTAAGTTCTATAAGGCAAAACAATTACACTTTGTTCAGTTCAAGGATTGCATAAAAATTCTCTACAAAAGTGTATCTCCAACCCTGAAAATCTTTCTTTCTTATTTCAGAATCTCCACCTAGTGGGAGTATCATATTTTGTCAAAATTTTAAAATCATTGGCACTTATTATTCAAAGATTCCATACCAATGTTCTTCCTGTACAACATTTTTGCATATTGCAATTTTTATAGATTTTGCTTATAGTATCATAGGTCAAACTCAAAAATACACTTATGAATTACAAATATGAGTCCCTTTCTTTTCAGTAAGTGTCTAAATCAACTGTTCACTTAACTCCAAAGTCAAAATTACAATGCTATATGAAAATGTTTTGAAGTTGAGGTCTTGAGCTTACTCCTGCCTGATACACTTGCTTGGTAGGGAATATGACTTCACTAGAAATCAGCCCTTGATCACTGCATGTTGCATCTTATCTTTGCAGAAGAGCTGCCTTTGAACTCACGTACACATACAGAGGAAGATTTAATGATACACAGCACTTGCATGCGACTTAATTACATGGGAGCACAGAACAGTTTTTTGTGGTTCAATGATAAAACTATAAATTAACTCTTTGAACAAAAATCCCCAAGTGGTTAAACCACATTATAAAGCAGACACATTTGGCTAAAGAATCAAACCCATACAAATAAATAATTATATATGTATGTTTGAGCAGGCTGTGCCTGTGAAGGGAGATGAGTCACTTCATTTTTTTATGCTACCCTTGTGACAGCTGAGCAATGTAATTATCTTCCTTTGCATTGTGCTGGTTTTATCTCATAGGTATTAGATTTTTTATTTTTCCATACTTTAATTTCTGTGGTGGGTGAAGTGTAAGACTCAGGGAGGCAAGGCATTGCTATGGTTTGGTTTGCTTGAAGTTTCAACTAAATAAGATTTCAATCCTTTTTAAGAAAAATAAAGCCAAAGTGGGGGTATTCTTGTTATTATGCACCCAAGAAACGATTAATAAATATTCTTAGTGGAAAGCTTTAAATTGTATTAATTTAACTTTATTTTAAATAATGAAGGAAAAACAAACAAGAAAATCCTTTCAACCAGGCCAAAGGGCTTACTGAATCCATATTATGCATAAAATGTATTTAGGAAGGTATATACAGCTAGAATTATATTTGGGGATTTTGTTGTTCATGAAAAATAAAATAAAAAAGCAAAAATTACTATATTTGCAGCAATGAATCTGCTAGTTGACTTATGAAAAATGCATGAACATAGGGCAAATGGCAAAAGTCAAGAGCCTGAAAACATATAGAAAAAATGAAAAATACACAAAAATCTCAATGTACATGTATAGTAGAAAGCCTGGATATAACCTTAAATAATGAAATATTAACAAATTTCCTTTTCTTATTATCACATATATCCCAAGATTTCTTCCAAAATCAGGCTTTAACAACATCCCTGGAAGCGAGTTAAGCTGGACAAATGTTGAGAAAGCATTAGATTTAGAATTCCATGTACTTGTTACTAATGAGCTTGAAGACCAAGCTCTTGAACAGGCTTGTTCACCACAAATAGATTAACGGGAATAGAAAAAAAAAGTACTCCTGGTAAGGTACCATACAAAGTGGAATGCAGTCATATTTTACATTGATTTGAAACATGGCATTCCAACTATCAATATGAGTATCTACAATGGTAAACACTGACATTGTCAGCAGCACACTTGCATAATGTAGCATATAATAGTACTACACACAGACACGCAGATCTGAACAGTAAAAGGAGATGGCTGTGACCTAGAATAGACATCTGCAAAGCCAGAATCTGAATTTACTGAGAAAAATTTCCCTTGAAGGGACAAACACACATAGTCCAGTCATCAGGCTTTTACTTAAAATATTGCTCAGCCCTGCAAAAGGAATATCACCTGGCCTCTAATTATCTACACTGTCTAAGCAGTCAGACAAGCACTGAGCTGATGGTAGTGCCTGTGCATGAAAAAGGGGACCCTGGCTTTCAGACCACCTCTGTTCTCCAAGCAACATCTCTTTGGCCTTGCTTGGGCTGTATTTCAGCATCACAGTGCAGGAGGTGTGGGTGGATTTGCACTGGCTGCTCTGCCAGAGCTCTGCAGGAACACAGGTATTGCTGCAGTGGTACAGGTGTCGTCACACACTGTGAACTCAAGGAGGTACACTCACTGGCAGCCAAAACTACCAGACCTAATCCCGGTTTCATTACTAATTTTGTACCTCACTGACATTTCCATCAACTTATACAAGCTCTAACAAAGAAAAGAGCAACGTTGGACCACTGATTTTGGAATCCTCTGTGCTGCAGTAAAAATTTTTACTAGTCCATCATACCACTGAGTAATACAGACACATTAAAGAATATGAGAAATTAGAATATTTTAAGACAAAGACATTAGAAAATTTTAAGACAATGAATGTAATTTTGAACTTAATATTGAATTTAGAACTTTTGTGGTGAAAAGCAGTTTAGGTTACCCATTTATATAAAGTATTCTGGTACTGCAAAGTTCTCCTAAGCAGCACATTTTGCACACCCAGCAATTTT
>JAYDZK010000056.1:42188559-42243484 GCA_034509185.1 Euphonia xanthogaster | reverse complement strand
CGGCGGGGCGGCGCGCGCTGAGGCCCGAGGCAGGGCCGGGTGCGGAAAGCAGCGCCGCGGCCGGGCTGCCGTGCGACCCCCGCCCGGGAGGGAGGAGAGGGACAACCAGACCCGGAACCCCACCGCCTCGGGCAGTTCTAAGGGAAATCAGAACATTGGCAGTGAAAAGTATTATGTAAAATAAGTAATTAAAAAAAACCCAAAACAACAACAAACATGAATGGCCTGCAAAGCGGCTGGTGTGTCCGCTCAGGGCCGCGGACCCCGACCCAGGCAGGACTTGGCCTCTTCAGCGAATTAGCCGCAGACGGGAAAAGCGGGATTACTGGGATGGGCTAAACTCCGTGTCTTTTATTTGGTATATTGTCATTTAATTAAATTCAAACATAAGGTAGCCAGCTATGTCCGATGTGCTTCTGATACGTTTGGATAATGATAGATGTGTAAGCTGAGAAAAAAAGATCAGACATAAACACTTAGATAATACATGCAGTGGGTATTTTGAAAAGTTCAGATATTTTCAGATAGCAGGAGCTGCATTCTTTCCCATTTTCTCACAGAGCTCTGGGTTCAATAGAGCTTTTTAAATATATTCTTGACTTCAGAGGGATTAGACGTGTGCTGAAGCACTCAGTACAGGGATGAAGCAGGGCCTTTTGTTCAGAAAAGGAATTATTAAAGGACAGTAAGAAAGACTGTTTTTCCAATGCTTTAAATTAAGACTTAAACCAGCAACAATATCAAGGAAAAAACTGGTCTTGCTAAGCAGGTTTTTAAATACCCTTGTACAAACATAAAACTTTCACTATCTAAATATATGAGTACTTAGCCCCCAGCTGATCTACTGTTTTGGGATTTGTGCATAGTGATGGGTCATAAGAACTTCTTGGGCTTTGTAGTGACCTGCTCACAAAAAAATACAGAATGTATGAAATACAGACATAATCTGTGCGCTAAATCTGCAGCCCCCTAAAGGAGTAAACAACTGATCTGCAGCTCTTGTGCTGACCCTACAGTGCAGGGATGGATTTCACTGCCCACATACACTGAGTTTTGGAAACCTTGAGAACAAAATTTTGCAAAATAAGATGGATTCTTCAAAGTCAGCCAACTGCCATTTGTTTTTGCAATGAAAAGTATTCCTCGACAAATCTTGCAATATCAGAGCTAAACATTGGCTGGCTGCTCCTTGTCATCACCAGCCTTTAAGAGCTGTTCACTGCCAGGCTGCTCTGAAATCCTTGTCTTCATTACTCAATCCCCATGGATGCTTTTCAGTGCCAGTAGGACATACCAAATCAGCAATGAAACAAAAGAACAAAGTCTGCTGTGACAATGTTTGAATGCCATTTCAAAAAAGTGGCCGGTGGATTTAAAATCTGCCAGAAAAAAAAATGTTGTTTACTCTGTCATTACCAGAACATTGATATAGTCAGAAACATTATTTCAATGAAGTTTTTACATGCCATTGAACGTTTTCTCTGTGTTCACGGGTTGTCAGTCTTATGTGCAGATTAAACTTAAGTTCTCACAGAGGAAGTTCACGCAGCGTGAATTCCGTTAGCTTTGCTGATCCCATTATGTGCCATAATTCGAGAGTGAAGATTGCTCTGCATAAATATTCATCTAGCATCTTTCAAGTTTTCGCTTTTCATTCTGCTGCTGCCTGACCCTGTCTGCCACTTTTCTCTGAATAATCATTACTGCTGAGCAACCCATTTGGACAAAAAAGGCATTTGCAAGACTAGAATACCCAGACAGCACTGGATGCGTGGATTGTCACTAGGACAAGTTGCAGCCCATTGCAATTGATAACTGTGGACATTAAAATAATCTAATGTGCTGTTTGTAATCGAGGTGCATTTCTCTCTGCAAATGTCATGGTCTCTGGCTCACACAGTGGCCATACTGAACACATGGGTAGTAGCACCCCAATTCTCAGCCTGAGCACTCCAAACCCAAATTTCAAATTTTTCCTATTTTAAGCTCATATGTGTTTTAAATTGCAATAATTATTTTTTAGTTTTCCTTTTTTTGGTGCAGTTTCTATCAAGCTGCAACCCAAGGGTTCTGCCTGTGCATTGAAGTGAACTGAAATTGGTGAAAATAAACAAATGTGATGTGTGGTTGTGGAAGCAAAGAATCAAATCAAGGGCTCTTCCCATATGAAGTGAGTTTAAAAGACTACACATTAGAGAATTCAAGCCCAAACATGATAAAATTGACCACAATTCTCTTGTGAATCCTCAGCAGATCCTGGGACGTGAATGTCTGTTCTCCACAGTTGTTCATCTAGCCAGTAAGTGAAATTGCTGTTCTGATCTGTTCCCAGATGTTCTGTCATGTGTTTCAGATCGTGTGTTTCCAGCACGTGAGAACATGCACAGATTTTCTAGGTGAGCAGAGGTTATGTGAGCATATCCCCCTGCATTGGTGTTCCAGTTGTGCAGTGCACTTAACTGAGCTTGTGATGACTGTGCACATGAGCTGTCTCTTTTCACGGAAGATTGTGCGTGTGTTCTCCACTGTCCCCTACAGTTCAGGCCAGCTGAATTACCTGCATTTGGGAAAATTGGAGTCAGCATCCCTAAAGTGCAAGGAGAGACAGTCCCTGGGAAAATCCTTCTCCAGATCATGTGCTCTCCCATTCATGTTTCCATACTGTGACTTCATGGAGATGAACAAGACAAGTTTTTTAGCAGCTCAGACTTGCAGTCACTGTTCCCCAGTACAGAGCTCCTACAGAAGAAAGCTCCCCCCTCCTCAATGAAAACAGCTGCCAGAAGGGCAAGAGGCACCTCAGGGTTGCATCCCCGTGGCAGGAATGTGACAAGCCACTTCATAGGCTGTGCTGCAGATCTTCCTGGAGCTTTCCTTGGGCAAAGCACAGGAGAGCACGGACTGTTCTGCCATGCAGTGCTCTGAGACAAGCTGGCAAAGAGAGACATGCTTTTCTACTTATAAGATGCATACTTTTGCCAGGTACTATCTTTACACCTTTTTTCTTTCACTTTATTTTCATCCAGTCAGAATTCCCATAGACACCACTTACATAATTTCCCTGCTTATGAGCTTGACATCTTAATTGCAGAAATTGCACCAACAGGGAAAAGCTGCTAGATAGCAGGCACCAATGCCAGATCAGGTGAAAACAAGTACTCACATTACTCAGGAAGACCAAAGTGGTGAAAATATGCCCTCCTTGAAATTCAAGTTTAAATGAGACATATTTCCAGACTGACTGAAGTGACTGAATTCTCTTGCCAGTTATACAGCTTTGATCCAGTCTTCCAGTAAAAAGAAATTAAAAAAAGAGTGCAGGATAGAAACATTAGTGTGAGGAAGGCTGTATGATTCAGAAAGGTGTGTTAAAGCCTGATTTCAGGGCAGCTGCTTGGCCCTGGTTCTGCTCCAGTGTACTTGCCTGTGCACTCACACACAGTCTAACAGAAGCCTGGACATCAAAGAAATGGACCAAGTATTTTCCAACAGAAGACTGGGTTGTAATTCTCCCTGTAAAGGATTGCTGTGTTCATCAGGATGCTCCAGTCTAGTTTAGTGGGAAACTAGAATTGCAATCATTTTCCCATTTAAAGTAGCAGAATCCCATTTTTAATGCGCTCTTCATATTGTCTCTGTTTTATGGGAACTGATGCTGACATTAATATCTCTCAGTGCCGTTTTCTAAAAGAAAATTTCTGTGTAAAAGACTCTTGTTCTAATTAAGATCAAATAATTTGTAAAGTACATTATATTTTGGGCTTGTCACATCAGAGGGTATGCATCACATTGACTTATGTGTGGTGCAGTCAATCAGCCATGTGAATGAAGGATTATGCACAGACTTTCTGGATGCTTTGGGGTTTGAGCCCTGCAAGCAGTAGATCACAGATGCTTTCTGTCATGTATTAATAGCTGTCTCAGCATGAGACAGCTCAGGGCTCTCATATATGCTAAAAACATTTCACCTCCAGGACTTAGAATGTGTAACTTAATGTGCCAGGGAAACACTTTGGAAGCTGCTCTTATTTTTCTCTCCAAGCCACTTTTAAAAGGATTTCAAGTTTAGAGAAACATTACTGTGTCATAAAATTTTTAAACTAATGTGACATTCTGTGATTGTTTTATTTTTGCCATGGAGGCATAGCAAACTATATTCACAGGCAAAAATGCCTTGTTTCAGTCATCTGAGGGCATAGTGGCTTACTTGGTGTTCCTGGTTGAACAGTAAGAGATGAGAAAACCTGACCTACCCTTAATTACAGCATTTGTTCTGCAAAGATATTGTAATGGAACCCCTGGTGAGCTGACAAGGCAGTGCCTCTCAGTTGTTCCTAGTTGTGAGCCACTGCTGCTCGCCATGAGACCTTATTAATTGCTGTATCCTAGGCATTGGAAGAAGAGAGGGAATATGGTGTGGGGTTCTTTTGAAGTTGTTACTACAGACTTAGGAGTAGGTTGGTATTTGAATTTGCTGCTGACCACATTTTACTAGGTTTCAGGATTTTTTTTCTGGGTGTCCCTGCTTTTGTGCAGCCTTAAATGATGGAAGCACTACTGATAAGTGTTTATCAAAAGAAGAATTTGGTATTCTGGAAGCATTCATTTTGGTAATAGAAATAGAAGCTAATTTCCTCTGCTCTGTGCTGCATCTGAACTGCTGCTGAGAAGCAGTTCTTTGAAGGAAATCCAGACATCCACATTCAGTCTCCATCTCTGTTACAAAGCCAACAGGTCTGGCTACATCAGCTGATGGTCAGCTTCTTATTCTCCAAGTTTGTGAGAGTCTGACAGTGTGTCCTGCCTTCAGTACTGGTAGTGAGTTCAGAAGCAGTTACAGTACAGTCATGGTGGTGACTCTATGTAAAGATGAGGACTAATCTCATCCATTTCCAACCACCACTCACGTCCAAGTGCTCTCTAACCTGCCCTTAGTGCCAGTTCTCACCCGAGTCAGTGAGTCTAAGTTACTGACCATACCCAGCCATAGACTTGAGGTCACATTCCAGGCCCATTTCTCCATCCAGTGGTGTCTGGAGCCCTTCACTTCTTTGGTGCTGCTGCCAATTCAATACAACCATCTGTAATGGTCCTTTAGCCATGACGAATAGCATTTGGACCTGTTCCTGTTTTGAGTGGAGAATTTTTTCTGTCACACAGGATACCTGGAGATGTAGTGTCTGTGACATACCCTCTCTGTTCTTCGCTTTGTGGGTGCAGAAGCAGATTCTGCCTTTGTGCCTGATTTGTGTCTGCCCTTTCTTTCTTCCTTGCCAATGATTCTTTTAATCAGAGCATAGTTAACCTGCCTTGCTCATCTCCATGCTCTTTATTGCTTTCATGCAGCCTTTTATGAACTAAGAACATGGTAAACTCATCTCTGGGCAAATCCTTCCTCCATCTGCAGATGGCTCTAGGCAGAAGCAGGGCACACAATTAAATGAAGGTTAGAGACACCATGCTGTATTATACGGCAGAAGCAGCTGTAAAGCAAGGCAGGATCTGAGACGAAACCCAAATGTGTGCCCATCACTGGTTTGTGCTGTGGCTCTGGCAAGCTTATTTGTGTGTGCTGACTCCTGGTCTCCCCCTTCCCTGAAACATCAGCTTTTAACTGCTGCCAGAGGCACTGTCATTGGCCTTGTTTTTTTGTTCTTGCTGCTGTTCCAGGTCAATAGATCCCATGTTCTTCCAGCGCTCTGAAAAAATAAATGCCTCTCAGAGCGTCATCATCTCCTTGTTTTTCCTTCAAGATAACCATCACCAAGTGAACAAACATTGAAACAGTTGATATTGAAACAATTTCTTTGTGTAAGTGGTTGCTTTTATAGCTTTTTTGTTTCTATTTTCTCTTACCACGTTATGGTGACCAAATGGTTGAAACCCTGTGTTTTTTCTTTGTAGGTATTTAGCCCAGAATTGGAGCAGTAATTATATAAATGTTGTGGGTTTGTTTTTGTTTTTTTTTTTCTTTTTCTTCTTTTCAGTGACTTTCGATAGCATTTTTGCTCTGAAGTGCCTTCTGAGAAGGAAGCAGACTGTTTTAAGAATAATGATTACACTAAAAGTGAGAGAAGTGTAATTGCAAATTAGTTCAAGGAGTCAAATATATCCTGACCTTGCTTGGCTTGTTAAGCCATTTGCACAGCCCTAGTTAATGACTGGACAATTAATAACTGGATCAGTTGCTTCAAGAGCAGGCACAGTTAAATGCTCTCTGCACATCATTTACCTCTGAGTCCAGATGACCTATTATGATATTTTTGAAGAGATGACTACTGAGACTTCTTTTCATTCTCCCTCCAATTATATCCACTTGTGTATTTCCTTACCTTAGAATTTAGCCCCTGGAAAAGATTGCTTTTTTGCCCTTTGGATTTTTAGCTAGATTGCCCCTCTTCCTAGTATGAGTTACAGCAGGCTTCATTTTGTCCCTAATTTATTGAATACATGTGATACATACCTGAGGGCAATACTAGAGCTCATAAATACTGCATCATACAATGTGGGATGTAGAAGAATAGATATTTATAACAAAATTGGGAGGAAAAGCAGAAATCAGTCAAACAAAAGAACAAGGCACCTCCCATCCTTGCAAATATGACTCAGGCATAAAAGGATTTAAAGTCCATTTGTTTGTGCAAATGAATGCACTAATAAAAGACAGCACTTTAGGCTTTAATATCTTGTATTAACTCTATAATTTAAAGAATGCCCTGTATTCCAGAGTGACAGGATCTCTCACATGATTCTCATGTATGATTTTTATAAAGTCATCCTATTCGCAGTTTTGAAAAGCGTGTTAGGGAGTATGTTGTTAAACAGCAAAGACAGTCTGAAATTCATGAAATGAAAGATCACCTTAAGCTGTTGCTTTGAAGTTTCACCAGAGTTTTCCAGCTCATTTCCTACTGATGGAAAACTTGCCAAAAGTACTCCCAGCAGAGATAAAAAATATTTGGCCTGCTGGAATCCACACTTGAAGATTATCAGCAGATCAAAGACACAAGAGTCAAGCTATATGCTATAGACAATTTACATAAAATTAATATATAATATATAGCAGTGATTATTTATCTCTAGCTAATTAATGCACTCATTACTTATGCAGGTAGCTCTGAGCAGGATGTAGAAAGATGTGAAATCTATAGTATGAAAAAGCACACTTCAGTTGATTGCTTTAGATTTTAAATATTTCAGGCTGACCCTATCAGATTTGTTTTCTTCCTTTGAAAAACTTCCAATGATTCTTAAGTTCCTCCGTCGACTTTTTTCCTTTGTTGTTACTGTTAGAGCATTTATTGAATCCAAAGTGCCTGTTCTGTTTTATTTAGTTGTACAAGCATGGTTTATCTTTCATTAAATTATAGTTATTTGTAAAGGGACTTTTGCATAGAAACAACAACTAAAACCGAGATCCTTATTAACTCAAATGTTTGAACTTATAATACTCCCTGAAAGCTTACTTATTTTTAATTGCCTCCTGTGGAAAGTGTTTTTTGTTTTTTTTTTTAAATGAGCCTTTCAGTGCAATGTGGGTTTTTTGTGCAGTCCCTCCTTACTTTGTCCAATGGCCTTGTCATCAGTGGGCCTCTGCAGGAGCCCAGAGATTGATGGGATGATGGGGACCAGGGAAGAGGTGGGACAGCCTTGCCTCTGGTCCCCACCTTCTGGCCAGACCTCACAGGACAAAGCAGGCTTTGGTAGCTCTCTTTGCTTCAGCCCAGAGACCTGCCCCAAACATTGTACTTTAAATTATGTTATGCAGTGAAACATGGAGCAACATCTACCAGGAAAAAGCCTGTGAAGGAACACAGATCAGAAAAAAGAACCTGGGGCTGCTCCTCCTTCCCACTGCAGCAAAGTGCTTGTCCTCTACTGGTTGTGAAACTCCTCACCTCTTGCGGAACTGGCATTTGCAGAAGTCTCTTTGATGGAGCCAAATATCCCACCCACGTGTTTTAGCTCTGGGAAGGGCTGTAGCAGAGTATGGTGGAGAATCCAGGTACACACCTGCTACAGAGGCAGGTGGGACACTTTAGCACTACATTTTCATGTCATGAACTGAAAAGTTTTGTTTTCAACAAATCAGTGGGAAAAATCGAACGCTGCATCTTTCTAAGTTGACCCAAAATACAATTGAGCTCAGTCAGCCCAAGCACAGAACTTTGGACAAGTTTGCAGTATCCCTCACCTTTATCCCTGGCTGGGTGGTGAAAGCATATGTAAGGAGTCAGAAATAAAAAGGTTTGGAGAGAAAACCTAAAACAATGCTACTTGATGTGAAACTCTCAAGGTGGTAGAGCATGAAGTCACTCTAAGTGCTTCTTTAGTGATCTTTAAAAATACAAGCACAGCATACAAAGCGCATTTTAATAAATTATTTCCTTTTTAACTCTTCCTTGCTTTGAATGCATCAAGGTTTTCTGCTCGGAGTAGTCAATCTGAATTTTTTCTCGTTACTTACTCTATGTTTGCTTATTTTTAGTTGCTGCATTTCTCTTTTCAGGATAATGCTGTATTATCATATTTCAGTCTCAGTTTCTAGATTTGTTTGCTACACATGGTCAACTAAAAATAAGCTGCTTTATCCTTGGACATATTACATAAATTCAGTGGGTAGCAGTTATGCACTGCTTTCCAGATGATACTGAGTTGCATTCACTTATATCTTGTGTAATTTTGATGACACCAGCAGCGACAGAATATGCTGACAAGTGTTTCCAGCAGGAATTTGTATCAAGGCCTTCTCTCTTGTCTTTCCCCAGATTACAGCCCAATTAAAATGTCCTTAAAATGTATGATAGGCCCTTGATCTTTCTTGGTATGGTTACTATAATTTCATTTAAGACAAATTTAATTGTTTTGGATATCTGTGATAGATGTTTCTTTCAGATGTCTGCCATTCCTAACATAAATGTTGCTCTTTGATCCACCACACAGTATTATTCTGGCAGCTTGGGCTGCCCTCCCACAGCCTTGTTTGTCCTGTCAGACCTCCACCCTCCTGAGGTATTCCCATGTTGCTGCTGAAGATGGATCTGTGCTATGTGGTATGCCCATCTCTGGCCCGTGCATTTCTTTGTGGAAAGGGCTGGGTGAGGTTCCTTGGCATGATTTATACAGCTGCTTGAAGCAGCTGATCATAATGGCATCTCGGTTTAGAATCTATTAATTGGCATCCTTCTTTGATCAGATACTAATTAAAAAAAAAAAAAAAGTGAAAACAGAATGGAAAAGAAAAAAATAGCTCAGAGAACAGCATCATTCCCCAGCGCAGAATATTGCTGTAGACCCAGGACTCAGAGGAGGAGCAGCAAGACTGTGAGTGACTAGGGGCAAAACTGTGGGGAAGGCTAGGGGAATGTGGGAGAAAAAAGGTAATGATAGGATTAGATATGATGCAAACTTTATCTATTTATTTATAGAAAAAGAGTTATCCTAAATATTATGAGTTGGATTTAAGCTACAAATATGCCCACTCCTTTACTGTTTCCTGGTAGATCAATAAAGGTACCTCTGATCTGCCTCAGTCATATGTTTCTAAAGCTTATATCCTTTAAGTGCTTTCTCCTCTGCCGCCCATGTCCCTGTGCTCCTTTATCTACAATCTTGTTGGGCACTGAGAGGAAATACCCACAAAGTGCATAATTTGGTGAAAGGTTCAGGGATTACTGCCAGCTCCACAGGCTCAGCTGCTAGAGGGCTCACTGGAGTGTGGGTCCAAATTTTGTTGAATCCTTGGCCTGCAGGAATAGAATTTTTCCAGCTCCAGACCATCTGTTGAAACTTTTTCATGCGGCAGTAATTAAGTAATTATTAGGGCAGAGAAGGCATGCCTCTGTGGCCTGGGGAAAGGGATGGGGGTGGCTTGACTCCTGCACAAGGTCTGTTGAACACTAAATGTGAAATACTCAGACACTTGTGAGAGCAGAGGCAGGAGCCTTGTCTCTCTCTTGTAACTCAGAGTATCATTTTTGCTGGAGTAGCCACTTGGGGCCTTTGAGATGGACCTTCAGGTGTCCACAGGCACCAAAAAGGAGCATGGCCCAGGTGTCCCTCCTGCTGGACAGGAGCACAAACCAGAGATTCACTGTGCAAAGGAGGAGGCACACTCCTGCCTCCACCTTGGCTTTGTGTGACAGACATAAATCAAGGTGAGTGCTCAGACTCATCATCTTGAGTCCAGCACGTCCTGTCAGCTCGAGGTAACACGTTCTCACAGAGAAGAGACTCAAATAGTACAACTGAACATGTCTAGTGCGGGCACATCCCCACTCAGCAGAGGGCATTTGCTGGTACTGTTTATAGGATGCCTCGGTCTTTACACTGAGTTTAGTCTAAAGTCATGAGTTCATGAGTTCATCTACTTCTAACAGCATCAGCTGATTTAATAAAAATGTTACTTCATTCCCTGGGGCCTCCTCACTTTACTGGTGTCCTACCTGCCCAAATCAGGGCTTTTTTTGGACACAGAGTTAGTTTTGTTGATCTGAATCATAATAATTTCCTATAATACAGAGATGGTACGTGAAGATGCATACATAATCACTCTTTAAATTAGAGGTTTGGTTTTACAGATGCTAGTAAAATTTTGTTTTGTTAACCCTGACATCAGAAGTTGTATCACAATGTCATATGACCAGAAAAGACATTTTGATAAAGAGAATGCAGTTCAAATGATTAGTGCATGAATATACTATCTGTCAAATCTTTATGAATTAACCTCTAAGTACATTAAAGATAGATGGTGTCAGTCCATTTGTCATAGAAAATGTTATTCTAACATAACTGAACTGGGGAGATAAACAGAAATGTTAGAATGGGCAGATAAATTTCTTTTTTCTCCCCTTTCCTTTCAGTAATTAATGTATTTACAAAGCTATGCACTTATTTTTAAAAACTCTCTCTAATGTTACATCACTGCAAATTCTTCAAAACCAGTTTAATAATTTTGATAACTAAAAGCCACTTTTTTTTTTTTTGTTAATCTTAAGGGGAGGGCAACAAGAATGCAATAAGGAGTTGTAACGTGGGCAGGACTAAATAACCCTAAAATTTTATATCTAGGCCTCATTTTTGGAACTTACATAACACTGAGGAACTTGCGTCCCCAGTATGATATCCAGTCTGTTTTCTGTGGCTCATCACGACCTTCAGTGAGCACATTCCCAAAGCCAGCCTGCCACACATGCAGGAGATGCCCTAGAGAGCACATGAGCACACGTGTGCCATTTGTCTGTGCTGTAATCTATACCTGAACAGCCCAGGGCATGCTGTAGGCTGTCCCTGAGAAATATACAGTGCTCAGAGGCAGGTGGATCAGGAGAAGCATTGTGCTTACTTGTGTTCCCAAAATTAAATGCTGAATACATGCTGCTGTGAGTTTCAGAAGTGTATTGACTGCCTAGCTCTGGTCAGTAAAGTGGCCTGAGTTCTAGCAGCTCTGTGAATGTGGAGTGGCTGAGACAGAAGCCTTCTATAATATATGGCTTGGAAGATTTAATTTAAGTGATTTAAGCTGAAATGATAGTGCCTTCTTCATACTCTACATAATATCCTTGAAACCAGCAGAAAAGTGAAGAAACCAAAGAAATAGTGAGCTGTTCTCACTGTTTCCCTATTGCAAATCTGGGAAGCCATGCAAATATTGATGGCACATCCACAGATAACATTGATTAGTGATGTTTCTGGCTTGACTATCCACTCCATGGAAGCTGCTGAATTTGGAGAGGAATTTTTTATTATTATTTCATAATTTCATATATTCTGAGCAAAAGATAGTTTACAGAATATCCTTTGGTGTCCTATTGTTTACTAGTGCTCTTTGCTTCCTAATTCCCAAATAAGATGTACGGAAAAATGGAAATTATTTATAAAAGGTGTAGTCTGGGACCTGTGTGGAAAACCATGCAATACCATGTTGATCCAGGCTGTAACAGGTAACATTTTTTGTCTCTAAGGCCTCAAAGAGATCTCACGTCACTGAAGGCTTAGTCCATCTGCTCAGAATGCTTAATACACCACTGGATGTCACCCTTGCTCTCCCCTGGAGCAAACAGAGCAATAAACCACAAAAAACCATGAAGTTTTGAAGTCCTGAATACACTACAAGGTGGTAAATGTCAGGTTATGACCAGAATATTGTGATATTGTAGGATAATTTATAAATGACGTGTGAAATGGTCTGTCTCTGAAGGATTGTTTTGCCTTTTACATGGAGAAACCTCTGAGGCTAAAACTAGTATTTATTGATTTTCTTCTCACGTCACCAAAAGCATCAAGGTAAAGTTGAAGCCTGTAGAACCTACCCAACTCAAATTTTGCACAGGAAGTCACCGCCTGCTGCTTTTGTATTTTATTAAATTTCTGTAGAGTTTGGTAGGTAAAACTGAGTTTCAGGAAAGGGAAGTGAGTAGTTTGTGAGGTGTTTCTAGGACAAACACTATCTGCCACCAGATTCAAATACTGTCTGATAGCAGCTGTACAGATATTTACAGTTGTTTCACTAACATCAGCAGTAGCACCCTTCCAAATAAATTTTAATCTTGTCACTTCTCTTTACTTTTGCTCATAGCTGACTCCTGTTTCACAACTGTGAAGAAAAGTTCCCTAAGTGCCAGGAATATATAGTCTCATTAGTGATAACTCACTGCATCAGTTGTGTCAGGGACCAGAAAAGAGGATACATAGGCCTTGTAAATTGACCTAGCTCTGTCTGAGATGAGCAGATGACAATGAACATGAGCTAAGAATTTGCCCCAAGAAGTTTGGATAAACCTGTTGAAACTTTGACTTTTTTAGACATCCTCAGACACTCCCAACTGGTTGTAAATACCCAGGAACACCTAGCCCTCTCAGGTTCCTCTGGCCAACAACAAAGGGGGAAGGTCTGTCTGGGTGAGTTTTGCTCATACTCTTCATTTGTAAATCATCCTGTGCAATGAGATAACTAGAAACAACTGCAATTTGGTGACTCAGACAGAAATTAAAGATCAGAGAAGAATATTAGCTTTAGAAACAGAAACATATATGTAATACTGCACTTATCCTTGCTTGTGTGACACCGTCCCAAGTGAAGAACTAGTTATCAGTTACTAGCACTAGTTTTCAAAGAATGTCTTTTTTATGTAGTGATTTTTATGTAAATGTGTCTTTTGTAAGGTGTGCTGGTTTTGGCTGGAGTAAAGTTAATTTTCTTCATATTGGCTAGTATGAGGCTGTGTTTTGGATTTGTGCTGAACACAGTGTTGACAGTACAGAGAGGTTTTTGTTATTTCTGAGCAGCGCTTACTCAGAGCCAAGGCCTTTTCTGCTATTCATGTTGTCTCACTGGCAAGGGCGTTGTGAGTGCCTGATGGGCTGGGGGGAGGCACAGCCAGGACAGGTGACCCCAGCTGACCACACATGGCATCATGCCCAGGATATAGAGCTGGAAAGATGGAGGAAGGGATGGGGAGACATTTGTAGTGATGGTCTTTGTCTTCCCAAGTCACCATTATGTGTGATGGAGCCCTGCTCTGCTGGAGGTGGCTGAACACCTCCCTGCCCATGGGAAACAGTGAATTACTCTCTTGGTTTGCATGTGCATGGCTTTTGCTTTTCCCTATTAAACTGTCTTTATCTTGTCTTGTGAGTTTTCTAACTCTTACCCTTCCAGTTGTCTCCCTGATCCTGCTGGTGTGGGAGTCAGTGAATGGCTGCTTGGGGCTTGGTTTTTGGCTGGGCTTGAACCATGACACAAAGGAAAAAAGGCAGAAGTCACTTAAAATGGACACCATCCTGTGAAGATTTTTATCAAAATTTAATTCCGGTGTCTCAGAAGAGACAAAATGATTCATCAGTTTTCAGGCAAGAAAAGAATACTTCATAAATTTGTTACTCAAAATCACATAAATATTGAGATAAAGAATTGTAAATAGCATTTTACCCTCTGATTACAATACCAAGTGTACTGAGCAGACCATACTGTAAGTATTCAGTAGTTCTTAAGACTAATATATGATACATAACCAAGAGCTGGAAACCTCTCAAATGTGAGGCAATCTAAAGTAGCTAAACCAGGAGATGGTAAGAAAAAAACCGTCATGTATAAATTTAGAAGGAAAACTGAAATCTGTTGTCCTTCTTCCTGAGCTACATTAAAATAACAATGAGTCAATAAGGACTATCACGCTTATTTTGGAAAAAAAAAGGAAAGAAGGAATCTAATCTAAAGTTAAATGGATCTATACAGATTTATGGGAGAGCCCAAAACCAACAACAGAGTTATAGGAATCGAACATAAGGCTTGCAGTTATGAGAAAGAAGCTATAGGGCAATCATCTTTAGCTGAAATACATCACTGGTAATGAAAAAAATGTAACACTTTTTTTTAAGTTTTCCTACATGCATTCCATTACATATATTTTTCACAATAGTGTGAAAAAAGCTAACGATCTTACAATCTTAGAAGCGCTGTCTCCTGTCATTATGCTTCCTGAATCTCAATGTAATGCTTGGGTTCTGAGGATACTGGCTACTTGTATTTGTGCTCTTCAATTCTTTCTCTGCCCACTAGATGGTACTGCCAGCTTTAATTACACCATCCAAGGCTGAATTTACAGGGTGTTTCATCATTTCATCCCAAATCACAGCATCAAGGACTACGTTGTATTTTTCACCTTCCCTAGTGTAAATTTACTTTAACTCCACTGGTTTTTTGTCCTTATCTGATGGAGTATCTATAGATATTCAAACAGATGTTGATGCTGCACCTTAAAATCAAGCAGAAATATTTCAGCCACATAGAATATTTGTAATCAAGTCCTATGGTTATTAGCCTCATACAGTCACAATTAAAATATTTTCAACCTTTTTGTCTGGAAACAACTTCTTCATCAAAATTTTCTCTCACCTCTAAACCACAAAATGCACAGATATCTTAATTTTCTTACAGATGGAAGAACATTCTGTTTGTAATTTGGATTCATTAGTCATTTCATCATAACCATGCTATTTTGTAGCCAAAACTTTTGAGTTATCGAAATTAATTATGAATACCTGATAAAGTTTATTTAATAAACTCAAAAAAGTTTTAAAAAAATTTGATTTCTCTATTAGTCTCAAATATCACCTGTTTTACTGGCCATGCCCATGCATGGCATAACCTTCTTTTAGATTATTCACTTCAGCAAACAACATTTACTTGAGGCCCTGTTTTCCTTTCCCCTGTTCTGGTCTCCCCACAGAGCAATCAATTTCTTGTGGTTTCTTTAATTTGTGCAGTTTTGCCATGGAGTAACTTCTGCATTTGGTCTGGAATGATGTGAAGGAGACTGTGCCTTGTGTACGGAAACTGAAGCAAATTATGTGGCATAAGCAAAGATTAATATTCTTTCAATCAAAGGAAAAAACATGATCCTTCAGTTGAAATGTAAATATAGAATGCTATTCTATGAAATATAAGAGCATTGGAATCCAGGCAATAAATTTTTTAATTCCATTTCTGATTCTTAGAGTGTATTAAAGTTAAATAACTCAGGTAAAGATGAGAATCATCTTTTAAGATGTGGCAAACCTAATGTTTATGACAGCCAAAATGATTGCTTTTTTCAGGTATTTTAAACTTGCACATATATCAAAATTTTCTGTGTTTAAATTGCTATGCAGAATACTTGGTTTCTATACTGACTGTGTTTTACTTGTATTCTGTGAAGTGATTTATTACTAGAAAGTAGTAGGAGGAAAAAAGTCCATTCAAAACAAAATTATCTACTGAATCAGTGATTCTGATCTTGATTTTCATGCCTAAGGATTTCACAGGCACTTGTTTCACAGAGGAGTCATACATGTACAGTGCAGCAATTCTTTAAAGGCAGTCTGTAGAACAAAATAGAGATAAAATAAATAGAAATAAAGCTCAAATTCATAATCAATGAAATGTTGCCCACAAATTTAGAAGAGAGATGAACAAAGTAAGCTGAAGTAAGAATTGTTTGAATTTGATGGAAATTTGTGCATGACTCCATTGCCTGGATATGCTATCCACAAAGGAGTAAAAATAACAGTTCATTCCTGGGAAGTTCCTTCTTAGGTTGGAGAGACTTCAAGACCACCCTAAAAATATGTACACGTTGTTCATTAATTTTCCATCTGCCTGTACTGGGTGTGTTCAGTTCATTATGTGCCATTGATATAAAGAAGGTTTCACATTCTTTGTCAGAGTTGGATACGCTGATGCATTTTAATGACATCTTCATATTTCCAAGGGTCTTGTGATTGATGCAGTAACACTGAAAGCTGAAATGGCTCCAGACATTGGCTGTGGTTCTGTGCACCTGTGGTGTCCTGAAACTGACAGGATCAAGGCATTGGCAGGGAAACCAGTGGGATCTCCATCCAAGGAGACACCAGCACCAGCTCCCTCTCTTCTCTTTATAACCTGCTGCATAAGCCAAGACACAGTGGAACTCATTGCTTGCTTGATGACTTTACCTTAAAGCACACAGAACATTATGTGCTGCTCAAGGCACCTCTACATAGGCACTGTTAAAAGAGGACTGTACTTGCATTAATGTTTTCACAGTAGTTATCCTGGGAGAAGCTGAAGCTGTTGTGGACTGAGTCTCATTGAACAAAAGCATATAGAAGGAATATGAGAAAAAAGACCTTCTATATGTATTTCCCAAACAAAAAAAAAACAACAAAACAAAACAAAACAAAACAAAAAAGGCATTATAATCTTTATTACACAAATTTAACCTACAGATTCAGGTTGTTGTTACTACAGCAGGCATGATACAAGGTCATGACTTGACATTTGGCAAAGAGTAAACAGCAACAACAAAAAAGAAATTATTTGGTAGCTTTTTTAGGTGCCATTTGTACTGGTGAGTTGGTGGGAAAAAACAGAAACGCAAGATTATTACAGTGGCTCTTCAGATCATTCATAGTGATTCATACCTGAATTCAGTGCCTGGAGGAAGGCTTCAGGATGTCAGTACAAACATTATGCCAAAAAAGTAAATATATCTCTGTAAGACATCCATAAATCTCCTGTGGTAAAAAGGAGATGAAAATAAAATAAATGAAGAAAACATTAAATAAGAATCCATGAGATCAAGCAAGAGGCTGAAAGGGATGACAGAATGAACTAGCTTATGGTCATTCATCACTACTCAAGGACATGCTTAATAGACTTTGTCAGGGACATTGGTGAAATCAGAACTTCTTGGTTCAGTTAATAAAAACCTGCAAACAAAATAATTAGAAATGGTGAAATTGCAGTCTTTATCTCAAACTAAATTTCTCAGTGTTTGGGCCAAAGCTTTTGGATCTGTTTTTTTTCCCACGTCTAATAGGTACAGGAGAGATGATTGAATGTGTCGGCAGTGCTGAGGTCTCATACAAAATAAGTCACATTATGGGCAACATTGTTTATTTTTTTATCATAGATCAAAAACTTCTCTGCTTGAAGCAGAAGTTTTTTTAATTTAAATACCTCTGCTGGTGTGTGATTCTTCCTACACTTTTTCACATTCATTAAGCTAGTTGATTTTGTAAGCTGATATTGTTAACAGATGAGTTTCTGTGTATGTATCCATTAGTCATCCTGGAAGTTTATGTGTTATGTTCATTATGTGATTTTGGGATTTTTGAGGAATAATTGTTTGTTAGTTTATCTGGTTGGTTTGGTTCATTTTTCCTTCTTTCAGCTTGATATATGGAAGGAAGTCTAGTGGAAGAGTATTGCTTTCTAGGATCATCATAGCAGGTATATCTGGTAGTTTGGCTGATAAATAAAGAAGCTTCAAACATAGATTCTCAATGATGAGTGTACTGTTTGTACTGATAGCAAAATCTAGTAAATAGAGTTTATTTACTTTTTTAGCTCCAGATAACTCTTAAGCCACAGAAGTTCATTGTGTTAAGTCCTCTTTTTTTTTTTTTTTGTCTATTATGAATGCATACTTTAAGAATAAGGGCACTCCAAGAAGTACAAAGATCAAGTCCTGTCTCTTTGAAGCTCTGGTATGCTGCTGAGCAACATTTAACAGAGTGATTTCTACTGTCAGGAAGCTTAATGAGATACCTTCTTGGGAAGAAACTGAGTTAATCTTCTATTGTTGGAAAGGTAAAAGGAGAAAAAAAATCATTTATCCTCTATTCTGTGGTTGGCAAAACATTGATGTACACTGGGCAAATGGAACAAGTTTGAAACACCAGGCACTTTCTTTATCTGACAGATAAAACCAAAACTAAACTGTATTTTAAATACCATATTTTGCACTGGTTTTAGATTTTAAGATTTTACTTCTCTACACTCAAGAAATATGGAGGAATGTGCTCCACTTCTCTCACATATGCACACTCACACATTTCTTTATAATTATTTGTGTTTCTGTGTTGTGTGAAAGACCAAGTGTCCGCAACATTAGGCACAGCATACACCAAAAACAAAAACAAAAACAACAACAAAAAGGTATTTCTAGTCAAGGAAACCATATAAACAGATCTGTAGAAGAGAAATAAGAAGACTTTAAGACTTTACCTGTTAATGTGATGTATAGTGGCCTCAGCACACAGCAAGCCAAGCAGAGATAATAGACTTTTGGGAGGAAGGGAAAGGGAAATTATGTTCATTTATGTATGATTACTTGAAGCTTTTCCCAAGGATAAGGATTGGATCAGAGAAAACTGAAAATGTTTGCTTTAAAATTTATGACTGACTGACAGCAATGGAAGGATATCACATCTGATGAAATTAATATGATGGATAACATGGAGAGCAACCACTAAGACCTTCAAGAACGAAGATGAGTCACTTGAATAATTTCCCTGGAATAGTAGTATGAACTTGTGTCAATCTCTTTATCTCACATGGCACTCACTTTTTGTCAGCTTTAACAGAGCAGTGCCTTCAGTTGCAGCTTGGAGACTTGTGGTTTATGACCCACCTGTCACAGTTCTGCAGGGGTCCTCGGGGATAATCCTTTTCTCCATAAACATGCCAGAAATATTCCTGGACCTCCACAATATAGCCTTTTCTATAAAAGAAAGAAACAGGACTTCCAGTGCCTGTGAATCAAGCTGATCTTGAGGCCAGCCTGCGCTCACAAATACCAGCACAGGCATCTTTAAGAATATACTTCTGCACAATTTGTGCCACCAGTTACCTTCCCGTGCTCTAATTTTCAAGGACTTTCCATATGGGAAATTGCCGACTTTCCACAGGTACCTCCCAGGAGACTCATTCACATGTTGATATCATTGCTCTGCCCACCACTCCTCATCATACCCTACTGCATAGACAGGTGCAGGTCCCAGAAGAGAAACAGATAAAGTAATATTGAATTTTTAGATACATTTCTGTATTTTTTCATATTAGCATTGAGTCATCCTGTTGTTTTGTTTTTTTTTCCTTCACTATGTCAGTGACTTCTTCACTCTTGAGAAAAATTAGTTGTAGTCTCTGGTGTAACTTCTAAAATAATTTTAGATTTGGAACTGGAAGCAAAATCAGTCCTGTGTCCAGCTGGATGTCTGGTTCAAAGCCCATGGACAGCATACACTTTCCATGCAAGGCTGTCTGACATAGCTCTTCTACCCAAAACTGACTCTGCTCATCATCAAACATCATTGCAGCCAAAACCACAAGGAGGAGAGAGCAAGCTGACACTGACAACCAGGGGCTCTTTGCATGCTGTATTTGCACAGATGTGCATGATTGCACAACTCTTTGGCTCAAAAAAAGGGAGAGTGAGTAAGAAAGAGTGGAATACAGGTGGTCTTCTGCTCAAATGTCCCTATATAGTTGCACTGGAGTGTCTGTGTCTTTCTGTCAGCAGTACATTTCTCCTTAGTGGCTCTTGAGGAGGGCTAAATCAAAAAATAAATTTTATGAGATCTATCATTCAGATGCAAACTTTAGTCTAATGGGAGAGAATAGGTGCAGTGATAAAGCATTCAGAGCTGGGAAAAGCAGCTGTGGAAAGAAGGCCACATAACACACCATTTGCAATGCAGAAAGCAGACACAGAATGATATAGGAGGGGTTGCCATGGACTATATTTATTTTCATTTTCCTGAGTGACCCACAAGGATGATGTAGTCAGTGCTGAGTGGAAAGTGAGCAAGCAGAGGCCAAGAATCTGTTCTCTGGGGACAGATCAGTGGGGGAGCTGGGTCTGAGTGCTGATGACTTCAGGTAGAAAATCTCACTACAGTTTTGGACTCTCTAGGCTGGCAGACTTGGATTTATATCCCAGCATTGGTCTTAAATCCTTTCTGTGTAATCTGAGACTATTCATGATGTGCAAAACCAGAAGGCTTGCATCTGTCAGAGTGATCCCTTCTGAAGGCCAGAATGAAGTCTGTGTGTTGTAAGTAAATGGTAAGGCATGGTTTTACTGCGAGCCTTAAGCATATCCTGAAAACAAGGTTAAAAAATTGTATAAGAAACTAAGAAGTTTTGGAGCCAGCATGAGGAGTGAATGAATCAGTTATGAACTCTGCAGCTGGACTGCAATATGCTGACCTTCAAGTTTAAAAAATTTAAACTTATCGCATGGAGTGTCATGAAAGACTGAATTGAGCACAAAGTCAGTGGGGAGGGTAACTTGCCCTGTTTGACAGTCTGAGATTGAAGTTTGAAAGCTTCAGCTGTTTGGAGGGCATTGGCATCAGTACAGTCAAAATTAGGCTGGACAAATTTACAAAATGGGGAGCCAGATTTGTCTAAAAATAAGCAATTTATATTGTAGGGTGTCAGTGAAGAAAACAACACAGCAAACTGAAACCTTAATAGTGCCTGAATTTATTTTTTTTTTCCAATGTGCTACTTTTATGTAGCACAGAGGCTGGAGGAGGCAGGATCAAAGATTATAGGAAATGTGAGAGTCTAAGAAGAAGGTGCAGTTGTCAGCAGCAGAGAAGAAGCGTAAGAGGAGGGAGGATTTGTAAGTGGAGGAGAGGTTCAGATAAGATGAGCAGCAGAAAGTCCAAAAGCAATGCATCTACACAACAGCATTGGAAATCAGAGGTGTGGAAGGGGATGGACAACATGGGGTTTGTTAGCATTCCATTCCTTGGGGAAAAAGCCTTGAAAGATAAAAAAAATTGATGAAACTGGAACTTCTTACTGTGACTGTGGCAAAGTTCATAAAAAGAAATGTGGGAAGAGTATTGCCCCTTAGCTCAGAGAAAAATAATCTTTGTGCTTCTTCAAACTATGGTATAATCTAAAGAAGATGCACAGCTTGAAAGTTCCCCCAAGTAATAGGAAAAGTATGTCCTTTTTGGAAACTGGAAATTTTTTCACAACTCAGAAAATCTTGCAACACTCTCCAGTTACAGCGCAGTACTATCTCACTGGCAGGCGAGGTGGAAACTCTACCACAACTTTTGAGCAGTAAGCTTTGCTTTTCACTGTCTCTATTGGCACTTGGATCAAGTCTGGGAACATGGACATAATTTCCCTAGCTGATAAATGGGCTGCAAAATTAATTTTACTCAATACTCTAGTGCTTTGGAGTAGGACTTTTTCCGGCTGCCAGGTCCATCTTTGGCTTGCTTTCATAGAGAAGCAGCCTCACAAACACTGGTACCTCAGCTGTGTTTCCAGAGAGTAAGACAACAGCAAGTTGTGAGATGGGAATGGGAAATGCTATTATCTTGGCAAGCAGATATGCTTTGAGTGTTTTGCTGGTCAGATGAGGCAGCATCATTAGTAACCATTCACAACTTCTCACACCCCTTCAGTGACCTGGAGAAGAGACTCAGGTACCAGCAGTGCTAACAGCTAAATGAATGTTAGGTATCACAAGTGACTGCCAGGGTACATCTGGTAGTGCTCCCCTTCTGAGTCCGATCATGTGCTGGGCAGTAATATAGTTATATTTTAAATATTCAGGGAAAATTATTCCGATTTTGGAGGCTACATGTGCCTGACAGAAGGAAAATTGATACATTCAAGTAGGAATGTTTAACTCACGCTGCTTTTCCAACTTTTTTTCCAACTAGCAAGCGTTAGGTGTTTGAGTTAAAATGTGCGGAAATGATCTACCTTAGCACTTTATCCAAATAAACAAAATTCTGAAGGGCTGCTTTCAGAAGGAATGCTCTGGAAATTTCAACACCAGTCTACACATATTGACTAATCTCTGATTCATTCAACTGCATTTTGATCTGAGCCAAAAACTAAGTTTCAAGGAAAATCAGCAGAAAACCCATATCTAACATCCCGCTTGTCTCCCTGGAAACAGAATACTCCAGAGAAAGGGAGTGCTGGGTCAGAAATAATTTTTCTATGAGTTCCTTTTCAGCAATGTAGTTCAGTCCATGTAAATTGCACTGAAGTTGCCCATTTACTTTATATGAAGTATTCTGCTAAAAAGTCCCTGACAGAACCTTTGTTAAAATGCAGTTGTGGTGGTTGGTGGTTGTGAGCCCCTGCCCTCCTCATTGTCCTCCTTCCTCAAATTGCATCCTGTAGATGAGGCCCTGCAAAGCTGAGCAAAAGCTCTCAAAGCACTAATTACCCCAACTTCCTTACCTTTCCTAGGTGGTTTTTTTACATCTTCAGCCTTCATCAGTGACTGAAGACCTTCTGTGCAGCTCTGCCTCCAGTTTTAAGTCAGCATCTTTTTAGGTGCCAGAGGAAAGATATTGCTTAGTCCAGATGTGTGATCAACCTTAGTGAAGACACCAGACGGTCAAAACTTCATCCTAGAACCATCAACCACTTGTTTGATCTCTGTATTGATGTCATCAGCCTGTGTAATTTTCGCTCATCTTTTGTAAAATGTGCATGAGGAAAGCTTGGGATATAATGTGGAGTCCCACTTGCCTGGAAGTTGACTTTAGAATAGGGAGTTTAGGATAATTTAGGAAAGTTTAGGATAATTCCAGCTCACATGCAGGTGTTTACACATCCAGACTTAAATTTCAATATCTCTGTCTGAGGATGAATATCACTTTAAGTGTGAAAAGGCCCATACTTTTATGCTTGATTACTAAATAACTTAGGAATTAGTGAAAATGAGCACCATCATTGATAAAAACGGGGAAATATCACTTATAACCCATTGAAAATGGACATGGTGATATTCCAGTGTCAGAGAAACAAAGCAGATCAGATGTAGTTTATATGGAATGACTCTTCTCTGTACCAATGAGTAATTGTTTCCAAGGAGCTTTGTAGTCCAGGAACACAGGCTAGCATGGAGCCATTCCACTTTCTTTTTAACATCTGGGACTTCAGTAAACTTTAATGTTGTTCTGGTATGTGAGATAATAGAGAAGATTTACATGGGATTTAAGTGTGCTTATTTAATGATACCATTACAAAAACAGGTATTTCTTCCCTCTAGACTTTTTTTCCATTATGATCTGTGCCGTTTTAGGGACAGGTGACTTGTCAAAGATGACAAAAGAATTATGCTGTCATATTAAACTAAACCTAGCTGAGAGGTGCTTCTGATCACTGACCATTACTAATTGACCCAGCTGTAATCCCAACAAAGCATATCATCCGGCCAGAATGTTTTCCATGTGGACAGTTCAGAGAGACACATTAGAAAAATAACACCAGTAATAACACAAGAATTTAGCCTACAGTGCAAAACACAGTCAGAGCTGGGAACATGCTGAAACCTATAACATAATATGTAAATGTCAGCACATAGTTGGAGTGGAAATAATTATAAAAATAATTCACAGTGGAATAATTGTAATGTAGAGCCTTGAAGCAATCCTTCATATTTCAAGCATTCAGGAGGAAAATGATTGCTGGATTTTAATCTTACCTCTCTAAACCCAAAACTGTTAAGGTAGTAATGTAATTGCTTTCTAAATATTTCAGTCAATCAACAAAATGTTGGGGGGTTGGGGGGAGGCTTAGTGGAGATGAGCAATGGATAAAGATTTTGTTCTTTCCTTTATTTTTTGTCTGTTTAATTCAATGATAATCTGTGCAGAGATGATTCAGAAGTCAAAGCACTAGTACAGACCTTCAGGTCAGGGATCCCAGAACAGTTGGCAAGTACTAAAGAATTAAGATGTAGAAATGGCAAGCATGATGGCTGTATCTCTGGTGTAGGGGTAAAGAAATCAGGTGCCTTTGCCCCCTGGTTTGGCTTAGTCACCTGTACCCAACCCCACCTGGTACCTCTGGGTCTGAGGTGGTACCTATATGTATTTGCGGAGTTATTGCTCCATGAGTGGGGAGCAGAACACTCAAATTGAACCAGGCAAGGTTTAGATTACATATGAAGAAAAAATTCTTCTCCCACGGGGTTATCAAGCACTGGAACAGGCTGCCCAGAGAGGCAGTTGAGGCACCATCCCTGAAGGTATTTAAAAGATGTTTGGATGAGGTGCTTAAGGAAAAGGTTTAGCTGTGGACCTGGCAATCCTGGGTTAGCAGTTGGAATATAAAAGCTTCTATAGTTTTATGGTTTCACAGAGCACCCAGGGATGTCTCCTCAGCCTCTGCTTTCGCTGCAAAACCATCCTCAATCCCTACAAAAATGTAGTGATAGGAAATCTCTTTCACGTAACCATTAAGCAGTTACTGTACAGCTAGAAATATATATCTTAGATTAAAATAGTGAAAACCATCAGTGAAAATCCATCTGATTTTCACACTTGTAACAATATAACCCTTCCTTTTACTTGTAAATGAGAATATTCATTTATTTTAATTGAAAAGGGGGGGGAGTGGGGGGTTCATAGTCTGCTATTTCAATAGTATTTGTTTCTTTAGAAGCAATAGAACTTCTAATGTGTGAGAAAGCCTAACCATACCTTTGTTGTATTTAAGGGAGGGAGCTTGCCGAATAAAACTATTGTAGGGAAATTTGAATTTTCGCAGTTAATTTTGCATTTGGTTGGAATTCACGTGTCTTAATCCATTTTTTTTAATAGGATAAATATTTTCTTTAAACTAATTTGATTTTCTCCATTAATTATAGATTAAAAATAGGTGACTTGCTATAGCTATCCAAAGTTTTACTTTAATCTCATTTGTGAGATCTTGCCTTGAAAAATTCAGATATTTCTAAAAGGATGAAAACTTCTTCTATGGTGCACTACATAAGCTAGTTATAACACATAACTATTTTTAAGTTACTTTCATGCTACTTTCACCCTGTTTAAAAAAGAAAAGAAACTAAGGTTACTCCGTAATAGTCACATATATGTCCTAATTCCGTTGCCCAACTTCATTCAAATTTGAACATTCCAAGTTCTCAAATTTTCACAAAAATATCAGCAACTGGATGAGGCAAAAAATCTCTGGCAGGGTCCCACCAGGAGAGAAGCCTGCCAGGATCCCAGAACAGTTAAAATTTCCTTTTGCCAGCACATCTTGTATCTTGTGCTCAGCAAAGGGCTAAACAAAGTTAGGCAGGAGAATGGAGAGATGCGAATATTCTACTGGAGTAGCATTGAGTAGCAGCAGAGAGGAGACCTGTGGCATTGGAAGAAGCTGAGCATGCTAAAGAAAGTTAAACTTACATAAGGAGAGAAAAATGAGACATTGATCAGGAAGGGGCTTTGGGGTGCTGCCTGTGGTTCAGGCAGCAGGGTCTATGGCAAGTACCAAAGGGTCTTGTCCAGCAGAATTGGAGGGAATCTAGCAGGGGAAGATAAGATATTGTACTAGAGATTCATTGCTGTCAAAGTCTCTTCAAGAGTACAATAATGAAATACCAGTGAGCCTTGCAGGGAGTCACGTCACATATCTCTTACAAAGGTGGCAGCATCATCAGCCTTGCCCCTTTATGTAGTCTCTAACCCTTCTTGAGCTCACTTTTAAATATCTTCCAAGAGACTATTAAGATGAGACATTTTCAGGCAAACTCTCCATTTGGGGAAGGTTGTCTGAGGCAGTCAAGGCCACGGGATGCCTTTACTGCTGCTTGTGGGGCAGTGGGCTGTGCAAACAGAGTCCTCACAGGGGGTGCAGGTGACCTCTGTGTCCAAATGACCGGCTGTGGGAGATTATACTCGCAGGATGTAAGTAACAATACAACCAAAGGAATGTTGCAAGACATATTTTCATTTTGTTTTCAATGTAATTTTTAGGTCTTTTGTTTTGTTTTGTTTTTTTGTAATACACATTTCAGCAAAGGATAGAAACTTTCCTTGAGTCAATGGGGATGATGATCATTATGGCTAAATCACTTCCTCTCAGCTGCAGAAATGACTGCTGTGAGTTTTAAGCAAGCTTAGATTTTCTGTCTGAATTCCTGGGATAAGAGTATTTTCAGAAGTATCAGGAGATAAAACAGAATTTGCTCTTGAGAGAAACTTGCTGGATTAGTGTACTGTCTGCTGGAAAATGGATGACTAGTTTGACAAGGAGATAGGAAAGAATGTAACAATTTCAGAAATTAATTATTTATAATTGTAGGGATGTAAATAACTAGCTGTAATAAATATTCCATTCTTTCTACTTTATTGGAGTGGACAGACAAAAATCCATTATTTAAAAAGCACAGTTCCAACAGACATATATTACCACTTTTCATCTGACAAGGTTTTGATAATTCTAAACCTTTCCTAGCAATATGTATCCCCTGTATGACACAGGAAGTCACATGTGCCTTATACCTAAAGGTACTGAAATTACTTTATTGTATGATGAAAGGCAGGTTAAATACGACATTTTAAAGAGCAGTGCTCTTCAGACCCACACTGAAATGCAAAAAATGTATTTTATAGCTTCAATATCCTCAAGCATTTATAATGGAAGAAGAAATTATATTCTCTTTCACCAGAAGACCCAGGTCCCCAGGGTTGTTATAAATCTGAAAAGAAGCAAGAGTATCAATCAAAGTTTTCTGAATTTATGTCATTTAAAAATTTTATCAACAGACTTTTATGCTAATTGACTGTGTAGCTTATCATTTTATGTGTGCATGTCTTTTTCTCCAGAAGTGTTTGTGTCTTTACCTTAAGGGAAATTAATGCATGAGGAACAGGGAAAACCCTGAAAACAGGAATAAAATGCAGTGAAAACATTAAAATTGGCCCATAAGTTCACCAAGAAGTTTTAAAATGAAGCTTTGCCTTTGAAACATATTAGCACTAATTCTTGAAACTAATTAGCACTAAGTCTTGAAATTTGTGGTTGAGCCAGCAGCTGTCAAAGAGCAGAAGGGCAAAACCTGTGGGTAGACGAGTAACCTTTTGTTTGTTGCTGCACCTCAGGTGTCCCCTGCAGAGATCAAGGCCAGTCTCTCGGGTGGGAGCATCACTCCTGACATCCAGGGACAGCCCAGCAGGCCCTTTCCCAGCATCTCCACAGGCAGGCAGAGGTACCTTCCAGCTGTCAGAAGGATAAGTCACAAATCAAACAAGGGTGAGTGTTCTCTCAGGCCAGAGTGCTGCAGTGTTTGTCCAAAAAGTGTCAGGAGAAGGATCACTAATATTCCTTCTAGCAAATAGTAGAAAAAGGAAGAGTTAACAAAAAATGCAGAAGAAAAGGCTGCATGGTCTATTAAAAGTCCTAAACCAGCAAAAAGTAAAGATAATAAGTTGGTAAACAAGCAGAAAGCTAGAAAAGGGCAGAAGAATACTGTTTATTAAAAAAGTCATAGTGCTATAAGGAAGATGAGATGATCAGATCAACAGCCTGTTTTGAGGATGACTCTTGCCCTCTAGCGTGCCTGCTCTGGCAGTTGAGCCCTCCAGCTGAAGTTGTTTAGTTACATTTGGAGAGTCAGCTGTTTAAAAATAAATATTCTAAGGTATGTAGCTGTACATGATGATGTACACTGGAAAGTCGTAGGTGAATAATGACTCAGTCATGGGGTAGAAATAATTAGAGGCATGTTAATATAGGGTTACTTTGTGGTTGTTCATCACATACATGGGATTACCAAATGAGCAAATTGTGCATCAGCATATATCCAAGCATGAGTTTTTATTTTACCCTTTCTTGAAAAAATTTGTGAAAATGTAGGAAACAGATGCTCAAAAAATAAAAAAGCATTTGAGAGTAATACTGGAGTCAGAGCACACATCATAGACACTCAAGATAAGGAGCTCAAGATAAAAACAAATTATGCAACCCTAGAGAACTTAGTTTATAAGAGATATTGAGGACACAGGAGTAGTGCTCTAACTGTAATCACCAAAAATTTAAAATCAAATACAGGTACAGAAAAGTATTATAAATTACAATATATCTCTTATAGCTATTATTACACCAATATAACTAATAAATATTAGCTATTAGAAAGAAATTTATACACAAAGTGCTTTTAAACTCTTCTTTGGCTGAAAAGAGTAGTAGTTTCACTGTTCTCATCTTATTTTCAGAGTGGTTTAGTTCTCAGGCAAAAGGCAGTCAGATGACCTGAAGGAATTCCCTTTAGTGTTAGGTATGTATGGCTTGTGAATAACAGGATAAATTTCATACAGCTGGGTCTTCTGAAGGTATATTTGTTACCAGATTTCTCAGTTCTGAAGAACAAGCTACTCAGGGGTGGAGGCGTGAAAGAAGCCTATGAAGGCTTGCAAAGGCTCGTGACTTCAGGAGTTTGACAATAAGCTCAGGGGCACCCCAGCAGTTGTGTCCTGGTGGAGCTGGGGCACCTGAACTATGATGGATCTGGCTTTGACTCAGCACAGGGGTCTGGCAGCACTGAGCCTCCCCAGCAGCAGGGTAGCCCACCAACCCTTCCCCAGAGCAGAGGTTGGCTCTGTAGCATCTTTGCACATGATGAACTTCAGTCAACTGAGGAGCATTCATTCCCTCTCTTCTCCCCCTTGCCCTTAAGGAATTATATTTAGCATCCAGTAAAATATTAGTAATTCCTACTGATGTCTTCAGTGAGCTGTCAGAGCTAGAAAAGCTTGATCTCAGTCACAATCAAACTACTGAGAAGGACATTAAGAAAGCAGCTTTTGGTAACGTGATTAAACTGGAAAACTTGAACTTGGCAGAGAATTTGCTCACTGGAGTACCTCACAATTTGCACTCATCTCTGAAAGACCTCAGGCTTGACAAAAAGAGAAGGATTAAATGAGACAAGAGGCATTTCTGAAAGTAGAAAATCTTGGATTGATCTCTGAAATAAAAGTGTACTCTATATAGTGTGGAAGATTTAAGGGCCTATAAGATCTGTTCCCTTAGATTTAAATCATAACAAGTGATCAGAAATTAATCACCAACTTCTGATCACATTATAATCTTTTTTTCTCTTAAATACTTATTTTCACTCTATGCCATTGGACTTTCTTTCTGGCAGTCATAATGTTGAGAGCCGTCTTCCTCTTGCATGGCTAGTGAATAACCAGATAAACCTGGGTAGTGTCGGTGTATGTGCACTTAGATGCCTGCAAGGCTCTCAGGAAGTCCACTATTATTAAAAATATATTGGAAAGGGGATGGAGACAACGTAGAGACATCAGAGAGGAATTTCCTCTAGGTGGAAAGGATGGATAGGTCTTAGCTTTTGACCTCTGCTGATTCAATAATAAACAATTAAAATGAATATAGTTAGTCAGAGGGAAAGGAGTAGGAGAACATCAGATGTATTTTATAATATTTAGGAATAGTCTTTTTAAAAACCTCTATACTCAGTCTCTTTGAGTTAACTAAATGGAAAACACCTTGATCTTTTAATTGCTCAGTGAAGTAAGAACACTGCTATGTTTATGGTCCATGTTATGCAACTGACAGTTTGCATATTTGAAGCTAAAAGATGACCCTTTTTTAAAGAAATCTTAAACATGGCAGAAGGGGAATTCCCAGCATACCCAGATTAAAAGTCACTAATAAATTCAGCGCTGTACTATGTCCTTGCAGGGTTCCATCAGAGTTTTTTAATGATCTATATTTCCTAAGTTACGTTGCAGCTTTTCCACTACAAAAACCCACTGCTAGGATAGGGATAATTCTAGGAAATATTTCAGACTTCTGCTGCATTTGTTTAGCTCTTACTAAAATTCAGGTATATTTTTAGGTGTTTAGTTTCATATTCATTTTACACACATGACACTTTCAACATCCATGTGTTCTCTCTGATCCTGTAGACATTTGAGATGCCAATAGTGATGTAGCCTCTGACCTCAGGGCACAGTAGCACACACAGGGGTACCTACATTTAAAAGCAATTCCCTTCAGCTCTTTTTCAGCCAAAAGAAACAGTTTAGTACTTAAAACTGATCCCTTTCTAGAAGTCCCTGTAGTTAGTGAAGGTGAATGTCGGCTCAGGTGTGTGTGAATCAGTGTTTGAGGGAAGCAATCCTTCATTGATCCGTATCTCGGCTACCAGGTGGATATAAAGTCTTCCCTGCCTAGCTCCAATGGCTGCTGTGGCAGACTACATTCACAGTGCATCCCTGCTGCAGAGACAGGCACAGGAAAAAGGCTGAAAATGGGACTCCTACCATGTGTCTCATATGTGCTTCTCTGCCTTGTCTAGGTTTCTGGCTGACCCCTGCAGAGGTGGGGCAGGCAGTGTCCTGTGTGCCTGCTCCCCCAGTTCTAGTACCACCCACTTGGTCCGGCTCCAAGTTCAAGTACCTTAAGCTCTGTTGATGCAAAAGATATATTTCTTCCATTTTGTATTAAAATAACCCTACTCAATCAATCAACCATTCAAATAAACAAAATAGAAATGCTAGTAACACAAAATCCCCTCTTGTTTTAAAATTGCCATGAGCTCTTTTAATGGTTTAAGCGGGCAGGGACATAAGGGGTGGCATAAATTGCAAACTGAAGCCTCCAAAGTCTGGATGTTTTGAGGTAGTCAGGCTTCACTGTGCTTCATGCAACAGCTCAGGTATTCCAGACCAGGAGAGGGTAAAAATGTCACCTGCATCAACCTGATAATAAGCTTAGTTCTACAACTCCCAGGTGTGCACTGGGCATGCAAATAATCTAAAACCTCATCACCTCTGCTTGGGAGCTGAATGGAAACAGCAACGCAGGAAGAGCAGCCTTAAAGCATGAACAAATTCTCATTTGGGGGTGAGGCAACAGCAACAAAAACCCAACAAAAAACAGTAGACACACTCCACTCATCCACCCAAGCCCTTTCCTCTTTGGGGTAAATGAGAATTTTGGACACCACAGCCAGACCCTGGAGCTTCACAAGCCTTGTATTGCAGAAATGCACATGCTTAACATCACAGATCATTGACAGTACTGATCAGCAGCTGGGGGATACCTCACTATCTGTTAAGAATTGCACTGTTTGCCATTAGTCAGTGCCATGCCCTTTTGAACACACTCCGTTCGTGTCTGCACAAGATACAGGACAGAGCACTCGTCCTGGGAAGAATCAGATATGCAGATAGGCCAAGCTGGAGATTTACCTGTCTAAAGGGAAAGCTGGTGGGGAAAAAACAAACCAAAGCAAACAAACAAGAAGCCTATTTTTGGGCTGTGATTTAGCAGTGCGAATGGAGGGCGGCTCCCCCACAATTCTCCCATTGGTTGTAATTCAGTTATTCCTGCAGTGTGGAGTCTGGTCGGATTCAGGTGCAGCTGACACAGCTTTTAGCTGTGGATACAGGCAGCAGATTGGTATTGAATATCTTCTTTTGGCTTTCTTAGGGCACTCTTAGCTATATCTCTCTTTATTTTTGGTCCATTACTGATTAAAAGGAAATGACACAGGCTCACTTTTTCATCACACCCACTGGAAGGAATGAGGAACTTTCTCACTAGCTTTGGACCTTGCTGTTTTCCACATGTATAAACCTGGGAGGCCTGTATTCAGTTGACATCACTGAGAAAGCACCATACAAGGAAATTTCAGCAGCCCCCCCATAGCCAGAAAGCCAAAATGCAGCCAACAGAACCTCTTTTTCCAATAATCTTCAGGATCTGGGGGAAGATAGGCAGCATACTTGAAGGAAGTTATATGCAGTGATAAAGTCTATAAAGATTTTGTGGGTAGTTCTTGCTAAGAGAGCAGAAAAGCCAGCTATTGTGGCTGTTGTGACCAGCTAAGCTTCTTCACCCCATTTCTGAGGAGGGATTGCCCTGTTGTTTAAATGGGCAGAGCTCCCACACACTGCCGTGGGTAGTGGGAGTTTGCTTTCTTTTGTTGTGTTGTTTCTTTATCCCCTCATCTTCAAATACTTAAATGAATGCTTTCTCTTTGCCTGCATGGTGCTGGAGTTTTAATGTGTAGGACAAGGGGAATTGAGTCTTCCTTCCCAAACAGCAGGTGGTGGTGCTGGGTTGCACAGAGTGCTCGGGAAACTGCTGGCAGATGTTGCTTCCTTGTTGAATAACAGGCGGAAAATGGATGCTAAGCAAACTTTTCTCCATTTCTTTCCCTCCTTATTGAGGGTCACAATATTTAGCCCTTTTTGTCAGGTAGCTTAACAAAGTCTGTTAATAAATAAACCATTCTAAAATAAATACTTGCAAGGTTAGGATACATATAGCTCACAGAATGTTATTAACCCTCTAAAAGTTTTGCTGTGTGTCATATTTTTCTGAAAACTGGTGAAGTGCTTTTGTGTTTCTTAACTTCTGGAGTAATTTGATGACATTTTTCATTAATTTTCCAGAGTAGGGGGGGTATTTGTTTGTTTTTTCTTTATTTTTTCTCTCATTTTTTCCTTTTTTTTTTGTTTTTGTTTAAATACAGTTCAATTTCAGTTTTCCCCTTGGTAATTACAAATGTTGTGCAGCGTTGCTTATTATTCAATGGCTGTTTCATGTCATTTGCAATACTGATCCCCTCAGTATGAAACATTTTACTAATTATTGTGGTAATAAATCAAACTCTAAATGAGTTTTCATTGTATTCTGTTTCTTTTGACTGAGGGGTGCCATTATCTTTCTCACCAGTACCATTAGCTGAAATTAGCACTGTAACATGAAGGTTGTGAATAGTTTACATCGTATCATTTTCAAGCTAAGCCTGGAGTATCACAGGAGCCCAAACACCAATCAGAGTCTGCAGGTGAACAGCCTCACTTTTTTTTTTCCCCCACAAACTGTCCAGGCTTTGCTCCAATTTGTTTTAATTATTTTTTTATGAACTATTTAAATAAGATCTAATTTTTTTCCCCCTGTCCTGGAGCAATAGTTAACAAAATATTGCTGTGGCTAAAATAGCTGTCCCAGATACAAAATGATCATGCTTTAGTAGCCTATTAATGAATATATGTGCCTTTATTTAGATTTTTTGTATTTCCAGAAATTCCCTATTGCCTGGGCAAACGATAGTGAGGGAAATATGTGTATGACATTACCCTCACATCAATCCCTTGGTGGTAAAAAGCATAGACAGGGAAGCGTCTCTGCAGTGATGCATTCATCCTCAGCTACTCATATCCAGCGTGGCAAAGGATTGAGGCAAAAAGGAAACACAGGTCCCATCTTGTGAGATTTTGACAGATTCTTCCCCCATGTTGGACTGAAAATTTCTTCTGCTACGTCTCTGTTCAGAATATGACTGCAAGCACAGCAATCCAATATTTTATATAGTTTTGGCTTACCTGTATAGAATAGTGTAATGCACAAAGTAATCAGAGAAAGTGGCTTCGTTAACAGCATAAGCTAACCCCAAATTTCCCTGGGCTCAGCCATTCAAACAGTTTCATTATTGCTTTGCCAGGAGGTTAACAAAAAAGTTTGCAGAGGCTCCTGCATAGTAGAGGCACGTTTGCAATTGTTATGGGCAGGAAGGATGATCTTGTGACTCAGGCCCTGGAGTGTCCCAGATGTGCCACAGATTTCTCACACAGACTACTTAATCTTCTGAGGCCATATGTTCAGCTGGTATAAATCAGCAGAGCTCCAATAAAGTTAGCTTAGCTTTCTGGATTTTCTGCAGCTGAGGTTTCTGACCCCTTGCAGATCGCTTGTCTCTGTAGAGCAGAGATATTAACACTTCCCTGCCTCGTACTCTGCAAAAGGATCAGCTTGTTAAAGTTCTTGTGCCTCACATGTAACAGAGTTTGTCAGGCTGTAGAAATGTCCTGGCAGACAAAGAAGCTTGGCATCCCAAGTAGGTCTTAAAAACATTTTTTACAGAAATAATATTCTTTTCTAACAGAGGGTTGTTGAGTAGGACTTTGTGTACAAAGAAAGTTATCGCCAAACCTTCTGAACTTGTCAATTGCTCATCATCCAAAGGTGGATGCAACTTTAATTTGGTGGTCCTGCCTGAAGTGTTGCTGAGTGTGGACCACAGCAGGAGGAGCAACTCATCTTGAGCTGAAACGGGAGAATTGTAGCAAACAGCAGCCCTTCTGCAAGGCTGCTTTGGCTCCTCACTTTATCCATTTGGTTGGGGTTGAGTTCCTCCAGTGCTTTATGCTGGCAAAGCTCTTTTTAATAATAAGTGAAACAAAGGAAACTTGACGTCTTTTTGCAGCAGTTACTGAGCAATTAAGGGCTCAATTCTTCAAAGGATTGTAAACCTGTGGGTGGTCTCATTGATTTTGGAGCTACTTGTGTGTTTAAAATTGGGCATGCGCTTGTGCATCTTGTGCAGCTGAGCCCTCCTAGAGCTGCTGCTGATATTTCCATTTTAGAGTCACTTTACAGTCTCTAAAATTATTACTGGAACTTCCTCCTCCTCTGGGCATTGCACACACTGGCAGTTTGCCTCTGCCTTCTGACTGATTTAATGCCACAACATAAGCGTAGAATTGTGGCAATGTTTCCATTAAATCCACACTGCACTGCACATTTCTCAGTGTTTAAATACTGCATCTTTTCCAAATTATGAAAAGAAATATCGAGATCAACTTCCTTTAAAAAATGCTTATTTCACATCAAGCAGGACAAAGGCATGAAAATATGTATGCATTAAGTAAAACAAATGATCTGACAAACCTTCCCTCAAAAATGTTAAATGTAGCTAAACAGAATTCTTATGTGGTAAGTGTATTACAGGCCTTTAAATCAGAGCACATGGAACAGACTGAGCTGCAAGAAAAGAGAAAACTCTGGTTACATATGTTCAGCTCGTAATGTGTGCTTTTATGCTTTCCAGCGTCCTGCTGGGGTTCTAAGAAAATATTTACAAGATGCAAATAAAATCTAAACGGCATCATGTTTCCATGAAGAAAAATGAATGAACAGCATCCATGCAGCTCATACAGTTTTACATACTGCACCAATGTTGCCTTATGATCCTCAAGGACCTTTCTTTGCAGAGAAAGCCAATTACCTGAAATGTACCACTGCTTTTTTTCTTTCTTTCTTTTTTTTTTTAAACAGACATTCTGTTAAAGATTATCTTCCCTTGCAATACATGCCTTCAGATTTTATCTCTTTATCATCTAAACAAACCCTGGGTTCTGAGATGGCTTTGCATGTCCACAGGTGTTTCTTATCAGTTCGGCATTTTCTTCTGACAACATGAAAAAAAATTCATATGTCCTTGCTTAGTAGCTGTTGCCTGACCCAATGCTAAAGCTTTTCTGAATGCAGAAATGTGTTGCGTGGCTGCTGTAATATCTCCATACCCCAAGGGCCTGCTGCTGCTTTCTTTTTTACAGCATCGGGGAGTCACATGCTTGGCAGTCAGCACAGAGGAAAATTCGATTCAGAGTCAGAGAGGAAAAAGGTGACCTATTTAAAAACGGTGAAAAACCCCCACAATTATTAGTCCTTGTACCTCATTATCTGGCCACTCCAGTTATTTGTTTCCTACACGTTGGGGTGCAGAGTATCACTGCTCCTACTGCTGTTTCTCCTCTGTGGGAGCACACATTGTATGAAGGCAGCAAATAGGCCTCACAGCAGCCATGTTGGTGCTTTTCTTGATTTAAGCTAAGCTTTTTCCCCTGCATCAGTGCTTATCCTTTACCTTTGGCACCACAAGTATGCCCCTCCATCCCATCCCCACTACTAGAAAAGAAAAAGGTCAGTCCATGCTAGTGAATTAATATATTCTGGGTTCTGACACAGCCACTGCAACAAAGCACTCAAGAACCACCAGTGTGGTGGTTTGATTCATCCTGTTTGATTCATTGTGTTTTATCTTTTTGAATACAGAAATGCAAAAATACACACTGGGAATATGCAGGCCTCCAGATTATGTATACAGTGCATTTGTATTTCTGTCTCACATGAGCTGTCATAAAAGCATGATTTTACAGAAAATAGGCATTTACAAAGCACCTGAAATTCCTTTTAACATTTTAGATCTTTGATATGTACTTCAGGTGATTATTAAAATACTTGTCATTTATGAACCCAGACAGCAAAAAATGCTATGTAATAATTTTGGAGTAATAGGTATAATTAGATAGGAAGCTTTTCAGGGCAAACACTGTGTTTTACTGCTGATTATAATTACCCAGGAGGCTTCAGTTGCTTTACCTATTTAAATAAATCATCAATTTTTTTCTGTAATCAAAGGCAGAGAAGGAGCATGCTACAATTCTGCGGTGCTGGCAGTGTCCAGGGCATTGTGCACTGCTGGGGGAGTGCTGGCATTAGCCAAACCACCACTGGCCCCCCGTGCATTACCACTGGGACACCCCAGGGACCCCCACCCAGCATTCCCACCCAGACACATGGCTGGTGAAGCCTGAGCAGCACGGCCCTCTGGATTAATTGACTTCTGGAAGGTTTGGAGGGTTTTTTTTAATCAGAAAAAAAAAGGTCTTTGTTTCATGAATGTTTTTGTAACAAAAATTCTTGCAGTGATAACAGCAAGGGGAACAATGGGGGGAGCAGCAGGTCAGTGTTCAGCTGAGTCATGAGGATTGTCAGGCTTCCTCACAACTAGCAAGATTTCTGAGTACAGCCGGTTTCTCTACCTCTGCACTGCCAGTCTTGCAAGCATGCCTGTGTAGCCATCCAAAAGGATGGCTCACGTGAACAAAGCACAGCACTTAGAACACAAGAAGCACATTGTTTCTATCAGTTGTACTTTTTCTGTCCACATATTACTGCAATGGTCTCTTAATATATTCTGAAAAACAAGGAAAAACTTTTCCCCAGTGAAAATGACTGTTGAGAGAAAATGCTTGACTTCAATGCCTTGGTTTTGCTCTCCATTTCATGCTGGTACTACTTTAAAGGTAGGGTAAGAGGGGTGCATCACAGAACTACCCTCCTGTTCTGGTTTTGTCTCAGCCTCTTGGGACCAGTGAAGGAACAGTCCTACAGACCTGGACCAAAGTCTTTTCACACAGTGTGATGATTGCCCAAGCTTGAGCTGTTCCAGCAAAGGGTGATGACATACAGTGCCCCACCTCTGGCTGCCTGGCAGCACCCTGGGGTGCTCAGCTGTAGGAAACGCAGCTCTACCACAGCTTTTCTTCTCCAGGGGGTATGAAATACTCTGAGTACAGCTGCCCCTGTGGCCTCTTTCTTCATTCATAGCATTACCAGGTGCGAACAGGAAGCTCGGGTAGAGTTTCTGGCCTAATCTTTGTACCAGCATGTTCTGCAGGACCTCCTGTGTGTGCTGTCAGTCAGAGAGGAGGCAGAACTGAGATGTTATAATACCACTGATGTGATCCCGCAGTTTTCACACCAGTGGGGATCCACAGAATGGGCTGCAGGTTTGCCTGTGTGGAAACTGAGCAGAGGCAGGCTCAGATTCAGGGCAGGCAGGGGAGGAAGGGCAGTGAAACACTCTATTTTATGATTAGAGTTTAGTGGCTGGTGGCAACCTGTGTCTCCCCTGTGTGAAATACACGAGGAAAACTTACATTTCATCCTGTGACAGAAGCATCGGTCCCTTAAACTGCAACTCTTCCTTCAAATGTGTTTTGTTTGCCGGTTTCCCTTATAAAAAGCCTTATTTTCCAGAGCTTGTTTTTACATCTATGGAAGCCAGGCACAGACACTCACTCAGGGACTTTAAGAGAGGCTTACTGCTCTGTACTTAGAGCTCACACTCCGACAGCCCAGATAAATAGGGAAAGGTTTCGCCGTGTGAGAGGAGCTGTGAAAGCCGGAGCGAGTGAGGAGGCGGCTGTGCAGCCCTGCTCCTGCCGCGCCCCGTGGCGGAGCCAGGGGAGCCAGGCGGACCCAGGGGCTGAGCGCTCCGCTCCGCGCCCGCCCCGCTCCGGGACGGCCAGGAGCCGCGCTGGGAGCGCCCCGCCGGCTTACGTGGCTCTGCAAAATGGACAGGCCTGGTCACTTTTGGCTGTGACGGGGCTTTCATGTTTCTAATGAGACAAATTTCTCCCTCTGCCTTGCTTTAACTTGCTTGATAAGTCTGCATGGGCATGTTTTTCATCCTAAAAATAAACAATTACAGAAAGCTAAACAAACAGAAGGGAGAGAAAGAACTCCTTCCTGTTCTCACAGCTAATCTCTGCAAAATTTAAACACGCTTATCAGCCAGCTGTGCTCCATTATTATCTTTTTCTTCCATCTTTTGTCCCAGTCTGCAGCGGATGCTGGCCGTCTGGTTTGTGTCATCCAGCAGTTTGCCCTGACTGATTCCGATAAAGGAGCCATGAGCTTCTTGGGAGAGTGGGGGATGCGGAGGGGGGGGTGAGGGAGGGAGGAGGAAAGTTTTCAATGGAGAAATGGAACCCTTAACAAGTCATTGAGTGCTCTGTGTTTCTGCCACTCTGGTGGTGTTCCTTGGCAATTGACACTGGGATAGAGGAAGGGAAAATGGGATCCTAGGCAGGGGTGTGTGGGGAAAATGGCTCTTGTCCATACTTCTAGCAGTCTTCAGGCAGAGATTGGGTGACAGTCACACTGAGGCTGGAAGGTGGCTCTGTGCTGAGTGTTCTTGCCTGATGCAAAAAGCAGAATAAAGCAACTCTGTAAGTGGTCTAAAGTGCAGCACAGTCCTGTCGGGAGTGTAAGGAGGTGCAAAGGTGTGCTGCAGGTGCTTTTGCCCTGCTCTGTCACTGCTCTTGCCCCACACACATCTGCACTGGGGCTGCTGTACCATGCTGCCTGCAAGAGAAAGTAGTCTCAGCCATAAGCAGAACCTTGATTTTCAGAGATCAAAATGAAAGCTGATACAGTGTCATAAAAGAGTTGTGTGATCAGCCGCAGTTCCTGGCCACTCGGGACTAAGGCTTGGATGCAGGGTGGTATAGGCAAAGTCAGTTTTGGAGGACACACAGCCTGTTTAGTCTGACCTGCTCAGACTGGAATTTAAGGGGAGAGGGTGGGATGACAGGGGGAGCCCACCCCTTTCTGTAAACATGCCAATGCTTTTCAGTTTCAGTGTGCAAGAGAGCAGCTGGAGGGGCCCCTGGCCCAGCCACACGAAGGACAGCTCCAGCCACCAAGGGGCGATGTTGGGGCTCACAAAAGCAGTGGCAGCAAATTTGGGGGGCTCCAGGGGAAAAATAGACAGACCAGTTTTGAATTTCTTGAGCTGCAGGAAAGTTCACAGGCCTGCTGAAGGTTTCCTGTGCACTAACCCAGCATTTTAGCAAATTCAGGCCAGTTTGCGGCTTTGAATGGAAAAAAATTCACTCTGGTTTGCAGCTGCAGAAGTGTCTGAAGAAGGAATAGGGAGGGGGTCCTTTGTTGTGTGTTTCATTTTGGGGTTTTTTTTAACCTAGATTACTCCCCTTGCACTTCGAGGTTAAATAAAAACAGATCTTGAAAGGAGACATAGAGGGGGATGGGAGAACATGGATGTTGATCAAAAGAGGAGAAAATGCTTGTGTAAAACCCAAGGCTGCACAGCTATGGTGTCCCAAGGAATGCCAGTGTTTCCCAGCCTGCTGTAGCATCTATTTCAGTGGACAAGTGGGGGTCAGGCAGCTGCGGGGCTGGTGACCAGGAGCAGCCTGTCCCCAGTGCAGAGGCTGCTGTGCCATGAGCACTGGGGAGAAGCCACCACACGCTGGTTCTGAGGGTCTGTGGGCAGGAAGCTGTGGCAGCCCTCCCCATTACCACATCCCCAGCGTTCTGCTCAGCTGCTCGGTGTCCTGGCTGGCAGTCCAGGAGTCAGGTAAAAAATTTAAAGTTTTGGTGTGCACCTACTCTCGCAGTTAGGGTCTCAAGGCAGTCTCAGAAAGCTTTTAACTGTATTCTACGTGTGGCTTTTTTTTCCCTGCTGTGGCTTTGCAGATGGCTTCTTCAGAGGTCCAGCTGTCCAGTTTTACCAGCGCTGTAACTTCTCATATAAACATTCTTCCATGTATTTTATAGTAGGCTTTGTAGTCACCACATGCCACAGAAACATTGTTGACCACTTGCAACTTTCAAACAAGATCGACTGTATTCATCATCCTTTTCTGGTAAGGCCAACAGAATGAAAAGGTCACACAAAGCCTTAAAAAATGCACTGTTTTGAAGCATGCCTTACCACTGCTTTGGATAGAAAGGGATTGTTAATATACCCTGTAGCAGAGACTGGAAAGAATTGTGCATGGAATGACAGAGGAAGGCTCCTGATAATTACTGCCTAAGTTATAACTTCATGAGGTAAATATGATGCTTTTTTTAATACACTCCTTCTGAGAAATGTTCCATACATTCAGCTTTGGAGAGCTTGTAAACTACCACTTTAGTCATTAGTTTGCAGCTGAAATGAAAAAGAAAACAAAACAAACCAGCAACAAATCCTCCAGAACATATCAGACCCCTATTTCCATCATCTGCCAGAGGAGTTGAAATACAAGCTTGTCCTCTCATGCTGCATGAGGAAGTCTGTTCTTTTGTAACAGCTGTTAGCAGAATCTGAGGGGCAGTCATGTTTATCTTAATGAAATTTTTTGGCAGAGCTTGCTCCGAAAGTTTGGGTTCAAATACTCCTGTATCTCCAAATGACTGTCAGTTAGGGAGAAGGACTGGCTGTGTGAAAGTGAGTGATTGTGATGAGAAACTGGTGAACCCGTCTCAGAGACCACTGTGAGGTGAAACTCTGGGTAGCTGGGAAGTTAAGTGAAATTAGAAACCCAAAAACAAAAGAACCAGACCTAGAAACAGCTGGTTTGCAGGGTGTGCTGTGTGGCACAGGAAGGCAAGATCTGGTCACCTGATGGATGTTGGGAAAGTCCAAAGATTAGAACACGTGGGGATAGCATTGCTGTGCTATGCTGTAGGTGCTCCATATCCATGGACACGTGGTCCATCTCTCTGATTCAACATCCACTGAAGCAGTTGGAGAAAACACACCCTCATACTGCTTTTGGCCATGATCTTAGTATGAGGAGGTTTGAAAGTCATCCCTTACTGCTGCCTACAGACACACAAACACTGTTTGCTTGTGGTAGTTAAAGTGAGAGCCTGCCTGCATTTCTTGTCCTCTAAGCTCAGAATCAGTGACTTGCACTTTCTCAAGAAAGGGAAGTTAGGTAGGAGCTATTTGCTTATGCCTCCCTGGATAACAGTCTCAAGAAAGGGAAATTCAAGAAAGAGAAATAGAGGATATGCTATTTGCTTATGCCTCCCTGGATAACAGTCTTATGTTTATCTGTAAAAGGCATAGGACAGAAAGAAGAAAAGACCAGATAGAGAACAAGAAGAACAAATATTGCTGAGGTTCTCTAGACTGAGAGGAGTCTAGAGAAAGAAAGGGTGTTGTAAATTAAATCTGCCATTACTGAGAAGCCTTTTGTTTTTGTCACAGTCAAGTAGTGAGCAAATACAGCCAGACCTGCAGATGAACATTTCTTAGTGTGTGCTGGCCATCAGGCCCATGTTCCCTGCTTCCTTGGCTGCCTGCAGGATTAGAGAAGAATGTTTCCTGAGGAACAGCCCCAGACATTCCTGTGGGGGAACTGAAATGCAGAGAGTTCTCCCTGCAGCACTTGACATTTCTGCTTGCTCATATCAACCAGGAATCTGCACCAAATGGAAAGAGCTTTCTGACAGGTGGCACATTAGCCAGTAGGCAAAGCCAAACCTCTCTTCCATAGCTGTTTGTGGGACCCCAGCCTTCAAAGGCCAGACAATGAAATGCCTTCCTGCATTTGACAATTTAGCCAAAAAGTATGATCAAATATATATATATATATATATATAAATATATAAAATAATATATAAGATGTCTGAGCTCCAGAAATATTTAGGACATTAGTGTATGTCAGACTCTGTGCAGAAGAGATGTAAACATGATGGGAAGTAAAGGACCAACTTTTTTTTTTTTTTAGTATACTCTTTGTGTGTATAAAATTTTTAGTGCTTAAATATAGCTTTTCCAGAATACTGAAGACATTATATCTATTTAAATGGTTGCTGTTCTCCCCTACCCACAAATACTGAGCAGTCATGAGCTGTACCACCCAGTGAGTGGATGCTCCTTTCTTCCCCGTCCGGTAAGTGGGCACTCCTTTCTTCCCAGTTGTTTCTCAGAAATTTTTTCACAGCTTGAATAAAGTTGGAGATTGTTAAACTTCCTTGTAAAAACCCTCCTTTATCATAGACAACTTTATATCTTTCATAGTTCAATATGTGCCTACACACTGAAAAAAAAATTCTAGGGACAGAAATGTAGGATGACTTGAATGTTTTTACCATAGTCATCTCTTGGGGTCAGTGCAGCCCAGTCCAATGGACTTGTCAGGTATTTCAAAACTAAACAACATTTGAGCTATCATAGTAACCAACTAGTAGCTAATCCAGTGTTACAGTTGAAAGAGGGCTGGAATGTTTTTTTATGTCATAAAGCCTTCTTGTAGTGTCTCTCTGTAATGCCATCCCCCTCTGGCTGCTTTTCAAAGAGCAATCAAATAGCTTGCTTAGAGCTTTTCTCTCTGCATCTCACTGATGGGAACCTTCCAGTTGCTTCAAGAAACATTTTTTTCCACCACAGAACATAGAATAACATCTACAATACCTCAAGAGAAAAGAAAAAATAATGTCTGCCTTCCCCAGTGGCAGTTGTTTATTGTATTCAGAACAGTCTGAAATCTCTTGAGGAAATGAAAGTCAACCCAAGTGGCTTCTTGCCATTTGTTTAGACATTTCTGAAGGCCTAAACCTTTCCCTCCAACATACCAGTTTTCCCTAGCTGTTCTTTTTTTTGCTGGAATTTCATCACAGTGCAGACAGCAAGTGGAAATGACAGCATCCTCTGAGGTGCCTGGCAAACCTCATGTCCAAGGAGGACTGAGAGCAGTCCTGAACACAGTTCTTGGAGGACCCAGGCCAAATAGCTGTCCTTGACCCCTAGACTACATTCTAACCTGATTCTGTTTCACAGAATCACAGAATGGGTCAGGTTAGAAAGGACCACCGTGGGTCATCTGACCCAACCTCCCTGCACCTCAGAGCTGGAGCTCTTCATATCAGGAAAGCAGGAGGGAAGTGAGGTCTGGTGGACACTAGGACCTTGTCCCAACATGCAGTCAGAGCATTGTCTAGACATCTATTTAGACCATGAGTTTGGAAAGTGCTCGCTGGATCTGCCAGCGTGGGCTAACCACTGCCTGTCTGGGAAGAACTGTGCATGTTTTTAAGACTGAGCTGGATTTTTCTTATTTAGACATGTCTCATATAGGGGAGGCAGCAGAATAGCCCAGCGTGGCCTAATTGCTTACATCTGGATCCCTGCTGAAAACGTACAGTGGTGTGTGCATGCAGTTTCAGTGCAAGAGGCGTGATTTATCGAGCTGTTCTTGGAAGCAGAGAAGGTTGCTAAGTACAAAGCAGACATACTCCAAGTAGTAACTGCAGCCCAGAGCTCCTCTCCACCCTTTTGTTCCATGCACATTAGCACACGCAGTCACACACATAACTGGAGTGCCGAAGGAGCTTTGCTTTCAGGGCTTTTGTGGTAAAATAGAAGGAACAAAGGAAGCCCCTGTGTAAAGGCTATGATGGCCACAGATACTGTTTACTCCTCAGAGCCGTGCAATTCTGATTCTTGACATTTTGATGGAATGGAAATGAACCACATCATGGTTACTGTTTCTACTACAGTAATAATTGTGGTGATTACCTCTAGCACATTATTTTCTACCAGGCTGGCTCTGTGAAACCAGCCACAGAGGGAGGGAGGCACAGGCTTCCTCCCGTGTTGGTTTCACAAGGCCATGCACAGCCCTTGTCCCAGGGCAGCTGCCTCATACAAACAGAGAAGCTTTTCAAGTGAAGGGGAACGTGTCATTTTGTGCAACCTGTGCATAAAATTCTGCACTTTTTTTCGGTCTGGAGGGCTGAGGGGGCTGGACCTCTCAGGGACACCTGGTTTGTTTATGAATATATGTGTTAATAACTGTAACTTGAATGCGTGTGCTAACTTTGAAGATTGTCTTTGGAAAGAGATGATTCCCTCCACAATTTCCATGTACGAATGGATGTTCCTCCCTTTCTCCCTCCCCATGCTCCTGTAATATAACCTTTTCATGGAGATTAATTCAGAAAATGTGTTTAGGCACATACCAGACCCACTCCTAGGTTAAATCTTAAAATCTTGGTCACACTTTGAGAACACTGATTGTCATGGTCTATTTTAAAGTTAAGGAAGGAAAACAAATTACAAAACTGAGAAGGAAGACAGCAATTAAACAAAAACATATTGTAATTCCTGAAATGGTTTTGAGATGAATTTATAAAGATTTTTTCCCTCCTCTGGTGTTTGGCTCAGTAATCAATACATCCCATATAGCATCCATCCACACTGTCATCCCCTCATTCTGGAATCCGGTTTGTTTAACAATCATAAACTACAAAATCCCTCCCTGGCTTCTCCCATCTTGTCTTTCTCCACCCATAATTTTCTCTGCTCACACATCTCTGCATTAGTGATTGACCAGCTGCCAGATTTATCTTCTGCCAGGTTAATATTCTTCCTCTAAGAACCTGGGAGGGAAGTTTTGCATAGAAAGTCTGCATAAGATCATAATTACATCAACTATGCATCCAGCTAGGTTGCTTCTCTATGTTTCCTGCAGAAAAATCATTCCAAAAACCTTTCATCTCTACCACACAGAAAACCAGGCTTTTATTTAATTTTATTTGGAATTATTTCAATGTAGAAATCAACACACTATCTGAATGTTTGTTTTTTTAAATAACTGATCTTGCTTTCTGAGTTTGTTTCACTTCTTATTTGCCAGTAGCCTGTAGCTGGACTTTATAATAGGCAGATACTTATTTTATTGTCAGTTCTTGTACTGAAATAGAAAGCCATTGACTTGGGTTGCTGTGTAGGGGACCCTTCCTCTGCATAGAATTTATATTAAAAAAAAAAAAAGGCAGTTCAAGACTTTCATCTTTTTCAGTCTTCACAGCACTATATTTACACAGCACAGTTGTATCTAAGGATGAAAGAAATGGTGCTAGAAGCAAATTAAAAGTTCTCTAATCTCTTAGCAGTGCTACACCCTTGATCTTCCTATGGGGACAGGGAGGGCAGAGAGGGTGCTCACTGCTTGCTTGTGGCCAGACAGGAGAATGTGTGGATCCTGGGACAGGTCTAGCATCCTGCCATGGATCAGGACAGGGCATCCACTGCCATGCCAGTGAGGCCTGGTGCGTGGGCGGGTGGGTGTAACCCACCTGGATCTCTCCTGCCATCTCCAGGCTCCAAACAGATCTGAATGTTGTGCAGGAGTACAGTGGTGAAGACCCCACTGAACATTTAACTGCTACTACTGTCTTTCCTGCTGCTTTTGGTTAAAAGTATGGTCTCCCTGTTAGTTTCTACTCTTTGTTTCCTTTTTCCCCTCCACCCTTTCTCCATTTCTTTTAAATTTGCTTTTTTGTGTGCATGTGCAAGGCTGGCTCCTCTCAACTTCCTTCTTCTTCTTCCCTTGCTTCTTGTTGGCACCAGAAATAAGTTACGAGAACAGGACATGAAAATATGCCATTGAGCAGTATTAGATGAATGCTCTGAAGGTTCAGGAGTGGCTGCAAAGCCTGGTTGCTCTTTAGATGTAGCAAGAGACACTTACAGATGTGGCTGCATGGAGAAGAAACATTGCCACCAAAGGACCAAACTCAATGACCAGAGAAACATAGAAGGTTTAGGGGTTGGAATGATCAAATATCATCCAGTCCCAACTCCCCCTGCCATGGGCAGACATGCCTCTCATTAGGCCAGGTTGCTGAAGGCCTTGAACACTGCCAGGCTGGGGTATCCACATCTTCGGTGGATACTTCACCTATTCCATTTCTCACTATGCTCTCAGTAAAGAATTTTTTCCAGACATGTAGCCTAATTTTCCCCTCTTTCAGTTTGTACTCATTACTCCTTGTCCCATGACTGCAGTTCCTGATGAGAGTCCCTCCCAGGCTTCCCTGTAGGCTTCCTTCAACACTGGAAGGTTGCCATGAGGTCTCCACTCAAGCTGCTCTTCTCCACACTGAACAGCCCGGAGTTCCTCAGCCTGTCATCACAGGGGAGGTGCTCCAGCCCTCCCATCACCTTTCTGGCCTTCCTCTAGACTTGCTCCAAGAGTTCCATGTCCTTCTTGTGGGCACCACAACTGCAGGCAGTACTCTAGGTTCCTCTAGCAGATCCAGGTACTGTAGCAGATCCATCCAGTCTTTTTTTCATTTTCCTTTGGACCATCATTTTTATTCAGTTTAGGCCAAACTAAAACCTCATAAGTAACACTTCTAACAGTGACTTGTAATTAAAGATACAAATGCCATGGACAGTATTCCAGAAATAGTTTTCAGGGTTTATAGGGTCTCAAGGGTCCTGGATCCTTCAAGCAGTACCAAAGAGAATGTTAGTCACCCTATTTTTTGGCAATATAACAGTTTTCCAGCTACAAGCGTTCTTGGCACTCAGATGACAGCTGTCATCCAAGAGGAGAGACTGCCTGTGACCAGAACAGTTACTGTATGCAGTGCTCCCAGATGTTGTTTACTTCAAGTGTGGCTTCCTTGTGAATGTGTCCCATTTGGCAATAGGTAGAGTAACAGAGGTGATTCCTTGTGACATGAACCTACTAACAGAAAATAAAGAAGAGTCCACAGCATAAACTGTGTGCTGAGCTCTGGCTGAATGTTACCTTTTTTTTATTATTATTTTATTGTATTTTATTTTATTTTTGAAAAGATCTTTCTTTTGTCTATGAAGAGTTCACACAGAAAATAAATGCTGTAGTATTGAGTTAGTTCCTGGGACCGGACTTTTGCATGTCTCCAGTATGAGTGGGAGACACTGAGCAGAGACAGATATTCAAGATTGTCAGGCTGGAAACCACCTTGTCCCTTGCCTGACAAAAATTAATATCAAAGTAGGAACTTGGTAAGCTTGTTTCACTTGACTCACTCTCAGAAAAAAATATTTTACAGTATCAGGACTGAATGCTACTCTTGGACACCAACACAGAGTATTGATGAGCTAAGTATGATTGGCATATCTAAAAGAAACCAAGTCTTTTGATCAGTGGGTAAACTTTTACCTACTGTTAAGTATTGCCCAGACTTTAATTGTTCTTTTCCTCCTATGTGAAAAGACACCAAAAAGCCCTTCTTCCATCCAGTGTTATAAGATTGAAAGCATTTTTTTCTTGGAATGGAATGATTTTCTATTCTTATACATTTCCAAATATCACATTCCACAAATTTGAGAACACCAAAATTGAATTACTGAATATTTATTCAACAAGCCACAGGAATGCTCAGACCTTTCAACCGCTAATATTGCAATCAGTGTGGCTCCTATCTGAATGCTGATGGTGAAAATGATGGCTTATTTTAAAAATAAAAAGTAGCATTCCAGACACTCCCATCTTGGTTGAAAATAAAAAGAATTGCTTGCTTCAATAAAAACTTCAGTTAAAAATAAGCCTTCACTTTCTTACCATTAATGGCAATTGAAAAGCTCCTAACCTGTCTTGACAGTGGTTGATTTTGTTTTTTAGGATTTTTAAAATTTATTAGTGGTATTGTTATTTTTGTTATTAGTATTACTACTGTTTTTATTATTATTAACAGCTATAATACTATTATTATAATTTCATTGGTAAAATCTTCTGAGAAGTGGATTTGTATTTGAAAAAAAATAAATATATTGCCATGTTTTTTAATTGGATGGCATTTCTAATAAAAGTAATGTGGAACAGAGAAACAGGGAGAGAGAGAGAGGGACGTTTATCCTAAAATTGCTAGTGGTTGTGGGGTGGAGGTCATTATAGTATTTGGCAGATATGTGTTTAAACAGGCTTGCCCAATCAAACAGCGTAAGGTCTTGAACTATGGCTTTATACACCCAATTACACCCAACCACACCATCCAGACTTGGCCTCTAGTTGTCTAATGCAATTAATGTCTAGCTGCTGATATAAAATAAATCCATGCCAAAAAGAGAGAAAACTCCTTCAATCCCATATCTACAGCCTAATAAACCAAGCCATAATGTGCACAGGGACTGAATGCATCCAAGAGGAGAGCGGGAGTGGTGAGAACAACTCGTCTCCTGTGAGGTTTTTATCTGTACTTATTAAAAAATACTCGTTTGGTTTCCAAATAGTTGGAGATGGTGCATGCATTACTGATGAGAAGGCTGATGCAAGGTTAAAAAAAGGGAAACACTGAGAAAATTTAGGATAAATTATACTTTGAGTCTGTGGGTATAAGTTATTAATCTCCAAAGGATAATGAGGAGAGAAAATACCTGACTTTTGAGTTGGTTCAAGCATAGACAAGATAAAATAGCAAAGTGTTTGTGTAAAGCTCTATATGCTCCTTGGTATTTTTCCAGTGGATAAAGGAGGTAACAGTAGTGCTTCCATTGTTCAAGGTGCACTGAAATAATTTTGCTTCATTATAAAAGGTAAATTTTAAATGTAAATTTCAAAAAAGAGCAGTTTAGGACATTCATGATCTTCAGACAAAAACCTGGGCAAGTCTTTCATGCAAAAAGAATATGCAAAAGATATCCCAGCATATATATGTATATATAGAGAGCAGTCTTACATACTTGCAGTTTATCTTTACAAAAGAAATAAACTTATTTTACCTTATTCCAAGCTAAACTTGCAAATTCATAAATTTCTTCCTTCACTGTCATTCCTTAGGGGAGGAAGCTATTAAGCAACAAGTGAAAGGGGAAGAAGCCTTTCAGACAATGTTCCTTGAGTAGTTGTGCTCATTTTTCCTGCTGAGGTGCAGAGGCACTTCTGCACAGCCTGTCCCAGCTCCGCTTTGATGCTCAGTGCTCTTCTGCCCAATGTAAATTAAAAAAAAAAAAAAAAAAAAAAAAGAAAAAGAAGAAAATCATGAGCAAGGCAAATTCCATTTCTTCTGCAGAAACTATGATGTTCCAGCTTCCAGCATTCCTTACAAGAGATGTAGGCCTCTCTTGAATTATTTTGCTCGAGCATAGTATTAGACACTTATGGACTGAGGAGCATTAATCTAATTTCTCGACATCTCTGCCCTTCCAACTACTTTCTCCTACCAGATACGCTATGCCTGAATGACCACCTTAGGACAGAGTTCCCTTGCACAGGGGACTGGATTATTAGTGTGTGAAGTGTCCCCGAAAAAGAGACTGCAGACTGCTGTGCACCTATTTCAGGGTTTCTTTTTTGTGTATTTTATGAATTGAAGTAAAAGGCAAGGACAAAACAGATCACATGAAAATTGGTAAAAACCTGTATATAAGGACAGAAAGAATGTCAGACAAAAATTATTAAATTAAAACATCTATGGAATCAGGCACACAAAGAAGAATCAGGATATGCTTAGGCTGTTCCTTAGACTTTACTAAGGACTCAAAAAGACTGTAAAATTTATTGTACCACTGGTGGTCCCCTAGTTGCTGACACTAAGGTCTGGAGCAAAAGTCTTGCCATGAAAGGAAAGAGTGGATGGACAAAGAGAAAGGATTTATGTTCTTCTATTTCTATGTTCTTGCTTCTGATTTTTTTTTTTTTTGAGGAAAAGTTCATTTTTGTGTTGAAAAAACCCTATCTTCCGAGTTTAAAAGTCCTTCTGCTAGTCTTGAAGTCTCATTTCATGAAAATGGCAGAGACCTACCACAGTGTCTGGCAAACCATAATAGTGACAGCAACAAGAGCAGCAACAAAAATATAAAATTCTCATCCTCAGTATTTTCCTCTACCTTTTCAAGTACTTTGAAAACAGGAAAATACAGATTTATTTCTTTTTCTGATTGTAAAAGTACCAAAGTTATTTTATTTTCATCGCCTACGTAGTTGCACATATTCGAGAAATGAAAACAAGAAAAAGCAACTGTAAAAATAGCGGAAAATTGGGAGTTAGCTTTCATAGTTACCTCTTTTTCACATCTCAGAAAACCACAAAAGGATCCTTTGATCCCAGCTGGGCTAATGAAGTGATAAATTAAGTCCTCATTACCCATTCCTCTGGCAGTTCTTTGGGCAAATGGAAAACACCTATAAAGCCAAATATTTTGGTCTGCAGGGGTACAGACTTTTATTCTAGCTAGGAATAAAAGAGATGTGCAACATTCTAAAGGTGGGGAGTTTTTTTAGTTTTGTTTTCTCTAATTTGTGTCTGCTGATGTTTTCAGTTATTTTTTGTTGTTCAAAACACCTTTTGGGTTCTTTATGGTGCTTGATTCAACAGCAATCCCACTGAGCCGCACAGGAATGTCTCACAACCCTATTGACTAGCCAGTGATATTTAAGTAATCAGAATATAAGTGTGTTGGAAGAACTCTGTTCTGCTTTGGCATCTCTACCAATGTTTGGAAAATATTTCTGTTATTTTCATGACGTTTTTATCTGATGTTCTGTAAATAGTCCTGGGAGAAATATTTTGTAGGAGAGACATAACATATAAAAATATACCAATACAAGAAAATACTTCAGACTATTTAAAATAATCATTTATTCAGATATTGCAGTGACTCAACTTTTTGTTTCATTTTCCCAAATCTTGAGTATTTTTGTGTTTTAATAGGATGCACAAAGAACAGCTGGATCACTTTAAAACCCCAGTCTTGATGCAAACATCTAAGGCCTTTTGACTGCCCAAAGTTTACCCTCAACTCTTTTGATAGGCCCTCTGTACTTTCTAAGTACAATGCACTTTTTTTTTTCTGACTGAGCCATAGCCACCTTTCCAGTTAGTTATCCATAACTTTAAACTTGGAAATTTTTCTTTCCATACTGAAATCAATGAAAATTATTCCCTAATATGTGTTTCTGGTGGAAACAGTAAAGACAAGATACCTAGCCAAGACTATAATTACTTTCTTTTTTAAGTGGTACAAACTCTTACATTGTCTTCTTTCCTGCTCCTAGACCAAAGTCTATGGAAAAGCTCTGCCTATGCTGGCTTTTGAATGGTGCACTTATATCTGAATTACTGTTGTTTTCATATCAGCTATTCTTGCTATTTTTTGATTATGAGACTTCTGCTGGCAAGCAAGGAGACAATCTCCAGGCCCTCATACCATTACATGGTGCAAGGGGCTGTTTGAGGATGACCTCCTTTTGGCTCCAGCTCCATGGGTTTAGGATGTAGATTCGAAGGCAAAAACTGTCACAGAAACTCACATTACTATCATAACCTTAACAGACCTCTGACTGGCTACTAGAGCATGCGGTCAAATCTTTGAAGCAGAGTATTTTATGGCAACCTCACTTAATCTGTCATTTATGGAGGGAAAATTAAAGCTATGTTTCCACCAAGTTCAAGTGAGGTTTCTGGAAATGTGTCCTTGTAAACAAAACTGCGGATTCTTCCCACCTGCTTCTGCTTTCAGTCCTGGTTAAAATCTAAGGTCAATTATCTGAAAATCTGGGGAACCTTCTGAGTCAGAAGTTGATCAGTTTCCAAAATGAGAAGAAATCCAAATGGGAAAAAGAACAGATAAGGCAAACTGTTAATGTTGACAAATAGGTTGGCTTTTTTAATGTAGTCTGTCAAGTTAACACAGGGAAGTTGTGAAGTAATAGGAACATAAATTGTTGGTAATAATACATCCTGACATTTATTTAAAATTGATGGAAAGTTTCACAATAAGCACATTTTGTCCACATTTTTGTCTGCAATGCAAGAATGCTGGGGCCATTTTGTCCTCCCAGCGAGTAAAAGGAATAAAGGATCCTTCTCTCAAATTTTTTCTATTTTTTTTTTTTATTTTAAAAAACTAGCCCACCTAGACATTATGTATATATAATGTGAAAATTCTGGATGAAATTTTTGGTCAGCCACTTTTAAAGTGGAGCACTGAAGAAAAAAGACATGTATGAAGGCAGAGAATTTAAGACTATTCCTCTACAGTGTGATAATCAAACATCAGGTTTAAGTGTTAGAGCCAGCTTGTGTTCTGATTCATAATGACACAAAGCTCATAGATTTAGCTCATAGACACAGAAACTACAGAACGAGATATAAAATATGTGGAGAAGAAATGGAGACAGTTGGGATTTTAGGATATTTGTGATGCAGAAGAATATCACTAGTTCATTAGCTGTCTTATATTCCTTCCTTTGGAAGCTAGCAATACATAAGTGGGGAGAAAATGGAGAATATGTAGGGAGAAAAAAAAAGCTGGGAATAGCAAAATGTCCTTTTAGTAGTATCAGGAAGCCCTTCTGTTTGCTGTAGAACAGGACACTAGAGTTTGGTAAGGAATAGAGCCCACAGGATCTTCCCTGCTTACCCTCCACACCCAGCTTGTAGATGACAAGAAACACCAGTGGTCTTCTCATCTGTACCTGGAAATTAATGTCCAAGTAAGTCATCACTTTCTCTGTCATCAGGATCTGATTCTCTGTCTCCTGCAGTTAATGGCAAAGACACCATTGATTTCAGGGGGGAAAGGTCAGTCACAGACACTCAGTGGTCTGGTTGTCTGATCACCCCCATGCTTAGGTCAGCTGAGGTCTCAGTTATGCCTTTAATAACAACAGATATAACAGGAGCTTATGGGTTGCAAAACATAAGCAGAAGCACCATTGCAATGTTGCTGTAGGAGCTATAATACCCCTGATGAGTTTCATTCTCTACATATTTTCTGGATTTGAGGCAATAAGTTCAAAAGTCATTAATTGTGTTTTTTCAGATTGCTTGTGGGATTTTGTTCAAACAGAATGCAAACTGGTGGCTTGTCAAAGGTCGAGAACCTATTCTTTCTTAATGTTAGTCAGACTTCCCTTGAAATATTTTCTCTCTTTCTCTAATGCTGATCTACCAGCATTAGAGGTGCTTAATTAAGAGGTTAATGTTAAGAGGTAACTTACCAGCAGAGGTGCTAAATTCTGGAGTGACCCTGCTGGTTTGTTCCTGAGCTCTGTTTAACTGGGGAGAGATAAATGCTGCTGGCATGTTAAGTATTATATCATGAAAGAAGAACAGCAAATCCAGAACAGCTAATGAAAACATTGAAAATGTCGAGAGGCAAAGAATAATATTCCACAAATTGGAAATGCCATCAGATGAAGTCAGCGAAATGGAATGTATGTCATGAGACATAGGATGGCTGATGAAAATAAAGAGGGCTTAAGAAAGCTATTGAAGACCTAAATATTTCAGTCTCTGAATCAGGAAGTCTGAGAAAGAATAATCAGCTGTATTGGAGCCTCAGGAATCTTAATAGGCATTTAAGGAGGGGGACAAATTTATGCAGGTGATAGGTGGCTTTAAAACATCTGTTTTTACCAGTGATAATCCAGTTGGGGTGTTGCCTGAGATGTACTGTTTTAAGGGAATGAGCATGGGATCAAAGAGATGCAAAGGAAGAATGATGGAAAAAACTTAGCAAATTCAGAAATAAAAGAAGTGCTATGCAATTAGGAATTTTAAAGGTACTCAACAGTGAATTTCCTGAGTTACAGACAGTAAAAATACAAGCTGCATAATGTCAGCTGCTACACTAGGAAATGAGATTGTAGCAAATAACGCTGTATAATTTTAAGACCTAAAAGATAGTATTTTAGGAGAAAAAATATACTTTTTCATTAGAAGATTGAAAAAAGGTTGAAAAATGGGAATTTAAAATAATTTTGTAATAGAGTAATGTAATTTTTAATTATAATTTTCATTTCCCTTTTAATGTCTAAACATTAGCCAGTCCTGTATTGACTTTGTAACCGAAAGGAATTTTATCTCTTAGTCTGAAGTTTTCCTGATTGCACATGTTTTTTTTCTTTTTCATTCTTTTCCATATGTCTGCAGTATCTTCAATGTAGGAGAAAAAAAGAAAAGCTGAAGAAATGAATGGGCACAGCATTTCATTAAAGAGATTACATCTGTATCTGGACATATCTCATGGAAATCTAGATTAACCTTCAGCAAATGAGAGTAGAAACTTTAATTTTGTTCCAAGACTAATGAAAATGTTCTGGATAGAAATGTGCATCCTTTAGCAGCACAGCCTCCTTCTTACATTGTCTGTGTATTGCATTACTCCCCAGGGAACACATTCCTTCACATTTCTCTCCATCAAAGCCAGATTGCTGCTGTGCCACGTAAACTGAGGCAGTATCTGAAGCGAAGGAGCTGATGGCTCATGGTTATATAAACTGTGCTGACAACTTCAGAAGTGCTGGGGTTACTGAGTTTCCCAGCTCTGTCTGTTCAGCAAAGGGGATTTCAGGGAGCAGCTCTGGCTGCAGGGTCTGGAGCCATGGAGCCCATGCACAGAGCAGCCCAGTGTTTCTTTCAGGCCGGTTTGTAGGGCAGCCCAGCTGCATCACAAGCAGGCTGTGGGGTTGGGTATGTGGGTAGGGGCATGGTGACATGGAGGGTGTCTCCCCAGAGTGGTGGCTGCTCATAGTAACACTTTGCAGAGGGTTCTCTGGTGAACCTGGACTATTCTCTGGTTCTCTGGTGAAGGCTGGACTATTGCCTTTTGTGAGACTGCAGGAGCATATTTCCTGTCTCATCTTTCTCCTTCCCTGCGTCATGTTTTTCCTTTACTTGGTGCTTTTCCTGCAAAGTGCCATGTTATAAACTTCCCTGTTCAATCACTGCCAGCCCAGCTCAGTGCACTTGGACCCCTCAGCCTTGCTGAAACAGCCTTTGCTCTTTTTTCATCACTGGAAAATGATACTCTGAGTATAGTGGAAGAAGCCTGTTTGGTTGGTTTTTCCCTTCCCTTCCCTTCCCTTCCCTTCCCTTCCCTTCCCTTCCCTTCCCTTCCCTTCCCTTCCCTTCCCTTCC
>JAYDZK010000056.1:42170384-42184090 GCA_034509185.1 Euphonia xanthogaster | reverse complement strand
TCCCTTCCCTTCCCTTCCCATTTATTTTAATAAGTATGTGGAAGCTGTGTGAACTTTTGTCCAGCATTTTAGGCACATTCTGCCTTAAAACACCCACAGAGCATGGGAGTTAACAAATCAGAGCCCTGCATGCTGTACTCAGTGTGGCACTGCAAGCAATGCGACTGTTGTGAGAGGAAATGCACCTTTTTATCTTGAAGGTCATAGGAGGTACTGTGTCAAATAAATCTCCAAGTGTTGTGTATCTCTGGTTATTACATATATCCTCTTGGGCAGGTGAAATTCAAGACCTCTGGTGGTTTGCTGGGTGCTTGGGGGATTCGCAGTGCTGGGGCCCAACTGCAAGCTAAAACTGGATGGTTTAAAGTCAATTCCTCCTTGACATACCTTTCAAGTCTGAACAGATTGGAAGCCCTCAGGGTTCTGAATGTGACCTTCTCTGGAAGCAGTTTATGAGATTAACTCTCAAAGCGCAGCTGGTCTCTGTCTCCTGTTATGCTACACATTAGTGATGCCATCAAACTCTATTTGGAAAAGCACAAAAATCTGCAAGTCTAAACTCAAATATGACTGAGTAAAAATTGCCCCAAGTTCTTTATGTTTCCTTTCTCTTTGTTCAGAGTTCTTCATAGAAACTGCTGCCAGAAAGAATTCCATGGGTTAATGTCATTGTAAATGATTTTGCAGAGCTCCTTATAACTTTGGAGAGACTTTAGGTTTTCTCTTATGTACAGCGAGTCTCTCAATATCATGGTGAGGAAAAGAAGCCTATTTCCCCCCAAATTTGCACAGAGACATTTTCTTCAGAGATCTGCTTCATAGCACTGGCAGTAGTAGATTAATAGTGTTTAGGAAATAGGAGTCAGCAACTAAAGAAATGTGAAGTAGAAGCTTCCTTCTTGCTCACATCCTGTGATTAACTGCCAAGATCAATCCATGGAGCTTTATTCTAAATTGAATTTATTCAAAAGTCCACTATATAAACAGCATGGAAAGAATGAAGACTCAGACTTTATTAGTTGCATCATAGTTCCTGTTTGGCATTTACAGAGGGAGTCTGTGGCTGTCAGAACCACAAAAAGAAGAAAATTGGGTACTACAATTGGCCAGTGTCTGGACCAAGATGGAGTGAATTAGAACCAAGTATTTGTCAAGACTCCCTCTCAGTCATGGTTTTAAAAATGGAAGTTCCTGTGTGTTTGCTCTCCCATGTGTTCTTTCATCTTGTTACCTGCTCTGGGACAGAGCTGCCCTGAACATTGTGCTCCTACTCTGGGAGCAGCTAATCCAAACTGTAGACATAGTGAAACTACATGTTATTTATTCCCCTGTTACACCTTAAAAACATAAAATTTCCTTCTTCCTTTGCTTATTTGCTAATTTGTATCTGAATAAGAGATTACATGACACCAAGGATCATCACTCAAAAGACGCACTTCATGAGTCTTCAGGCCAGTAGTTTTAATGCTGAAAAGATCACACCTTATTGAAGGGTGAGAGCTATCACAAAAATGACAGCAGAGCAGTAAATAAGAACTAAAATTTGGACAGAGGATTGTAACAGGTTTTGTGCAACAACTGGGTCTTCCAAATGTAAAAAAATCAAGTTCTTTGGATTTTTATCCAGCTTATTCCTAGTGTGAGAAGAAAGCCTGCATGACTTTAAAAGCTGGGGGTTTTTTTTCTCTTTTTTTTGAATTTAAAATATAATGCCTTTGAGGCCCTGGTGAAAGCATCATGCATCTGTTACTCTGTTTTTAGAGCAAGCTGACTTCTGTCTCACCTAGGCTATAGGGTATGGATTTAATTTCTTAGAACTTTGAAACTAAAACAGGATACCTTCTGATCTGTAGTGGAAGCTTTACTGGAAAAAAAAAATAAATCATACTTATAAAGTGGGTGGAGTAAAGGAACAGCCTCACCCCTATCCCATTCAAAGCCTCAAACACAAGTTTGTGTTGCTCAAATCTGTGGAAAATCAGGTGGCTCCTATTTAGATTTACTGGCCAGTTAAAGCCAACCCTGACCAAAAAAACCCCCAAAAACTCCACGTTCCAGGTAGTTCTGCATAAGCAGAAAAATTAAGCATGAATGACACAGTAATAATCTCTGCAATCAGAGGAATAACAGTTCAGTTCCTTTGTGAAAATAAAAATAGGTCATGTCTTTTGGAACAGAGAAGAAAAAAAATTATGGAAACTTCCAGAGAAGCCCAAATAGTCATTGACAGTCACAGGCCAGAAGTGTTCTGATAAATGTTATTTATACTGTTCTTACAATTTGGAACATGTGATAGAGCAAATGAATGACTGCACTGGAGAAAGAGGACAATCAGCAAGGATGTGAAATTACACTTGGCACAGTTTGCTATGATCAGGGATTTCTAGAGAATCAGTCTTTCATTTTAGCATGAGCCCAAACCTAGGGGTTTTTTTTTTGACTTTTTATAACTTTTGTGGCTGGTTGCTAGAAATATAGGTTATAAAAGGAACTTGGACATACAGTACACATCTTCACTTCCAGAACTACATCACAATCTGGATTGTTCACTTTCCTGGGGCAGGGGAGAGGAACAGAGAAAAATAATTAAAATGAATATTTTCTTCCTTACATTTATTCTCTGCAGTAATAAAAGATTCTAGATCAAAGAGGTTCTTTGTTAGCAGAATCCAAGTCAAGCCCCAACTAAAGAAAAATCCAAACGGTGTCCTTTTGATCTTTTGCAGTTTCATTCTTGAAACCACTCCCTTAATGCTCTTCATACCTTTCATCATATGAGCTTGGATGGTGGAAGATTTTCCCCACGGGTAAACAGGGGCTAATCAACACCTCTCAGGACAAAAATCAGTGGGATTGTCTTTGAAGGGAGGGTCTGCATTTTAAGTAACCTTCACCCCTGCCCCGTGTGTAAAACCAGCACTCTGGAGAAACAACAAGCAGCAGCCTTTATGACATGAGCTATAGACAGATACTAGACAGATGGGCTGACCAAGCGTTTGTTTTCTACAATTTTGTGGGTTACTGGTAACCTTCCTTTATCTGCATCTGTAGTTCTGTGATTTGGCTGCTGAGAGGGAGTCAAATAGCATCGGTGATCAGGGCCTTTTTCTGCTTTGAACTCTATTTAAGGTATGTATAATTGGTTGTGGAATGTTTGTTGTTTTCTTATTAAAAACAAAATCAAACCAAAATCAGTGCTATGTGAGCAATTTAACTGCAGAAGTCTTTAATGTTTACTGCAGTTGTAATTAGAGTCTCAGCAGACATTTTCAAATATCCAGCAACAATCAAGGAAACCAGATAGAAGGCCGTGGGGGAGCTGTACAAGCAGGGGTTTTGATTCTTTTGCAGGACCTCTGAAAAAAGCTACCACAGCACTGTGGAAGCTTGATATTTCTGAAAAAAGGCTTAGAGTATAGCCATGAAAAAGATATGTGGTGAAATTTATTTTGTTTTTTATTTCTGGATTGCCATTTAACTGGAAGTATTCAAGAATACTCTACATAATACCAGAGATGACTTTCTGAAAGTAGTGGAGGTGCCACAACTGTGAAATAAGAATATCAGGACCTGCTATTTTGCAGCAAGGTTTTGCCGGCTCTTTTAGAAAAGAGATCACATCTGCTGTGCAAAGATGGCTGGATATGTTGTCCTTGATATGAATGGCTGGGTGAATTATAGGGCATAAGGGAACGAGGCCCCGGAATACATATATATGTGTACAAACACACAAGCAGAACCACTGCTTTCAGATATCACTGCAAAACGTGACAAAACACAACTGGCAAACAGGCTGCAGCCAGCTGAAGAGCTGTTTTTAATTAACCTCAGTGCAAGATGATAATGGAAGTGCGTTTCTCTTTTCCTGTTGAATGAAGATGCACTGATTCAGCAACAATTGACCCCTAAACACTTTGTAAACTTCTTCTGGGAGGAACTGCAGGAAATGCCAGCGAAGTCATCTGTGAGTCATTAAGAAGAAGGAGAGAGGACTCTCTTGGAGCCGGTCTTCCCAGTCCCAGGTCACAAAGGGAAGGCCGTGATAGTGGCAGATCATCCTAAAGTGTCCTGTTTGGCACAACCAGTTCATGTTGTGAGTTTTTTGAAAGTAGTTGTTACGAGACAATAGGGTAGTCTGATGTGGTCTAAGACTTCTTAATCAAAGATGCTCTCATCTAACAGCTCTTTTACCCAATACAGTAGAACTGTTTTTATAGTGCTTATGTTAGAAGAGCAGAACTGCATTTATGTTTCTGCTTTGCGACTGCCAGAGCCCTCAAATGCTTTATTATAGTACATTGCCAGTTTTGTTGTAACTAAGGTGGAGAACTCCTTACGTCTGCAAGTTGGGGTTTTTTTTTAATGTGAAACCATAAACTCTTTCTGGTCTTGTCTAGAATTTCCCATGATGCAAGATTGGCTTCGTGGTCCAGACCTGGTTCAATAAGCAAAAGTTTCTTATGATACAACTTTCTGAGTAAAACACGATGAAACCTGTTGCTGTGTCTTCATGTGAATCTCTATGTAACTGCCTTTGGAGCAAAGCTTGGCTCCTATCCCAGGATCTTCTGTATGCTCATTGCAAAGCTGCTGCTTCCATGAAAAACAGGACCAGGAAAGCCATTTTTTTTTAAATTTGAAAAAGGAAAAAAAAAAAAACCTCGAGATAAAAAAAAACAGAAAAAAAAAGAGAAAGAGATTAGTCTTTGCAGAGAGTTATGCTTAGCTGTAAGGCACCAGCTGAATCAAAGCGAGCACTGGCAGGCAGACTATCCCAGCAAGTATCTGCCCACGAGCCAGGGGTTATATGAACTTGATTGCTCAAGGGAACATACTTTGGTTGCTGATTCCATGTCACACCCAAGCAATGTAAATCTGAACCTTGCTCTTGACTGAAATTTGAGAAACCTCTGCAGGCGTTTCACTGAAATGCAGCTCTGCTGAAGGGGGGTATACGTGCATGGAAGAAACGTAATTGGAGTCTTCCAACTAACTAGAAGCTGGTTGTGAAAAGAAAGTGCAAGATGTGCATGCTGAATGGGAAGTGTTGGGTGAATATCCAGCAGCAAATTTGGGAAAGAAGGAGGAACTGCACAGAGACAGAGAATAATAAAAGGAATTAAAAGTCTGCTCCCTAGCAGCTAAAGGGTAAAGGAGAGTGCTGGGAATTCAGGGCAGCAGAAGGAGGAAGGAAGCAAGTGAGGGAGGTAGGGGAATGTCAGATGTGGCTGGGACCAGAGATCACTCTGCTTTTCCTTCCCAGATGTGTTCTGGGTTACAGAAACTGGTCAAGGGTCAACAGTGGCCTCCTCCTGTCTCCAGTTTTGTCAGAAATTGGACTAGGTAAGAAACAAAGAGAGAAAGATCATATGGATTTAATCATTAGAAAAGGAGGTCACTTAAAGGTAAGGCATGGAGAACTGGAAGAATGCTGGTGGCCTAGATGATGTGTTGTGAGCAAAGTCCTTGGGAGTGCTTGGATCAGATAAACCAAGCAAAAAATAAAACTGACTGGAAAAGCTGCAGTGATGTCCTAGATGTGACCTGCTTGAATGACAGCTCCACAATCCAGGAAAACTTCAAAACCTGTGTTATTTGTAGCATCTTCTGCAACAGAGAATGCTGGACAGAACCATCTCCTGTTATGTGCTAGCTGGCTTCAGCACAGAAAATTGTTCAAGGAGGGATAGAGCAAAGGAAGGAGAGAGGGATATGGAGAAAGCACCTGAAAAAAAAAAATAGACAAATTGCAGGTGACTAGTTGGAAGGGAAGGAAGGATGAAGAAGGAAAGAGACCATATATTTCTATTTTCCCTACAATATCAATATTTCAAAAATGAAATTTTTCTGGAAGTGTTTGTATGGGTTGTACAGATATTCTATCAGGTAAACAGCTGTTTGATAGCGCTGGTCGATGAGATGTGGTTGCTCTCAGTCAGAAACTCCATCCAGGCCTCCATACATCCAAATTTCTTGGGTGTGTTTCTAAGCAACTGTGCAATACACATAGATGGATCTGAAAAGCTCTGGACCCTCTCTGTATCTGCTTCCTAAGTGAGCAAATGTGCTCACTATGACTGTACCGAAATCATCAGATTTACTCTGCAAAAACTAATATTGTAAAATGGGCATAGTAAGTGGATCCAGCACATCTTGAGTACATCACTTAGCACAGACACCTGTATATTGGGACTGAAGAGAAATATGGCAGCCCCAAATTACTCTTCTCTTCTGAGCTTTTTAATTTGCTATAGCCACTATTTATTTTATACTATACTACTGTCTGCATATTTGTGATTTATCTCAAAAACCTTGTTAGAATTCAAGAAATGTAGGCATTTCCCTATTACCTTAACCCCTTGTCACAGTAAAAGGTATACTGGAAGGAGTAGAAGGAATTAGGTCTCCCAAGAGCAACCGTGTTGCCTTAGAAAGAGAAACATTAGATTAGCATGCAGACCCCTGAAGGAGCACAGAATTAATGGCAGTGGAAGGTGCTTACAACCTGGGAGAAGCTACTCTTGCCAAAATGGACACGCTTGCTGTTTGCTGCTCATGGTTTCTAGGCAAGACTGAGAGCAAAAAAATGGGTGAAAGGTGATCTCCGATGGGTAAAATTACACATCCTGATTGGAACTATGACACAGTAAATGCTCTACAATGCCAGTACAACTAACTGCTGACAGTAGTTGCAGGATCAATGACAAACACCAGCCTTGGTGAAGCAACAAGTGAAATTGTGCCACAAAGTGTAAAGTATCTCTTGCAAATGCTGAGGAAGAGACTTCCTGTAATATGTGAAACATTGGGACAGATTGAATAGGAACCTATGAGATCATGCATCTTTTCAGCTTTCAGGCATAAGTTTCCCTTACTTCATGCAGTTGAAATTGTCTGGAGAGCTCTAGAGAGAGAAAGGAATCTGAGAGGAGAGATTATTTTTCACAATTGAAAACATGGTGGTTCCAAAGTACCCTGGTATCTTCACCACTTACCCATTTGAAACTATTCAGAGCACTAAATCCCTTTGCACATAGCTTTTTAGATGCTATCAAGATATGAAAATCGCTTCTGAAATTTCTGTCACTTGTCTTGCAATGTCTTATATTACCTTGTTATTTCTAGCATGTAGATAATAGAAGCTTAGTCCTGGATTTCAAAGTTAAGCCTCTAAGCTGGTCTGTGATCTTCCATTAAACAGGCAGTCAGAAAATAAGACTTATGTGGAAAAGCTGAGATTTGTTTAGTCTGGAAATAAAAAGCTGAAAAAGCAAATGATAACAGGTATGCCAAGACAGCTACATGGAAAGCAGTAACTGAATACGTTCCTGGATCACAGGGAATAGATGTGCAGAAACTGGCTTATTTTGCATCAAGACAGATTTAGATCAGTCATTAATAGAGAATGTGTATGGTTACTTAGGGAAATTGCAGAATGCCTCTAAACAGCTAAGATATGTTCATTCAAATGCACAGATTTCTCACAGTGCCGGTGTGCTTGAAGCTTCCCCCAAACACATGATGAGCTGGATGTCTGCCCTCTTGAGGCACCTTCCAGCTACCTGCTTCTGTGATGTTGTCTCAAGAAAGTAGTGCAGGGACAGCCCCTGAAACCTGCCAGTGCTGGAAGATGCAATACTGCCTGGCACTAAGAAGGGAAAGGGAGGAAGCTGAGGAGGCCATGATACCCAGAGCAGCCACGATGGTCATCAGCAGGAGCACCAGCAGCACCCAGGAGCTCAGCTGCCCATGGTACACGAGTGAAGCTTGCTGTGGGTATGCCAAGAGCAGGAAGCAGCTGCCTCGCAGTCCTGAGGAGCTCACAGAGGCCATTGCTTCCTCTGGACTGTCTGTGCACCATGGCACCTGGGTATAGCCAACCAAATGGGAAGAAGCAAGCAAGAGGAGAATGACCTCTCTCCCTCCCCTGGCTGTCTGACAAGTCTGACCAAAGCTCCCAACAGCAGCTCTGATACCAGACAAAACAAAGACCTTCCTTGTTCCTGCTCCATCACTGTAGCTGTCCCATCTTTCTCACGTACTGTCCTCTGCTCCCCACACAGACTCCACTTTGATCCTTTCACCACTGAGGTCCTGTGGGACCTCTGTGGAAAAGCCCCAGACACTTTCTTTTCATGAATGCTCTATATCCTATGTGGATTGAAGTCCTGAGGTTTGTGCCATTATGGATGGTGCTGTGCTCTTGTATTCACAATAACAAGTTAAGGAGTGCCATAGGAGACACACACTGTGTGAAAACAAAATAAAGTCTCAAGCAATTTTGTGGTGCAGGAGTTTGGTAGAAGTTCCTTGAAACTCCATTTTTTTCCTCCTGTGCTAATGATGACGGCATTTCCCAATTTTTGTGCAGAAGTGGAAATTTCAAAATGCTCATGGAAAAGTTTTACTTGTGGTCTATGACCAAGGCATAGGCATGAAATACTGGAAATATTGTGAGAGCATTCTACCCACCAGCTTGGAAAAGAGTAGCAATATTTATTTATTTATTGCCTAGAGCAGCTCAAGCATTGAGGCAGCAAGCACCAGTGCTTCTCACACATTTATTTATAGCATATTTTTCTATTTCATAAACAAGAGAATTCATACTTGTGATTGCCAGCATATCCTTCTGTACTCTGTACCGGTTCAGCATGCTCTTAAAAACCACTAAATTAAACACCTTCCAAATTAATGAACTATTTTTGCACTCGTCAGGGTGCTGTAAGCAGCCTCAGGACAGTATTAGCTCAACCAGCTAGTCTACATCATGAGATGAAACCTAAAAGTTTACCTTCTGTCCCTAAGGTTGTTTTTTTTCTGCTTCCTTTGGAACTCATTGATGAGCTCCAGAACTGCCACAGTGGTGACATTGTCTTGTCCACTTCCCTGCCTTTAAGTGTCCTGATTCTTTGTTTAATGGGAAGCTATTAAAATACTGCCTTGATCAATTCTCAATTTAATCTCAATTTGCTGAAACTGTTAACTCATTTTTCTGGTCATTATTTTTCTTTGGTTCTTGCCTTACCACTGCTATGCTATTTTTATCTTTTAATATGGATTTTTATCAAACATGAAGGCAATACTTTCTGTACTAAAAGTAATTCTGAACTTTGCCCTTTGCTACAGAGGAACAAAAGTTTCATATTTACCTTGAAAATTCATGAAATTAAACTGATTTTTGCAAAGGGTAGAGCCTATATTTTGAATTTCTTTCTCATTCTGACAAAGTAGCTAGTTTCAATCCAAAAAACACCCAGTTCTGTACTCTCATCAGTTTGTGGAGAGGTTTTCCCCAGTGTTACTCGACCTCTGCACACATCTGGAGCTCTGGCTTTGAGGATGCCAGTCATCTTTTTCTGGGAAGGAGCTCAAGGGTTTCTTCCATTTGGCCAGAGTGAAGAACAATTCAAATATATTTGAGCTTATAAACTAGCTCAAATGCCAGCAGCTCTCAGAATGTCTTTGTGATTACTGAATGAAGGATGTAGATTGACAGGTATAAAGCCAACATTTAATTTAGCTCTGAGAGAGATGTTCATGGTGTTTTATTTTCCAATAAAAAACTTCATTTCAGTTCCTGAACTGTTGATGAATGAATACCACCTCTGACCCCTGAAAGCAAACACTCCTCCACAGCCAGTTGTTTTAAAAAAAAACAGCAAAAAAGCACAAAGGGCTGCTTAAGGACTGATTTTTGTTCAGATTTCATTGTGTGAATTAAAAAATTGCACACACATTCCACAGATGAAAAGAGAAAGAATGTAAAAATTAAGCATTCTAGTTTGGCAATCAAAGTTCTTAGAACCATGCTGAGTGTCAACAATTACAGGTTCTGTTCAAATGATATTACAGCCTCTGTCCCAGTGGAAACAGCTCTCATAACAGGCATTGTATTGAATCATGCAAAGAAGAAAAGAGCTCAGGAGAAAAATTGATTCTCTCTCTGGAAAATCACACACATTTCCTTTTGTCCCAAGGAATTACACTAGCACACCCACAGCTAGTTCAAAGGAACACCCTTTTGGAAGCAAATTTTGCATTTCATGTAACACCAGACTGACACCTCACCACGAGGTTTTCCAAGCAGAAAGAGAATGCACTTCCAAGGGAATTTATATCTCCTTTCCACAACATGCAACATATGTTCTTGTCTCTATTAAGAACATCAAACAAACCTGCTCTATTAATGGGAAGCTATTATGCAGGCCTCACATCCCAAATATTTTTATAGTTAGCCCATCTTTGAGGGTGAACATAAGATACATTATTCTTCTTTCCAACATTAAGTCTCTACATATGTAAAACATCACCAGAGGTTCCTTCTTTTCTTCAAGCAGACTCTCCCTGCCTCTCTACATTAGTTTGGCTATTACAGCACTTTTAAGGCACTCCACATGCTGATGAGTAAACCATCATTTCCCACTTGTAATAAAATTACTCAGTCCTTGGGAGCAGATTTATTATCTACAGTTATTTCATGTCTAATCACAGCCTTACTCTCTGTAAAGAAAATGAGCAGGCATGGATTGCATTTGAGAGCTTGGGGTCCTAAATATTTGGGTTATATGTATGTAGACTTTACTGTATAGAAGGATCCCAAAAGGAAACAATAAAAGAGGGAAGGAGGGCTTTTTACAAACCCAGGCTAATAATGGACTTTCTGCACATGTTTTAGAGCTTTTACAAAGGCTGAAAACACCTTCAGCATACATTTGTCCTGCGACAATGTCATCTGTTATGAATAAATGGGTGGGAACAGAAAAATGCAACGGAGGGAATATGGTCCCACAGTGAAATAAACAGGGCTTGTAGTGAGTGTGTGTGAGAGAGACTTTGTGTGAGGTATAAACCACATTTCTACCAGATGGCATGGGCAGCTGTCCTGGAGGAGAAGGGATATGACAGGGCCCAGCTGTTCACTCTTGAACTCTCAAGTATCGTTCCGACCCTAGAACCATGCATTTTGGGAAACCTAGAATTCAGGATATCTTCTACCCATCCTCCAGGGTGAAATTCAGAGACAATCTATCCAGAGACTTCGGCTACAAAGGCAGCTCCAAATGTAGCCCAAGGAGGTCCTGTGAGGATTGGAGACATTCCAACCTAGGGGATATTTGGACCTGTAACTCCTGTTAACTCACCTTCATCTGACCCACAGCTGCCTCTCCTCTGACACTGTTTCATTATCCACTGTTCCTTTCAATGTCCCTTTTCTTCTTATCTTTGCTTTTACTCAGTGTTTTCCTCCCAAGTACCACCACTCTCTCTGACGCTGTCACCAGTCTGCTGCCACTCCAGGGGTAATGTTTGTGTTTTCAAACCATTCAGGAGTCTATCTTGTCTGTTTAGAGTAGATGCTTTTAGCAGCAAGCTGCAGCTGTGGTTCTTCCAGAGCTGCCTCCTAGGTCAGTGTTAATATGTAGTCATTCTCCATTGTTAACACAGGAATCAATACACAAGAAATCCATCTTTTTTTTACTTTTCTCAGTTCCAGAATCACTTTGGATGTCTTATTTGGATGGCCAGTGCAGTTAGATGTGATTAAATAATAGAAAATACTATTTTCCAAGTATATTTCTTAATGTGGAAGTTCACTTTTCACCATTTCCCTTCTCTTAATAGATGTGTTTTTGCAGTTTCTGGGAGTTAGTACAAAAAGTTATAAATTACTTCAGAATCTCTGAGTGGTTGGGAAGTTTATATATGTATTTGAATATAGGCAAATGAACTGTAAATGTTTTTTAACCATGGAAACCCGGGTTTGGTGGTGACTTCACTCCTACAGAAGACTCTAGTGATCTTCTCAGTTTTCAAGGGAGGGTTATATTCACCAAAAGAGCCAGGAAATGCTGTTGGGATTTATAGGGCTCCTTGGCTGGCACATCTGTCACACAGTGCCTGTGTTGCCAAGTTACATGGGAAAAGCAATGCATTGCTCCACTGCTGTAACAGCATGCATTTGGGGTGCCTGGTATGTTTGAGAGAATCATGCAGTCATAGAATATCTGAGTTGGGACCCATCAGGGTCTTCCAACTCCTGGTCCTGTGCAGGAACACCCCAAGATCAGTGGTACTATCACATTGATTTGATACATTAGTATTGAGATTAGAAGTAGGAATTGAAATGGGATTTTTTTCCTCTACTGTACTGCTTGCAAAGATAGTTCGCAGTACATTTTAAAATGTGATTATTATAATGAGATTTAATGGTGTAAGCAGTGTGCCTGTTACGAGTGTCTCTGTAGTCACACAGGTACACAAGTGGAAAAAATGATACCATGGTAAAAATAAACTCAGAAACAATACAAATGAGAATAATTAGTTTAGGATGCAAGAGCATTGTAGAAATTATGCAGTCGATATCATGCAGCTTTGCCCAAATCTCTTCAGATATGTGTGCCTACTATCCTTATAAGTGGCAAAATGCTTTGAAGAGATATAAAAAAAAGAAAAAAAAAAAGGAAAAAAATTCTGGTATTTTACTAGTTACAGCAACAACAATATGTGTCCTCATATTTTCTTTACTTAATTCTTATGAAAAATTTCATTTTTAGATACTTGGAAATATATTTCAAAATTTGCCTTCGGATTGAAAGGCAGTACAAGTAGACTGTAAAGTTTTTTCAAACATTTGCATTTTAAAATAATATTTTAGAGAACTGGTTTTGGTAGAACATGTCAAGAAAGTAATCAAACACATTAGTAAATGCAAGAAGACTGAATACTGTAGAGCAAACTGGTTCCCCACTCCTATAATCCACTTAACAAGAATGGCACTTCTAGCTGACAGGACAGGAAAATAGTATTTAGTAGTATAAAAAGTTTTGATTTATTAAAAGTTCAAGAAGTAAAATAATGTGTGCTTGTGTCTCTGTTTGGGAATATTTTCCTCATTTTCTCTCCTCTGTTTTTCCTGTACACTGCTCTGCACCATTGTTTGGAAATATTTTCATGGGGTTTCAAAGACAGAGTAAAGATGTCTGGCACTGAAATGCAAAATTTTTTATGTGGCAAATGTTCTTCAAGCATGTCTGTTGTAACCATTTCCATACTGGTATGTGTGAAAGTAGACTGCATTTTTAGGGGAATTTTAGCTTTGTTTTTTTTTGTTTTTGTTTTTGTTTTTTTTAAACACAACTGATTTTTTCTTAGTGTGGTGCAACTTCTCACTTAACCATCCACAAGCCTTGTGAAGTCAACTGGTAGCAGTAAGAGCTTAGCACCTTGGAAATTCTTGTCTGTTACAGTCTAACAATTATCCACATTTAATACAATTTTTGAGTATGGGTCTGTGAGGCTCAGCATAATGCAGCAGACGGCTTCTGGTGCCTTTAGAGGACCACTTCTCCACTAACACCTCTCATCATTTCTTCAAACTCCTGGAGGATGACACTGCCACATGGCAGCTGCTTCATCTTACCCCTTCTACTCTTCTTCCTCCTCCTCTTCATGTCACATTACCAGGTTCCTGGACTGGTTGGAGGGTATACAATCTGTTTCTGTGTCAGTGATTTGATCCCTTTCACCACAACTGCCCGTTCTAAGAACAAGTTCTACAGTATAGTGAGCTAAAATTCAGGCTTGAGAAGAATAAATTTTGCTAGCTTGAAACCAATTGAATAGGAATTCTTAATTTATCATTTTTTTGCCTTTGTACCGAGTTTGGGGCTTTTTTTTTTTTTTTTTTTTTTTTTTCTTTTCCCCTT
>JAYDZK010000056.1:42131626-42160598 GCA_034509185.1 Euphonia xanthogaster | reverse complement strand
CGCTGCCACCAGAAGTGTCCTGTCTCAAGCTAATAAAAGGGACACTCGTCCCCACGTGGCAAAGAGCGCTTCTGTCTCTCACTTTGTCCATGCAAGTCTGTTTGGGCTAGAGTCCAGACCAAGCCGGATCGGACTAATATAAGGCTGAGAAACCAAATGGATTACTGCAGAGATCTACATGCAGAGCTATGTTTTGTTGTCATTGTGGGTGGATACCTGGACTCAACAGACAAATCAGGTCTTGGAGCCTCTCGGGCTGTCAATGCTGCCTCCTGTTTGTCCTGGGAACAGTTACAACAAAGTGGAAAACTGATCCCAGTTGCCTCAGGTTTAGCACTTCAAAGCCACAAAACAAAATAAAGATGTATTAAAGTAATCCTAAACCTAAGTAACCGTAGCCTGTCCCTGCCAGCCTGCTGTAGCCCATAATACAGATATTTATTCATTCAAAGCTGGGGGAATGCAACATCTTTGGGATACAGGAAGGAAGAGAGGGTTGCAAAATGGAGGCATTCTAAACTATAAATGCTTCCATCCTGGATATTCCCTTGACAAATAGATGGTGATTCTTAGTTAGGCATTTCACGCTAAATATCAGGTGTCCTTTAGGCTAAAATATGACCTAACCTATAGCCATAGTGGGACTTCTAGGAAAAACAAACAAACAAACAAACAAACAAACAAACTAAAGCCACCAAAATAACGATTTTGGGAGGCCAAAAAGGTTCTACTGAGTTTACAAGCTACTAGCATTTTCTTGGATGTATTTTAAAAACCTGCTTTTCTCACTCCTAATAATTTGTATAATAATAGTTTATTTTCTCTGACTTAATTCCGTTGTTTCTTTTGTCAACTCTTTCTCATTTTAAATTGACATCAGAATGAATGGCATTGCAGGCTAAAAGTGGGTTAGATACAGCCTGAACTCCTTAGAGAGATAAATTTTCTAATTGTGACTGAAAGATAGGCATTTCCTCTTGTGAAGCTGATTCAAATATTTTGAAGGAGATACAGTGGGCAGGAGCACACTGAACAAAATTTTCAGAAAAAACTGTTCTAACCCATCCAAGTCTCAAGATCCATTTTGGAGTGGGTTTTGTTTTATAAGTGGAGAACGGTCTCTGAATAGATTTTTCCTTGCAGGCACATATGGCTTCTTCAGAGGCAAGCTTTCCATCTTCCAATAAAAAGCTGGTACATTCATTTTGAAACATCCTATGTAATTTTTACAATTTGAAACAATTTTTACAATTTGAAACATCCTATGTAATTTTTACAATTAAAGCAATCAATAATATGTTGATCCTTAAATTTAGAATGTATTTTCTAACTGGTTCAATACACTGATCTTTTCAAAAGCTGTTACATGGCATGGATGCCTGGCTGTTTCCTGTCTCCATCCTCCAGTGCATTATGCAACACCTGATTTTTTAGAAACTGCACTTTGAAAATCTGAATTTATCAGAGGTATTTCAAAAAACTATTAGTCACTTTTACAAATCTTTACTTCAACCTTTAAGAGTTTGTGTTCCTCACGTATTTTGATGAAGATGAGTCAAGAAAATCAGTGGCTAGGTTCTGAAATGGCATAAAACACAGGATGTTGCAATTTCAATAAGAATAGTATGATTTGTGTCTTCTGGAGCTGTGTCCCAGCATGCTTATAAATTCATCTATTACATATCCAGATCTAAAAAACAAACCAACCAAAAGTGAGACAAATAAATGCAAAATAAGAATATTCATAATAAGAGTAGTTTAACTTTTATTCAGGTGGAACACAACAGATGTGTGCTATCTCTAAATTAAAATGTAGCCGGTCTTTTTGGAACATAATATTCCCGAAGGCAAATGAGAAACAAACTGTAAAGAAGGAAATAAAACAATGAGTAATGTAGAAAAAGGTCTTGAAAAAGGATAGCCTTAATTTTTTTTCTGATTACCAATTAACATTCAGCTGTAATTCAGTAACTGAAGGAATTGCCATCACATTTAAAGTTTTTCCTTGTAGAATTAAACTCTGTTTCATTTATTTAACCTCACTATGTTTTATCCATGTTGGCAATGGAATATTTCTGTTTAGGAACATCAGCACAACTTCTTAGTCGGCACAATCCTTTGAAGAGCTTATTTACAAGAATAAAAGTGAAATATATATATGCACTTTAAATAGTAGTCAAAGAAAAGCTCATATGTGGTTAAGGCAAGTTAAAGTGACTGACTCCTCAATTTCTTAAGGTAATACAATGGATATTTTAAAGACTCTTCCAAAAATACCCAAGACTTATTTTTAAGTCGCTATATTGTGAAAATCAATTTGAAAGCTTCTACTGAATTATTTTATAAACTTCCATTTCACACTTCTTTCCTCTTTAATGACAACACACAGTCCATACTGGTAAATTTTGTGATGACATTGCTTATATTTTCAGAGTCACCATTTTGTATGTTTAGCTGAAGTTAGAATTTTTTTCCTCAACAGATTGCCAAAAATGAGCATTTTAATACAGAGAAAAAGACACAAAGCCTTATGTAAATGTAGTTTTTTTCTATTTCACTCCTTTTTCTGGACTCTCCTCAGTAAAGCAGTCACTAGCTCTCCCTAAACAAGTTTACTCTCTGTGATGACTAAATTGGAAATCCAGGCTGACTCTTGTATTCACGTGTTTTTCATAATCTGGGAATAGGCTGTTCAGAGCTGCACAGGATGTGCCTCATTTCAAAAGCTGGTTCATAACCCATGACTAAAAGAGTACATGCAAGGAATACAGTTACAACATTTGCATGAATTACTGTCATCCTTTTCTAGGGCATTGTGTAATTCAGCTGGGATGACGAAGCTTATCCAGAGCATGATCTAAGGGCCGTCAAAATGAGAATTAAGGTTTGTATTTTTCATCTGAACCTTGGAAAAAGTTGGACTGCAACTCAAGATACTGCAAACTATAGAGAAAGGCCAAAATCTGATGAAAAAGCTGCTCACAGGAAAGGAAATTAATCTCCTCTTACCTAAACTAATCCTCTCTCCTCTTCAGTCATCACTTCCTTTTTCATAGCCCGCACTCCCAAAATGATACTCTTTTCTGGGAAAGTGTCTTTCTCAGGGACTTGTAGACTCCTGGAACCTTTGCTGATGTCAGCACACTCTTTCTTTCATACAAGAAATTTTCTGGAGGACAGAAGGCTACTGATGCTCACATAGAAGCCAGGCAGGAACAAAATTTAATGCTGTCTTTCACTGAAGCACAGCAAATGGAGCACCTGAGTACAGATATTCTGTCTATCAATGTGTGTGAGAGCAAATGTTTTTACCTGTATTTTCAATTTCTTTAATTAAAAGTAAAGAAGTAAAGTCAAAGTGAAGTTCTGGGATCTTTGGTCCACAATCACTTATTTTTCCCTCGTTCTTTGCTTGTAGCATGGCTAGGAGATGGTAGGACTCATACAAAGTGTAATTTTACCTATTTCCTGCATTTTTGAGGGAGAGAGGTAAGATCTAGCTGAAAATGTACATCTACACTACAAAATCATGAGGATTAGGCAGGAAATGTTTCCTCCTGAAGGGTAGAAGTTATGTTCAGAGTGTTTGAAATCCTAGTGAGCAGTAAGGCTACATCAAAAAGTGGTTAACTTCAACAGCTGCTAGAAAGACATGGACAATATTATTTGATTTAGGAGAGAATAGAAAAGCCAGTGGAAATGAAAGCCAGTGTCAAGTTTAGGAGTAGATAGACCTTTCCAAAGAAAAGAGACCAAAGTGAAGGATATGATCACACTAGTCCTCCAAAGACAGAGCTCTGTCTTTTGAAGTTTGACTGCATTTTGTTCAAACAGTTGTACAAGTATTGCTTTTCACAGAAGCATAAATATAATGTTACTGGTAGCACACATCCAAAGTCTGATACATTAGCCCTTTTGATCTGTAGAAATGTGAAGGAGTTCAGTCTGATAATTTTTGAGGTCACAGAGCACTGAAGGAAACTTTCCTACTCAGAATATCCAGAAATTATATTTCTTCTCTTTAACTACCTTGTTAGGCTGTGCCTGGGTCAATATTTACCTGAATCAGTGTTTACTAAGATGGGGTGCATATTTACTCACATTTTTAGTAAAGGAACTCCACTGCTAACTGTGAAGAACAGTTTATTACACTTAATGGGAAGAAATTATTATGCCTAGTGTAGAAAGAAGAGACAGTCTGTAGTACCTAGTGGATGTGGAAGATGAAATGCCAGGAAGCTGTTCATAAAAGCCCAGGTATGAGATACCAAGGAGGTGGAGAGAGATCCCATGAGGCAGCCAAGCAGGAGGTCTGTTTTCATCCCTTCCTGATGGGGATTGGCACTTACCTGATGGGGACTGGCACTTAATTCTCTGTTTTATGAGAACTTTGAGGCAGACTTGCCTGCCTTTCTTTACCACAACAACCACAACATTGCTAACCAGTCTTTGATGATCAAAGCTGGGATTTATTAGAAGACAGCCCAAGAAAATGCCTTCTTCTCTAGTGAAAACTTAGAATTAGTAAGAATCTGTATCTCTGGGACACAGGACACCATGTTCCTGCAGAACAGATCCTGTCCTGCTTTGGTTTCATTCCAGAGCTTTCTGGATTGCAATAAATGTTACCCATTTTTTCCCAGACTCCTTTAAAAAAGCCTTTCTTTCCACACCCAGGGACAGATTATGTCAGTTCCTCTGAGGAGTCTTCAACCTGTTCTGGCAGCACTGAGTGCCTGCTGGATATGCCTCTCTTCCAGCTCAGCCCCATGCTTCAGGAGCAATTTCCCCAGGAAATGCTTTCTCCTCACAGGGCAGTTCATCTCTTTCCTGCAGAGACTTCCAGTGGACCCAGGTAAAGCACTCACCAGCAGGCAGGCTTCCTGCCTTCTTTCCCACCACTGCCCTTTGAAAGGTCCACAAAATAAACTAAGAGCAAGTGAAGCAGATGCTATCAATCAAAATTTAATAAAAATATTGTTATATAAATAACATCAACATGCAATTGCCTGTAACTTTCTGGGAATCAGTATTTGGAGCAGCATGTAGCCCTGAAAGTTTTTTAAAATGGAGTAATAAAATCACAAAGAAACCAAGACTATTCTAGTGATGATTTTTTATATTGACTAAGCAGTAGTCAAAGTAGGTCAGACTGGGAAGGATAGCTGATTGACACGAGGCCCTGTGTATGATCGAGGGGCATAAAATTACATAATCACTTAATATTGTTCTTTGGCTGGTGGTTTTTTTACAGTTGTTTATCTTCTGTGTGACACAGCAGGGGGCAAAAAGTGGGATTAAAGGAATGCTTGTATCAGAAGGGACCCACATTCTCATGAAAGCATGAAAATATTGTGTGTGCAGAGAAGGGCAATGAAGCTAGTGAGGGGTCTAGAGAGTAAGTCCTAAGACGAGCAGATGAGGGAGCTGGGATTGTTTAACCTGGAGAAAAGGAGGTTCAGGGAGGGGCTTATCATTCTCTACAACAAACTGATGGGAGGATCTAGACAGGTGGGGGTTGGTCTCTTCTCCCAGGCAACTTGCAGTGGGATAAGAGGAAATAGCCTCAAGCCGCATCAGGCCATGTTCGGGTTAGACATCAGGAAGAATTTATTCATGGAAAGGGTGGTTAGGCATGGGAATGGGCTGCCCAGAGAGGTGATGGACTCACTATCCCTAGAAGTGTTCAAGAAAAGACTGGACTTGTCACTTAGGGCCATGGTCTAATCGACAAGGTGGTGATCAAAATTTAGTCTCAATGACCTTGGAGGTCTTCTCCAACTTAAACGATTCTGTAATTCCTTGATTCAAAACAATTAACAGGATATTACATCAATAGTCAATGTCATAAGTCCTCTCCCATTCAGTTGCTCTGTTCCACCTAACTCCACTTATCATTTCAGGAAGGGCTGGACACCTAACACACAACAACTCTCTTACTTCTGGGTATCAACTGGTAGCGTAAATGTTGTCATTGTTCTTAAAGCTCATTACATCTTCTCCCCACTGAACTTCTTGGAATGAACTTCATGAAAAAAAACAGAGCCCCTAGTCCATCCAGCAGACACCCTGTGCTCCACCTGTTCCCACCTATATCTTCATATTTTGGTTTGAATCCTAATAATGCCTAAGACAAGGAGGAGAGATGGCTGTTCATCCCCGCCCCGCCTCCAAAGAAATTACTGAGGCATTCAATTACAACACCTTTCAACCCCATGACAGATATCAGAACAAATGTATTAAGGCTTTGCTGCAAAAGGATATGAATGGGTTTTGTGAAACAAACTGACAACAAGTTTACCCTGACCTGTTCCTCATCAAAATCTTGCTTTGAAATGTTTTTAAACACCAGATGCAGCTGGTGACCAAGGTTCAAATAACTGACATTACTAAGATGCAGCCAAGATTTCAGCAAGCCTCATGGCGACACTTCTGGACAAAGATAAGGCTTTGTTCCAAGCATGAAAGCTTGGAACACCACTAATCATATATAGGAAAATGTCACAACAAAAGCCATTAGCAGCCTTGAATCCAGTGGAGAGGCAGGACAAAGCAGTTAGCTTAAGGAGTAGGGGTGAATAACTGATCCTTAGCTTTTAGAGTGAGCTATATGAGGAATCTGTAATGTAAGATGTCTGATTACACCTTTGTTCTACAGAGACCAAAACTAACAGACAATTATTCTACCATGCTTTCTTCCACCAAAGGAGAACAATTTTAAGATCTATTATAAGGGCTCTTCTTGAATTTAAATGAGAAGGACAGCTAAACTTTCAAGAGTCTATTATGTTTCTAAAAAATTCTGACTTCTAAGCATCATTTTACAGGCTTTAATTTCAGATTTGCACCTGGTCTTTGCCTAGGGGCAGAAATAAAAAGGATGCAAGTCAAAACACAGAGACACAAGCCTTCAGTATTTAGATAGGACAGCTAACAGCACAGTGAAGCTACACATGTTCACAATGTGTTTGGTTTACTAAATAAATAACAATTATTGTATTTTCTCCCATTTTAGTTCACTAGACTTTCAAAATTATGAAAAAGAAACTGCATTTTGGCTTCCAGGGACATTTACATAAAACCAGAAATTACTAAAATAAAATATAAATCTAAAAAATAAGTCAGATGCATTTTTCGTCCCATGTTTTAAAAAAAATCTCTTCTGTCTCTTAAAAAACCCCTAACTAACCAAAAAAAAAAAAAAAACCTCACTAAAAAAATTAAAAAACACAAAAAACCACCAACACAAAACCCAAACAGTTAAAACTAATTTCCCCTCTGTTTTGCTGTCCTGGTGAGAAGGCAGTGAAAAAAAAAAAAAAAAGCAAAGTTTATATAAAGCAGCTCTAACCACAAATGTTAGAATCATTTTACTAATGAAAACATGATTTTCATATGTATCAAAACCATGCTGTCATTTGAAAAAATACATGCAAACTCTATTATTAGACAAGATAATAATATATTAAACTATATACTACTTAGTTTGACAATGATTATAGCATAAGCAAAGGCAGGTTGATATCTGTTTAAATAGTTTTATTAAAGCTAACCCTTTTCTTCTGATATTAATCTCTAGTTTCCCTAACTCAAAGATTAATTTTATATCATTTCCTTGATTTCCAAATACTATAAACAAGAGGGAGAGCTAAACATTTTTTTCATTAATGAATCGTAAAACCCGTGGTAGTTAAAACCAAGAAAACTTTCCTAAATATATGTTGTAGGGACATAAATAAAGTAAGTAGGATGAATTACAGCTAAGAATCTGTTTTATAATGTGCAAGTAGTTTGGGATTGTAAACAGATGAAAGAGAAATAAAGCAAATGAAAAGGAAAAAGGAGGAAAAGAAAGCAAAAGGGCTGATAAAGTTTCTGGCTGCAATACAGGAGACATATCATTACCATATGATCTAATGTGGGTGTCAGCCTGGATTGTGTTCATTGAGAGAAACATTTTTTAACTGTGCTATGGAATAGAAGCAGGAGGGTTTTCCACCAAGTGACAGTCACTGAGCTGAATTTACCCCCTCCTCCTTTCCACACCTGCAAAGCCTTCTGCCTGGGTTGAATATTTAGTTTAATTACATCTCAGCTTTGAGAGCTCCTGTTGCAAATCCCTGGATTAAAAGGTACGGTTTTTAGTAATTCTTCTGAACTATGCTGCTCTAATAAAACTTCGGGCAAGTCTATGGCAAGAACTATTTGAATTTTAAGAGAAGCAAGTTAAAAATCCTTCTAAATGTTTAGTAATGTTAAGTTTTCTATGCAGCACTTTTGTTTCTTGGAAACATGAGAATACATTCTCAAAGACTGTGCAGATTTCCTACTGTTTATTTGACTGTTCTGTCTCTTGTTTTGATTTGTATAAGCGTTGCTGTAGTTCTTTCTTTTTCTTTGCTGTAAACTTTTACAGCAGTATATTCTCTGCACTCCAGTGTTTAGAATCGGTGATATAGAGAGTGTAAAAAATGCGTGTATGCTTACATTTCTGCTTTAAACTGCACTCTGTGATTTCTTTCTCCTGTGTTTCTTCATATATTTTTCAGACACTGATGAATATAACTTCAATTTCAGAGAAAAAAAAAGCATAGTAGTAAGTTAAACAGGCTCTGTGTATGTCTTTGTAATGTTAGAAAGAGCTGTGTTACAGGGTACAAACAGGGCAATCATGATTAAAGAAGGTTCTTATGAATGAAATAGCAGAAAAGAAAATTCATGCAGTTGAAACTCCTGTTAACAGAGTTTTATTCTCTAAAACTTTCGACTCCTATGTTTGCATATATAGACTTTATTGCACAAAATGGGCAAAACATAAAATGGAGGGGAATTTTTTGAAACCGGAAAATATTGTTTAGTTTGTCTTTGTGGAATTTTGAGAGATTTCTGACAGTTGGTGAACTAATAATTTAACCTTAATATTAAGGTAAACTGACAAGAAGACCACCAATACAGTGGTGACGTGAACTGATGGAGCATATTTTCAGTGGTATTTTAAAATGAAATGTGGCCAAGCCTATGGTATAGTTTCCTCTGCTTGTGGAAAACTCTTCTTCATTATAAACACATAATTAAAGGAATTTTAAACAGTTATATCCTGCAGACGTAAATATTGTGTCACAGAATTCAGATTTTTTTTGTCCTCTCTATTTTTTTTTTTTTTGTAAGTGAAGTGTAAACATTTCTTGGTAGCACAGTTTTGTGTATATCTTTTCTTTTGTTTATGTTCAATTACACATGCAAACAATAGGAACAGATACATGTGCCTGCAGAACAGATGCATATATGCATGAAGATATCTGTTCATATATCCTGATTAATATGTAGCTTGTGTCTGCTGTTTTCTCTGCTGTATCCTCAGATTATATACTTGATATCCTTTGTTGTCCTACAGTTTTCCTTTATAGCCAGCTCTTTCTGATTTCATTAAAGTTTTTACAAAACAGGGACCAAAGGAAAGGCCTGCTACAGGGTTTTACTGAGATAAATGAAGTCATCAATATTAACATGAATAAGAAGCAAAGTGTGAAGACACTTCCAAAGTGCCTTTGCATTTGTTTTTCTTTTTTGGCTGTTCTGAATGGTAGTAATTAAACTCCAGGATAAGATCCTGATTGTGCATTCTTGGGATGGGTGGTACTTCAGCAGTGACCCTGAAAGGGAATAAAGAAGTTTTAAATATTTTTAAATGTTTTAAAAACTTATTGATACATAAAAAAAAGTCTTTAAAGGTCCTGAATGCCACTGCCATTCAAGGATTAGTGTGCAGCATTCCCAATTTTTATTGTTGTTAATATATATTCTGAAAATTAATTTTTACTGCTGTAATATTTTATTGGTAATTTTCACAAGGCAGTTTATTGTGATGAATGGTGATGGTTTAGCAAATTTTTCTTCTCATGTGAGATTATTAATAAATCACATTGTTATTTTACAATAATTTTCACATGATGATTACTCTTCCAAAAATCATGTTTTAGATGAAACCCTGGTAACAGCTCACTGCCATGCATTAACAGCAGTTTTCTGTGGCATCCTGACATGCCCCTGTGCACTCTGCCTGCACTGGCAGGGGGGTTGGAGGGAAAGGGACGCAGCCCCAGTGTCAGTGGGGAGCCAGGGCAGGAGGCAGCACAGGAGGATGATCCACATGGGGACACAGCCTGCCCCTGCTACATGTCATGAGTTTACACAGCACTGGCTGACAGGACATTCTAAAAACTCTCTAGCTGATCACTGAGGCGTCTGTGGTCCCCCTCAGCACATGCAGTAAGTAAGATGTCTGTTCCAGGAACAGAAGTATTTTCATGTCCAACTAAGAAAACAAATATGTCCCTGAAAGAGACAATATAAACAGTGTTCTACTCCATGTGATTTGACTTTGAAGTCTTTGGGATGTCTGAAGGTAGTAGATACATGTCTTCCTGTCAGGTAGATCACAGGAATATAGGCTATGATTTTTAAGACACCAGCATATTTTATTAGGCAACCTAACCATCTTCTCAAGAAACAGACCTAAAGGTTTCTGGAGAACTGTATTATTGGCACCTGTAGGTAGAAATTCATAAAGGAAAATGAACTCAGACACACTATAAATTGTATCTAAACCCAGTCTCATGGCTTTTTTATATATTTAGCTTTTTTCTTAACACTAACCACTCCTTTTAGAGTACCTGGTGGTAGTACATTAGAAAGGCAGGCTTCAGTAAACTACTCTCACCTAATATAATCTATTCATTTTTGTCATCTACCTGGCAGGTTCCATATGTCAAAGTAGAGAGGGAGACAGTCCTCCCCTTCTGCCTCTCCAAGTTTTTTATCCAACAATGAATATGGAGCTGAAAAATGCTCTACCACACCCCAAGCTGTTAGATAACTTCTTCTAGAAAAAGAAATTATCCCAGCTAGCACCCAGGAAAGGTGTTTCTAAGATATTGACCTGAAGATGCAAGTGGACATTTTTGCTTTCATTACAAAGAGCAGCATCTGTATTTAGGACTATGCCATCCATTTTAAGAAAAAGCTTTTATACAAATGACAAGTTTACCTTTGTGTCACTTGGCAATTTGAAAGCAGATTTGGTTTTAGTGTTTTGGGGGTGGTTTGTTTTTTTTTTTTGGGGGGGGGGTGTTTTTTTTTTGTTTGTGTGTTTGTTTTTGGGGTTTTTTAAATCAATTAAAATCAGTAAAATATGAACTTCATTTTATAAAATACACAGTAAAAGAAAATAATATTCAGAAAATTAGCTCTTCTTTCCAGCCTTGCTACAAAACCTGCAAACAGTTGTACAATTTCTCCTTAATGGACAACAAGACAGGTAGCACAAGCTAGAGTGTGCTGAAATGCATCTAGGCCTAAGTCCTGAGAACATGCATTTAAGCAGCTTTTCTTGTTAATATCTATGGCAATACTTACTTGTATAAAGTTGCTCCTGACTGTGAAAGTCTGCTGAATTAAGCCCTGAAGTCCTATTAGAAAGTGTGCACACAACACTGCAAGCATCAATTCAAATGCTTATGCAGTGCAAAGCAGAGGATTCTCAGGGTGAATGTCAAAGTTTAGAAAGAAAGCCAAGAATATGCAATATAACACAACATTGTATTCCATTTTATTGTGCTGTTTGAACCAGGAAAGAAGTATAGTGCATTTAAACAGCTAAATACCTTCCCCTCACTTTCCACCCTGTTCCTAAACCCTACTCTTTCTCAGTCAGTTTTACTAGGCTATAATTTAAAACACAGAGCAAGCCGACACTTAAAAATATTTCTCAAGACATGAAATACTGAATTACAGTGAGTTTGGGAACCTCAGGATTTTCCCCAGGGTCAAACCCATTGCTATGAAATAAATGCTAATGAAATCAAATAGACTGTTACATTGGCAGAAAACAGGCACATGGAAAATGTGGCTTATTGCTTTGACTCTTTTGCATAACAAAGTTGACAAAACTGCCTGTTCCTAAAAAATATTACTCTAAATATGCAAACAGATGTGTTTACAGTTGCCTTCAAACTGCTCTGCAAAAAAAAAAATAATAAATAAATAAAAAAGCCTATTGGCAAGCAGTTACCAGACTCCTATCACATAACTGTCCTATTTTTACAATTCAGTTTTCTTTTATTGAAAGGAACAGTTATGCAATTGGTGGATGTGCTGGACCTCCTTCAGGAGGAACTGTGCCGCTATGGGAAACTGCTACTTTTGTTGTTAATCCGCTGCTTTGAATCCTAGGTTCTACTGGGTGTCCATGAACTGAGCCATGAGGAGGCTGGCTCTGCTCCTTGTGCTCCTGCTGCCAGCATGCTTGGCCAAGCCATTCCACCAGCAGGGCCTCTTTGACTTTATGCTGGAGGATGAGGGCTCGGCCGACATGGCTCCAACGGATGATCCCGTCATATCCGGCTTCGGGCCCGTGTGCCCCTTCCGCTGCCAGTGCCATCTCCGCGTGGTGCAGTGCTCCGACCTAGGTAAGCCCAAGAGCTCCTCCAGAGGCTCTGTGCTCACACTCTAGTCACGGGCTAGCAGCTGGGATGGTGAGGCTGCCATGGACTGTCACTCCCTAACTGGCTTTTTTAAAAAGAAATATGCTACAGATGTGCTTAACCAGAATTTACTCTACAAAGCAGGCCACAAAGCCCTGGCAAGATGGGCAATGTTGTGACCATGGAGAATGTTTGGTTTTTTAAAATGCATATTTTGAATGTGTGCATTTCATTTGTTCTTTGAAATGCCACAGATTTCTCTTGCAGAGAAAATAACTATTCAAAGTATTCCTTTGGACGAATATTAAATAAATGCAGTGAGGTCAGATGTGAGAATGGAAATATTTTAAAAGGTTCTAAATTTTGTGGTCCAAGGTCCAGCACCTTTAATCATACTGTCTAGTACCTCAACAAAAAAGTCATCCCATTTCAATAGGAATACATGAGCATGAAATAATCAACTGAATCATATATCCTGGAACCAACTCTTTGGAGTAAAGAGCTTGGAAACACACCAAAATAATGAACACAGCATGGAATTCCTTATTAAATATCTTTCTGAGCTACTATATAAGCTGAAACCATGAGAACACTTCTCACAAACTTTTTTACTCCCTTATGTAAGGGAGGGGCTTGTGCGCACAGTCAGAATAGCAGGATGTGAAGCCAGGTCTGCCATCATTTGGCTTTTCCATGCAGAAAAGTCTCAAGTAATGAAGTTGACTTCAGTGAGACTGCTCTGAGTTTAAACCAGTATAATTCAGTCTTAGTTAGTGTACAGTGCAGAAAATCAATTAGAGTTGGTTTTGCTCATAAAAAAAACAGACAAATAACTTCTCATGATTTTATAGAGCTGTTTTTTCTTTTAGTCCTGCTAGCTCTTTAAATGTTTAGCTGGGTGTTTCTATTTTCTTGCTATGACGTTGGCTTTGATAATTACTGTAAATCATGGCACAAATTCAACAATTAGAACCCGTGCCACATTGTGTTAGGGGCTGTATAATTACAGAAAGGAGGGGAAACTTTAGCTACACCCCTAGAAACTTCTGTGAATTTATTGAGCTGAGCCACGTAATTATGCAATGGATATGTTTGGCAAAGACCCAGTGAACAATGCAAGCTAAGCTGCACAAAACAGAGTGGGCTAACCTAGCCATACTTTCAGAAAGATTCCACAGTACTGTCCCTCTTGAAAGATGTTTCATTTTACCATTTAGGTGCCAGAGAGAGAAAACATGGAGTGGGGAGTGGTGGGGAGGTTGCCCCACATGCCATGAAAGTCTTAGGTTTTATTGTTGTTACACTTAGTAATGCTGATGGAATTTCAGTTATTTAGAGAACTTACTCTCAGCCTGCTTCAATTCTGCAGAATGTAATGAGCTTCCACTTGGTAGAGACATTCACACAGGGACCCTTTGCTCCTGTACTTGCTCCTGTGGTCATGCACTTCTTCACACACACATTGCATAAAATACTTCTGGGGTAGTAGAGTCCCATACTGACAAGGAGATTCAGAAATACAGCAATTAATGCCCCAGGTCAGGGTTTCCCAGATAGTTTCAAGTGGGGTGAAAAGAAAGAGATATATTTTGAGGTTTCTTTAAACCCACATGCTGCATGCCATTCAGTGAAAAGATTGTGCTTTTGGATCAGCTGGGCTGATAACATCCAGCCCTTGGGTACAAAGGAAAAGAGATCTCCCTGGGCTCAAAACATGCAGCCCTGGAAAATAAATAAATAAATAAATAATATTTCCCTGGCAGAGCTAAAGGAAGTATTTATCAGGCAGTGACAGGCTTGGCATTAAGTTTCACTCATCTTTGTCCCAGCCCCTGATGGGACACGGCCCAGCTGGGAGGCTCATGAAGACACAGGTGTGCTGGCTGCCCTGCAAGCAGGGACAGGAGAGCTGTGTCACCTGCTCTTCTGAATTCACAGGCAAACCTGCCCCCTACTCTTCTGAATTCACTTGTGTGTGACACACCCAGGTAAAGTCATATTTACCTACCAACTTGAGAAAAGGCAGTTGCTAGCCTTTTGCTGCAAACTGTGGAGGTGACCTCGTGTGCCCCTGAGCTGTGGGATGAAGGACGCTCATGTTTCAGGGATCAGGAGCACAATTTGCACACAGAAGGCATGAAACAGTGACAGTTCTGCCTCCCTATTAACCTGTGCTCCTGGCCTGCCTCTCCCTTCAGTTCTGGGCTTTTCCAACCCACCTAAATTAGCTACATCCATCCTCCAAAACTATCAAATTTAGTCATCTAGTCCCATGGGTACTAGCTGAAGAAAATTTTCAGTCAATAACAAGGGTCCTTACAAGGACATATTAAGACCTTCCTAAATAGATTCTCGCAAAAGAAACTTGAAACCTGAATCAGGATCCTTTCCCCTACTCACTCTCTGGCATGGAAGGAGTGTTTACAGCCGTGAGCCCATAGATGCAGGGGACATGCCAAGCAAGGCAGCTGGAGGACCGTAGCATTGGCAACATATGGAGACATTTCCTCTTCCTCAGCCTGTTTCTTTTGTGCCGAAATGGGCATTTTCTATTTGTAGATTCTTACTTCATAAGGAAAAAACAACCATCTGACACAGGATTATGCGAATAAACCACAGGAGAACTATTGAATCCAGAGTCCAGAGATCAGGTTTGCCCCTTTTCTCATGAGCACTGGATGGGAATAACAAAAAAAATAAAATCCAAGTTCAATAAAAATAGTGAACAAAAATGCCCAGTGGTCCAATTACAGCCTTGTCAGCTGAATTTTTTGTCAGCATTCCTATAGTCTTAAACTTCAGCCACATCTTCCTAAACACACACCTACAAATTAATTTATTTTGCCTCCCAGCCAAGAGCTGAGTTGACAAGAAGGATAATGCTGCCTTCTCACATCCTGAAAAAGAATTCTCTCTAAGTTTTGGTTACTGATGGATCAAAAGCAGAACCCCATTGCCTACATTTCATGAGATGTATTACCTTTGCAAACAGGTTCAAGGATCTTATCAAGGAAGGCCACTGTGCTATCTTTATAAGAGTGCTGCCTTTTATTAATCTACCTCCTGTTGTTAAAAGGGAGCTGCAGGTTCACTTTTTGATCATGCTTCAGTATGAGGCACTGCTATGCTATATCCAGGCTTTCCATAGGAATCACAGACATCTTCCTTATTAGAGCACAGTGCAGGTGGGGAGTAACTGATGTAGCTGCTCAGAGGCCACTTTTCCTGCTCGAAAGTAACATGTACAGGGCAGATGTGCAGTCAGCTGGGCAGGCAAACACACCTCTCAGAAACCCAAGCAAGGATTAACAGTTCCATTTAGAGTCTCATCCTCCCAAAGGGAGTCTCAAGTAGAGTTCATCCCAGAGCACCCTGGTAGGCAGGAAGATGCATGTGTGATTACTCAACCCTGCAGCAGATGCAGAATGCTTCATAAGCACACTCAGAGGTGGTGGCCAGAGCTTTCTTTCACCTTCAGATAAGTCTGGCAGCCCCTTCTAAATGAGCAGTGTCTCTATACAGGATACAATGAGATTGCCCTCCTTGGAGGGAGGGCAGGACAGGACATAGTGGAGGTCTCTCCATCTGTGTCACTGGGAGTATCCATGGAGGTTTTGTGGTTTCCTAAAGGTGTGTGAGAGTAACGTGTCAGCAAACTAAGTTCAAATGGTATTACAGCTAAAATTCAGATTTTTCCCACAGCTCAGAAATGCAGGGTTTCTCCAGCTTATATAAAGAAGAGTACATTGGAGCTCAGCATGGATGCTGGAGGGTGTGTTTGAAAAGCACTTTGAGATCAGGAGATGAACGGTTCACAGATATGTAAAGTATTATCAGTAATTATTATCTGGTAACATGAGGCAGTTTATCTGAACAAATAGTGTCTCAATACATCAACTGATGGCTCTTTAACACTTGAACCATCGTAACATGGCAATTTATTTGTTGGCAAAAGATAATTTATCTCACTGTAAGAAATCTTCTAGAAATATCTAAACACCCATTTTCTGATTTTGCCTTCATGTGAGAACCTCATTTTTCACCATAAAAGAAATTATCTTTGCAATATATCTTGGTTTGAAACATAATCTTTAAAGCTAAATGTTCAGCTCAAAATCCTATAGGTAAATAAATATGCAATAAAGAAAGCACAGATCCTTTAGTGGCCAGGCATTACCAAATACAGTTTTTAAATAAAAAAGTTTTTGTGAATTTACATTGTTGCTGATGGCAGTGGACAAGTTATTTCAAGTTAGGACAAGTTATTCCATTTTGTATGTGTTTGTTGTTTTTTTTTTCTTCTTACAATAAAGATTAAAGTCTTACTCCTTTTATGTTTAATAGAAGATGATACTCTCATGAAATCCCCTGGCTTCATAGAACTGGATCATTTACCAAGTTATTATTATTAAAAAAGGAGCCATGAAATCTGGGAAAGTATTCTGTAACTTATACTGAGAATAGCATTGATATCACAAGACCCTGGCCTTAGAACTGACATTCTTTAGCCCAACATAACTTAGGCTGTCAGCAGGCACAAGCCATTGGGCATTCCACATGCTGACTGGTGAATTGGAACACTCTTAAAGTGTTAGAGGTCAGACTGGAGGATCTATAGGAATTATCATAGGATGTTAAGAACCTAAGAGAGGTCTGCTTTCCTTTCACAGGCGTGGGGTGAGTTAGGCTGCCCATGCAGGGGTTCAGCCAGTCTAAGGTGGATGTTAGTGATGGAAACATCCATCTAGGAGAACCAAACTGCCAAGACAGGGCAATGGCCACTGGAGGTAGGGTATGCAACTTACTTTCAGGTTAATGAAAATTAATCTGAATTAAATGAATCTTTTTTAAATTCAGGCAAGGAAAAATGGGTTTCCACATTGCCACCTTTTTTAGTGATAAATTTGGCATGGTTTATTAAATTTTTTTTGTATGTACCCTGCTTTGATACAATTTTGGGGGTGCCCTGGAAGTTAAAAAACATGAATCAAAGCCCTGTGCTCAGTAGATTGTGAAAAATTATTAAATGAAGAACCCAATAAGTAGAAAATGCTCTTGAAAAATTGTCAAGAAAAAAAAATTGGCCTGGATGTAGACTACTTTATATTAACAAGAAGCCATTATCTTTTGCCAGTGTGGCAGTAAAAGACAGGCTTTCTTGCACCACCACCTGAATTACTGATGTTCCAGTTTCAGCTGATAAACATGATCCTAGATGAAAATTAAGCAACTCTAAGTACATCTCTTCCTTATTTACTGCTTACTCCAAGGTAACAGTGACCAGCTTTGTATGTTTTCCTTTTTGGTCTAAGTTTTTTTAGATTTGTTTTCTTGCTTCAGACTTGGAAATGCCATTTATGAAAGCCTGGTGGCAGGAATGGAAATGCAGACTGCCAAGTCTAAGTGATACGAGAATTGACTGTTTTCTGGCTTGCTCTACCTCAATTTTAATTTCTAAAATCTCCCAATGCAATAATAAATAGCTAATAGATAGCTAGTAAAATGTGAGTAAATTAAAAGTGATTATAGGTGATTATAATGTTTAAAACATGCTAAATTATCATTCATCATGACCTAGTGTTATGGAATAACAGGTGTGACAGGTATGTGTGTTATGTTCTTAACGCCTTTGTAGGGAGTGTTACTTGGTAAGAGATATAGCTATTTTAAAAATACCTGTGTTTTCACAACAAAAAGCCTCTGGTATTTAATTGTGGAGGGTTGCCAGCCAAGGAAGAGATAAAGAGTCCAAAAGCTCCTTACCAGTATTCACTGAGAACCCATAGCAACAGGGAGGAGATCTAGGAAATCAGATCCTGTGTGAATGATAACAAATGAAAACAGCAAGAAACTTCTGGTATCAGCACCCAGCTCTCCAGAAAAACTCTGTTCACACAGTCCAGTTACCATGGTATTTTGTAAACCTAATTTTAATCAGATTTTCAAAACACCAGTTTCAAACCCAGATTGGAGTGTCCCAGCCTTATAAAATTTGGACTCAGTGGTCTATATTTTGCTTTACACATGCCCTGAATCTTTGATTAAAAGGAAGTGGTCCAAAAAAAAGATAATTAGGTTACAGGAAAATAAAATATTTTTCTGAATATATTTTAGTCTTTTCCTAAAGTTCAAATCAAAAACTATTCTTCAAACCATATTGCATTTTTTTAAATTTATTCATCCTGTTTTCCACATCTGCCCTGACAAAAAAAAAAAAAAAAACTAGACAAATGCTGCAATTATAGGTTTCTTTGGCTGTATTGTATTTAATATGCTCACACAGAGCACTGTTATCCTTTACACTACGAAAACAAAATAGATAGATAATCGCAGAATCACAGGATATTTTGAGTTGGAAGGGACTCATCAGGATCATCAAAGTCCAGCTCCTGGCCCTGCACAGAACAGCCCCAAGACTCCCACCATGTGCCTGAAAATGTTGCCAAGTTATTTTGAGCTCTGTCAGGCTTGGTGCTGTGACCCCTTCACTGTGGAGCCTGTGCCAGTGCCCAAACACCTTCTGTGTGAATAACCTTCTTTTAATATCTAATCTAAACTTCTCCTAACACAGCTTCAGGCCATTCCCTTGGGTCCTGTCACTGATCACCACAGAAAAGGGATCAGTGCCTGCCCCTCCTCTTCCCATCATGAGGAAGTTGGAAATTGAAATGAGGTCTCCCCTCAGTCTCCTCTTCCCCAGGCTGAATAAAAGAGTTTAAGACTTGCTATTGGGCTTCTCTGCAAAGAGAGAGGTGGAAAAAATAAACACCAAAACACAGGGATCTCAAGAACCATGCCTGCATGAGTTTTTTGGTAGGGAAAAAAATTAAAAGATTTGTGTTGCAGTTTTTTCAACTTGTGGAGCCAGTTACGAGATTCAAACAGCTCTCTACAAATTACTCTGATTTTGGTCAGGGTCCATTTGCTATATAGGCAACTCTACTGCAAACCTCATATGCAGTCAATAGGAACCAAAAGAGGGGAAAAGCAGTATTTAAAGAATTTATGTACTTTCTGCATGCATATTCATATGAGGGAGCATCCAAGAGGGAATCCCATACCATCTTTTTGTTTGTTACCTGGGACATACTTGGAGTGTTTTTAGTTTCTACAAAAACCTGTTAAGGAGAGGATGCTTATGGATTTAATTTTAATAAGAAACAGAATACAATAATTATATTTTACTAATAGCAGGGAATGTGGGAGACCACTTCTGCCCACCTAATGGCAACTTTAAGGACTTAATGGCAAAAAACCTCAAATGGAAAAATTATTATAGAAATGTCACAGCTTTTAAAACATGTACAAGTGCAGATAGGGCTACAGTCTGGTCCTGTAATACAACATTAGCACAACAGAAATCTGCAATAAGACATCCCAAAACCAGTTTCTGCTTGCACCTCCTCTACCACCTAAAATGTGAAAGCCTAGAATGATTTCAGTTTCTATGCTAGAGTACATGTTTTCCCTTCTACTGCTCCAGAGTGGTACCTCAGAAACGAAAGAGTTTGTCAATGAATTAATATTTTAGGGTGACATGGAAGAAAAGTGTCTGTAGTGGTGCAACAATCAAGCTCATTGCTGAGTATCTCTACCTAAGGGATATAGGAGCAAAGGCAAATAATTGAATGAAAATCTTAACGCTTTCAGGATTAGGGGATAAAATTTTCTTTCTCTTCTTTATTCTTTGACTCTGTGGCAGAGAGTTTACATCTTCAGGGCTGGACATGACTGGTAGAGTCACAGAAGACCTGGGGAAGCCCTAGGACTAAATTTCTGACAAAATAAAAGAAATTACAAAGCAAATATGTCTGAGAGTTACAAGTGTACATATAACACCTTTTAGTAGAAAGAAGGAACTAGCAGGTCTGTAGATTTCCTGATTCAGTCAGGAAATTCTCTTCCAAAATTTGTTTGTTATTCACTGTGTCCAGTCATGACCACAGCAGCTTCTTCCATTTTATGATTTCATGACAACAATTCTAAAACATTTATGAAAAGTGGCTGTGTTATGTTTAGAAGTACCTGAAATAACCAGGAACATATCTCTGCCCTCAGGTTATAAACTAGGGTTGTGTAATGACCGTGTGGTGAGAACAGGAAGGGGTGGGTTTACTTGAAACCAGAGAAGACCTCCCCCAAATGATTCTTTATGACATTATGTTAGAGCCAATTCTGGTAAATCCCAAAGTAAAAATTGAGGGAACTATCCTCAAATTGTCATCTGTTTCCTGTTGCTAACTTAAACTGCAGCAGAGGTAAACATCAAATTGCATTGGGTCATTCAAAACATAATTTGCTATATAATGCTCACTTTTCTGAAATGAAATTTCAGATGATTTTCACTGAAATGTTCTCTTATGCCTACTGAAGGAATAAATGCTTGACCTTACTGCGTGAGTACCCGTGGGTAGCACATCTGTGTTGCATCCACTTTGAGTAAAGCCATTACACACATGGTGCTGGCAGATCGCATGAGTCACACGGGTCAGTTGCTGCTCTCTGATGGGATGTTTTACATCTGCAACCACAGCAGTGGGAAATGTAAAGCTGATGATTCTACGAGTTAACTAGAAAACCCATAATACTTGATTTTTATTTCACTTTATGTCTTAATCCCTGAAGCGTAAAGATGATTTCAGAATATTTTTCTGCCTATCTAAAATGCTAGTGTTCTTCAGAAGGCATATACATTTGAGACCACTGTAATTAAAAGTCAGAAGTAGGAGTTGCATGAATTTAACTTCAAAAATGTATCATTACTCTTAGGTATTAACTTTTGGAGCCAGGAGAATAACTCAATCTGTACCAAAAATGTGACTAGCACTGAAAAATAATTCATAACAGCTGTGGCTTGCAATATTCGTTATGCTTTGAAATATGTGTTCACTACTCAGAGTGGGTGGAAGTGGAAAAGAGCAGAGAAAGCCATGCATTCACTTTTATACCTTTGCTAGGGCTTTTATAATTATTAGCACTATCATAGTGGAGAGCAATGCATTTGATTGCAGTGTGTGTGAATTCATTTCCATTTTTCTGTGTTTCTCACTCTGTTCTGGGAAGAAATCTTATTAGTTTGGAGGAAAAAATACTCCATATAGTAATAGGTCAGTAGGTTTACCCTTGTGAGGGGCCATCTCAGCAGGGAATGGAGTTTGTTTTCTTGTTCTTTCCTATGGGAAGGGTCAGACATATACAAAACCAACAATCTGTGATAAAAATAAGCCTGAAATGGATCTTATGAGACTTTCAGACTGCCGAACAGGAAAAGTATCTAAAAAATGGTTGTGAATCATCTTCAAGAAGATTTATTTTAAGAACCTTATGCATTCCATAGTGGTTTTTATATCTGTTAGGAAAAAAAAAAATATTACTGCTGATTTAAAAGCAAGAGTGGAAAAAGTAGAGAAGAAACTTTTAGTTTGAAAGTGGGAGAGAGAAGGAGGCCATGGATACTTGTCTGTAGAAAAAGACAATTGTTTCTTATTTCCTGGATGCAAATAATGAAATTACTCTATTTGCAAATCCCACACAATAGAAAACAAATTTCCAGAAACTACTGTAACACATTGCCTGGGAAAGTATCAGTAAACTTTTTTAAGTCAAAGCATTCAAAGCAGTTCCTTGCCACCCTTCCAGAAAGCAGTCCTTGGATCCAGTTATTTTTCTATGACTAAGTATCCTGACCCTGTAAAATTGTCTTTTGCCTCATTTGCCCCAGAGTCCACTCAGGGCATTGCTAAGGTCATTCACCCCTGGGAGGATTGCTGCCCATCAGTGGGATGCAGCAGAACTGGGCTGGGAGCAAGGAGAGCACTCAGCAGAGTGCAGAGACAGCCCAGGCAGCTGCTGGAGAGGCTGCCTCCACTGGGAGTGCAGCCACTGATGATCACGGCTGGGAATTACACAGAGCTCAGTCCAAATTCCTCAGCTGGCAGCAGCTGCTTGCGGAAACTGAGAGAGTCCTGAAACGAGCCCCATTTTATGGCCCCTGTGATAATAATCCTAAGTGTTGCAATGTAATAACACATGTATCTGAGCTACAGCCTTCAGATGTCTCTCTGCCTTTTGGCCCGTGCTCTCCAGCTGGGAAAGCAAAGGTTTATTCAGAGGAATAAGCCCCATCCCTGCTGCTTGTAAAATGGATAGGTGGAGGAAAAATCTCCCAAAATACCCTAAAGACACCAAGAAAAATCAAACCACAGAATTGTAAAAATTCTTTATCACTGTCACGGTTCACATATTTGTGACTTAGACTTTGTGGTCTCAGTGTGGGAAAGATGCAATTGTCAGGAAAGCATCCTCATCTCTGGGGTGCAGACTCAGACTTCTGCTTGCTTGGTCTCCCTCGCTGGCCCCATAAATCTTGCATTCCTTTTTTGAGCAGTCGTATGGCTTCAGCAGAAATGTGGCTCCATGCCAAGACACAGACTAACTTGTGGCTCTCGCTGCCGAGAAGCTGGAGCAGTGGACTGAAACCTCTGCATAGCCAGGAGGGTTCAAAATTCTCCCTTCTCCTTTGTGGTTTAAAAGATTCCATGGCCACTTGATTTCAGCTCCTGTAGCTGAGCAGGTTATTCCTTCAGCTGCAGAAATAATAAATCTGCTGTGTACCCCACAACCCGTAACATCCTCACACTATTCCCAAATTCTTGCTGCTTCTCCTACACCTGTTTGGCTGGCTAAAGAGCAGCATGTGCTAGCTGGGCTGGTGCCGTGCTACACAGGGGATGGCTTGCCACTGTGCAATTCTCTCTCAGGGGCCAAACAAGGGGTGAATTATACCAGTCTTGGCCCTTCTCTGCCTAGTTTCCCATCTCATAAAATCTCCAGACCCACCAGCCTTCTGTCCTCTCCAGGAGGTGAGGCTATCACAGCTAAACAGCCGGACAGTGCCATTTGCTTAAGAAATTATGACAGAAGGCTACAAGGATGAGGTCCCACAGAGACAAGCTTGATTTCTGCAGTTACCTTCTCCAACCTCCCACTAAGCAGGGATTCTTGGACCATGTAACATCTCCCCACCAAAGGTGACTGTGGATGAGTCTTTCTTGTGTGAGAAATAAATTGGTTACAATCCAATTATTCTGGATTTTATTGAATAAATTTTGATGGTGCATGTTATCTGGAAAATCTGTTGGGTAGCAAGGAAGTGTACAAATTCTGTCATGAATAATAAAAGCTCATCTTATCCTAAGAAAAGGAAATATTCAAACTTCCTTACACAAATTTTTGCCATTTTGTATTTCTGTGGCTTATTCTGTTCTTCACGTGCATATATTTTTACAGAGGTTAATGTGTGCTGGGGTGGGAATAATTGTTTGCTCCAGGTTGACAATACAGAACAATAGGAAATTTCTGCTTATAAAGATTCATAAGGAATATTAAAGATCTGAGTTGGGCTACAGGAACTGATGGCAGTTAAGCTTCTATAAGGAAGTAATGATTTCTCCCAAAGAAATATTTTAGTGCAAATCAAAAGGGTATTTTGACTAAGATACATGAACTGGTTAATTAAATATCTTTAATTTCCAGAATTTTTAAGCTTTTAATCTCAGTGTAAACAAGAATTTTCTAAGGGTGCAGTGATATATTTTCATCTTATTTGTGAATAAATTTATTTTTTAAAAATTTATTTATCAGCTTTACTAATAACCGACTTAATTTTATTCAGCCAAAATTTAAAAGAAGATATATGTATTTTATACATATAAAATATGTATAAAATACATAGATATGTGTATATATGTATTTTCAATTTAACGTTGGAAAGGCAATGAATCTAAATTTTTAATCAGTTATAAGTTAATTTTAGGAACTAGAAGCCTGAAATTCTTCCAGGGAGTTGAATACCAAACTGTGTAGCACTGATTATGGACATAAAAACTCAGACTGCTATGAGAGATTTTCATATGGCTTTTCAATAAGGAAGTTTTAATGTATGAAAACATCACAGCCAAGAGCTGGAATATCTGTGTACACTGCTCTTAAAATGATGGTGAGGAAACTCAGTTGATATTTTCTGACACTGGTTTTCCTTTTGGTTGGCATTACATAAATTTCACCAGAAGTCATCTGTAGGTGGGTGTGTGATCACACTGTACAACATGGCTTCAGAAGTACACGGGCATCTCCTGAGTCTTTAAGAAATGAGTAGTAAGGACAGCCCACAATTCCCCTCTAAACGTCTGCCTCCCAGACAGAAGAACCAAAAAAATCTTTCTGGGACAGGATAATTCTATGCCAGGAGCCATCTGAGCTTCCAGTGGGATTACAATTTTCTCCATTTGCTTTATACTCTGCCACACTGTCACATCAGTTCAGGCTCCCTCATTCATCTGAACTGACTGATGTTGACCAGAAAGGTTTGAAGCTTTGCTCTCCAGGCTGGGAGCCTGCAGCACAGGGATGAGTTTGCAGAACACCAATGCTCCTCCCACGTGGGTCTCTCTGGAGGTTCATCCACTTATAGAGAGACCTGGAACTGCAGGCTGAAGCAAAAGCCAAGGTAGATGTGGATCTGGTTTACACCTCAAATGCAGTTTAGTCCTGAATTATTTAAATGCTGATTTTGCAGGTCAGTGTCCAGGTTCACCCATTTATAAACTCTTCCTCCACTGGAGAGCTTTAGATGATGTAGGTTTCAGCTGGAGGATGTATTCAATTGCTTTCACTGCTAATGCAAGGTCTCCTCAGTAGCTGGTGTGCATCCTCTACTCACCTAGGCTTTGCTCTTCAAAACCCACACAAGTCAATTAAAAAAAAAGAAACATGTCTATAGCTGGGTTTGAAAACATTTTAAAAAACAGCTTCAGGAAATGCTTTACAGTATATGTGGGATAGGTAATAAAAAGTTCAACTCTTCAAGTGATGGCAATTATAGTCTGCATGCAGAGCTAATTATTGTATTGTGCATCCTTCTAGTTTCTAGTACAGGACAGGAAAATGATGTTATAAATAATTTTCAGTAATGGATTTCTGATTATCAAATTTGTCTTATCTTTATAATATGAAACATTGAAAGTCTACTGCTCTGAGAAATTATCAGTTCTACCATATTAATGAATAACACTTAAGCTTTTAGAAACTGAAAATTACAGCTAGAAGTTGTGTGTGAAGTTTAGTCTCTGGCAAATTATCCCTTCAGTGGCAAGCCAAGTGTTCCCCAAGTGCTCTTACAAAGGGTGTTCCAAGGGCATCCCATAAAGCATGGCTGCATAGCTCTTGCACATTATTGTCTGCATAACACCTATTAGAGGTACCAGCCTACTAACACAAACATGCTGACAACCAGAGCATAATAATGCTACTTTGAATATAAGCAATTAAACCCTTCAGGTTTGTTTTTAATATGTGAAGAACACTAGAGAAGTTGCTAGACTGTAGGAAGTTATAACAAAATTATGGTCTTGAAAAAACAGTGTTTTTTGGGAAAGAATTTTTTAGTTGCTGACATCAGTCCTGCTCACTGAAGACAGAAACTGTCCAAAGACAACCAACATGCAAATTATACAGTATCATATTCTTATATATTTGGAACTCTAGTACTACACTTCTGGAAGTAATGAGGGTTTTGCAACTGTTGAAGTAAGAGCTAAGTCCATGCCTAAATGAGGAAAAGTTATTTTAGTAATATGAACAATCTTAATCTGTATCAAATATTTGTGCACTGAACATCAGTAAGGTAAACAGGATGAGATGTGAGTTTTGGCTGGTGTCAGTTTATTCAAATTTAACTAGTTCATCCCAGGCTGCATGATTCTGCTTTTTAAAACCTTTGAATTCTGGTCTAATTAAAACTCAGGTAATTTTTTATTTCCCTCAGTTTTAATAAAAATCTGATCCAAATATATTAATATTTTTTGTCTTACCATACTTTTCTCTTTACACATACATATATATATTCTAAGAAAGGATTGAAAGAGAAGGAGTTTTGCTACACGCAGCAAGATTTTGAAGAGAAGAGAAACCAATATTCTGTGTGTGAGAACACATTTTTGATGAGCAATAAGTACCACAGAATCACAGAATTGTTGAATTTTGACATCAGCTCTTCAGACCATCTAGGCCACTCCCCTGCTTAGGGGGTTGCTTGGGGCTGTATCCAGACAACTTTGGAGTACCTCCAGATATGGAATCTCAACAGCCATGGTGGGCAAAGCAGTTTACCTCTGGGAAGCATATCCCACTGTGTTTGCAATGCCCTGCTTGGGTTTAGTATGCAGGTTTTAAAAAAATACATATATAGGTATGTATCTTCCTCTGAGATGAATATTGGGTAGTTCACCATCGTTCTGGGGAGACACTGGAAATACTTGCAGAGACCTTTCCCAGAAGAGCTCAAATATAGCTTCAGGAATACTAGTTAAAACTTTTACTGCTAAAAAGACAATTTTACCCAGAGAAGTTCGCTTCTGACACATGCCCATATAGAGACTTTATTAGTGTCTAGAAATTTTTTCCTACCAACTATTCATTTAGCATTTCACATTCTCTTAAAAAAAACCCAGCTAGTTAGGAAAGAACATTTTAATTTTGTGGTAAATCAGAATGACTGTAAAAGATTTGTTTTATTCCAAGTCACAGTATGAAAGGAAAGCTGGGTAAAGCAAGTGTTATTTAACACTAAATAATTTCATTTCCATGACTTCATCAGGCTTACATATCAGCTATTCAGAAAATAGTCCCAAAGAGAGTCTTTAATTTAAACTGTCTGATGTTCTTTTGGCAGTTGTAGTGAAACCAAGAGATTTGTTCTCCAGAAAACTTGGACATAGTTTCAGTTCAAAGAAAAGGGGGGAGGTGGATTGGTAGTTTGGGGTTTTTTGAAGGTGGACTTTACTGCAATTTACTCAGTTACTGTCAAACAAAGTGTATTTTTTTCTGGAAATTATTAAAATTAACTATTTTACTTCCTTCAAAAAGCCTAGTGACTTTTAAAAGCAGGAAAGGTTCTCTGTCTACAAAAGCTAACACCCAGTGAAAATAATAAATAGCATATCTCTGTCCAAAAGGATTTTTTATTCACACAATTCAGTGGAATAAAACATGTTAAAAATTATTTCCCCAAACTAAATCCTTTGCTTCAAGCCATACCTCAGATATTTTCTCAGAAAAGGCATAATGGAAATGTGAATAAATAAATGTTGGCTCAACTTTGCAAAATAAAACTCTCTTTGGCTGTCTGGAGACAGAAACACTTTCAAATAAGTCTTCATAAGCTGCTTCAGGAAATTAGTTCTAGAAATGGTGTTTACTGAAAGAAAAATGCAACTAAGAAAGGCGCTGTCCCTTTTCAAAGTTTCTTTCAAAGTTAATTGTTCTTTTCACTGTCACTAGGTCTGGAAAAGGTGCCAAAAGACCTTCCCTCGGACACAACCCTGTTGGACTTACAGAACAACAAAATCACTGAAATTAAAGAAGGAGATTTCAAGAACCTGAAGAATCTTCACGTAAGTGTGGAAATGAACTGGTATTTACCAACAAAAATGGGGAGAAAATGTGACTTAGGCCTGGTAATGCATTTTTTATGGGAAACTGATTAAATAATTTGTGATCTTCCTTCACCAGCCCAGCCGATTTATTTCTATCCCTATTTCTCTCCTGCAAGCTTTCTTGCCAAACTACACCAAAGTTTCCACCTCTTTTCAGCTCTTCATACCTGTCTCCTGTCCATTCAGTCCCCTGATCTCCATCATAGCTTCTCTCACATATTTATTTATGTTCTCAGTCTCTTTGGCACAGTTACTTGGTTATTTCCATCTCAGCCCTGCCACCTCACTCACTCCTTACTGTACTCTTTCCCCTCCTACCTCTGAGCTCACAGAGATTTCTATGTGCCACGTTTGTCAGCAGATGTTCTGTACTAATTTTAATTCAAGAACCTTTCCAAATTACTCTTCTGCCCCCTGCACTACACTGAAATTGTGTTTTTGCAATAACCTTCTCCTAGCAAAGCTCCATCCTCGTCCTTCTTTACCTGCCAGTCTCTTCTAACACTTCTGTCTGGTTTCCTCTTTGCTGAAATATTTTCCTTCCTGGTTTCTGTGACTTTTTTTTTTTCTGGTTCACCTCTTCTTTTCCAAGTTTCCATCAGACAGCTACCTTCCTCTCTCTTTCTATTTTTCTTTTTTTCTCTGTCTGACGTCCTCCTCCCTTTCTATGGTTTTTATCAACATTTTAAAATACACACGTCATACTTTTGCCTAAATTTTGTTGGAATATTTTTCTTTACAGAGCAGAAAAAGGCTATTTTCTCTCTTTGAAAGTAATATCCTAATTCAGGCATATGCCTGAAAATATTGCTTTCTGGGCTTTCAACAACTCATTTTATTCTGTGTATTCCTCCATTTGATCCTTTATTATTATAAACAATATCTTATTTGACTTTTCTTGCCTGGCTCTTTGCAGCCTATTTCTATTCTATTCTATTCTATTCTATTCTATTCTATTCTATTCTATTCTATTCTATTCTATTCTATTCTATTCTA
>JAYDZK010000056.1:42111581-42126238 GCA_034509185.1 Euphonia xanthogaster | reverse complement strand
TCTTTCTTTCTTTCTTTCTTTCTTTCTTTCTTTCTTTCTTTCTTTCTTTCTTTCTTTCTTTCTTTCTTTCTCTCTTCTTTCCCGTATATTTTTTGTATCCATACCAGGTCATGGTGAAAGCTGTGTATTTGCTTGCTCAGTCTCTCTTATTGTGAATTCATGATGTGCTTCAATTTTTTTGAGCAGGGGAAGTTAGGGTTTAGGGAATATATTTATTCTAAATGAAATATCCTTTTTCCTCCATTAAAAGTGAAAGTGTAGAAGAAAGTAGATTTTCAAATAAGGTCATCAGTTCATGTGACTTTTGTTCTAGGATGTCATTTCTGCCAAATTATTTTACAGCAGCAGCATTGCAAGTGATATCTGTAACCTAGGGCTCCAGCACTCCTGAGCACTTTCAGAACCACCCTTATTTTTCTCTCCAAGTGCTTCTTGCCCTGTACAAAAAAATCATGACCTTTAACACACTGAATGTAATGTCCCTTCATACCATCTGGGCTTTATTCTGGATAGCTGGTCCTGTGACCTGTTATTGCCTAGAATCCATTCCTCTGTAACACCGTCTGCAGATGTTTTCCCTAGATTTTTGTCCCCTAGTTCCTGTTTTCATTGACCTCTAAATCCCCTGAGTTTTTAATTTTATTTTATTTTGGTTTAGTTTAGCTTTTGTTACATGCAAACCATACGGGACACATTCTGAGGAAAGTAAACAGCATTGCTGCAAGGCTAATAACTTGGTTCTTTAAGTAAGGGATATAATAGAGGCATTGTGAAGTGGGAAAGGAATCCAGGGCCATGGCTTGCCAGGTGCTATACTGGTGTGTTATCCTCATCATTTGTAGTTGCTCTGGGAGACAGTAAAATGTCTCTTACAAACTGTAGTGTGTGGGTTTATTTTTCCTTCTTTACAGCTGTGCAACAACAGAAAAATAATGCAAGTTTAAAATACTGGAAGCAGGGACTTGCAGAGAGGGCTCGAAGTGGGAAATAATATCCTGGTATAGAAAAAGTTGTAAATTCTGACTTGTGTTACTTTCCCACCTTATGCCACCAAACACATATTCCCACTGTGAAATTAGTGGCTTTATACACACCTTTGATAGAATACCATCATTTCTAAGTGAGAGACTCCTTCAGTGTTTGAATGAAAAAAAATCTGTGTGTTTCTCCAAGATAACATTAATATATTCAGGAGAAAGCATTGGAAAAGCATAATTCTAGGTACCTAGATAACTTCTGGGTTTGGTCAGGGGTATCAGTTACACTCTGAAAAGATAAAACAATCAACTACTCAGAGAATATTTACATTGCCTAGCTGAATGTATACCTGCCTATTTCCATCAAGAAATATTTGACACCAAGTCATCAGCTGTGATTACTGCTGCCCAATTTTTTTTTAATATAAAAGATAACATAGTTAAAAGAAATCCAAAAAGACAGACTTTTAGCTGAAACAAATGGTTACTCAGTACAAAACAAGATACAGGATAAAAATTTCAAATACTCATAACATGAGCCCAAACTCACTGAGTGTCGACTTAGAGATCTATGAAAAAAAATACATGGTGAAATTAATGATTAGCACATTTGACTATTGAAATAAAAACAATGTAAGAGACTAATCCGCATAATTCCAACTGTACCACTTTTAAATAACTGAGTTGTTATCCATGTCCTAATACTCTACAGGTAGCTGAATTCCACTATGGGCAGAATCTACATCTGTATCACAATTCTGGCAATTTCTGAACCAGAAAACCACTCCCAGTGTGTATCCATGTGTTCTTACATCAGATTTTATCACACAGGCCCAAATAAAAGAGAGTTGGTGGGCGGGGCCTCCACTGACCAACATACTTATTTTGGGATGGGCTTATTGTTAGGGAAATATTCTGCTGAACTGTGGGTGACCTCTTCTACCTCCTCTTGCATATGAGTTATTTCTAGCTAGCATACAAAATTGAAACCAGACATGTTCAGCTTTACATGCACCCAATGAAACCATGTCACACTGGTACACACTGCTGGCTTTGCTCAGGGTGATCTGCAAGAGGAGTCCATCAGGGGAAAAACACATCATCATTTTCATCTGCCCACTCCTCTTTCCAGTTTCCATGATGGAGAGGTGCTGTCACAGAGGCTGATAGTCTTGTCACTATTTTAATACTTAACTGATTATGGAATAAGTCAGACACACCATTTTCCTCCAAGAAACAGACTAAAGTGTAATTCTGAAAATATTGAAAGTCTATGAAAATGCTCTGACGTTCCCTATAGTATTTACAGCAATTTTTGTCTTCTGTTCCTGCAACTAGCTCAATGGAGGTGGTGAAAAAGATGCCCTATTAATAAATATAAATTGATATTATATCAATATTTATATGGACCATTCTACATAATCTGCTGCAAAACCATGCAGAGCTGTAAATCTGATAAGTAGATAGCAAACAGATGGAATGATAAGAGTCATTCAAGTATCTATGATATCTTAAATAATCTCCATTGCTGTGTTATGTCCTGACAGTAATGAGACCTTCTCCCTTTTTGTGTCACAGTTAATTAATCGATGAGATTCAAAAGTAATGTAAAATTTCAGAGGCATGCAGAGAACACCTGTTACAGATAACAGTGCTTTCTTGGAGGTCTTTCTCCCCTGGCTGTATAGAGAGATAATCTTAGAGCTACCCTGAGTCTAGATATTACAGTTGTGAGAGCTGGATTAGGCACTAACAAAGAAGGCAAAGTAAGTATGCTTCATGATTCACAATGGCAGGACTCGGAGCCTGATGCTTCACATTGTTCCCCTTCCATACAAAGTATTGCTTACCAAAATGATAGCTTATATTTCTGAAAAAAAATTAAAAAAAAAAAAAAGTTGTGATTTGTCAGAAATCTAGTAAGTGCTGTCTTATAAGACCAAGAGGAATGAGGAGAAGTTATGCATATTTGTGCCTTCACTCTATTGAGTAATAGAATTTCCTGTCCAGGAGAAACTGGTTAGAAGGGTTGTGTGGTGATGGGTAAGGTATAACACAGTATCCTTAGGATAAACAAAATCAGGAAAAAAAAAAACCCAAACAAAAATTGTATTTTTTGTGACCGTCCTGTTCTTCACAGCTTTCAAATGGAACAATTGAACTTATTCTTGAACATAAACTATGGATGCTAACAGAAGCTGCATTGCAGTCCCAGAAATGAAGTAACACCTGCATTTGTTCTATAGGACTTATCTTTCACTTTTTCAGAAGTTTATAATCTTTTTTTTTAGTACTACATTGCTTTTTCTTCAGCTCACCAAATTTGCCATCAGAAGACCTCAAAAGGCACTAGAAAATAATAATAATAATAATAATAATTTTGAAGTGTTTCACCACAAAAATAATTTCCTTTGTGATCTTCTGAGATCTCCTTGATTATTACTCCACAGGCATTGATCCTTGTCAACAACAAAATCAGCAAAATAAGCCCATTAGCTTTTGCTCCTCTGAAGAAACTGGAAAGACTTTACCTGTCCAAGAACAACCTGAAGGAACTCCCAGAAAACATGCCGAAGTCTCTCCAGGAGATACGGGCTCATGAGAATGAGATCTCCAAGTTGAGGAAAGCTGTCTTTAACGGACTGAATCAAGTGATTGTCTTAGGTATGAGCATGAGAAATTATAACAAACACAACTGAGTGTTTTTTCAAGATGCTATTTGTAGTTTGATCAGTGATTATAGTAGAAAGGCAGCACATGCCCCAATAAATTGTACCTCCAAATTAGCTTTGACCTGAAGAATATGAGTACCTACAATGCAGCACAGCTCACAACCATGTTTTGTTGGCAGAGCTAGGCACCAATCCAATCAAGAGTTCAGGCATTGAGAACGGAGCTTTCCAGGGGATGAAGAGGCTCTCCTACATCCGTATCGCAGACACCAACATCACAAGCATCCCAAAGGGTAAGAAACTCTATTAGTATTTCAGAGATTTGCACAGGTATAATGTGGCAACTTCTACTCATTTGGGAAAAAATGTTCTGGAAGCTTTTTGAGTCTGTCCTCAAAGCATCTGGTTTTATTAGTTTGGAGAATTTTGGCTTTTGGTTACAAGAAGCTTCATGAGACGTACACTGTGAAATGTCATTTTATGTTATTTTGCTTTTCTTGTCTCACAGCTGAAATATAAAATGGAAGAATGTTTTCAGCCTCCAAGCCTGGTTATTGAGCCTGATTAACATCACACAACTGTAAACTCATGTAGAATTAGCCGAAGTTGTACAAGCATAAAATCAGCCCCCCACAAGTCTGTGGCTTTGAAGCTAAAAATAGCTAAAACCAGAAACTTTTGCTATTTTTCAAAGCACTTAATTGCAAATTCCTACAAAATAAGAATGATTTCATTTAAATTTATTAAAAACAAAACAAACAAACAAACAAGAATGATTCCAATACAGAGGAAATTATATTCAATTTATTCATACTTCAGTCAACAGATTGTTTTGAAATGGCTGAAAACTTTTTGAAAGATAATACTGATTTATATTTTTTTTTCTTCCCATATTTCCTGTTTTGGATGTTCTTTTGAGGGACCTCAGATAGGTAAAATGTGTTTACTCTCTTTTTTTCCCTGATAAACAGAATTTGTAAACTAGTATGCACCCTAACTAAAATGACATTTAAATTATTTTGCCTCATACTTACAACTGCATTTTCTACTGCTGTTTCTTGTTACATATCTAGGTGACACATGTTTTCATATTTATGTATATGGATAGTCTGGATAAATTGAGAGATCTTTATACATCCCATTTACATAATCATGAAGGGTAAATTAATAAATGAGAAGAATCTAATTTGGGTATTTTCCAAGATTTAACTGTTTTATAATGACACTAGGAGCTTGGTCTTATTTCATGCTAAACAAATTGTTAGTATCCTCTCTCAGTTTCCCTGATTGTGAAAGTTCTTTATTTCATTTAGTGAATAGTTCATGGGCATGTTTAGAAAAAAATATTTTGTCAGCCATGAAAGAGCCTTGTTATGGTACAAGTATTTTTTTTAAATATAAGAATCCAGTTTAATCAAAAGTAATTTGATGGTGTTCTCTCTTTCAGGCCTTCCTCCATCCCTTACTGAACTTCACCTTGATGGCAACAAAATCAGCAAAATTGATGCTGAAAGTCTCTCTGGACTCACTAACTTGGCAAAGTAAGAATTCATTTCTTTTTTTCATATAAAATATTAGTTAAAATTGCAATCACCACACACACAATTATAAAACATAAGTCTGGCCTTCAGGAGTATTGGAATCATTGAAATACTCATAACTTAGCAGGAAAGGCTTCTAAGGATTTTTGTTAAGATTGAAGAGAACAAACACTTTTTTTTATTTTCCTAACAAAACTTTTCATCTGTTTTCAATTATGAGTGCTATATGCTCAGGACAACTGTTTATTTGATTTACAAAAAACAAAGAGAAAAGAAAAGAAAAGAAAAGAAAAGAAAAGAAAAGAAAAGAAAAGAAAAGAAAAGAAAAGAAAAGAAAAGAAAAGAGAAAAGAAAAGAACTCAGAACAAAACAAAACAAAAACCCAAACAAACAAACAAACAAGAAGAATTAGACTTTTTAAATTGTATCATGTTTCTTTCATTTCATGTTCATCTTTGGTTTATGCAGTTTTCTTGGAACACAGCAGTGCTCATGCAGTTTGCCTAGAAAATAAGGAAAAAAGTACATAGGAACCAAAACTTCTTTCAACAGTGGTTCCTTTGTTTCTCAAGAAAGGCAAGTCTGCAGTGAGTCCAGGAACATGATTAAAAAAAAAAAATAATAATAAAATTTAATTGAAAAATTGTTACTGTCAGAGTGACCTTACTCTGCTCATCTGTGACTATGTTGTTGAATAAGTTTCTCTAAGTGTAAATAAAAAGGACAATTCCCAAAAAGCCATTATATAGAATGATTTGTGAATTCATTCACATCAAAAAACATGTAGAGTAAAATGGTCCTTTACTACACATATAGATAATATTTATAATTTAATATTCAAAAAATTACTATGAAAATGGTTTTTAAAAAGATTGGCAATCAGACTTTTAACCAGATTACTGGATTAATGGATTTTCATCTTCATCATTCTGCTTGTCATAATGAGGGTAGAAAACAGAAGTTAGAGAAAGATTACTGAGTAATGGGAGTTGACTCTACAACTATTTATTGTTATTTGGACAGCAGTTCAATGCAATGAAGTGTATAGTAACCTAATACTTTTCTTTAATCTGAAAATTCCAAGATAAAAAGCTTAGAACACCTTTCCAGTTCTTATAAATTAAGACATTTCATCTTATGTTTTATGTTAAGATTTTACCACAGACTCAAAAAGAAATCTGTCCTAGATTTTAATGAAAAAATAAAAATACTATAAATATGGATTAGAGGACTATGAAGCAGTCATTTTTTGTTACAGAGGCTTAGAATAGATTATAACATTCTTCAGAGAAATTAAGAAGAAAACTTCCAAAACCAAAACAAGATGATAACTACTCAGGTAGAGAATAGTTTATATTACTGGAGGTGGGGGTTGTAGGGCATGTGAGCTGTCCTGCAGATGACACAGTTTTTCTGTTTTTCTCATTCACACTTGGAAAACACCACAGGCAGCATCACATGGACAACATTGCTGGAAGTCTGCCTTAAGGCATAAAGTTTTAAACAGCAGGTGCCAACGGAGTCCTAAAAATATCTAAGCTCGGGCTGCTTCTATTGTGGCTGTACTGTATGGAACAACAAGGTACTCTGCTGACCAAGATGTGGAAGTGTGGAGCTGCTCAGAGCAGGCTCCAAGTTTTAAAGCACTCTCTGCCCTATGCTTAAGCAGGCAACCTAAGCATAGCCAGAGATGCTCTTTTGCAAAGGTGAGAGGTAATGAAGAGCATGGATTGCTGAACAAGGAGCATATTGCACAAAACAAAACAGACAGATGAGGAAAGGAGGGAGCTATGGAAGAACTCTAGCCCACCATAAAGAATCCCAGGGGTTTTTTTTATATGACTAAGTTTTCAGAGATATTAGGACAAGGTCAGACAACCTTCTTCAAGCCTACTCAAGCTTGACAGTCTAATAGCTGCCCTAAAGCACAAAGATAAACTTTGAGAAACAGGTAATTTTTCTGGCTGTTAAGGAATTTTTTTCTGTGTTAAGGAATTTTAAACTGTAAAATGTTTCATGCAAGAGCTTGGCATACATCTATTGTTCATTCTCTTTTGAGTTTTCTTGCATTCTAGTAGATGTGCAATATATGTCCTTTTTGTTTGTTTGTTTTCCTTGTAAAATTACTACTAAGTCTTTCAAAAGCCTTCATTTAGTGATTCAGTGAAAAAGCAATATCTTCTAAAAGTGAACCCAAAAAAGACTTTGCTGATTACATGCAGGAATGAGTTCAAGAGGACATTCACCTTACACATCTGATATTACCAATGTCTATATTCTAATAAAACTTACTGAAATGGTCTAGCTCCATGCCGTGGAAATGGAACCAAACAAAGGGAGTTTTAGATTAGATATTAGGAAAAATTTCTTTACTGAAAGGGTAGTAAGGCACTTCAACAGGCTGCCCAGGGAAGTGGTAGAATCAGCTTCCCTGGAAGTGTTCAAAAGGCCCGTGGATATATTTATCACAGACTCAAAAAGTGGCACCTGGGGACATGGCTTAGGGGTGAACATGGTGGGCTGCATTAATGTTTGGACTTGGTGGTCTCAGAGGTCTTTTCCAACCCTAAGGATTCTATGATACTAAACCCATAATGATAATAACAGTGTGGAGCACCATGAAGTTTCTATCAAAAACATAGTGGAAATGATTCAGCAGGGATGTCGCAGAAAAAAGGTGAAAAATTATTTGAGTGTCTTCAATTTTGAGACATGTTTTTGATCATGCTCTTCAATAATTTAGAACACTTGGATGAGATTTACTGAAATGCTGGGAAAATGTTACTTTTTCACTAATGAAAAAGGAAGTAATATATCAAATGTATGAAGCAAGAATGGTTTTTCAAATTCTTCCTTTCTTTTCCTATGGGAAGGGTGATGGAGACCATATTCTTTCCAAATCACCCTCTGTTTTACACAATAATATTGACTTACTTCATCTGTAAGCATAGCCCCAAGTGACTAAGAGTTATTGTAGGACATTTAGAGGAGATGTAATTACATATAATTTCATTCCTTCTGGGATTTAGGTCCACTTCACTACAGACTCCTATAATTTCATTCTTTCCCTAAAAGACTGCGCAAAGGGACTATTTTTCTTCAATAGACTAATATGAGAGTCAGAACTGGTTTTCTTGGTACTGGTCTCCCAGGTTTGACATATCTTGTAGACCTGCATATGTAGAGAGAACATATTTGGATAGGTGTCAAACAAGAACTTATAGCCCTCCGACAAAACACAGAGATTTTTTTCCCAATCTTTTCAAAAACATTCACTGTGAGCAACCATCACTGAAGTCCATTGTAAGCATTCTGTAGAACTTCAGACTGAATTGCTATGTAGGATCCAATTCCCCAAGCTTTCCTAAATTTTGGTATAGCCTATTCAAAAGAAAGTTAATTCTAATAACTTTTAATGAAAATTCTTCATTATCAAATTCTAGCTAGGAGATGGGATACTGAGAATTGATTTCTAAGTGAAGTAAATTCATGTTGATGTAAATGGGAGCTCTCATTAAAGTCTCCTTTGTCATTTAATAGTTTGATAGCATTGCCATATTCAAATTAGTAGGATAAGACTATTTGCATTATATGTAATATTAATTAATACTAGGAAACCTCTCAGCCATAAAGATCAAGCAAGAATTTTCAGTCCTGTGATTTTGTTCTAGTTTCAGACTCTGACTTCTGAAACTGCTACAAGCCACAAAGAATTACAGGTTATTAGATAACTGTGAAGAAGGCTTTCTTTAAAAGTACTATACCATAGCAATTTATTTTAACATGAGGTTTTTTATTACCTGTATTAAATTGTCTTTTTGATTAAGCTGTTAAGAAATCTCAGATCATTTTCCCCCTCAATATTAAAAAAAAATGCTTAAAGAAAACCAGAGCAAAATAGATTAGCTAAATTTAGCCTTTATAGAAATAATTTTCTATAATTACAATAATCCTGATGATGACAACTCCTGAAGTATTTTCACTGGTTTCTTCACTGCAACACAGAGTACTGTAAATTATGGCAGTCTCCTGAAAAATTTCTGTAGTTTAATAATTGCAAACCAAAATACTATCAAAACAGAAAAACACAGAAACAGGTTGTCCAATTTGAACTTAAACTGTGCTATAAGCCTAGTATGTGGATGTGCAAAGCAGAAAGGATGATTTTGTGATGGAAACTCTGGATTGGAACTTGGGAGAAATGTGTAAGTCCCACTTCTGTGTCCTACCAAAGGGATCATGAAGCATGGCAGAGCTCCTGTTTCCAGCATGGAATATGACTCTAACTACTTAACTATCTTAAAAGGATGTGGTGGAGTTTTCAGTTTAACCATTCTGGGAACATGGGTAGTTTGACAAAAAGCTTCAGACAGTTCTCCTTAAGTTACAAGTATCATTTATTCAGTGTTTCAGCTTCTAAAGAAAATTTGGTGCCAATGGGGGTGCTCAGTAGGTATCTACACCAGGATGAGTCATACAGCTCACCAAAGGATGCAGTAGGGTAAGCACAAGTTGAATGATACAGTGATAATTGTGATTTTTCACATCATGTGTCAAAATTATGTAATTTTTTTATTTAACCTAGCTCTACCAAGCTCACATATAATTCTGAAAATTAGCCAGGTCTGTTCTGCAGCAGCAGTGTAGAGAAGCAATGAGCCCAAGAACGATAGTTATGTGGGCAAGTCTAACACTTTTTTTTTCTTACTTTTGGTTTTTTTTTTAACTTTTTCAGACTGGGTCTCAGTTTCAACAGTATTTCTTCAGTTGAGAATGGCTCTCTTAACAATGTGCCTCATCTGAGGGAGCTCCACTTGAACAACAATGAACTTGTCAGAGTACCCAGTGGACTGGGTGATCACAAATACATACAGGTAAAGTTTATCATGTTGTCTCAGAGAGCAACAGTTGAAAGATTCCTAATGGTATTTGTGTGTTTATTCAGCCTGGAACAGAAATGTTCACAGTATTTTTAGCTTGATGCAAGTTTCATAAATGCTTGAATTATCAAGGAAATGTTGAATACAACAGGAAGACTCTTATTCCGATTTTTTTGTGGAAATGGGTATGGAGGTGTATAGATCTGGAGGTGTAAACTCGTTGTCTCTGTATGTCTGAAGGGCCACAAAAAAAGATGGGATTATTTGTGTACCTAGTTTTCCTCTTTACTCAAAAAATAATTTCTAAAATAATTTCTTCTGTTGATTTTTTTTAAATTTCTACTCAATGACGTTTTGCGACCTTTCCCAATAACCCTTCCTTTGTTATCTCACAGAATAGTGCTATCAGGAGGGCAAATAGACAAAATAGGCATTTCACATCACTATTTTTGAGGTCCTTTTGACCAGATATCTAGAAATATTGCCTCTTGGGAGCAATTCAAATTTGTCTTGACCCGGACTAAGGTTTTACAGGAAAAAAAGCTCCCAAAGAATGAAGACTCCCAAATGTAAATTACCCCCTGAATGTTGCTTGGAAAAATTCTCCAGAAGTGGTGAATCTGGAGCTAAATAATATTCATCACCTACTTTAAATTGTCATTAGTGGTTACTTTGGCTCTGAGTCCTGTATAGCTGCACTCATGAGAATGAAAATATTAGAGCTGGAGAGAAACCAATTAGCATCAAATATATTCTCTGTATACAGCACATGCTCCAGAGCCACAGTGCTGTATTCATAATTTCACATCTTTGGCTTCTCTTTTGGTTGCAGTTCCACCAGCTGACAGCAACGTTATTAGATTGCCTTGCACAGTTTGTGCACTTTCTGTAGAAATTATGTCAATTGGGTGTATGCTAGGTATTTCAAAAGGTAAATGGAGTCAAGAATGTCACCCTGGTTTTTTAAGATTTTCTAAGCCTTCTGATGTTTACATTCTTTTAATGAACTTTATCACACACTTTCTGTAAATTACTCATTGTTTGGCATTATTTTATAGAAGAAGAGAAATTTGATAGACTGTTAGATTGTCCAGTGTCGTTGGAGAGATGGCATTTTCACCCTCCAATCCACTGTCACTTTTAGAAATCTATAAATGTTAAAGTCAGAATATAAACTACCCTTTTTCTTCACCTTGAGAGCAGCGGTGTGCACTTGTGTTCTTTCGTGTCCTATAGTGACACAAGGACTTGTTTGGAAAGAAGACATATTTGTATAATGTTGCCAAAATGCATATGAAGCATCTAATATGAAATATTTTCCCTTATTTGCTGTGATAGCTCAATTTTCTCACTTCAGTACTGATATGCTTTTCAGGTGGTCTATCTTCATAACAACAAAATTGCTTCCATTGGTATCAACGACTTCTGCCCTCTTGGCTACAACACCAAAAAGGCCAGCTATTCTGGCGTGAGCCTCTTCAGCAACCCCGTGCAGTACTGGGAAATCCAGCCCTCTGCCTTCCGGTGTATCCACGAACGCTCCGCAGTACAGATTGGGAATTACAAATAGATGTCTAGGGATGGGGGTCGGTTGTTCCAGCTAAAGTGTCTGTCCTTATAGGCCTGTTCAAAAAACCATTGCTAACAATTAACGCCAAATGCCAGAAACTTCACTTGTAAGTGGAGATGATCCATTGATGTAGAATAAATGAGTCATTACAGATGTACAAGAGCGAGCATACCATCAGTAGGAATTGCCCACTGTGCTTTAAACTGACTTATTTCAGCCTTCTTTTCCAGCATGCTTTCTGTGGCATTTTCCAGTTTGCTGAATGCTACAGGTTTTCAGATTCCACTGTATATGAAATTCGGAGTAAATATTTGTCAAGTAATGATTTATTAAAAAAAAAAAAAAGAAAAAGACAGTGATTGAGGTTATTTTTATAGCCACACACAGAGAAAAATAGAGGGGAAAAAAGACTCTCAAATCATCTTGAGACTTGAGAAGGTAAGAGTTACCTCCTTTAAATTTATTTCAAGCCCTGGAGGTTTAAAAATATCCACTATAAGATAATTCTGAATGTATCTATTTAGCAGAGGCAAATAAAGTTGTTGCTAATGTCATTATTTTTGAAAAAATAAAATGAATTTGTATTGTACACATAGTTCTTTAAAGTTTGCCATTCTTCTAGAGCAATGCTATTCAGATTTAGCCTAACATCATCCTAATGAATAAAATATTGAGTAGTCTGCAGTAAAAAACTTGTAATCTATATCTGGAGCTCGATGACTAAATTTGTCTAGAGCAAATCCTTCTCACCTTAGTCACAAGAGAAGTTTTTATGACTGTACTGCCTTGCGGAGTATGGCATAAGGGTTTAGTAATTCTTATCAGTCCATGTATTTATCTAAACAAAAACCCATAGCAGTTCACTTTTCACTTGTTCTTCACTGTACATGTATCAGCGTCCTTTACTGGTTTTGGTTTTTAAAAAAAGGAATTAATTGTGAAGTAGAGATATGCAGGCTCCTCTGTCCGACAAATTTGTGGAATTTAGACTATAGAAGCAAAATAATAAGTATAGAAATATATGAAGTGAAATAACTGCTATTGTGGACATTGTTGGCACATCATTTGTAGATGTATCTATTTAGAGTGATTTGGAGCCCTTTGTAATTTGGGATTCTTCAACCCATACCAGCAGGTAGCAAGCACATCAAAGGTAGGCTGCACATATCTACTGTCAATCTTCAAAGCTAAACATATACTCAATAAAAACATCACCTGAAAAGAATCTTCTGCAGACTCTTAATACTCCAAAGTCAATCTCTCTAATTTGTAAAACTTATATGTCATTTATATTAAAGAATAATGTAATACAGGCAAACTCCAAAGTGTTTGTCTTTCTTCTTTTGTTTTGACAGAATAATATAAGTGTGACAGAACTTTAAATAAGTCTTGAAAATTGAATATCTTTGACATGGTGGTAGCTAAAGTAAGAATAAGTTGTGTGAAATTCTTTTGCCTCAAGAAACTTTTTCATGCCTGACTCTAATGGGTATTTTTTCAGGAGCAAACAAATATAGTCTTTTTATAGCTGTCATTTATTCAGTAGTAAATAATTGGAAACATTTATGACTCACTATAACCACTACACAGAAAAAAAAAGTATTTTTGCACTCTTCTGAGCTATCTTCTCCATATAGTAACCAATGATTTCTCTGCTTTCTATCTGTTTTTATTCTGGATTTCACATTTTCAGAGAGTTATTTTTAAATAAAACAAACAGTATATGATATCTTTCTGTCACAGGAGGGAAAACACTCTAGAAAATCATCATCGGTTATGTATTTTTTTTCCTTTTGATTCTTGGTTGGATATCACCTGTCGTGCAAACAGAGACTTTGTGCAGAAAAGTAAGCACTGGCATTTCAAGCAAGAACGAAGGCATTGTCTTAGCCTGAAAAATTCCACAGAGTTTGTATGTACATGGTTACAGAAAGATATTCACACAGAAAATAACAATTACATAAAGCATCATGTGAACATATCCACAAACTGTCCATTTCTCCATCCATAGTTTTAACATCTCACATACTAGGGCTTTTCTTTCAGATTAGAAAAAACTTCAACAAGTCCAGAAGAAAATATCTGAGTTTGGTGCTCCTCTGTAATACCCATGATATGTCCCCTATCAAGCTTGCTGCTGGCTGCTAAGGCATAAGTTATAAAATGCATTCCCTTCTAACAACCAGAGGCTGCAAAGATAGCAGGACTTTCCTGATTCCCAGTCTTTCTCAATGAAACAAAATTAGCAAATCCTGTAACAAGAGACCTAAGCAAGATCATGAAAAATTTGAAAGGTAAACACACTGTTGGTTTTCCATAAGTTGTGCAGCCACACCAATAATATTTGACTGATGGGATTCTATCCACTCACAGCATTGCAGAGACTTCAAAGCAGCGGGAAGCCAAATACTTTCAAAACTGCTCTTCGTGTAAATAAAGAACAGATGGTTCTTCCACTTAACAACAAAACAAGTAAAGAAAAAAAAAAGGAAAAAAAAAGAAAAAGAAAAAACACAAGCAATCTATAAACAATTGGGTGGAAAGAAATAAGAGAACTAAAGAGGAAAGACTTTGGGCCCTGAATTGCATCCTCAACTTCTTCGTAAAGTGTGAAGACAGTAAATGGTCACATCTGTTGGACTCAAACACATAAAGAATAATTAATACCCTTGTTTCCTGGTGCAGCCTAAAGCATCTTATCCCTGACTGCCAACAAGGGCGTGGCCATCTTTTAGTCTGGTTTCACCTACAGTACACCAGGTTATGGACAGTTACCATATACTCAATTGCTGATATATAAATGACACTAAATCTAAATTTGTTTCCAGGAAAGGACCAGCTCTTAAATCCTTGGCATCAGTGTATTGCTCTCATTTCCAAGACCATACATTTTTTCAATTGCCTCCACAAACTGTTTCTCAAATTATCTAAGCACAAGGTCTGGTAATGGGTCTTTGGCCCATAATTTGGTTTTGGGGGCTTTTTTTTTTTTTGGGGGGGTTGGGGGGAGGTTGGTT
>JAYDZK010000056.1:42083118-42111481 GCA_034509185.1 Euphonia xanthogaster | reverse complement strand
CCCCCCCCCCCCCCCCCCCCCCCCCCCCCCCCCCCCCCCCCCCCCCCCCCCCCCCCCCCCCCCCCCCCCCCCGAGCGGCGAGTGAACCTCTCTGTTATAATCTATTTCTGCTTATGTTAGCTATTTTTGAAAACAGAGAACATTTTCTACCTCACACTCATTCATGTGCAAAAAAATAGGAAAAAGCTGAAAAATTGTGTTTGCTCAAAGCAAGCATTAACTTAATGTATTTCTAATATCATATGCAAAACAACTAAAAAAGATTACAGACTTTCTGATCCCACCACTACTCTGAAGTGCCATCTAGTGTCACTGAGGGACAGTAACAAAGTTACTGTTAATGAGAGAAAACCAAAAGGAAAATGGTTTATGAAGCTTTATGAGAAGAGGGTACTCAAATTCACATACTCTGTTGTTTTGGTTTTCTTTTTTTATTAAGTCAGAGGTGCAGAGCTGTGAAATCAATAGTCTTTTTGTACACCCACAATCAAATACACTTGCTTTGAACAAGGATGTGTTTTTGCTCATTCTCTCTGGATGCACACATCGCTCTGAAGTCAGTTTTGCTTCACAGACTCGCTTACATCTGTGTTTTCTGGGGTTTTGGTTTTTTTTTTTTTGAAGAGTTGCCCTAACTTAGCCGAAAATAGTTCATTCAAGAAAAAGGAAAATAAATTAAAGAGTCATGCTAGTGACAATTTGCAGAGCACTGAAGGGGAAATATGGGCTGGGAGATAGAGGTTCCAATATTAACTGCCTCATCTTCAAAATGAAATTGTGAAATTAAAAATAGTTGATAATTTTTAGCATAAAACATTATCTTAAAAATGCTCCAGCAGCTCCATCTGCAAAATAACAAAGTTTCTGTGGATGTCCTGAAAAAGCACAAAAACTGTTTAGCTGTTTGGATTGCACTCAACACAAACACTCAAACAGCTAGACTCATCAATGGCTGCATTTTAAGTGACACAAACCAGCCTTTGGCCTCCTGCCCTGCTTCCTGCTCTGGAAGTTCAGGGCTGTTACTGTGCCATAAGTGCATAAGAGGATCAGTCTGGATACAGGCACTACTGAAGGCTCTTTACCCTGCCTGTTAAACACCACACTTTCCTTTCTGAGGTTTAAAGAAGTGGTTTCTTCATAACTGCTTTGTCAGGCAGTTTTCTTTCTCAGTGTGTACATTATGCTGCTTGAAAGCTTTGGAGATTACTTCTTTGTGGGTGTCTTAAGTCAGCAGACCCGAAGAATGTTAATGCTCTGTTACTGCCTGCTTGAATGGGACTTAATTCTGCTGGAGAAATAATGGGGAAAAAAACTATGAGAAATTTTATTGTTCTAACTATATTTTTATTTCTATATTTCACACATCTTTTAGACTACAGCAGAAAACTAATAACAAAACTAATAACTAATAGTGTGATGAGAAGCAGTGATGGTTGTGTTTCTATATCCACAAGTATTTCTGTAGCATGAAACACAGTGAAGAAGTTTTTGAAAAGCAGCAATAATTGTAGGCCTTGCGTCTGCAAACACTTACCCACACAAATAGCTCTAATAGTTTCACTCAGAGGAGCTGAAAAAATACAGATGGGCATCAATTTTGAAGGTAAACAAAAAAAATAAATAAAAAAAGTCAATTCTTTAAAAACAAAAGGCTGTTTTAAAACAAAAAAAATACTGTCTAAAACACCTCAACCCAGGCATTTCTCATGTCAGGAAATGTCTCAGGTACTTCCTTTGGCTCACTCTCAGAAGGAGAGAGAGTAAATACTTGAAAATTATGATTTCTAGTAATAAATGGCACGATATTTTGTTTATATGCACAAATATTAATTCATAGATGGTGTTCCTAGCTTTTTGCAGAATGGATAGTGGCATATGTACTTCTTTATTCTGAATATTCCCTGGATGAAAAGACAGGATGTACCCTCAGAAATTTCGCTGATACAAAACTGGGAGGGAGGGATTTTGGCTGATCAGCTGAAGGCTGTGCTCCCATGCAGTGGGACCTTGGCAGACTGGAGAATTGAGCAGAGAGAAACCAATGAGGTTCAACAAGGGCAAACTGAGGGTCCTGGACATGGGGAGGAGTAGCTCAAAGTGCCAGCCCAGACTGGGGGCTGACCTGCTAGAGAACAGCTCTGCAAGGACAGGCCCAGGAGTCCTGGTGGGAGACGAGCTGGCCATGAGCCAGCAGCGCCCTTGTGCCCAGGAGGGTCAGTGATATCCTGGGGTGCACTGGGAACAGTGTGGCCAGCAGGTCAAGGGAGATGCTCCTGCCCCTCTGCTCAGCCCTGGTGCAGCCAGTCCTGGTGCTGTATCCAGTTCTGGGCTTCTCAGGACAAGAAAGAAAGGGAGATACTGGAGAGGTCCAGTGGTGGGCTACAAAGGTGCTTAAGGGACTAGAGAATCCCTCTCACAAGGAGAAACTGGCATTGCTGGGCCTGTTTAGACTGGAGAGGAGAGACTGAGAGGGGATCTCACCAACACCTGTAAATATCTCCAAGGTGGGTGTCAAGAGAATGGTGCCAGACTATTTTCAGTGGTGCCCAGCAACAGGGAGAGGAGCAGTGGCCAAAAATTAAACCACCAGAAGTTTCATCTCAACATGAGGAAAAACTTTACACTGAGGGTGGCAGAGCACTGGAACTGGTGGCCCAGTGAGGCTGTAGGGTCTCCCTCTCTGGACACATTCAAAATCTACCTGGACAAGTTCCTGTGCAACCTGCTCTAAGTTGCCTTGGCAACTCTCCAATTGTGATTCTGTACAACTTATTACAATTTACAAAACTTTTTAAATTCATATTTAACATGAAATCAAGCAAATTTTTCCAACTCTTTATTTTATTTTCTAGCCAGCATTGAAATGTTTTGTGATAAATCATACTTACACCTTTTTATTAATTTTCAACTGGTGTATTAAAGCATATATTATATTTGAATAAAAAAGCTTTAAGAATTTTGTTGCTATTTTTGAAACTACAAGTTTATACAAATTACTTTATTGTTTCCAGATGAAGACTTTAATTGAGATTAATTAGACTAGTCCTGCTCTACCAAGTAATTTTTGAAAGTGCTCAAATCCCTAAAGTCATGGAAAATAGGGACCATGTGTCTGCTACTAAGCACATGTTCGAAAGCCCTTTCAGCAGGAAAAACTCAGAACCAATTAAAGCTAATCATGTAGCATTCTGATGCTGAATCCTTTAATCTTTTAATTTCAAGGTATTGAATCTTTGCAGGAATCAAAGGCTTGTAAAGAATAAACCAAATTCCAGAGTGTAGAAAAAGAAAGAAATTTCAAGATGCATAAAATAATCTCAACATGAAAGACAGAATAATTCTAACTGCTGCTTGCCTATGCTAGAAAGGAGATTGTTTTTAAAGCATTGCTTTTAAAGCATTTCAATTGCCTATGCTCTAGACAATTGAAATGCTTTAAAAGCATTTCATATTCCCTTCTGAGAATAAACCTTCAGAGGTTTGTCCATTCTAACATGGAAGAAAAACATGGATTCATTGCAATGAATTCTTGAAACAAAGCACTGTCTTTGAAGTGTTGGCTAACAGAGAGAGATTGAGAGATCCTAAACCTCAAGTGACTTAATATTCCATCATACCATCAAGAAAATGATGCAAAAAAGATTAGCCTTTTGGCTATATTTTCAATTTCTATCCTTTACTGCTCATTTTCAGCACCAAATTCTTTAAAGACATGCCAATCTTTTATATACAGGGAAGCCTCTGCATGTGTAGCTCACCGAGAGATAGAGAAGACTGTGTGAATTGCTCTTTAACAGATAGAGATAATTGGATTGTTATGAAAAAAATTAAATATATTAGCTCTTTACTGCTGTCAAAGGACTAAATTACAATGAAGTGGCAATATTCTCTTTGAACTGCCTTGTTAGAATTTTGACACACAGGATTGTCACACTTCCTACATCTCAGACAGTGAGAATGGTTTCACACTATGAAAAAAAATGCAACAGCACAAGGATTTTAGCTTATTCTGCAGAACTGAGAAAGAAAAGCATTAATATGAATTGAAGAAGACGTCCCATTTCCCAAAAGCTCTGTCCTACAGAGGAGGAAGCTGAGGATGCCTCCAGCCCAGCTCCACCCTCCCTCACCTTTCAAGGGAGGAAGTTGAGATAAAAGAGCTTTCTAGCCCCTTGGTTACCTCATGGACAGCTTCTGGGCTGGTATGAGAGTATGCAGTACATGAACACGTGAACCTCACGAGGATCAAAGCAAGCCCAGCATTGGTACAGACTGGGTGATGAATGGTCTGAGACCAGCCCTGCAAAGAAGGATTTTGGGATACTGGTGGATGAATAATTGGATATGAACCTGCAGTGTGCACTCGTGGCCTAGAAAGCAAAACATATCCTGGGCTGCATCAAAAGCAGTATGGCCATCAGGGATTCCAGGGAGCAAATCCTGCTCCTCTTCTCCACGTTCCTGAATGACCCACCTGCAGTTGTGCGTACAGTGCTGGCATCCTCAGCACAGGAAAGAGCTGTGGATGGAGCAGGACTAGAGGAGAGCCACAAGAAGGGTCAGAGGGCTGGGGCACCTCTCCTGCAAAGAAACTCTGAGAGAATTGGAATTGTTCTGGGGGAAAAAAAAGACTAAGGAGAGACCTTATTGCAGCCTTTCACTATATAAAGAAAGCTTATAAGAAAGACAGAGGCTCTTTACCATGGCCGGCAGTGACAGGATAAGGTGCAGTGGTTTTAAGCTGAAAGATGGTACAATTGGGTTGGACATGAAAAAGATTTTCTTTAAATTAAGGTTTGTAAGACACTGGAACAGGTTGCTCAGAGAAGCTGTGGCTGTCTTGTCATTGGCAGCACTCAAGGACAGTAGGATTGGGTTTTGGGCAAGCTGGCCTCATGGAAGGTGTTGCTTACTACAGGGAGGTTGGATTACCTGATCTCTAAAGGTCCCTTCTAAAGCAAACCATTCTGTGATTCCAAATGCAATATCAGGGCTCTGAGTATACCAGTAGGCTCTTCCTGCCATGACCACCTCTTCCACAGCCTCTGTACACCCAGACTCCTACCACTCATTGTCCAAGAGCCACATTTAAGCCCAATTGCTTGTCTTTTCCCTGACCTTACAGCTGTTTTTCAGCAGGAGAGAGGAGCTGTGCAGGAGCATGCAAGCTGGGAGCCAGGCAGGGCAGCAGCCTCAGGGTTGAGGTAGCAGTGCCACAGCACCCCATGAAGCACAGCAAAGCTGTTTGGGTGACTGTAACACATGTCTGCTGAGAGGGCAGGCTCAAGGTCAAGCTCAGATTGCCAGTCAATATTATATTGCCAGGTACAAAATTAGGAACAGCATACCTAGAACAGAGTTAGGACTGGGATTCAGCTGGAATACAGCTGCTGGACAGTGGGTGGAGGCAGTGTGGCTGGAGAATGTTGATGAGGCTGGAGTAAAATCTATATCACCTGAGTTAATTAGGAACACAAAGCCTGTTCTCCAAAGCCTTGGAAGGCACTTCTCTAAAAATGTTTTGATGTATATGACAAGTCATTAGCAGTGTCTTTCAGAAGGGTTTCCTGCTAATTGGTAAAGCAAACACCTTCTTCCCTTCACCAAGTTTTGAATCAAAATGTTGTGGGTCATCACCTGCGCATCTCTTCCCTGCTTGCTCGAAAGAGCAGCCCTCATGTGGGCTCCCTGGAAAAGTAACCATTCTGAGACAACACATATCTGGTGGGTCTCAGGGTTATTTGATTATGGTTGTGTAAAAAGGTCCATAATAATGGCAAAGATTTAACTGCTAAAACACAGTGTAAACCACTTCCCTTTATGAGTGAAGTTATTGCAAATATGTGATCCTAGGTCTCATTCTATTCATGAAATTGAATAGGAGCAATGGGTTTGCCATGCCACAACTGTAGTATGTGTCAATATAATATGTGTCAATAATATAACTACTCAGTCATATTATCTCTGTCTATCTAGAAACTATCTATGAGGTAAGAAAATCTAAATTATAGTATTTCTCACTGGTACTGCTGTAGCTAAGTTTGTGTCAGCAGTTCTATATGAAACCAGCTTTTCCACTTAAATATTATTCTTCAGCTAAATCTTAGAATCAGATCTTGTTCCTCAAGCATATTTGTTTCTCCTTTGAAAATTAAAAATAGCCTATAGTATCTTCTTCAAAACCTCAGTGTAAGGCAAAAATGTATATAAATACCACCACACACACGTAAACACACATAAATTTTGAGAAAATGGTGGAAATCATGAAATTATAATTTGATAAAATTAAAAACGTGGATCAGAGCATGTCAGCAAACCTTAGGACATGAATGTCTACTTTCTTATTGATGGCTTAGGTTATATTCTAGGTTCTAAAGCTATATTTGCGTTATTAAGTGAAATCATGCCATTTTCGAAGCCTGGAACATGACTTAGTCTCATCTCTGTTGTAAGGCTTTCTTGCCTCATGAAACACAGTGGCTTAATTTAAGCTCGCTGTTGAGAGTGATAACTCACAAAGCTTGGCTAGGAATTGTTTAGTTCAGGCTAGAATCATGCAAAAACCCATTCTGTTATACTAATACTGCAAAGAATAACTTGCCAGTGTCTGGGACATTATGTGATTTACTAATCTAAGTAAAGCCTAAAGAACACAGAAGTCATCAATTTCCTTTCATAGAACAATTTTTTTTTCTAACATTAATGTTTTTCATTTATCTACCCAAATATTGAAAATGCTGTCAATCTGCCTGTTATCTGAATGCTTGCCTTACTTTTTCTTAGTCAGTTTAAATGCCTTCTGCAATCCTCCATGGTAAAGATTATCTCTGGGTTTTTATATCTTTGAACAGCTGATAATATGGCATTCTAATCTGACTGAGACTTGGGAAGAGTTACAGTATTTGATTGCAGTACTTTACTTTCCATAATCACAACTCAAAAGCCATTGAGACCCAGTTGAGAAGAGAGAAGGGAAGGCATTCCCTCTGAGTTAGCTTTCTATCACTATTCCAAAAGATGCAAAGTCTTTCAAAATGCTGTTCTGCTTTGTAGCATAATGTGTTTATATATATTATATATATTTTAAAAACTATATAGATAGATAGATAGATATTTAAAAATAAAAAGAAACATATATATATATATTAAAAAATATTATGAAAGCTTTAAAACATCTACTGAGAAGCTAAAGGGCCAGATGTTGATTCCAGTTTTTTGGTCCAATTCAGTTCACCGTTTAACAAACAGACACACATTTATAAAAATATTCAGGTACTGAATTTCCAAATACAATAACTAGGCGCTTGCTGGAGTCTGACAAAATAAAAGATGAAGAAAAAAGAGCTAGGCTAAGTAGACAGAGGTCTGAAATCTATGGGAGGTGAACAAGTTTAATTGGGAAATGCTGTATTCTCCTTAAAACATTGCAGGATGAGGGAAAAAGTGCAGCTGGGCCATTATTGAGTCAGATGGAGATCAGCTTAGGCCTTACGCACATTTGTCCTTCCAAAATAAGTTCATGAACACCTGTGACACAAAATTTTTTTTAATAGTTTCTCTCCTTTCCAATGTATACAACTTATACAGTTATACATGAAAAGCTTTGCTTGACTGAAAAAAAGAAAACTGATCTGTGAGGCCTCAGGTGACGGTCTAATGGAATCAGAGAACTGTCTTCTAAGTTTTTATTTGACCTTTCAGAGAATTCCTTACTTTAGCATTTTTCACTCTTGTGATTTTTAGAAGTGGTAAGAAAATGGAAAATATCTGTGGGTCATGACTGCTTCCTGTCTTGTATATCCCATTTTGCTTGGCTCTATTTTTGTGACATTTCATTGCAGATTTTCTGCTGAATACACAGCTAAGAGAAGACTGTGGAGAAAATTGGAGAATACTAACCAGACAGTTTACACAACATGAGGCTATTAGGATACTGATTGTTTCCTGGACTGGAGCTCCAAGGGCACAATTTAGCTTCCAAAAGATAAGGGTCTAATATCATTCTGGATTGCTTATATGTGCCTGGTGTCCTGCTGCTACTTCAGGACAGGAGAGATCTCCTCAGAATCCTGAGTCAGACCTGCTTGGCTGTGCTGTGCAGCCCGGGGCGTGTCAGAGAGCACTTAGATGTCCTTGCACTCCCTGACTGGAACCACAGGCAGCTGCCTAAATGCAGATGTCTTGCTATTAAGCACTGGGGAGTTCTTTGCCATCAGCTACCGTTTGAAAAGGGCACAAGTGTTGAAGTCCTCTTCCATAATCTGTACAGGCGAGTTGGACACCTGAGAGCCTCTCAAACAATACTGGATGCCTACCTTTAGGTAAGTGAATACTGTTATTGTGTCTGTGCTGGACAATTGACTCACCCCCCAGGCTCCACAACTGTTACATCCCCACTGATCTTGAGCAGTGCCTGGACTCTTGTCACACATGTGGACACCTGTGTTTGCTGTCTCCCAGGACCAAAATGTCAGATACATCACATATCTGACACTTTATAATAATAGTCTGCATCTTGTAGAGAAGTGGAGGTTGTCTTAGTGAGATATAAGGTGGAGTAACAAAAAAAAAAAAAAAAGTAGCTTTTAGAATGGGAAACTTGATTTTGGGAGATGCTTTTAGCAGTGCCATGTGGCCATGTAGTAAAGTATTTGTAGAGTTTCTCAACACTGCACAATTCCTAAGACAAAAGCATACAGCATGAGGTTAATCCACTCTGGATCTTCTGATAAAAGTAAATACAATTAAATCACTAGATTGGAATCTGTGGTTGCCAAAGCTGACCATTTAATATGGCCAAAAGCATATTTCCAGTCAGTCTTTCAGAGGAGCTCAATGTCTCCAAACAGGAAAAGGATGAACAAATTTGTCTGGAAGGAAAAAATTGTAAGAAATATAAAAATACATCCTCATATACCTCTTGTTTCTCAATATAATACCCAAAAAAGACCAGTTTTAACCATAACTTTCTTTATTTCATTTGAAAAGTAAAATGTAAGTAGAAGAGAAAAAATTCTGAGACATGAAGAAAAAAAAGAAAGGTTAAGATTAAATAATAGCATCCCTGTACATATTATGAAAAAGGAAAAAAATAAAGCAGTTGCACTGAATATGTCAGTGACAGATCCACAGATAGCAGGGCAGGAGATAGTTGGAAGAAGATGGAGATTTTGATGAGGAAAAGAAATTCTAGTAATGTTATCTATAATAGTACATATTATACTCCTACAATACATTTATATAGTAGATATATCTACCTTTCGTACAACTAAAGAGACACAAGCCAATGGTTAGCAATGGAATATGAATAAAAATAAGCATTGTTTGCTGCATTTGGAGAGGAGTAGATCTGCTTTTTCAGACTGATGCACTTTTATTATATCATGTTCTTTCTAAAGGAAAAAAAAACAAAAATGTTTGATAGTGAGAAATACTTTTAGATTTGGTTGTCACAATAGTTTGTACTTAAACATCTAAGGAAAATATATAAGAGTTGTTTGGTTCATCTACAGTCCATATTCATGAAACTGGGAATACCAGAACACTGATGTGGTGTTACTGTCCCTGGATTTTAAACAGGTAAATGCTGTCTCTACCTCAAGACTATTAATTTGTCACCAGTCCTAGGGAAAATAATGAAAAATCTCATACAGCATTCAGGGGGTAATGAACTAAGTGACAACTAATGTCAAAATAGATACTAATAGGTAGCCAAGGATATAACAGATATTATCTATCAAACTTGCTGATGAGGTTTTAATTTTGGTAAAAGCATCTTCTGTAGTTGCAGTAGATTCGTCCAAGGTGCTTCATTTTAGAAATGACAATGGGCAGTATTTTTAAAAGCTGCATGTTAAGTGGCTCCCAAAACTGTCCCACCATCATGGCAAAGACAATTTATGACTTAGTGGGTCTGTTTAAGCCCAGGATCACATAAACTTGCAGAAGGCCAAATGCTATATTCTCATTGTACAGCGGAATCCAGATGATTTAACATCTCTTCTGACCTTAATCTGTATTGATCTGAAGGCAGACATTGATAATGCTTAGATTCTGTGAAGGTGCTTAGCACCCAATGCTTTTCAAAGCAGGTCTATGCTGGTACAACATTAGCATATACAAATAATAGGTGGTGAACTAACCAAGTTGGCCAAGTCCAACTCTTCCTTTTCCATAAATTATCTGTACTTTTTACAGTAGAGAAATACAGAGATTCTGCTATAATTTTTACTTGTAGCTGCAACTTACTCACAAACTTAACAGCTCCTTGAGACACTCTTGGCTTCTTTACATTAGGAATCATTTGTCTCATGCTCCTAATTTTCTTTTATGCATGGATCAGCAGATTTTAAATGCTATGACAAAACAAACAGGATAGATTAAGGAGTCTGGTTTAAAAACAGACTCTTGCCTTCATGTTTAGTCCTTATTAGAAATAGCTTTGATCAGACTTTGGATCAACTCAAAGAAATTTTGCTGTTGACCATTTGAATCAAATCAAAAACAGTCTGAAAAGCAACAGAGAGGAGGATAACAGTACTAGAATACAGACACTGTCAAGTTTGAAGCAAAACAGTGAGCAGTCTGCCGGAAGGACAAAAACAAAGATTCGTGCTCAACTAAAATATCTGTTGCGGTCTGCTAATAGGTTGTAACACTGTTACCATTTTTGTAAGTTTCCATAGCTGGCATTTCCTTTTTAGGAGAAAGGAAAAGAAGGATTTGGATCACCACAAATTTTGTAATGCTTATAGTATGTGGTCTAACACTTTCCATTTTACATGTAAGTCCAGTGTAGAAACTGAAAAAATAAAATTTCAATTAGGCGGAATGGAAGTTTTCAGATGAAAAAAATAAGAACCTACAGCCTCCAGAACCTGGAACTGAATTGTTTTTAGTGGACCTCATTAAATATGAGTCAGCCTTCAGTAATATTTTCAAAATGCTGCAGAACTTTACAGAAATACTTAACTAATTGTTCCTGGAGATTTGTGCCAATATCATATTTTTGTTTATTCACTATATATAGGCTAACAGGCTATATATTCACTGTTTAGTGACATAGAAAGCATCATGTATAAACACTATGTTGCCTGTTTATAATTAAGTGGCTTGCTGCATGGTGTCCATGGAAGCCTTTTCCCTTGCTGGAGGTTTCTTAACCCCTGCTGCAGGTAGCCAAATAAAATGAGCTAGCCTTCATTTCATCTCGAGAGTACTATTTAGTTTAAATTCTGAGTGATCAGAGGAGAAACCTCATTGTTCATTTCATGTGGCAGTGTGAAAAGTTCCACAAGGAATTCTTCTGGAGCTATATGTTCCCGTGGCAAAACCATCCTACTCCTGATACTGGGCACCCAGTTCTCTTGGTTCTGTGTACCAGATGTGTGCACAGGTTTAAGATGAAAACAAAGCAGCAGTTGGTTTAGATAGTATCTATTAAGTTTTGGTAACCTGAATCTTTTGGGGAAAAGGGTATTAAATCCAAATAGATTGGGAGGCACTTCCCTTTAGGCAGAAGTGCATAGAAGCTATAAAGAGGGCAGTTTCACAAGAGACTAAAAGCAGAGAGGATACCACTGATGAGTGTAGAAACAAAATGGTGACACTGTAACACAACAATGTTTGATGGCTAGATCTCAGCCAGTGCAAATTGACTTGCAGTGAGCTCTGCTTTCAGATTCTTTCATTCTAACCCATTAGACTTGTGCATCTCCAGCTATCAAAATACGAATTAAAAAAAAAAAAAACAAAAAAGGAGCTTTGTATCACATAAAAAATATTTCTATTCATATATCAGAAGACAAAGAAAGTTAGATTATAATAGGTTTTGATCATATTTCCCATCAAAAAAGATGAATAATTAAGGTACAAAAGAAAAAAAAATTTTGAATAAAAACTGGAGCACAGTAACTGTAAAAATGAAATACTAGTATGTCCTGACATCATCAGTGTGAAGCATATTTATAACCAGTTTACAACTTGGATGACATAGATGAATTTACATATTATTTTGTGTATTCCTTGTAAATTAAGGAATTAAACTTCATTCACATGCTGTTTAACAACTTCTGAGACCTATCAAAAGAACCCCTGCACAGAACACAAAACAGAACCAGAAACAAAGAAGTCACGCAACCACAGTCCCACCCTCTGTTGCAGAAGAAGCAATACCTTAATTTGCTGGGTTGTAGCACCTACCTGCTCTCCCAAACAGGTTTAGGAGGTGATAGCTTCATGAGTTAGAACTGTAAGATTAGGGAAAGCATAAAAATTATGCAAAAGGGCAGTATTAAATAACAGATTGGAGAGAAGGTAAAAATCTTATTTAAAAAGGGAAGAAAATCTATTGTTTTTTATCTTAACCTCAGAGGGCATGTGATTCTTCATCTTGACTGTGCAATTTCCATAGCTAATTTAAAACAGTCAGCAAGACAGGAACTATATGAATGAACAAGTCTCAGCTGAACTTTACGTGACCCAAGCTTTTACCGTATGCTAATTTCAAAATATCATCAGTTTGCTTAATAAGATTTGTAAGCTAAAAAGATATGCATGTTTTGTACTTGTGTTATCAGAATGAGAAAAAGGATGTATACTTGATGTACAGAAAAACTGGTTCATAAATACAACTGTGCCAAAAGCATATTAAGCCTGGATTATCCTGTACTTGCAGCCAATGTTTAATTCTATTTCTACTGCAAATGCAAAACTACACCTATTACTGAGGGTCCAAAATATACATTAATTTATCATAATATTTGGCTTGTCCTTCAAAACAAACCTATAGTCAGAGAAAGCACAATTAATGCCTTTTCTGTGATTTTTAAAATTTCTCTTTACAAATATTATGCTCCATTGCTCACCTTCTTATGTGTTCTTCCATAGAGCAAATCTTGATATTACCTTAAAGGTTATCTCTCTCTCTGCATGAAAAATATTTTTTTATTCCAACAACTTTTATTCCAGCAACTTATCTCTTGCTGAGGGCTGCTTGTTGCTACATTTGCAGTCAAGTCACAGTTGAGGTTTCCTTGGTTAACTAAAGCTAATGAAATAGTTTTCAGATAAATATCATTCTGTGCATGAGAAACTCCATCTGGTCTCCATTTGTCTACATGCAGAACAACAGCAGCTTTGTCCACATCTACATTTCTAGTCCTGATACCATGCAGTTCTTCACTTAGATTAATTCAACATTGTAATCCCACTGCTTCACATTCACTTCTTGGCACCATTCAAGCAGTAATGCAGTAACAATCTGTCACCAACGTGTTTCCCAGAGTGTAAATTGTTCTCCCACACCAGGGAGACAGGCATGATGTCAGAACATCAAAAGCATATCATTCCCTCCCTGTGGGCTGCACTGGCACATGGCAGTCTGTGTTGAGCAAATTGTTTGCTAATTGGGGCATTGCAGAAGCACAAAGGTCTGTAAATGTTTGTTGTCTTTCCTGCTCTTGGTGAAGGGCATTGGCTTTTCCCTGCTCCCAGTACCCTTCACTGCTGTGGAGACTGAGATGCATCACCAGCAAATTTTGGGAGAAGCTCATATCCAGGCTCCTCTTCAGGACACTGATAGGGTTCTCCAGGCCAGATACATTCTGTACTACAACTTTTCATAAAGATAATAAGTTGAAAACGGACAAGATCCCTGAATTTCTACCCCAACAATTAGAATCAAATGCAATTAAACACACGGGACACTTTGAAATGGCTTGTGTGTGCTTTCTATGAGCACATTTGACATTTTTCCCTACCCAAATCTATCAAAAAAAAGATGTTTCCCATAAAAAGGAAGATATCCTCCATTTAGAGATAAGGGAAAGTTCTTATGGAAGCATTAAGATCCCCTTTAAACTGCCACTTTCTTAATGCAATTTTTTTCTACATTGCCTGGTGAAAGTAACATCTCATCCAAGCCTTAAGATGCATTCTTGAACTACATCCATGGAATAAGAAACAGACAACATAAAGCTGAGTAGTTCCAGATTCTGAAAAGCAGGAGGAAACTGTAAGTGCAAAATGAACGAATGTATGGAGTGAGTTTACAGCAACTGCTCAAACCCCATTCCTGGGATGTGTTTGTATTAAAAAAAACATACATTCAACCACCAAAGAAAATCTCCAGACCAAATCAATTCCAATGATTTGCAGAAGAATCTTTGAACTTAAATATGTAATCTTTGAACTCAGTATGTAATGTGGAAAAGGGTATGATTCAAAGATAATTTTGAGTCTGATCCTTAGGCTAAAGTTTTCATTAAGGATATTTTACTGTGGTTATAAGAGAGTTAAAGAAAAAGGCAGAAAAATGAATGAGTCACTTGGCTGAAGAAGAACAGCAGCATTGAGGTCTGAGTGCTATGTGTTAGCTCATGTCTAGCAGTATAAAATAAGTTGGAAAACAAAAGCCTGTTTGCAATTTCTTTTACAATATAACGTTTTCCCTCTGAAATACAAAAAAAAAAAAAATCTTGTATAGACCTGTGGCTTTTTAGCTTTCTCAGGTTTGTGAAATAGCATTCTTTGATCCCACAGGAGGAACAGATGGGTTGTCCTTGTACAAAATATGGTATCCACCTGCACTTCATTAGAGAGCTGCATTTTTGTACATGCCACACCACAAGATCACCATGATGACATAGCAGCTTCAGAGAACAGCGTGACTAGGGTTTTTTTTTTTCCTCTTGTAACACAGAGGATCTGGCAGACTTTTACCTCCTGACACTGTTTAGAGCATATATTGGTGGATACAGCCTCTTATTGCATCTGCTCTGGGAATTAAGGAAAGCAGCTTGAAGGCAGTAAGGTAAGTGCTGCTGCATGCTTTAACCGTAATGTTCAGCTGTTTAAATGTGGCTGCAATGGGAACATGAAAACATGACAGGATAAGTTTGCCAATTTGTAAATTGAGCACAAATCAACAGTTTCACTGTCGATTCACTTTCTCAGTTTCCTTAAAACAATTTCACATATTTTGTACATCAGTGTTGCAATTTTTTACAGTCTGTTTTGTTCTACATCGGAATAAGATTTAACATACAGTGCAAAGAAGTGTGTAAGACTACTCACTGTTTACTTTTTCATTCATAATATTAGTGAGAGCTTTGTCAACCCCATTTGCTCAATCATTTTGCTTCATTCTACAAAAAGACAACGTATCCTGAAAAATAATAATAAATTAAATAATTAATCACATAAACAAGGAGAGGGAAACAGTAGGCATTTTAAAATATCTAATTAATTTTGAAGAACATTTTAAACATAGTAGTGAAACTTTTAAAAAATATAGTCTTTTGCAAACTGTGTAAGAAGTTAAGCTACAGAATTGCAGTTAATTGACTGTTAATTTTATATTTATTTTGTTTCACAATAACTTAATGATTAAGAAAATATAGACAAGGTCAAACATAGCTTGCATATTATTTCTACCCTAAAGAAGCAAGCATTTTCCCAAAATCATGGATTTACCTTTTAGTATGTTTTGGCAAGCTGCCTGAGCAACTTCACAAATATTTTCACAGGTATTTTGCAATACATCTGCTTAGAACAGGCACAGGCAATTAATTAAAGCATGTTTATGTTGTAATATAAACATCTGAGAATGTATTCTGATTTTATATTTTGGATTTATGTAGTTCACTGCAACAAATGAGCATGTTCTGTTAACCTTTTACACTTCTGACAGTGAGACATTCAGATACCTGAATGAGAAATGCATTAAATAAATGCATTAAATAAAACAAGTTAAATAAATTTCCTATTTACTTTGCAATTTTATGTTGCACACAGGCCCATATGCCCCTGAACTATAGAATTGTCACATAAATTCTAAAACGTTTTGATAAATTCAAAACACTTCCTATCTAACTTTTTATTTACTTGAAGGGTTCTGCAGAGCAGTAAAACTTTGTACAGTCCTTTAAAGGACTGTAAGACTACGAAATCAATAATACAACTTAGCATTACAAATATAATTTGAAATCAGAAAAAAAATTAGTTTGAATTTTAAATGTCTGTGTTATTTTAAAACTATAAAATTAAGGGGGTATGTAAAAAACATCACCATAAGGCCAAAGAGTGTAGTCCAAGGAGTTCATTACACTCTTTTTATACTTTGAATACAGAAGTACTTGATTTCCTTTCTTTAATGTTTATTACCTAAATAGGACCAGATTTTGAGATGAATTGTGTTACTGCAGTCTTTGCTTTCAGATGAGCTGTACTTATTTATACCAGCAGGGGACTAAAGGTCGAGCTCATGTTCACGTTGCATGTTCTCATGAAGTAATGAAAGACAGGCAAAGAAAATTACACTGACAGCTAATATTTCAATGATTATCCTAGGATTTGTAATTAGGTAAATGTGATGGGACCAGCACCATGGAGATGATATGCAATCTGATTCTTTTTTCAGGGGACAGCAACTTAATATCTAGCAGTGGGACTTTATAGGTTATTGAGTAGAGGTAACATAAGAACATTTTTTAAAAACTCTTTGTGGTGCACTGCATGAGATCAATAGGCCCTGCCTAGAGATGCTTTAAATGAGATAGTTATCTCACTAGAATATAGTATGGTTTTTAAGAAGCCAATAGAAGGAAAGACATTTAGAATCAGGGAAAATTTTGTAGCTATGGCCCTGCACTTTAATATTAAGTCCTCTGTGTAACAATTACAATAGCAAGATAAACTTACTCTGCTGGAAGATTGCCCAGATCTGAGATCAATGTCTTGTGGTGTGTTTACAGGCTTCACATACTTTCTGAAATTCCTTGAGGAAAAAAAAAAGGTTTTAAGGATTTTCTTAATCCTCTCATTCGCTGAACAGTAGTTGAGTACTTGGAGCCTTGTCTTTTACTAGTGAAATCAAAGCTCACTGACTTTATTGATTCTAGACCTACTTTTCCAGCAGAACATCTATCTAGCCAGTTAGAGGTATAAACAAGATACTAGTCTTCACAGATTAATTGACATCTTGTGGAGTACCTGATGAGAAAGCTATGGCCTTAAAGAGTTAAGTGACCCCACGTATACTGAATCACAAGCACCTCCAAGGACACCAAATGTCCTTTTGCTCTATGTGAACTGAAAAAGTAACTATGCAAAGACAGTGTGTTTTATTGTTCAAATATTATGAAGGGGCATAAAATGTAAGCAACAACTTTGTTGTATAGAGATTTTGCAGGAACATTTTCACTATGTGAAATTCAGTCATTTCAGGTCCACTGTCAGATTCAGCCATTTCAGATCTGCCACACACATATGCAATATTGGTTGTTTGGCATGTTAAAGAATATGCTTTATATTCCTATTAGTTTGTTTAGTTGACTATGAAACTTAGTGGACCATGCTTTACAGAACATAGACCATGAGAAAAAGAGCTTTCAAGCTACACACATCTTAACAACAGACTATGCATGAGAGCATTACCCTCAATTTTAACTTCCCTGTCTCTTTCAAACTGAAGTCAAATATCCACATGTTTAGCTATGAGGCAATTCAGCCCATTAGGAATGCTTGGTAGAATTTAAGTGGTGGAACTGCCTCTGAATGTGGTCTTCAGCAAAACTGAAAACTTCTGTAGCAAGTTTAAAAACCTTGCACTTCATCATCTTTCCTGCGATTTAATCAATGAATGCAGAAAGATATAAAAAAGTTTTACTTACAGCAGCAAAATGGCCAGCAATTTTGCATTGCAAAGGAAGATCATACAAGACAGGGGCAGGAATATCGTATTAACAATGTAATACTAATGACCCAATATTTTTTTCTTAATGAAAAGCTTTAAATAGGAACCATATTTAGTTTTTAAATGTAATATTTATGTGGTAAAATTTCAAATATTGCTGAGGGAGATAAAGAACTGAAGTTATATCCTGTTTATTCCCTTTCACCCTACAGGAACAAGACACATTAGAAAGATGACTCTAAACTCCCTAGCTGTCTTTCTGCTGTTGATTAGTGGCATTTTTTGCCAGTATGACTACGGTCCTGGAGATGATTATGGCTATGATCCTTTTGGGCCATCTGCAGCAGTCTGTGCCCCAGAATGTAATTGTCCTTTAAGCTACCCTACTGCCATGTATTGTGACAATCTTAAGCTGAAAACCATTCCAATTGTACCAAGTGGAATTAAATACCTTTACCTCCGAAACAATATGATTGAGGGAATTGAAGAGAACACGTTTGACAACGTAACAGACCTACAGTGGCTGATCCTGGATCACAACCATTTGGAAAATTCAAAAATTAAGGGAAGAGTCTTCTCTAAACTAAAGAACCTGAAGAAACTTCACATTAACTACAACAATTTGACTGAAGCTGTTGGACCACTTCCAAAAACTCTAGATGACCTGCAATTAAGTCATAACAAGATCACAAAAGTCAATCCTGGTGCATTTGAGGGGCTGATGAATCTGACTGTCATTCACCTCCAGAACAACCAGCTGAAAACAGATTCTATTTCTGGGGCTTTTAAAGGCCTGAATTCACTTTTGTATCTTGACTTAAGCTTCAATCAACTTACAAAGCTACCAACAGGACTGCCTCACTCCCTGCTCATGCTGTATTTTGATAATAACCAGATTTCCAATGTTCCTGATGAGTACTTCCAAGGTTTTAAAGCCCTGCAATATTTACGTTTATCCCACAATAAATTAACAGATTCTGGAATACCAGGTAATGTCTTCAACATCACATCACTAGTTGAGTTGGATCTCTCCTTCAATCAGCTGAAGAGCATTCCAATTGTAAGTGAGAACCTGGAAAACTTCTACCTCCAAGTCAACAAAATTAACAGTAAGTTAAATTTGCACATATTCATTAATGTTTAGCACAGACTAGATACTGATGGTCAGTGCAAGTATCTGAAATAACACATGAACCAGTCTGAAAAAATAGTACTGGTTAGACTGTTAGCACACTGACATTTACCTAACAGTTGTCCACATTCATGTTGAAAGATAGATATTTACTGAATAGTCACTCAATATATCCTCAGAATGAGAAATTTATGCTTTCATACTGATGTGGATTTTTTCCTCAAACTCTCATCTTGTGTAAATTGGAGTAACTACAAAGAAGCCAATGAAGTTGTCTAATACAATTCAGGAAAAAAACTGAAAATTTAGATCCGTGCAGAAGATGTTCAGAATTCTTAAGTTGACAAAAAGAGACAGATTTCAGGTGAGGATCTGACTATGGTAACCTTTCAGGAGCTGGTAATCAAAATGCTGGAGGGAGGAGAAAGGGAGAAAAGAACAATTTCATAAGGTAGCAGGCACAAGATGCAGTGAAAAAGATACACAAAGTAACAGCATTTGTTTCTTTCCTCCCTTGCCTCATGCAGCATCCCTCCAAAGCTCTCTTGAAATCCAAAGAGCTGCCCCTGTTCTTTCTTTTCATTCCCATTTTGCACATCATATGATCAGGTGGCAAGTCTCCATTCACTTATAATTTGAGAAATGTTCATTCTGAAGTCAAGAAATGCCACACCTTGCATGAGACCATGAAGGTTTCTGCAGAGAGAGGGCTTTCACAAGGCTGTCCCCTTCCGGGGTTGACAAGGAGGTGTTGCAGAGCTGGAGAGGCCTCACCACCATGCCAGAAGTTCTCCAGCTGCAGAGGGAGATATTCCAAACATGACTATGGTTCTTCAGGAGGATTTATACCATCTTGCTTGTTGATATAGAGTAAACCACAAAATCCTCCTTTCTGTTTGCCTGCTTGTATCCATCAAGGATTAAGAGTATCAGTGTTAGCTACTCCATGGAGATGTCGCCTTTAAAACCAAATAGTTTTAGTGGAGATCTTGCCAGACTGAGGGCAAGATATTTTGAAATATTTTGTATTTACTATGTTTCATTTTTTTCAGTGGCTTTTCTTTTTTCTAGTGCATCTCAGTTTCTTGTTTTCATGAGGGAAAACAATGAGTTAATAGTTCCCACCTAAGTCATTACATACAGCAACCTGTGGAGCTCTACCAGATACTCTGCCACTCCTAAAATAGCTAACAATGATGATTTAAAATTTCTCAGGAAGTATAAGCACTTTCCCCTGCTTAGAATGATCTGAGCCTTCTGAAAGATTGCCAGGTTCCAGGCTTGGCTGCTATTCACTTTTCTGAGGACATAAGAGCCAGGGGTAATGACAACAATTTTAGCTTTTCATGGAACACTGCATTTTCAGGGGGATGCTGTGGGGAGTGCTACACTATCATTGCTACCCTATGGACTGATGCAACAGAATTATGATTTACTGGGTTTTTTTCTTTATCGTAAAATCTAGCAGACTTCAAGAATCAATTTTCTCAGCTATCTAATTTCACTGGTATAATATACAGTTCCCTAAGATGCTGGTTCACAATGTGATATAAAATTAATTAGAAATAATCATTAATACAGGGCAAACAAAGCCCTTGGATGTCACCATTCATGACACCTGACCTACAGCTGTGAGTGCTTAGCCTTTTGGGAAATTGAGTTGATCAATCTGTGATTATTTAAGCCTCAAACAATGACCAGTTATTTTGTTTAAAAAATTGTTATGATTTATGAAAGTAAACTAGGCCAGTTTCTGTTCCATGTGATGGCCTATGGTACACACATGCAGTGCGAGACCTCTGTCTAAGGAGTAATGATAATTTGTCCTCAGATACTCAAAAGGTATAATCTTTCAGTTTGTGCTTGCTTACTTTGAAGTTTTCATTATACTGAGAACTAACACAAAGATATTTCTCCAGAGTTCTTAACTTGCTATGTCTTTCTTTTTCTCAGGTACCTTAAAGCTTGCAATTAACATTTACATTTGTCTAAGAAAGAATAATCTGGTTCCAGCTTTATTGATATTACTGGAAAGAATATTTCTCTAAATTACTGTCCATGAGTTTCACCATGGACTTGCTACAATCATTGTGCATTGTCATTCATAAAGTAATCTGTTTGAGAAATACCCTTATTTGAGTGACTCTGAGATTTTTTTAACAAGAACTGATGAATAAACACATCAAAATATGTAGCAGAATTGGCTATGCCCTAGTAGGTGCTGTTTACCTCTGTGTTGCAAGAAGCAGTGGGTGAGGCAGATAGCAAACTGTTAAGAAATCAAATTCAGGGTAACTCCTTTGATTTCTAACTAATAAATTGAAGCGCATCCATTATATTGATTGTAGGTGTCAAAGCTACAGTTTTATCTACTTTACATGGTGCTCATTGGATCTCCAAGCTAGAATAGGGCAATGGAAGCTTTAGAAAAGCTTTCACTTTCTCCATAGCTCAAACCTAAACTGTAGTTTCTAAATTGAAATGCCTTTAAGATGCCATTATTATTACATACACACACATATGCATGTACACAAACGCACACACAGACACAGAGACTTGTGTTACAGACTCCTCAAGGCAAAAAGAAACTCTGCAGGATGGAAAAAAAGACCCCAAGAACCAAAGAGGTTCAGTGAAACAAGAAGAGGGCCCAAAGATGGCCTTCTCCATATTTCATCTGTACTTGTAAGGGATTAAGGAGAAAATTGTTACTTCCACATGAAACCCCAGGAAGTAATAGGGTTACACCATGTAAATGGAGTACAAAAGGGGAAAATGAAAATGTTCCAGAGGACAGTTAAAAGACTATATATTAAATTGTGGAGGTACTTTATGGTCTTTTATCTGGCTCATTCCAACAATTCCCAAAGGAGTTTTTTAACATGGACTATCTAAAAATGTGTCATGTGATTAGTGGACAACAGACCAACAAAAATGACTATGTAACTTCAGATCCTGTTAGGGTTGCCCACTGTACTCTTAGATGAAAATCCAATTTTCATCCAATACTTATTCTCTCAGTGTCTGGCTTATGCAAGAATTCTGTGTTGGGAAAATATGTGGGAAAAAATTCCAGCTACACTAGTTCTGAACCTGAATTTTATCAATTCAGGAAGACTTTTTTTTCACCTGCAACATTAGTAAGTGTAACAAAAGAGGAAGTAAACTACAGAGATATTTGATGCAACAGTACTCCAGTCTAAAGGATTGCGATTCCCGATACAGATCAGACAGGTAGCAGCTCATCAAGGGCACTCACAAGAAAGAACCACTGGTCTTATTTTCTGCTACTAGAGACTGAAACTGAAAAGAAAGAATTTTTAATATGCTTTTAACAACTGAAAATTTTATGAAGGGTATAAAAAAATTTGATACCCACATTTTAAAGATGTCGACCAAATGTTGGAATAAAATCCCGCTGAGGTCCACGACTGAGTTCATTTGACTTCTGTAAGGCCAAGATCTCCATCCACTTCCCAAGTGGTTTTAGCCTCATAAACAGTCAGCACAAATCACAGTTTTGTTATCACAGCTAAATTTTATGATTTACATGTATGAAGTTTATGTTCTTTGAGTAGTTAACCATCTATCCAGCTTGTATAAGCATATCTTCTTTTGCAACCAAATGCAAGTATTTATGCTAAAAAGTAACATTATGAAAAAACCCCAAAAATTTAAATTGATAAAGTTTTTAAATGTTTGTCATCAGCAAAAATATACTTACTATATCGTTCCTGAATGACAAGAAGATGGAAAAAATTGATATTAGAGTTCATGTTTATTTTAAACTTTACAAATTAAATCCAAGTTATCTGAGGAAAACTGGAACTAAATAGTCAATGACATAGCCTATAGCCCAAGAAAATGAGTTAAAATCTCAGAAATTTATGTTTTCATTCAGCAAAATTCCACCCAGACATAATCCTCTAAAAATCTCCCCGATTATATGCTCTTAATGAACAATAATTATTAGTTTGCTTCTGCTGGTACATTCTGAACCAGAAGGGTGTCAGAATTGGTCTGAGGTCTTAAAATTTTACTGTATTACAATATGGACTGTCCAAAGAATGTCATTCACCTCTCACCCTTCCAAAAGAAGGCTGCACTCTACACAAAATTTAGGAAATTGCTTTGATTTGCTTTAATCAAATTGATGATCGAGATCTGACTTTTTAATTATATTTCCTTAGCTCCTATTCAAAACAACTTCTTTTGTGGATGGTACTTGAGTCCTTACCCACTCTTAACATCACATCTCTGTCCAAAATATTTCCTAAGCTCTTATGCTCTAAAGAGCTGCCTGTACATTTGTACTTAGTTTACAAAAGCCATGTTTCATTAGTGATAGAAAATTATTGTAAAGTATGTCCTGGAAGAATCCAATTAGAAGAATGTTAATCCAAAATTTTATGAGAAGGTATGAAAGGTACTTCCTCCACTTTCTTTATACTACAATTTGATCATACTTTCTTAGATGAGTTAAGTAGCCACATAGAAAAGATACATAAGGTGACCAGTGAAAGGTAAATCAAATGGCATTTGATTTTGATAATACTAACTTGATGTCTCAGAAATTATGAGAGGCATGGGTTCATTGAAGGAGTCCCTTTAACCTTTTGAAGTATTTTCTCTGTGGATTCATGCAATGTCAGTTTTCTGAAGAAGAACAAGTCTCTCAGACTGTTTCTTTAGTAGTTATAGAACTTTTCAACAGATTAATCCTCTGTCTGACTCAAAGGAAACAGTGAATGAAGACTCTCTTTGCAAAATTACACAATGTGGTATGCAGGGGACAACGGATTTATTCACATATGTTCTCTCCTGAGGATAGACCCTCTCTGCATGAAAGAGGTATATAATATGGGTGGGTGTGTGCTCTTCATACTGAGAAGAGAACTTCAGTAATTAATGTAATTTCTACTTTACAGTTAATATTGATCATAGGACACAAGACAAATTTCTGTTCAAGATCTATCTGGTGTTATGTGAACCAAAAATTTTCCCAACTGAATAGAGACCATATATATCATGATATATAAATTACAATAAATATTTATATTTTATAAGTAATTTTTGCATTCATACTCACCTAATTCTGATGTGGAAAGGTTCAACTGCGCAGCTTAAACGTAAAACTCTTCTCCAACCCCAGACCCAAATTTCATTCTGAAACAGATAAATCAAAATGGCACATGTAAAATACATACAAAATACACAGACACACATTGTACTGCCTGTTCTTTAGGGTAAAGCTGTATCATGGTTTCAATTTCTCCAGAAACTTTTTACTTCCTTCAATATCTTATAAAACAGTTTTACCCTTCCATTGTAATGTACACAAATTATCTGATTCCTCTCTTTGCATCTCTAGTTTTTTTAAGAGTGGTTTTTCCTTTTATCTAAATGCCAGATTAGACCTCTACATTAAATTCAAAGTCTAAAAGTCAAACTTGTGCTGGAACAAAATGGTACTTGAAAAACTCAGTCTTGAAATTCTGAACCTTTCACAACTGACAGAGAGAACCTCTCTCAACACAAGTCCCTCAAGTTCCAGTAAATTTACAGGAATTTACATCAGTGTAAATGCAAAATATTGAAAATAGTATCATGAATTAAGGTCACAATTTTCAACTGATATCCAAAAAGAAAAGCAGAAAAATAATGGTTTTGTCCTATTTGTCCTAATTATTCATATTTTCCTCTTATTTCTCTTCTCTTTGCTTCAGAGTTCCCACTGAGCAGCTTCTGCAAGGTGGTTGGCCCGACGACCTACTCCAAGATCACACATCTGCGCCTGGACGGGAACAACCTCACCCGGGCTGACCTGCCGCAGGAGATGTACAACTGCCTGCGGGTGGCCGCTGAGATCTCCCTGGAGTGAGACACATGGGATCATCCAGGTCCCTTCCAGCAGCAGTAACTGCCGGAATAACACACCATGGTAGTGCTTTAAAAGTAGGATATGCCTTAAAGCAAGTGTCAATCTGCATATTATCCATTCTGTTTGTCAATATTTAGCAAGGACTTGGCAAACTTAAGGGAACGTGTGCGTATTCTTACAAATGGTTCTGTTTAGAAAGCACAAGAATTACCAAATCTGACAATATGTCTTTATCTGGCTGAATTGATTAAAAAGATTCAGCTTCATAAAATTCTATATTCATGCATGCAATACATGCCAGCAGGTTCCAGACTCACAGGGAAGTTAGGTGGGATTCATTGTGAGTTATGGCGAGCAGTATGGGCCAGCCTGTATCCATACAAGATTCCTGTCCAGCTTTCCTAATCATCATGCCTTTTATATATTGTTACCCACTGCAAAGGAAAAAATGATTTAATGAAACACGAACAATTTAAAATTTGTGAAAATATGTGTTCAGAGCCTATGACATTGTTATATTAATGGAATACATGAAAGACAACAAGGAAAAAAATATTCAGGTTATATAATTGTTTACTCTTCTTTTTGTCATACTTTCATTTAACTGTCATGGTAAGTTTTTTATTCATTGCTGGTATAATTGTTATTTCAAAATAAATCATATATACAAATATTTTTATTCCATTACTTGCATGCTATTTTTAACCAGACTGTAGAAAATAAAACATATCAAATAGTGTCCTTTTGTCCATATCATTGACAACTATGTTTCTTTCTTTTATAAAATGAAAAAAAAACAGGTTAGGACAAGACAATCTAAGCTATTCCATCATTATTAACATTTATTGTAAGGTTAAATAAACTGTTTTCTCCACTTTGACATTTCAATGTATTTGTACGCATAATTTAACATGTACCACTACACTTGTGTTGGCCAATAAACCAATGCCTTATGCAGTTTGCAGTATGGGAATCATGGCACTATGAAAACGTGCAAACTAATGTTTCAGCATTGTCAAAAGAACAGTGAAATCTCTCAGAAACCACAGGTGGTGAATAAAATGCAGCTACACATGGAAAAGACATGGTAGTATGTTCCATGCAGGACTAAATAGTCCAAATATTGTCAGCATCTTGGAATACATTAAATAAACGTGTTAGCAACTGAGAGCTATAAGTGGCTTGCTTGCAAGTACAGATCATCCCATGGGTACTGTTTTCTTTTCAACTACTAGACTATTAAACACTCAAACAGAAACTTTGGTAGTTTCTATAGCAAAAGCAGAAATTATCACCTCTGAAAAAAACTCCAAACCAATTCATACCAAACCATTTAGTTGGCACGTTGCCAGTTCCAGATGTTCAAAATCAAAACACAATTCACAAAGAAACCTGGGACTAAAACAAAAGGAGGGATTCAGAAAACAATAGAAATATTTCCCTCATTTTTTTTTCATTTTGGAATTCATAAATGTTGCTGATTTTTAACCCATGTACAGTAAGGATTGACAGTAAAATTTGTTATAAGTGGCTAGAATTTTCATTGCAGAATGAAGTCTGAATCTGGGGCTTTCTGCACATGTCAGGGTGGGAATCACTGTGGAATAGCACCTAGGTGTTGTAACATAGAGAAAGAAGAAGGAAGTGCATGCAAAACACCCCAAAGAAAAGAAAATAGAATGAGAAATGGTATTTAACCATTTCCAGAGAGCTTTTAACCCAACTGTTCCCTTCATGTAAAAATATACTAAACACTAAGACTTCTAGAGCACAAACTGATAATGAGATATGTCACCTGATTGCTGTAATCTAACAACACACCAGAAAAGTGTGATTCTTTTCAGCTTGTTTCAGTACACTGATTACTTTTATGCAAAATGAAGGTGTGTGAACAGAGAGACTGAGAACAGTCCAACTCATGATAGAGCAGAACCTGTTAAGAAAACTTTCCTCAACCTTCTTCTTTTCCCAGGTAATGCCAAGGAGCTTCCCTTAACCTCTCTGAATATACCATATGTCTCAGTCCACGTCTTACTGCAGTCTGCCACTGCCTAAAAGAGTGATACAGAAAAAGTGTCCAGTTTCCAGGGTGCATGGTAAAAGGGAATGGTGGCAAAGAGAAAGTTCCAGAAGGAGAAATTTCAGCTGGACTTACAAAAAAATTCTTCACAGCGAGTTCATAAAGTACTGTCACAGATTGCCCAAGGAGGCTGTGGACTCTGCATCCTCAGAAATTTTCATAACGTGCATGGGCAATGCCCTAAGGGACAGATTTGTCTTTGAAGCTAGTCTTGGTTTTAGAAGGAGGTTGAACTAAACAACCTTCAGATGTTTCTTCAGACTTATTTATAACTTCTGTGAATCTGTGATTCTAAGAATACTAGTAACCAATGGGGAAAAATATCAGTTTTACTAACCAGTTCCACAGCTGAAGAGTTTAGCATGAAATCCATGTGGAAAATTTCCTTTTTCAGGTTCCAGTCCATAATTCCAAATCCTATGATACTCACAAAATCTTAACTTAGCTAGCATTTGGATATAGATTCCATAGGCAGGAGCTGTGGAATCTTTCCTTCGATACCTTTGCTGGCTTGTGCCAATCTGCTCCCACTTTAACATTTGTGATTTACTGAGCAGTGGCAGTGAAATCAGAGTTCCATCCCTTCTAACTCTCCCATGTGGGGCAGCGCTAGCAAACATGCCACCATCCTAATGGACACAGTGCTCATGGAAGACATTTTGCTTATGAGTTTTTTTTCAGATTCTGATATTGGTTAAAAGGCTTTCCATCCATAATAAAAAAAAAATTAATTTGTAGTCCTTAAGGCTTTCACACAGAAATAACTCTCTTTTCTACTTAGTCTGAAAAGTTCAACATCAGTTGAAATAAGAAACAAGAAAGTTCTAGCTGCACTTTAGGACACCCACCGTGAATGTAGAAAGGTCAGGTTCAAGTACCAGGGCAAATTATCACTTCATTATGTAAAGAAAAGCAGCTTTAGAGGGTGGAGCACTTTTTATCACACTGTTCTAAGATAAGATTGTGATTGTGGGCTAAAATGTACATATTGCTACTCTTTAGTGCTATAAACATGATGCTTTGTGTGTGAAACCCCTTCTACCTGTTTTAAGAGGTGAACCATCTTCATTTTCATAATTTGAATTCTTAATCTACAGATCAAATAACACAGTATTTTTAACAAGTCTTGATTACTAGAAAATTTTCTTTTTAAAAGTATAATCCTTCTTATGTGGTACATCTCTACTACAGCTACCTTTTAATTCTGAAATTATTAAAGAAAAGCAGAAAATAAAGTCCAATTAAGAAGGAAGTGAAGAAAATAGGTAAATACATGAGAAGAGAAATATTTATGTTCTCCATATGACAGTGTAGAAACAAAGGGATTTGGTCAAAGGCACCTGACTTCTGAAGAAGAGGAAAGCTGCTGCACTGTGCAAAAAAAAAAAGCGGTTTTGTCTTTGCTCTGTGAATCCCAGTGTGGGGCAATGCATACAAGTCTGTTGTAGTATTTGGTCAATCTGACCAGAGCACAATTCAAATAAAGAGGTTGCAAGACACTTTGGAACCTGTCAAATCATACTTATAAAAATTATTTCTATTGATGATAATGTTTTCATTGAAACATGCAAA
>JAYDZK010000056.1:42019033-42083076 GCA_034509185.1 Euphonia xanthogaster | reverse complement strand
CATTATAAACCAATTTAATAATAATCTGTCTTGAAGCTAAACAAGACTTTCAAATTTCCTATTTCCATTATCTTTCCAGTATCACATCATGTGATTTTGCCATCCATCTTACTACACACACTGGTTTCTAAACTGCATGAACAAAAGTTTCCTGAACTTCACTTTTAGATTTCACCATTACAGCCATTTTGCTGTCAAAAAAATAAACAGTAAGGCTAGCAAGTTTTCAAAATTATGTGCAATGCTGCATTGTCTTGAAGAAGAATTTGTGATTACCTGTGTATAAAAATGATTATATTTTTTGTACACGTTCCTAAGTTTGGGTAAGATGAACCATCTCCTGCAATATTATTATTCCCACCCTCAATTCAAAGGAAGAAAAGGTGTATTGCTCCTAATGGAAATCATAGCCTTGAGCTGAGGTATGTATTACACAGAAAATGCAGAAGGGAACTAGCTGGGATTCCCAGCTGCCACTATGAAGATCATGGAATCATCTAAGAAAAGGGCAGGTTGTGTTGAAGAACACCCCTTTGATTATTTAGGGTTATTTAGGTCCTTATTTAGGGCTGGATGGAGCATGGAGCACGGCATGGTGCTTGGACAGGGATGGGCGATGAATTCTCCCTGGAGCTGGGTTCCAGAGCTGTCTTCCAAGAAAAAGGTGGTGTCAGTTTGCATTTAAGTGCTGGGTGCTGAGGAATTTCATCTACACAATAAAGACTTCGATTCAACATGTTCCATCTGAAAGGATAATCAGTGACTGGAGCAGTCCTGGTGAGTGAGATTTGAGCTTGAAGTTGGGACTCTGGAAGAAAACTCAAGTGCTTTGGGAAATGCCAGCCCTTGAAAGCAGTGACTGATATCACAGTTTAAGAAAATAAAAATCATGTAGTCTAATGTTTCATTTCAGTGTTTCCCAAGAGTATCTGCATTAAAAATTAGAGCAGAAATTACTACAATTAATGGAAAATAAGAGCTGTGTTTTCATACAGCTTATGCCATTTGGCTTTTCTTTCTAAATATTAAAAAAGCCCCTGAACCTTGAATTTCTCATGTGGCAAAATCACTGTAGCAGATCATTACTGTAAAGGAAATAATTTTTTTTTTTAATTAAGTTGTGGTCCTTCTCTTTTATGCAACCCTTGTCATTCATTTTAGAGGACAGAACTTTGTGTAAGTTTAAACTTCTTGAAATGTATTGTCTTACTGTGTGGATCTAAAATGAAGATAAATTAAAATAGTTTTGGATTTCTTTTACAGCAGAAGAAAATAAGAAAACAGAAGTTAACATAAATTAGGGATAAGGATATAATTAAGGGATAGTAAAACCAGTTTGTTTTCACTATCCTGATGTTATCTCAGAATATTTAATCCTTGACTGTCTATGGTTCAAAACTTATACATGTTTACAGAATGGGCATCAGATGACTAATAAATATTTTCATTTACCATTAGTTGTCTGGAAAATATAAATAATCTAAATAGCTACACATTTTCCCAGCAACTCAATATATGTCGGTAATTGATAAATGCATGTTAGATATTTTAATTTGAGATACAGTTAGCATTTTAAAAATAGAGTCCCAGGGTGGGATAGATTTGTTTCAGTGTTGAAATTGTTGAAATCATGAAAACAAAGTAAGAGATTGACAGTAACATTTCCATAGTAGTTAAAGTAAACCTAGCAAGCCAAGACAAATACCAGATTTTGGCATTGTGTCATGGAACTTTTTTGGTGTCACTGTGGTAAAGAGTTCAAACCAGAGAGAAAGCGAGCAGAGTGCCAAAAAATTCTTTAATGAAGCATATTCAGGAGACCAATATATTTCCCATAAAAGCTGAGCCCTTTTCCATAGTTGTTCTTTTCTGAAATGTGCTGCTCTGCAATGATTTCTTTCAGCTAAGCTACTCAGTTCCCACTGTAGTTTTAATAGGGGAGTGAAGTTGTGCAGAAAGTAAACTGCTAAAATTTTGTTTCTGGACTTTTAGAATGGAATCTTATCTTTCTAAATCCTATATAAACCAGAGGTCAGGTGACATCTCCTTTTAACAAATTAAGCCAGTCAAACTGCTCCCCAGGGTTTCTTTAACCAGTGTATTCTTATCTGAACTGAAAGCTCCCTACGTAAACTCCCTATATTTCAGCTGCCTGCATGTGCACAAAAAAAATGTCTATTTAAATAAGAAATGCATTTTCTTCCACCGCAAGGTCTAAGCAGGTAATTCTAGATTTCTAGTAGAGATGCAGCATTCCTGTTCCTAAATCTGTTTTGGTTTAATTTCTTTCGTTCACTAGGAATGATGTAGAGTAAAATACATCCATAGGAGCAGGGTCTGGAACATCTGGACTGGTCCTTTGATCTGTCTGCAGTGTCCCTTGGGCTAGCCTGAAGGGCTCAGTCATCTGCTTTCTTTTAGACTCTTTGATCTTGCTGACCTTTGGCTGTTTTTTAAAAGGAGCAGCAGATATTATTAATTGAGCTATATCACTGTCTGGTGGTCAGGGAACTGTTTGGAAATAGAAGTTTTGTCTTTTTGACTCTGGGTAAAACTCAGAGCAGCGATGCAGAGAGAGAGAGATCACTACATGCCTGTTATCAGAAGTGAAAGAGGCAGACTGAAGCCTGAGTAAAAGTCAACACCCCCATGGAGATGTCTGGAGTTACCATGTCTGGAGTCTAGGATGAAGGATACACAAACTGGACTTGTTGTCTTCAGCTGTTGATGCACGACCTTTTCTCTGGTAACCATGAAGACAATTCAAGAGCCTGTTTCAGATGAACTGATTGTCCTGTGGAGCAAGGCACATAGTTTTTAGTAAAGTACTGCCCAAACTTAGGCACCCTGGATTGCAGCCTTTGCTAAATGGAGCAATGCACAAGGCTAATGAGTAAGCTCTGCTTGCAGTACATCCTGGGTTTGCTGGTGATGAACTATACACATGCTTGATGCTTAACAGACCTTGCTTCAAATTCAATTTGAGACATATGGCAGCCATTACTGAAAGAAAGCAATGCATTTTTTCACTGTCAGCAGCTCTGATGCTAAAACAGGACAGCTCCAAACAGGACTCCCAGTTGTCCATTTCTCCTCCCAATGGGTCTTTCTAGTCTGTCTATTTTACTCTTCTAGTCTTTCTCAAGGTTGTGAGCTGTTTTAGTTTCAAGCATGTACATTACTTCTCTCAAGGAGATGCTACTACCCCCTGCAGTTGTTGATGCTCCTCATTTTTTTATACTTTTTTAATACAAATTCTCTTGATTAACAGTGTGGATTGAAAGGAGACATGGGCAGTAAAAATCCTGTAGTAGCTTCAGACATCTTTCTCAAACTAGAACAAACCCAACAGTATCTCTTAGAAATTATCTCCAAGATTCAGGGTGGGTATCCACAGTATTTTTACTGTAATATTTTTTTTTCCACTTCTTTTTATTGTTGTGCAAATGCCTTTCATACTGTTACTTTTTGAGAGATTGTTCCTGGTCTCAGGAGCACTTTGAGTTTCACTGATATTTGCCTTTGATCACTCAGCTTCTCAAGTTAAAAATTACCTCATTAACACAAAATTCTTAGCTCTTACTGAAAATAAGGTTCTGGAAAGAGTCTCAGGTTGGATCCGCAAAACAAAAAGTCTCCAAACCATTAGTCATTTTTTAAAATCTTGGCCACAGTATTTTATTAGTCTGTAAAACTTTATCACCATAAAGTGCAACATTTAAATAAGAAATATTTCACACCCGATGACGGAAGATTCAACACAACAAATGCATGAGATCTGCATAATCTTGAAGGCTTCATGCAAAGCAGGCTTTCTGCAAAGCCTGCTTAGACACCCAGGCAATCCCTTGTCTCTGCAGAGATATTTCAAAAATTTTTGAAGCATGTAAGAAAATACATATGACCATCAGAAACACTCTTACTTCTTGATTTTGAAGACATTTCTTGTCATTTTTTCTGCTTTGTTTGCATCAGAAGAAATGGAAATTTACACTATTGAGAAAGTCTTAGAAAATGGATTTTGCTATATTTTTCTCCTAGTGAAGGGCTCCTCCTTTGAATGGGATGGAAAAGTGTGTTTGATAAGGACCAATACCTGATCTCTAAATCCACAAAGGGCAGATTGTGACCCCTTGCTGAACAATATTTCATACAAATAGTACCACTGCCTTCCACAAGGTAAACAGCAAGTCCCTTTGCCGGGGACTTCTGTGATAACATAATGAATATCTGGACATAATTAGCAGGTAAGAATAGCAGGTAAATTCAGGCCACCATGAAGCATAAGATAAATCAATCCTTTTTGCTGTTGCTAATTGTGAATGTCTGGCAACATGCATTTAGGTGTATCACAGCAGATATCTGCCATCAGGACTCACAATTTCAGTACAACATTCAAGATGGACTCAGCTCTTTAGTGGCAAAGAGGCCTCCATATTCTCTCTTCACACTTCGTGAAGATTTAGCACAAAAGCAAACCAGTTTTATACTGAACAACAAGAATCATAGATACACTTTTCATGGCAAAGCCTCCTTAAATGGCTCACAATTTTAAATTTCACACAATGGTGCCTCTGCCCCTCACCATCTCCCTTGGATGGATTCCTGCTGACAAGCATCCTTGTCACTAATGTGGGGTACCAGCTCTGCTGCAGGAGGTCCAAGACTTAAACATTTTAAGTTATAGGTGTTTAAAGTGACATTCATAATGAAAATTGGGAGGGGGGGAGGGGTTATGGCTTTTGTCCTATAATTAGTACATCTGCTTAAAACTAGAATCTTTGTTTAAGGCATAGATGTAAATTAATCTAATCTAATTTAAATTATTAAAATATTTAGTATGTGTGAGGGAATCAGTTTTACACCTGCTTTGTAAGAAATCCCTGATAATCTTTAAGAGGTGTTGAAGGGCCTGGACAGCTAGTAGAGTGAAATACTTAAGCATTTATTTTATTTTTAAGCACATAAACACTGCAAAAATTACTGATGGTAAGGATGCATTTTTTCATAAACAAGAAACATCAGGGTACAAACATAACTAATGAAAAAATTTTATGACATGTTTAATGTTAGCCTTACTGAAGTCAGTGAAAGCTGCCCATGTATTGAAGGTTTGACTATTTTGGTATTTTCTTCTTCTAAACTTCTTTTGAGAGATTCTGAGTTTAAGAAAGCAAGGGATTAAAAATTATGAAATAGGTTGTTATAGGTTCAATGGTTAAAATCAAACAGATGAAACTGAATTAAAATAATTATGCAACAAAATTTTAAAATGAATATAACTCATTTAAAGTACCAGATTATATTTTTTGTTTTCAATATTTTCCATTAACTTTCCCCTCAAAATATTTATGTCATTGTTCTGGCTTTGAACATGAATAGTTTTTCTGATATGAAGTTGTTACTTTAACATTGGACTAAAAACAGAAACAAAAATCTTCCAAAATACTTAATGTGAGAAATATGTGTCTATCTTTGGAGAGCAAGTTGGCTGCAAAGAGTTTGCTTTAGATCAGTGATGAAAGAAAATTGCAGGAGACACTGAGAAATATTATAACTTTGTAGAAATACATGTAAATATCTCTCTAAACAAAAAGGAAAAGGTAAGATTTAAACTTTAAAGAACTGAAAATATGCTATTAAAAATTCTTAGCAAATGCCTTTGCTCTCTTCTCCTAATCAAGAATTTTGTCTTTAAATGGCATGACAGCATCTGCATTTAATAAAAATCAAATAAAATATTTCCATAGAAACAGATGGCACTGGTTTTAATCCTTTGTGGCCAAGTCAGGTATTATGAGAATGAGTTATGATGTAAGTCAGCTTGCCTGTAAAGTATCTTCTAACAAAAATCTTGAATAAATGTACACTTTGGTCTACCTGTTTCAGCTAGACCAGCTCCCCTCATCTGATAGGACATAAAAAAAATCAAATGCCTTCAGCTCAGTGGCTGGTTGATATTAATGCCAGGCTTTCCTTCTTTCCCAGCCTAGGTGCTGAGGTGCCTTAGCTGTTTCAGGGGTTAAAAGCTGTAAGCACTGATGCGTATATATGAGGCTGTATTCCTAGAACACGGCTTGTAGCCTGACTCAAGCTATTACAGTCTAACAACAGGGACCAATAGAAAGAGAAGAAGATCTAAGAAAGCTGAGGTAAGCCCAAACTCTGAAACAATGTCAAACTAGAAGCAATAGCTAATAAGGTGTGCATGGAAATACATCTGGGAATACTAGTATGTACTTCCAGTTTTATATGCTGCTAATTCTTAGGAGGACAGGAAACAAACACAGGCGTTAGCAGCCAAAAGCGGTGAATTTACAGTGATTTCTAATTGGCTTCAGATAGCTCCAGGAACCTGACTAACAAGGTAAATTGCTTTATATTCCTTTTTTAAAGTGTTATTAAGGTTATGAATATTTACAGAGTAAGAAGGTTGCAAATTCATTGTGTGAAATAGAAATGTTATTATTTAAAAATATTTTATTTGTCCCTTTCTTTGAAACGCTTCCAGATAGCAGTTTCTGGGGCTGGAAAAGCTATAGGATTCTGCACTTGTTACTGCTAATAACAATGTTGAAAACTATTAAATTACTACATATCATATGCAGCAACTGAACTGAGCTCTTAACCTTACTGATGCATTAATCCTATGAGAGAACTTACTTTTATTTAAATACTATTTTTGTCACAGCCAACCTCCTAATTTTGTCCAGAAATTTCAGCTGTCTTTCGCCTCTACATTATAAAATGCTTGTTAATCTTCATGAGCCAGTAAGCAAGACAACAGAGTATGTAAGGCACTGTTTTTGTGCTACATAATTTTTTCCTTTCTGAGTAAATTATCAGTGATAATTTTGTTCATAATTATAACTGTGGAAGAGGCTAAAAAAAGCATATAATTAAGTAGGAGAAATAGTTAAAATATGCCTAAAGCTATATGAACAGTTAGGTCAGGATTTACTTATTGTGGATGTAACTTGGTTAGGGCTTATTTTTTGTGTCAATTAGGGCAGGCATTTGTTTTGTCTGTTTGCTTTAGGGAAGGAAATTTGTAACTTTGGATATGAGAGAGTGAGTGAGGTGGGGAATGGATTAGTCAAACATATTCCCTCCAAGCTTTTAAGAACATGCCAAACAAACAGCTGTTAAAACACTATTTGATCTTCCACTTTTCAACAAAGACAAAAGACCCTGGAAAATGTGATCCAGATGCCATTATAATTTAAGGGAGAGCAAAATCAGAAAAGAGGGGATGATTAATTAAAAGGAGGAACACTGAGTACAATAGCATTTATATCATTGTGGTAATTTATCTTTTCTGAAGATTAACCATTATATAATGTAGATTATAGGTCTGTACAGGAAAACTTACACAAATGTAAAAGAGGTACTGATTTATTGTCTGAAAATGATCAATATTTTCATATTTTTTGAAATGATATTTGCATGAACACCAGTCAAACTGGTAGCCAATGTGGAGTCTAAGCTGAATCAGGGAAATGTTGATCAACATATAGCACAGAATTGTTTATACCTTTTATATTACTTTTCAGTTTTTCCTTAACAGGCCATGGATACCACCCTAGAGGAAAGAATTTTGTTGTTTATAAAGGAAATAATATTTTATATGCAAAATTGTATTGTTAATCTAGTATGCTACTAGGGAGTTTCATTGAGAAACAGCTAATTTTTTTTTCCCCTTCCAAGGCAAACACCATGATTCTAAAAGTCTATACAAGCCTTTTGCTCTTATTCTTGGTCAATTCTGTGTGGACTCGAACTGTGAGACAAGTTTATGATGATCTGGATCCTGGCCATTGGTCCCTCTATACTTCTGAGTGTCCACAGGAGTGCTTTTGTCCTCCTAGTTTCCCCAATGCATTATACTGTGATAGCAAAGGACTTAAAGAAATACCTCCAATTCCAGCCAGAATTTGGTACCTCTATCTTCAAAACAATCAAATTGAAACAATTTCAGAGAAGCCTTTTGCGAATGCCACTCATCTGAGGTGGATAAATCTGAACAAGAATAAGATCACAAACAGTGGGATTGAGAGTGGTGTGCTGAGCAAGCTGAAAAGACTGCTTTACTTATTCCTCGAAGATAACGAATTGGAAGAGGTGCCTGCCCCGCTACCAGTGGGTCTGGAACAGCTAAGACTAGCTAGAAACAAAATCTCCAAAATCCCAGAAGGAGTCTTCAGCCACTTGGAAAACCTTACTATGTTAGACCTGCACCAGAACAGTTTGTTGGACAGCGCTCTTCAAAGTGACACCTTCCAAGGACTCAACAACCTTATGCAGCTCAACATAGCAAAAAATTCACTCAAGAAAATGCCTTTAAGCATTCCAGCTAATACACTGCAGCTGTTCTTGGACAACAACTCCATCGAAGTTATACCAGAAAACTACTTCAGTGCAATACCCAAAGTGACTTTCCTTAGGCTGAACTACAATAAACTATCTGATGATGGTATCCCTTCAAATGGGTTTAATGTTTCATCTATTCTAGACCTACAGCTGTCTCACAATCAGCTCACTAAAATTCCACCAATCAATGCTCACCTTGAGCACCTTCATCTTGATCACAACAAAATCAAAAGTAAGTGTGTATGACCAGTGTGAAGCCCTTCAAAACCATTTCCATTTTAAATATTTACTTAACTATAAAAATGTTCTTGGAGATAAAGTGATTAAAATCATGGAATCATTAATAATTTGGGAAGGAAGGGACCTCTAGAGGTCATTTATTCCAACCTTACTGCAATAAGCATTGATATTTGATGAGGTTTCCCAGAGCCTGTCCAGCCTGACCTTGAAATTTGCCAGGGGTGGGGCATCCACCACTTCTCTGAGCAAACTGGTTTTGTATTTTACTGATTTTACAGCCTATATGTTCTATTAAGATTAATGTCCTCAAAAGTTTTCCATTTTGTGTAAATGAGACAAGGTTTTATACCCAAGGCAACAGAAGCCTGTTGATTTTAATAGTTCCAGGACTGTTTCCAAATTCATCCAGGTATAGAGGGAGTGTGGTGGTTAGGGACATTGCATACTCTATATAATGAAAGTATCTAATCGGGGAGTACTTCATTTCAAGCCAAAAGCCAAAATAAAAATGATGACTTTTTATTCACCACTGCACAGAAGGAAGCCAAGTTTCTATATTTATCTTCTCATCATGGTGATTTAATTGAATACATGGTCCTTTACCACTTTTTTGTGCCACTGTAGCCCAAAAATATACGAAAACTAATGGTTTGGCTTTTGCACAACACAAGGACCTAGGAAATGAAGATACTTCTTGACAATTTATATTTATTCATTGCATTTGACAAAATAAAAATGTGAAATCATATAAATAAATAAATAAATAAATTTGTATAACTGGCACATATTTAAGTGGCCTGCAAGAATTTTATCTGTTAATTAGAGTTAAAGCTTATGACAGATGTTGTTTCTGAACATATTTAATTGCCCCCTGGTTACTAAGAGATTTATTTTAATTGCTTCACTGCAAGGCCTCACGTGCAGACTTTATTCTGTCACTTCAAGTGGACGCAAAATTGAAATCAATGGAATGTAGCCTGTCCAGTTTAAGAACAGTTTTGTGTCCAGGTAGTATTTAAAGAGCTGTCCAGTCCTCTTCCTTCCCTGAACAAGAAAAGCTTAAGACCATGAAAATCAACTTTTGCAGTACGTACAAAATCAAGTCTCATATTCCAATGACACATTACCTGTGAAACTGAATCATGATGCTTTTCCACAAATCTTGTATTCCTTAATGCCTTTACCACTTTTCAAAAATCATCGTCAACTTAAGCACAAGTTGGCTTGTGACTAACTGACTTTAGCCAAAAAGAAAGGAAAAAAAAGGGAATTCTTAGTGGAACACAAAATAGTTGCAATGAAAATGAAACTTGGGTATCATGTAAGGATATTTTACCACATAGAATAATTGTTCAAGAAGTAAGGTATAATGACATAGTCTCCATGAGAGTTTACTCTAATAGATAATATCTTAAAGGGCCTTTAGGATTGCAAACAAGGAATGTAATCCCATCAGGCCAGAGTAGTAAGAACTGACACTAATTCTGCAGAGTGGTTTTGTCTTCTTATACCCAGATCAGTCATTATTTTAAGATAATCAATGTAAAAGGTTTGAAAGAAAAATATCTGTAAAGTCCTGATCTGGTTTCTTCACAAAAGAATCGTGCTGAAGGTTTACTTTTATGTGTGCAGTATGAGCCCTTTTTATAACATTAATTCTCTTCACCACTGCAAATCACTGTTTTATTTTCTATTGGTGAATCATAGTTACACTGTTATTGCAAGAGTTCAGACATCAGCATTTCTATGTAAATACCATTTGACTATGTTTTATTGAATGCCATTTTGTAATATCAATTCTTCATATAAGTGCATGGCCTTATTTCTCCAGAGACCATTTATGAAGACACAAGGTCTTCTTCTGAAGCCCAGGAAAGCCAATGATAGCCTCATCATTTGTCTCAGTGGAACAAGAATTTCCCCTGTAATCCCTTCCCTAAGGATCTCAATACACAGAGGAAAAAAACTATTCTAATTTTGGAAGCAAAATCAACTTAAATCCAAAACTAATTATGGCTCCAACAGATTTGCAACACATTTGTTCTATTGTAAAACACACATGGCTACATATTTACCTGGCATTTTAAAACACACGTGTCTACATATTTACCTGGGAGATACACTTGTGAGGCTCTGAGGAAATGTTAAATAATGGAAAAGAGAATGTTAAAGTAAGCAAAGAGAAGGTATGAAATGATGTAACAAGTGAGCAAGGGTAAGCAGGTGGCACTATTGCAGGACTATCAAAGGACAAATGAAAGGCAATAAACAGTAAGTTCCCCTGGAAGAACACAGGAAGCCAAAATAGATACTGTGAGCTAATATTATTCCACATTTAGAGAAAGGGAGAAATCCCTGGGCCATGTATCTAAATTTTGTGTCTAAATTTCAAATTTTACTGGAAAAAGATCTTCTGCATTTCATCAGCAGTCATACAGTATTAGCCATTAATGAGAACTTTGGCAGTTTTTCCTTACAGCAGCTCTAGGTTTCATGTTTAAATATTAAAGGACATAACAATTCTGTTGACAATTGGTGGAATTAATCTTCTTTGAATAAACTATGCTATGTTTTTTGATCTAATTTGTGGTAGTCATACAGACCTCCTCCTCAATAGAAAGCGATACACAATTGTATAGGGAAACTCATCCCATCTTAAGGAGCTATCAGTGCCCTTTTGGAAGTATTCATCTCTCTCTAGAGTTTGTACAGAGAGTTTAAATGGTTTATATAGGCTGACACAACTTCTACATGGATTATGGCAAGGTGAATTGTACCTCTGGAAGGAATGACCTGGAAGGAATTCCTCCTACTTAAACAAAATTCATCAATATATCTATGAAGAGTATTGAAAGAGAGAAAAAAAGAGAGAGGCTTTTACTCCCCTGATAGTTTGGGTAGGATTTACTGTTTATGGGAAGAGAACAATAAAACCCAAACCAATTCATACCACACATCATCAGGAAATAACTTCTTCCTAGGTGGCCTGTGGTTAGATAACTGCTGCCTCACTTCAAGCTTGGAGTAATTAACTCAGTGAAAATAAGTGCAGCGAGATAGTTTTTGGTCAGAGAAGACAGAGATTTAGGATACACTTGAAGCCATCTTGTCTCTATGAACAGTAGTGCTGACCAAACAAAGCAGATATTTTCTGCTAGATAGTGTTGATTCACCCAAAAACTTTAAATAGCTGCCTTTGTAATGAAAATTCTTCAGCTTTCTGTGTTGTAAATTCACACATAGAGATAAGCTGTAGCTTGTTTCTTCCAAAAATACCAAAAGTTTTGCCAACATTAATCTAATTTCACAAGATAAACACATTTTGCTATCATGGATATAACAAAAGTTTTGGGCTTTGGCCAACTGGATGTATTTATCTAGTTTCCATGACAAAGATAGAGTCCACTTCCAAGATGTTGCAAACATCTGGGCAGATTTTCAAAATAGAATGGAGATAAAAAAAACAAAAACAGAGTTATGGGAAAAAAAAGTAAGTAATGCTGTTATTTTTACTTCATAACATTTCTCTGATTTTGGGGATTGTAGTCAGAAGATTTGTGCATGGTTATCATTACTAAATATAAAGGGAGATTTTTTTTTCCTATCTCTGTTAGTAAAGAAATTTGTTCCAAAAAATCTGTTACAGACACATTCTCCAGTCACTTTTTTTTTCAGTTAGTCTGGGGCCAAGATCTTCAAGCATTTAGATCAATCAAAAAACATCGTAATTTGGTCGAAGGAATTTGACATCTTTGATAAACAAACACCACTCCAGTGTTCTCTAGAGGCCGTTTTGAGGCTGCCTGACTACTAAACAACTAAACAACTAAAGACAAAATATAGAAAGCATTTTAGCCAAGTGACAGTGCAGAGGTAGTCTAGAGGAGACAAAAAGCCCAAACTATTCAACACTTCAGAATACGGGTAATGATTGAAGTCACAGTTTCAAATTTCACCCATACAGAAACTAATTATGCATGATGTATGTAGAATTTTGAGTATTTGTTAGCTTTCAGATTAGGAAGAAAAATATCCCATTGCACAAGTTATATCCTTGCAATTAGAACCAAAGCCACTTAATAATGTCAGAGAATAGAAAAGTACAGATGTTAAAAATTAAAAACTCTATAAAAAAGTTCCTCTGATTCAATGCTGCTATTGTTTTGAATGCAAGATCTTCATTAGGGAATATTATCAGCCTAAAATTAATGTACTGACATTGAAATAAGATGTTCAAAACCTGTCAGAAGCAATCTTATCTTTCTCATTCAGAGTGTAAACAGCTATTTCTCAATGCTTACCATGTAGTTGTATAAGTTAGTATCCCTTTGTCCAAGGATAAATTATGCATCTAATGGCCTTTTTTCATCATTGCACCACAGTAAATATGTGATTCACTGATCCAGCTCACATTGTATGAAGATGCTTGTTTTCAATCAACAAAGTATTTAAATGGAAACAAAAGCAACAGTCTCCCATGCTAACATCAGTGGAAGTTTACTTTATTTGTGTCCTAAGTGAATTTTATCTTCATGAACTTTTCCCATGGAAATAACCTAACATGTTGATTTACATTTTCAGGTGTCAATGGTACTCAGATATGCCCAGTTTCCATTGCCCTAGAAGAAGATTATGGTTATTATGGCAACATCCCTCGCCTCCGATACCTTCGTCTGGATGGAAATGAAATTCAGCCTCCAATCCCATTGGACATCATGATTTGTTTCCGACTACTTCAAGCTGTTGTCATATAAAGATATTGATGTGCCACTCTTGTACCGTGAGAGTGCTAAGATACAAGTTTTGCTGGAATGAAACTTGTTCTAACTCAAATCAAGAAGTAACAGCTTTATTTGACTTTAATTTTTTTCTTTGCTTGTATCTTTTCTAGAACTGAAAAGGTTGTTCTTTCAGAAGGAATTTTGTATGGACCTGAAACATGTGCTTAACACCTTATCCTACAAATTCATAATGTGAATATATTGAAAATCATTGGTATAAGATCCCAAATATTCCAAAGAAAATCCTTACTTCATCTTTCTTGTCAAATGTGACAATGTCTACACTGCTAACATAATTCCTATAAACAAGTTATGTGTCCTAATTTTGTTATATAGTAACTAACACAATGAATTTGGGGGCACTTGGCCAAATACATATTCTAATAAAATCATGAGCTGCATGATTGCTAGTTATCAGAACTGCCACTGACATTTCAGATAGTGACTCGTGGTGAACAACCACTTAACATGCAAATAACCCATAAACTGCTGTCATCCTTTGAAGATTAATACTTTTAAGGTGAAAACTACATGAGGCTTAGCATCCAAAGAAGTATACTGAATATATATAATTGTAGGGATTCATTCAGTGAATTTCAGAACTGGAATAAACTGATCCAACTCAAATCCAGGGATAAGAGAGCATGAGATGCAATCCTGTTCTCCTGTTCTCTCAAAGCCCCAGTTTTCTGCTTTTTTATTCCATTTCTAGTTTTGACACCATTTCTTTCTGCAGCTTTGGCATCATAATTGAATATTTAGTTAATTTTAGTTTGCAGAGAGATACAATCAAGAATAGTAATGATTGCATATTTCATGGACTAGATACTTGATAAAAATTTGAATGGCTAGCTAATGCAATGGTGATGAAGAGAAAATTAAGAAATACAGAGATACATCCCCTCCCAATTATTTACTGAACTAGGAAAGCACTTGTATAGGAACTGTATCATTTAAGCGAATACAATCAACTCAGAGCAGTATTCAGCTATCTGCTAACTCACATATATGAACACAATAATACTGGATTTTAGAGAAGACCAGATTATTAGAACACAATACATTAACAATTCACTAACAAGGGAGATATCAAAAGGTAACTTTAAATGAAATATGGCTGATTTTATCAAGTCTAGTTGCTTTTTTCCCTATTTTATAATATTGGCTTTCGATAAATGACTTGAATATGAGTCAACTATTCACTGACAGAGTATGACATTCTTATTTCTGCTAGCCAGCACAGCAGACTATCCATCAGTCATTATTTCAGTCTTCTTGCATTTCTAGAGAGAAGCAATTAGTTGCATCTATTGCTAACATTTTAAGACTGGCCTCAGTAGCAAGCATTTAAAGACTGTGCACATGGTGTAATTTTTGCTTTGCAGATTAGGTATTTTCTTAAAAGTAGATTTTTCAAAGTGTTGAGAACAGTAATTTCTGACAATCAATCCTTTTTATCTGAAAATTAGGCCTTATTCTGATCCAGAGAACTTGTGGAAATAACCTAGTGTAGAAACCCAGCATAGGAATAACCCATTCAAAAATCTGATCACTAAATCATTTATTTTTGCTGTTCTTTTTATGTGATTGCTGAGAAACTCCTGCCCTTCTAACAAAAGTATTTTCTGTACCTCTGTGTTCACCCTATATGAAAAAATACAGATTTAATAAGTCTTACAATATGCATGCATGTTTAGTTATGTTCTTTACTTAATAATAGCATAGTAATTTATTTTTGGAAAAAGAATTATGTGACAATACTACTAATTAAATTATAACAATAACTATGTTCTCGTACTTGGAAATTAATTTCTACTTTAAACAAAGAGCAAATACAGGTAATTCAAAGTGAATATTTACAGGCACTTATTAATCTTATTTACAGTTCCAATCGTACAGAAAGGATCTTGAAGATCCAGTAAAAAAAATTACCCTTTTAGGTACCATATACACATTGAAGAAAAGACTAAATCTTCCCAAACAGATGTTAAGTTTAAATATGGCAAAGGTTAAGCTTAAATATGGCAAAGGTTGATATGTAAAATCATAAAGGGATACTAGAGCGACAAGGTATTCCATTTGCTGGATAGGGGCATTATGTGATGGAATCAAGAGAACAAGATGTGATGAAATAATTTTTAACAGTAATTTTCAGCAGCTGTACTGCTATTTTTCCAATGCAGTGTAATGTGGAAATCCTTATAAATCGGTCCTTCAAATAGTCAGTACTATCCTATGCAACAGTTCTAGAACACATGCAGATTGACGCTCAGATTTGTTGCTGTCAAATCCCAGTTAATCTGAGTGAAGTGAAAATTCGTGATACGACCTGGACAAACTTCTGTTGGGCTGAAGAGCTGCTGCTGCCAAGTGCTCTATATTCTACACCTTCTACACTGCAATGCACTGACTACACGCCTGCCAATTACTTAATAAAGAGAAAATCTTAAGTATTCTCACTTAGGCTAATTTGTTCCATCTTGATGCTCTCTCCCAGAGCCAGCTCTACGAAGTAGAATAAAAAACAGTTATGTTGCTGCAGTGACCTTCACAAAATAAACCAATACTGATTGGGGGTTAATGTACGTGGCCATTTGCAACAGTTTTAATATTCTGAGCCATCCTGGGAAATTTGGTGAAATTTCCTTTCAGACTACAATGGCAGGCCTAAATTGCATTATTGAGTGGTACTAAACAATGTTGGCTTTTAACCACTACACAGTCAGTTCATTCATTGTGCCAGAAGACTATAAAGGAATATGTAAAACCCATTGTCTTTTTCCTAATGTTGAGACTCAGTAATACAATGTAAAAAGCATCACTGTGCTTGAAAGTCTGATGTTAATTCTTCCTAATCCAAGATTTCTCTAAGACTTCCCACAGATATTTCCTGGTTCAGAAAAAATTGTGTTCTTTTCCTCTGAAAGAAGGGAGGAACACACCTCTCAGCTGTCCTGTCTGAAAGTGCAGCTGGCATCACAGAACAATTTGCTTCCCTAACTTGTCAGAACACATTGCAATCAGTTTTGAATGGAATAACATGGAAACAAAGACATTTACAAGTATGACAAGCAGAGAACAGGTCACCATAAGCATACTGCAGCCATGGTCCATCACTAATCAAACCACAAACACCCAGTGCTTTTTGCAGAAATCCATTTTACATATTAGGTAATTTTGAAATTAGGGCTGTTAACACAGATGTGCTACCACCTCAGCCAGGGTGCAGACAGTTGCCCTATAAAGAAAAATATTAAAGCAAAGTGAGAGACTCAAGAACTGAAAAATACCCAGACGTTTCTGACATGTCTGCCAGCATGATTGGAGGCCGGAATGCTGGATCTATCAAAAGGCTGTGGGGTTTTATAACACAGCTGGCCCTGCAGGAAGAAAAGTCCTTTTCAGATGTTGCCAGCATAGTTAAAAATTTAGCCACACATGTGATTGTCCCTGCTCCATACTGTTCTCTGGCATTTTCTGTTTCTTTCTCAAGAGCCCAGTGTGCTACCACTATTCTTCAACATTCTGAGGGAAAAACACCACCATAACAATCATGCATAGATACCAGTGACCACAGCAGCCTGTATGACAACTGAACACAAACACTGAGGTAAAAATTCAGAAGAAAACTAATTTGCATTTTTGCAATTACTAACTCCAGCACATATCCTGTGTCATTGGAGGGATTTTCAGTGACCCTTGTTGCATCCAAATGGTTTCCAATGTTTGCTACAAGTAGTTGCTGTTCACTTTTCCAGCCTAGAACAAGTATTTGCTGATATCAAATTGCAGTTATTTTCATTACCTACCTGGAATTAGATTACTGCAACACCTACATTTCTGTGTTGATTGTTAAACAGCTAATATGCCTCTTCTGCCAAGCATGGCTGAGAATCCTTGGTGCTGTTAAAGTCAGCAAGTAAATGTCTTTTTCTTGACTGAAAGTCTCTTCCATAATTGCATTTTTTTTACCCAGACTTGCTTACCCATTTAAACATGATGAGAGGGCACCACACTGTCTGTGTAATGATAATCAGGAAGAGTAATAACCACTTCAGGTCGAGTGTATGAAACAATATCCATAATTCACATCATGTTCTGTCCTAGCTAACTTACTATCTCACCCATTAGTAGAAGTGATATTGTTTCTAAGCCCTGTGCTTGCTCTAGCACTGCTAGTTCCAGCAAATCTACACTTTTATGAATTCAAAGTGTCTAAGTTTTTTCTTATACTCCCTGCACTGCTGCCAACAGCCTGTATACTCTTTTTACTGGTTTTGCTTTGATTTCTGTAGCGGTGGGATGAGCCAAGTGGAGGGTCACTAAGATTTCAGAAGGCTGGAAGATCTCTCCTGAGAGGACAGAGAGGGTTGTGGCTGTTCAGCCTGCAGAAGAGAAGGCTTCAGAGAAGTTGTAGGTGCCCTATGCTTGGAAGTGTTCAAGGCCAGGTTGGATGAGGCTCTGAGCAACCTGGTGTAGGGGAAGGTTGTGTGCCCATGGCAGAGCTCTTGGAATTAGATGATCCTAAAGGTCTGTTCCAATCTAAATCACTTTATGATTCTACATCCATTTGACCAAACTATCTGCCTATCAGCTTTATTTAGTTTCTTCCATGTTTTTTAGCTTAGGCATCATTATGCAGCAAATTTTATGTCCTGATGTCCTGCCCTTTCCTGGTAGTTCAGCTCCATCTGGAATTCCCCAGGGAAAGGGTTGCCCTGACTGCACACAGCCATGGCAGCAGAACAGTCCCACTGCTCACAGTGCTCACACCTCCCTCAGTGTCTCTCTGCAGACCCAGGCTGGTGCTGCCTTGTAGGTAGAGTATATCTGGAAATCTATTTCCAAGACTGTATCTCCCCACTCCCAGTCTTTTTTGTAGGAAAATTTATGAAGAAACTAGAATCACAACTTCCACAAAGAAAAGCTGTTCTTAATTAGGGACTGGGGCAATGAAAGAGACATATGGACTCAGCAGCTCTCAGTAAAGCTAGGTTTTTTCAATATTTTTATTCATTAAAATGGTCTATAACCATTTTTGTGAAATCTTAGTGGATTCAGAAAAAAAAGAGCAAATATTTTCAGCCAGAGGAAAGAAAAAAAATAATAATGTTCATGTTTCTTACTTAATATTCTTGTTGCTAGGATGTCCATGCAGCATGATGTGCCCTTCACCAGTTACTGAAATCCTTGAATTTGTCTGAAATCATGCTCCTACTGCTGGAAGCCTATTTTGAGGATGGTAATCTCCTTGTGATGCTCTGCTTTGTTACAGGACTTCAAATAATCACTGATTCTGTCTCTGGGCAGCGAGGATACGTTTCATGGTATTATAGGATCTAGGCTCAAGATCCTGTCTGAATCAGAAGCAGATTGATTTGGAGTGAAGATTTTTATTTTTTTCTCTGAGGAGGCTGTTTTCAACACCAGACTAGAGGTTCATACTCTTCTGTGAATCCTAAGATTTGTTTCTTTCAAAAACTGGAACTGCTTCTTGTGAAGAAGACTGATAGCAAGCCTTCTCAACTCTGCTTAGCAGCAAAATAGAAGTGAGTTACACTTAAAATTTGCCAGAAACAAGGTGCCCAATTCCCTTCCTCTGAATTGCTGACCAATTTGGGAAGAGAAAACTGTGATGAAGGTTTTCTCTAAAAGGCTCACTGGTTTGGATCTTTTAAAAAGCTAATTATTTATATGTTTATTTTGGTTTGGTGCAAGTTCTTTAACATTAAATTTAAAATACCCCATATGAACATGGTGTGAGGTCTAATTTTCATTTTTATATGAAGAAGACTAAAATAATAAATTCCTCCTCAAATAAATATAAATAATTTTACATTGGACTGACCATAAAATAACCAAACAATTGGAAAAGCAAATTTTCTGTTCTCAAGCCAAAATTTCCATGCTTTCTTCTTTTTCTCCATTGCTCTTTATTTACAACTGCATTCTATCTGGGATCAATGTAGCAGACTTATTAGCTATTGAGGAACATTGAGAGTTATTTCAGTTGCAGTATTATCCATGCTTCTGATTTTTCTCAAAGCATTAATAAGACTTATGCCTGTATTTTCCTACTTTTGAAAACTCTGCACTACAGCCCCATTTTTTTATTCAGGAAAAGAGGTGCTCCCAGAGATTCAAGGCTTTCTGTGTTACCTGCTTTCCCCATGTTTAAACATCCTCTGCTTACATCCCACCACTCAGGTGGTTTTATTTCCTGCTGGTTTAATACTAGCTCCATACTGGGATTTTCCCAATGTTAGTACTGTAAGGCACGGAGGGGGATAAGTCCTCTTGCTGGTGGGCTGCTTCTGACACAGGTCATCTGGGCTTGGTGAGGGAATGACAGACAGGGTCTCTTGTGTCTAAGGAGCTGAAGCAAATGACCAGCAGCTCAGCTTAAGAAGGCACTGAATTATGTGGTAATAATCAATGCAAAAATGGATTCAACAACTCATTGAAATATATTTTATCACAAACACACAAAGCAGAAAATCATCCATTCAAAGCAGAAGATCAACCAGAGCGAGACAGACAGAGGTGAAGATGCAGCTGGGGCAAACTGTCAAACTTAAAAGTATGTGCAAGTACTTGTACAGGTCTTTGGAGACCCATCATGAAGCTTGGGCAGTTTGCTGCTATGGCATAAACCCAGAGGGACTTCAGAGAGAAGAAACAATGGAAAGCTGTGAATGCAGAAATGGAAATACTTTCATCCCCTCTAACTGCCTCTTTTGATTGCGCTGGCTGAATTAACACTCAAAGAGTTTTCTAATAATGTGTAAGGACTTGTGTCTTGTTTACCTTCTCACAGGTAAACAGTAGGCTGTCAATAGGGTTGGTTTGAAACACTTTTTTTCTATACTGATCACTGAGATTGGGTCTAAACAGTCATCAGAAAACATTCCTAGATCTTCAGAAACTGTTTAAAACATACCAGCTTAGGAAGAGCCCAGCAGTCATATGTGTTGTTGAAAGCTCTTGTAAACATTTAACTTGCTTAAAAAAACCCCAGGAAACTAAAAAGACTGCCTGTCCTTTGAAAGCTGTTAGTGTTTATAGGGAGAATATACTACGTGCTTGTACAGTTTGCATTAAGTTTTCATTATTTCAGAAACTATTTTCAGAGGAATTCATGTGCCTTATTTAAAAGAAAATAAACTTAGAAAAATCATATCTTGTCATTAGTAGACAATTTGAAATGTGTTAGATAAACTTTTTTGCATTGATCTGCTAGAAGACACATTTTGTATGGAATATTTGCCTCCTATTGAAGTGCAAACATTTAATACTTCTAAATTGTCCTGCTCTGTGTGTGTATAGTGACATATATGATAATTTTAAGAGTCTTTTCAAATTTAACAAAATGCCTGATGTACTGGGAATTACTGGAGCTATTGACTCTAGTTAACTTCCTTGCTGGGAATATAAATTCCTATTTTTTCAAGAGACTTAGACCCCAGACTGATGCCTTTTAACTTGCCTAAAGATGAGTTAAGCCTTGTCCTTTTTACAGGTGAAAAAAAAGCTGAAATAAAATTAGATAGTACAGCCCTGGGCCAGGATTAGGTGAGACTTCCTCATCTGCATCACAAAATCATGGAGTTATTTTGTCAGTTGTAGGAGCAGATAGAAACTGTGATGAAATGTGATGTGATATGACCAAATCAGAAATCAGTTAACAGATCACAGTCAAAATAGCTGTGGATGGCATTCTTTACTTAGAAAGGTATATTCACTTTAGCCCTATAGATGGCCTTTTTCCACTTTTTAAAAAAGTGCCCTTTCACAGTATTGTAATTGTAGAAAAACTGCCTTTTTAGGGTGAAATCTTAGAGATCTACAACATATGTGCAGGAGCCTTAGTTGTTACCACTTTTACTCAGTACTCCCAGATATAGGAAAAGGCTCTTGTGGTCCATGTCTAAAAAAGTAACAAAACAACTTCATCCTTAGTTTTTCATGTAACCAATATAAACACACCTTGATAAGGAAGAAGAAAAAAGAAGTCAAATACTAGAAGAGAGAAAATAAAAGACATGAAAAGGATGACTAGGAAGGGAAGAGGAAAAACTTGTGATGAGGGGATAAAAGAGGAAGGAAAGACAGTTGGGAAAGAAGGAAGCTTGAGAGCATTACTGGGCATCCCTTTTCACAGGAGTAAAAGAATGGGCAAGCAGGCACAAGATGCTCATGTGCTTTTAGGGAGAAAAACTGTGAGATGGAAATCTTGGAAAATATCAGTCCACCAAGGTTCTTATAGTCAGATTTATAATCCCTTAGCCTGGTCTAGAGTTTGGGAACTGGCACGACAGCAACAACTAAGAGTAAGTGCTCGATATTTGTAATGCTGACAAAAGCACTGATTAATACACAGTCCAAACACAAAGGAAGTGTGCAGATGTGTGAATAACACCCCTGAGCTTTCTTCAGATCATGCATTGCTGTATTCTGTGTATTTCATGCTTTCTTTTCATGCCCTTTAGAATGAATTCCAAAAGGAATATGGTAATAGGCCACAACCATCTATTTCATTAGTTGGAAACCACATGAAGAGGTAATGTCAGTATTGTCAGAGGCAAATTAGCTCTGGCAGCTTCTCAGGTTTAGTCTTCATCCTGCAAAACATATGCTTCTCCATTTTTTATCAGCTTATATACTTAGTTTTATCAGCTGACATGTCAGATACTGTGAGATGTAGGATCCAAGGTCTAGGAATTTTCAGACGCATGTCTACTTGTTGGGCTTTACAGAAGTGCTATGGCCCCCTAAATACTTTCAGGGGCTGAATCATGGCTCAGATGCACTACGAGATCAAAAGCAAAGTTGTGCTTCTTGCTAGCCTCCATTTCACATCACACAATGAAAACATCCTATTTTTGTCTAGGAAGCCTTGAAACAAATTGTCCATGCTGAAGGAGAAAAGTCAATATTTGATGGTTATAGAAAAAATATTTAAAAAAATTAAAAGAACTGTCCAAACATTGCTTAATATAAAATCTTTGGCCATCTAAATGGGATGGGTTTGTAAAGTCATCTGACTCCTGATGGGAAAACAACTGAATACTTAATGTTGATTGATATGGACTAAATTTAAATTTAAATTAATATTTTAGAATGTAAGAAATCCAATTTGAATTTCTTTTTCACTGAAGAACAGGTGACCTGTCAAATATTTTTCAGTTGGTTTTTTTTTAAGGCAGATAAATATCTGATCTTACATCCTCTGTGGTTGCAGGAATGCAAAAGTGAATTTCTTACTATACAGATAGATTGGGTTACATTGTTCCCTAATGGATTCTGGTCAACAATTTGACAGTGAGAACAGCAGCACTGTTTTGAAACGGCCATGAGAGCAATAGCAACGAAATTCAGCTGTTCCCTCATTCCGGACAATTCAGTCAAGCAGCCGCTCCCAGACAGGGAGGGTGATCTTATGAGTTCCTATTAAAAAAAAAAAAATAAGGGAGAAGGAAGGACTAAAAGGTAAACTGTGAATTTCCCTAAGCTCTTTTTTACCTCAGTCATAGATAGAACACTGAAAAAAAAGATATCAGTTTTGAAAGTGAATTTCAAAGGAAAGCTGAGAAGAAAATATCCAACAGCTCTCCTACCAAATCCCTGTCCCACTGAACTGCTTTTTTGGCTCAACCTTAACACAACATATTTTTATTTCAATACAAAATCTAATTAGGGAATAAAATGTTGGTTTGGATCATTCGTTCCCTCTCCACAGTGACTCGTCTTGCCAGAATTCCACAGTGGCAAGGTTGTTCTTTGTGTCAATAGCTCCCAATTGAGTGATACATATGCTCGTTTCAGTATGATTTTTTTCCAACTAAATATGTGCAGCACACAAAAGAAACATGCTGCATGCACGTAAAAGACACAGGATAGAGGAAGAAGCACAAGACTGAATAAAAGATATTATGAAATGAAGACTTTTATGAAACTGGTTTTAGTTAGAGGAAAATGAAGCTTTTAACCATAATCAATGCTTCAAGCTATTCTGGAAATAATCCAAGAGAAATGAAATGAGAAGGAGGTACATGAAAGCTTCTGGGTTTGCAAATGTAACAGCTGTGTCTAGAGAACCTGGACAAGTGGGCTTCTTATTCAAATATGTCTGTTTTAATGGTATTTCTAATTCAAGCATACATCTCAATCCATTAAAATAAAGAAAAAAAACAGGTTAAGCACACAGGACAAACACCATATGATCTTCAATAAACAGCCTTATAATCAAACACCGTGTAATTATTTCAAGAATTTAGTGCCAAAAATATATTGTGATTCCATGAAATGTACCCTTAAGGATTTGTGAAAAAGAATGGATATTCTAGGATCTGTGCCCATTTATCCCCTTTTGTTCCACATGAAAAAAATTATATTAAATCAACTGACTATCTGGAAAGAATTAAATCATCATCTCTCACTGGCAAACCTAAAGGAAAAATTCAGAAGAAAGCACAGTTTTATATAATGAAAGTTCTCATGTTTCATGGAGTACAAGGAAAAAAACTAACTGCCAAAGGGAAAGTTTTTGTTGCCTTTGGTTATTCTTCTCAGACTATACATTACAGAGTTCTCCTCTGCTCCCTTTATTATCTTTATTCAATGATATAAAATTCCAGACATAACGAAATTAAACCATTTCAAATGCTCTTGCATTAAGTCCTTCAGGAACAAACTTTTCTCTGTAGCAGCTGATACAGTGACAGTCACTGGCACTACAGAACAGCAACCAAAGCTGACTGGTCCCCTCAGCAGGATTCTTTTTAATGATAGACATGTCTGACTTATTAACTACCCTTGAATTCTATTTAAAGTAGCACATGGGCCAAAATCTGCCTTTGTTCACGGGGTTTCAGAGGTGTAAATGAAAGCAATGACTTTTGCCAGCAGACTAAGCTCACCACGGGCTCCAAGTGATTTACCTCAGAGATGGCTTTACTTCAGTAATGTAGTTTTACAAGTCACACTGCACTTTTCTTTAATTGGTTTTGGCCGATCATACTTATGTATTAGTTATCATTAAACCACCATAAAATGTTCAGGCCTCAATTTTCATTAATCTGCAGTCTGACAGGAAAATCTGATGTTTTTCACCAGCTGCAGCTGTGTCCCTCAGAATTTACTAAGGCAAAGAAAATCTATGAATACTAGAAACTACTAATGAGATGAACACTTTCATCTTTGCATACATAAAATGTCTTTTTTCCTTCCAGGAAATGATTATGTGAAAAGGTGGTGGTTCTGCGTCTCATTTATGCAATAAAGAGCAACATCAGTAACTGGGTATGCTCTTACTTCTCAGGTCATTCTTCGGTAGCTCTTAGTCCTTCCCTAAATCTCTTCCACTCCTTGCTGATCTCCCTTTGCTCATTTTCCTTGGACAAGTTTATTGATTCACACTATTTGATCTTTAACTTCTGTGGTAGGGATTCCCCAGTCTCCTGCTGACAACTATATTAAAGAAACTGGAATTTTAAATGGGGAAAATGGAGCTTACCCTTTGTCTCCACAAATCTCCACAATGTCATCTATGTGTCTTCCTTAATGATACGAATATCTCACCCACTCTTCTTTTGGATACCACAATTCTATGGTGTAAATATTTGCACTATATGCTATGCTGTTTCATAAACCTGAACTGTTATTCCAATGCATGGTTCTTGTCAGTGTTTTTATAAAGCTCCGTTATTAAAATATCTTCCTTCTGATCTCCAGTACAGCAATACTTTTTTTCTTCCTTCTCTCCTTGTACATGGCCATTCAGACACACTTCATACATTGTAAACATCCAGTTTCAAATACTCCTTCTTGCCTGCCATTTTGACTGTGACAGGCTATAGCTGAATATTCCCACTTACCCCTTTTCCCCAAATGCTAAAAGAACCCCTTCTGATCTTCATGTACAACTTTTTCATTTGGAGCAAAAATCTCCATTACTTGTTATCACATAATCTAATTAACTAATTTTTGTGATTTTACACTAAAATGGCCAAAGGCTTTTAGCCATCATAGGACAATTCATCTACTGCTCTTACAGTTAGAAAAGCTTAAAGTTTCCACCTGAATTTTTATAGTGCTGACAGAAGGCCTTTTGCCATGGTGCCAGCAGATAATTTTTTCCCCAGTTTCTTGCAGTGGATGAACTGACCAACAAAGGGATCAGCAAAATAACTGTGGGCATCTCGGGAAACAACACTATAATCACTGCACTGCTCATCAAAGGACAGAAACAAAAAGGAAGCACCATGTATACAATGAAATTTAACACTGTTTCCCGTGTGCCTGGATGTAGAATTTCTCTCTGCACAGAGCTGGAGTTATTCCCTTAGTCTAAAACTGGATGAATCCGGATTACTCTGGGTTTACAGACTTCAGGAAATTTACACAAGCTGAAACTTCCCCGTGAATGATTCCTTTACACATTCATCAGCACAGCTTTGTGTGAAAACAGGTATTGAGCACGCTGGATAAAAGGCCTTTCACAGCCCTGTTCTGGTCCTCTCTCTGTTAACTGCAACTGAGAGGAATTTGCAGAGCAGAAACACCTGGTAACTTCATGCAGATGAGGAGCTGAGTAAATACTGATTTTAAGCAATGAGGGTCAATGACACATTATGCAGGCAATGAAACACAACAAAGAAACCTCCTAAAAGACAATGCCACTAATCAAAAGTTTAAAGACCATTTGATCACACTATCTTGAGATCTTTTGAAGCTACCAGGATCTCTGTATGTGTGACTCTGTGTGTATGTGTATAAATCAGAAAAACTCTTTTGGAAAACGCCACCTATATTCCAAATAGAGCTGAAAAGCAATGTTTTAATACTTCAATTCAACCACACACGGAGTACTAACTTCAGTATTTTTATTGGATATCTGCATTTTAAAAATATGACTGTCCGACCTGTAAAATAGCAGAGAAATTCACATGCTGCTCATTAACAAATTATAGTTTCCTTCATTTTCATGCTCATAGCAACCTGCACTTTTGCTGAACTGCTATCTGGGTTGATATTTTCTCCAAACTTTTTAAAGATGTTTTCCAAACATTTGATTTGTATAAATGAAGGTTTGATTAAAAACATCTTTAATTCTCAGTTACAGCCACATTATTTTATTGGTAATAAATAAGCCCATCGTCATTCTAAGAACTAAAGCTAATTAATAGTTTTCCTTAAAGCCTATGAGAAGAAACAAGATTTTCACATTCATTGTACATTAGTGTCTCAAAGGACGTGTTCCCACATCCACTCAGAAAAGAAACAGTTTAAAGCAGAAATTCAAACCAAATAAACAGAACTAGTGGCTGAAGGGTGATGTGTGTCTTATTTACAGTGCCAGAGGTCCTGCAGTCAGGCTGTGGTTAGCCCTGGCCCACACCAGCTGTGTCTGTCTCACTCTGTGCAACTGGCTCCTTCACTTCTGCCCCCTGCTTTTCTGGCCACAGCATCCAGAAGGCAAAGAAAATCTATGAATTTCCACTGCGTGCCACCACTCCTTCTGTACCTTCAGCTGTGTAAGCTGAAGCACCCAAAAGCTGGATAGAGCCTGAAATTCTGTGTTATTGTCAGGGTTGGATCATGTAACAGGACCCATACTCAATCATTGCCTCCATAAGAGATTAAGAGAATTAATATATTTCAAATATACTTGATCAGAGCAACGTAAATTAAGGTCAGTAGAGCTTCCCCTGAAATCCAAGCCCTCAGAGCCACTACCTTGGCTCCTGCTAGAAGAAACAAAATATGGCATTGAAGGGTACAACTTATATTTTGAGAACCTGAATACTAACTGCATGTCTGACACACTGGTGACTAAGCAAAGTCTTACAATGACTGATTTATACACTGCACTAATAATTCCCAGATTGTATTCTACAGTCTGGAGGAATTATAACTTTTTGGGATCACTGTGTGTGAGAATTACTTGCTAGTGAGTTGTTCTGTTACAAGATATAAGATACTACAAGTTATTATTATCCATGTATATTGTGACAAATTCAGTAACAGCCGAGGACTCCTTTATGTTGCAAATGCTGAAGGCAGTCAAATGCAAACGATCATGCCAACTTCTTTATAAACATTTTTTAACATTTTGGAAACACACATAGAGGGTATAAACCACTGCAATCTATGTAATATAAAATGCAAACCTAAGAGTACACATAAAATTTCACAATCAAACTTCATAGGAAACTGGGAAATATTTATGCTAATGAGAAAATCAACTTTAATTTATTACATCAATTTCAAATTTTCTCAGGATATTGAGGACACTATGCTACATAAATTCATTTCTATTCCCTACCCATTAAATAAGTGTAGTATAATAGTGTTCACAGTTTCATTTGAATAAATGGGTATGTGAACATAATAACACAAAGGTTGTGCTCTACTGAATTCCAAATCTTTGTCTAATTGAACTTTGTTTCTGGTTTATTTTTCAATCCGAAGCAAAATATCATTTGTCTTCTAGAGATAAATATGATAACCCAGCTCTGAACTGTACTTGTTGAGCTAAGCAAAAACACACTGAAATTTTCCACCTCTGGGGCCAGGAACTGCATTTTCCTGAGAGGGTCTAACACCACCAGTCCACAGGCTGGGCTGGAACAGCAGACAATACCTCTGTATGCTAATAAAAACCATTTTGCAACACCACATGCTTGCATACTCAGCAGTACTATCTTATATTCAACCATGAGTAAAGAAAGAACAGCAATTTCTTTCCCTGCTCCTTCTCAAAACTGATGTAAATTATACCTCTTAAGCAGCAAATTGTAAATTTGGTTTCAGAAGAATGGCAGTCTGTCTAATGTGAGTGGAATAGAATCCAAATATGTGAGCCTGAGACTCTGACTCCTGCCTTTGGCCTCACTGGGAATTCCTGAAACTTCCTTCATTAAGGAGCTCTGGTACAACTTGCAAAGATCTGCATGTGTGCACGTACCCGACAGACCAGCCCAGGTGTGTTGTAACCCAAGTCATTTCAAAAGTATGAAAGGAGTAGTAACAAGGTAGGAAAAATTGATCCATTAGGATTTGTCCAGCAAAATACTCAGAAAAAAAAATTGTCTTTCCTTCTCTCATATGCATATTTGCATGGAACAGGGAAAATTTTTAGCTTAGGCACCAACATCAATTTAGATTATATTAGATAATATAGTATTACCTCCCAGCTGTTTCAAAACCAAAAATGCTAAATACCCCTCAAAAAATATATTCTCATGATACTTTTTAATCAAATAAAAAGAAGTGCAAGGAACATAATTTATTATACGATGTATTTCAGACCTGTTTTAGCAGAGTTTGAATCACTGGACTTCTCTGATTTCCAAAGTGCTTTTCTAGGCTAACAATATGCTTTATTCATGTACAATATATAGTGACAATCTGACAAGTTTTTCATCTGCTTTAAAATTCATATCACGCAGAAAGAATAGCATGGTATGATGGATTTGACTTGTGGGCTTATTATATCAACAAATGTTAGAGATGTAAAATTAGCAATGCATTTAAAGAGGATCTTTGAATTTTATATCAAGCCTGGCTTAAGGCAATTGAATAAGTTTTGGATCTTGCTCACAGTTTGCAACAAAGTTTATTAATTTCAGAAGCAGATATTGAAGATTCTAAATCACCCTTTCTGAAAGTAAAGTGAGAGCCATCCATTCCTGTTGCTATAACTATGGATTGTTTGATTCTACTGTAAATGTTCATGGTCTCTGTTGAAATGAATGCTTTTTCTTAATAACTAAGAAATTCCAAGCATACTGAATGCAATGATGTATCAGAGATTATATAGATATGGTCTTTCCATATGCAAGGAAATAATACTCTGAATTCTCATTTAGAAATTCCTCAGTCTGGTAGACCAGACTGCATGAAAATATTCTGAGATTTTATTGCTAGTAAGCAATATTAGATGGATCTAGCATACACTTGACAAATTTAAAATTGTCATGTTATTTTTTTTTCTGAAAGATTTAAAAAACCCTGATCAACCAAAAAAACCATCCGAAAACCCCCCAAATCCAAAACCAAACAGCTGGACAGGCAATACAAAAAAAGCAGCACTATATATTTAAAGGACAGGAAAAAAGTCATATGCTATCTGCCTGCATCAGCCATGGAAGTAAGAGGTGACAATTAAAGTAAACAAAGAGGAAAAGAATAACAGACTTTAAGAGTACATGAATAGAAAAGGAATCTGCCATCAAGAACAAAAATGAGGCAAACACGAGAAATAAGACACTTGAGTAGATCTGTATGTAAAGGGTATTTCTGTGACTCATTACAAAGCTTTTTATTGCTTGCATTCACTGTTTATGCAGAAATAATTAAATCTAAACAAGACTTTGCTAGCAAAAACAATTGTAGCTATCTCACATTTTCTGTTTAACTCTCTTTTCCCTGCTGTTTATGCTAATTTGCACAGGGGATGGAACAGTTGGAGCACTCTAAATCCTTCTTTTGTACTTCTTTTAACTTTGATGAGCAAAATGGAAATGCTAATCCCTTTTGCAGACACATGATTTCCTTCCTTTCTCCTGCTCTCTGAGATATTTGTTTTTCTGTTATGCAGCCTTTGTTCCCTAGTCCCAGAGTGCTTCATAAGATGCTCTCCTTTTCCCAGGGCCCTAGGGTGAACGAAATTCCACAACCAGCAATTCATGAAATGCAACTGGTACTGAGACAGGCAAGGGATCTACCAAAGCAGGTTCCTGCCTCTCCATCCTCTTCTTATGCCTACAGAACAAACAAACAAACAAACAAACAAACAAAGAGTCAAGAGTGTTCAGAAGGAACACTCAGAAGTACTGCAGAAGGAATCACTCTAAAATACTGGCCTGAATTTTAGCCCTGAAACTGATCGTAGTATCTTCAATGATTCCAGAATTTCACATTTTGCTTTTCCTTTGTTCAGTATAATTCTGACCACATATCTAAGATTGGAAAAGGAATGATAAATACTGATGCAGGAAATAATAAAGCCATTAAAGAAAAGGTGAGAAAAGCTTTTATTTGGACATGAACCAGACATGCTGGTACATCATGTAACGTCTGTGAAAATGTTGGAGGATTTTCATATTAAATGACTGGGAGACGTAGGATGTCAAAGATGTTTGTTCCAGTGCTCTTTGATATTCACTGTAGTAAAATTCTTCATTCAGTGGGCCTAATCTGGAATACTAAATGCTTTTATTTAGAGAAGTAAAACCAATCAATTTGAATTGATTGGTAAAGATATATATGTGTAGGTAAAAGGATATTGTTTGAAAAGTCATATTTTAAATCCTAATTTTTTTTCAATTCACAATAATACATGTCTTTCCAAAGAATTTAAAGTGTCTGTAGAAGGAGCTACATCTGCTTTGCAGTTACTTGTCTACAGTAAACTCAAAGAAAACAAACATTCATTTGCTTCCTCATATTAACATTAACAAGCTCATTAGTCATAGCATATTTTGAGAAATGAATATTCACGGACCTCCCACTTCTGACCAAAACACAATTGTCTCTGTCCCCCAATATGAGCGACCAATTTTGTTCATCTGACAGATGATTTTCTGGTCACAGGATATGAAAAATTTGGAGGAAACTGAATGTGACGTTTTAAGAGACTGAGTAACCCAACAGTTGAATTTAGTGTCACCATTACAGGAGCAGTCATGTATTGCCTCCCTCCTTATGTAGCACTGGTCCCTGGCCCAGGAGAAGGTGATCTTTTATTTTGTTACTATTGTTCTAGTTGAGAATACATCATATGTTAACTTAGTTTGCTTTATTCCTCTTATAGCTTCAGACCAGGAGAATATTTTACCCAGGTGCCAAAGTGAAACAACAAAATGACTAAATTATTTTGGGATTCTCCTGTCACTCTTTTCAATGCTGGACATATCTTGCTCCTCTTGTTAAAAATCAGTACTAAAATTTTCCAGAGCTGACACCATAGACTGAAGACCTCTGCTTCTGTTCAGACTGGCAGGCCAAGAAGCTGACAAGAGGGAAATTTGCTACAATACCCAAGCTCTTTCTGAGATTCAGACAGGATTTTTCATTTTATGGCAAAAGTAACATTTTTTCCACACATTTTTTCTTATCATAAGTTCCTGAGGATGAATCTGTGAGAAGTGAAAGAAAAGAAAGCAAAGAAAAAATTATAACGAGTGAATGCTGACAGTCTGAATCAAAGGCTCAGTGCTTTATAATCAAAGCTTTGGAAAAACAAGAATAGGATGACCCTGAGGCTTTGGCACTGAGTTCAAAAACACACTTGGGAGCCATTGCACCTCCAAGAACTGGGAGAACTGAAATGGAAACAAAGCCCTCTCAAAAAAACAGGGGAATAAATTAATTCATTTACTACTGCCAGAAATTATGCAGTGGGAATGCATTCTTCCTAGGAATGTGTTAGGCAATGGTGACAGCTGGGTATGCTTCCAGTTTAAGCAGTGCCCCAAAAACCACTGAATGGGATGGAAGTCTCTATTAACTTCAGTGAGTTTTTAATCAAGCTCAACTAAGTCAAACAGCAAGATTTAAAGACAGCTGAGGAAGCTCACATGACAGTAACTTAGACTGCACAAGGCCAGAGGATCTGGAAAAAACCCAAGCGTCAGCGAAGGGACTAATTAGAGGACATGAAAAGCTCACTCCGAAGTCTCAGGAATTTCATTATCTTCTGTGATAACAGGACTCAGAAAATGCAAGCAGTGATCTGAATCAGTTTCTAACTCAAGTGCAAATTTTCTGTGAGCTTTTTAAAAAGCTTGGGGTTTTGCTCAGCAATGCCACAAGACCTCTAAGTAGTCTTTTTTTTCTTTTATCTTTTTTTTTTTTTGTTGGGTCTCGGCTTTCTAGCTGGTCTAGAATTGCTAGCGTCAGGACTTCTGTCATCCAAGCTCTAACAAATTGCCAAACATTAATTTTGGCATCAACTAAGGCATGTCCCCTACAGACACACCACTCAGTCTCCACATTCTTGTTCTTTAAAGCATAAATCAAAACAAACAAAACTGTTTTCTTATTTGTGGGCTTAGCAAACTATCATTCTCATAAGCTTGTAAAATTCTTCATATAAAATATATTCTTTTCCAGATAAGTTTCCCTAGCTCCAACTAAAAATAGAAATCCAATATTTGTAAGTTAACATTTCAAATTAATTTTACTTGCTTAGTGTTTCTGGAAAACAAGGCCAGCAAAGCATATTGTATTCTGACAAGAGTACAGCATACCACTAAAATCAAAGTTAAGATCCAGACACAAAGTGGTTTGAACTTCATCAGTATTATAAAACAAAAAAAGCAAACCTACAGATACAAAGGTTTCTGTAGGCCCTGGGTCTCAGGATGCCTACCTAGTTGGGTAAGAACGAAGATAAACATTAATTATTATATTAATAACATGTAACAGATAAGAATTTTCCTTCACTAAAAAATAAAAATTTGTGATCTTTTGCACAAGTGAAAGCAATGAATATTGGACCTGCCTAGAGAGAATATGTTTTGTAAATGAAGGAGACACATTGGAAGTGAGGATTTAGCAGAATAAATCCTAAATTACCAAGCACAGCAGAAAATACCATACTGAAAAGTGAAATAATGTTAACTACTTGCAAATGGAGTAGCATAAAAATTATCAGTAGCATTAAGAAGGTGAATGACGAATTTTTTCTGCAGCAGGTACAGATGTTTGCTTTGTTGTCAGGAAGGAGCATACACAGGCATTGCAAGGAACTAGATCACTAAATTAAGGAGTAAACTGAGGCTACTGATCTAAAGAAAGAGAAGAGCAACAGGACACAATAGTGTGCTGTTTTCACTCTACTTACTGCCCTGATTCTTCATGGAAGAAGATGCTTTTGCAACGGGAAAGACTGTGAAAAAAGAAATTAAAAATACCTGATTTAATGATTCAAGACCTCTATTTTCATAGAAGAAATTTGTGCTAAACCTTCCTAAGAAAGAAATCTGTCATCCAAGAGTGGTCATATTCTAAAATCCATTGCAGACTTGACTCAATTGCCAAAATAGCACAGGATACCTTGAGCTATTTGGTATGTCCCACCACACCCTAACCTCTACTATCTGCTAACAGAGCTATTGCTCTTCTACCCTTTGACCTATCGGCCAAACATCTTGGATTCTTGCCACAAGGCATGTGGCTTAAAATTCTTGATGTGCTTTCAGTGCCTCATGCAAATTTTGCCCACTAGGATGGCCTTATTGGGAAAAAAAATTGCTGTGGAAGTTACATAAAGCAAAGGGAATAAAATTTCCTTAGCACATTGGACCTTATACATGAATCTTACATCCCTCCAGAGATACAGGAAAGGTTCTGTTGTTAATATTGGACGTTGACAGTATTAGAAGGAATATTTCATTGAAGAGTTGGAAAAATTATGAAAATATTCAGAGGGATAGGTGGATGTTGTACAAATATAGATAATATAAAAGTAAAGAATTAAGCAGGAACTGATAATAAAGAAAACACAATAATTTAGGAAAAGACATAGCTTGACATGCTAATATAGTAAAACTTTTTTCTGGTGTAATAGAGCACATTATACTAGAGTGTATGCCCATTATTTGCAGCCTATGATAGATGTTTATTTAAATTAAGAAAGTGCATTTCCTCTTGGAAGGAAAACACTTGAAATAGCATATTCTATGAACATTGCTTCACAAGTAGTCACAGAAAAGTGAAGGGGGCAGGGGGAAAGTACCTCTGAATACATACCAGATAATACCTGCAGTAGATGGAAATCTGTTTAACATCACATATAATAATTCACAAAATAGAGATGGCACATATAGGGAAAATAGTAATATATAACTCAATTTGCTTAAGGCTTGATTTTGGACAAAGACAAATTTGTATTTGTAGGTTTTCAGGTAATACACAAAAGTTGTTTCCAGAGCACAACTTATTGCTATATTGGTAGGAGCAGCAAGAAATTTGAGGGGAAGGGGTGAAAAAACTGTCATGTGAAATAAATGCCATTTCCTTACAACAAATCTTTGTTTGACCTTCCAAAAAATTCAGTTCAGCAAGATCATATATTAAAGGTGTTTGAAGTCTGAGAGACTCCCTGGGCTGAGGTCTTCAGCTGAGGGTAGAAGCTGTACTACCTCCCACAGCCGCAGAATACCACTGCCATTGGTCAGGGTCTAATAGCACTGGCCCTGCATTCTGAGTAGCTCCATCCTCTTTGAGACAGTGGAAGCTAAAGGTAAGTTTTGGCACTTCTCTCTTAGTTGAATTTTTATCGCTGGAAATACTAGTATTTGTTTTATTTTATCATGCTTAATACTGATTCAAAGCTCGCAGATTGTGGAGGCTATTTATTTTTCCCTGGATATGTCTTAGTTCCTTCCTGTGAGAGGTGTACAAAATCTCCATCAAAATATTTGATCTTACAGCTACTGCAGATGCCAATATTTCTACAGTACATTCCAATATATTACATGAGAGGGAAATAGAAACATGCAAACCCTGCAAATTACTGCAGATACTATAGCCATAGGTAAACTTTTTTTTTTCCACAGATATTTGCTGGGTTTGTCTCTATATGTGCAAAATTTAATACTTACCAAGCCTTATACCCTTTAAAAATATTTTATTTTTAGGAGTTGTGGCACACAAACAATTATGCGTAGTGAACAATTTTTTATTTAAGAATTGTTTATTCAGAAGAAAAATTACACCATATATGTGAGTACTACAATTTGGGTTGATAGATAACACCCTCTATAGCTGAATCATCTGAGATAAATGACATGGAATGGAAAAGCAAGACCAAAACCAATTCTGTCAAAAATAGGCAGCAGAAAACAAAGACCGACAAAAACTCGCTAATTCTGGCACACTTGCTTATTTCAGAGATTGATTGCATTTCTATTTTATTTTACTTTCTTTTTTTTTAATAAAGCAGAATAGTTTTTAGTCATATTGGAAGCTGACACTGAAAGGTGAAATTCATCTAAGCTTTCTCAAAGAGAAGACCCAGTGATTCTAGCTTCTTCCAGCAGCAGCTGAAGTCTTTCTGAATAAAGAAAATGAGAGAAAAATGAACGCCTTGTGTTACTGACCATCCCCAGAGGAATTTCATATCCTCCTGCCTAAACCAACTTTATAAAGACCTCTTTTCATGAAGCTAAAATTCAGCTTGTTGCCCAGTACATACATTAAAAAAAAAAAAGTCTCATGTATTTCTTGTACTTTATTATAAGTAGCTACAATTTTGAAATTAAATATTTAAGAGTGTGTATCACAGCGTCACATAAGGAATACAGTTTATTAGACTTATGCATTGCTCATTATCACTGTGCTTTTGGTGAAATTAATGTGAGTTGTAGATAAATAAAGATGTAAGTAAAGAACGCTGAATAGAGCCTTGTGTCAGGCATCTTATATGATAATAGTGAATGCATCATTTACAAGGAAAAGGGAATGCATAAACACTACTTCTCAAGGCTAGCATGAATTTTCCACCATTTTACTAAATTCTGGAACTTTAAATAGGTGATAATTCAATTTTACAGAACTTTAAATAGGTGATAATTCAGTTTTACAACTCTATTTTCCAAGGAGAACAGGTGAATACACCACACCACAATTTCTCACTACTTTAACAATGGTTTTGATTGAATAACGAAGGAATTCAGAGTACTGGTGTTACTGCCCATGGGGCAACATATTATTTTTTTATTTTGCTCCCAAGACCTTTGCAAAAGTATGGTCCCGATGTGCCACACCAAGTAAAATTATGTTTTAACAAAATAACTAATGGGTGAGAAGCGTTTTGATTATGCTTATCCAGAAATGACAGAGTTTCTAATGTTTTCAACAGGTTGGTTTGTTTGTTTCATTCTGTTTAGTGTTTTTTATGAGGGAGGAGAGATATCATATTACATTGTTATACAGTCCAAAAGATTATTCATTGTGATAGAGACAAGTAATATAATCATTTACCTTTTCCCTAATTTCTCAAAAGTTCATATCTAATTGCAATGAAAATAGGTGAAGTTAGATGAAAGGGTAAAAATATCATTCAGATGTTTATTTTTACACCAATAAAATTCCATAGGTGTTTTCTGAATTATATGACTATGAATATAGCCAAAGCAGTATGAAGAATTCTCAGCTCCAGAGACTCTTCATGAAGAAGACCAGATTAAACTGCTGAGTCACCATAGATAAATGTTAATTATTCATCAGAAATATTGTGGGGTTTATATATAAGTACTGTATTTATGACATTAAATTGTCATAGATTCCTTGTCAACACCAGAGTACCTACCATCTGTCCATTTTCTTCTCTTTCAGAAAATAAAACAGAATGCAGACCTTTGTAAATGTTTTCCTGGGATTTTTTATCTTTGAGTTTGTTGTAGCTGCCCCTATCAGTGATGCCATAATTTATGATTCTGAGTTCTATGACATACCACTTGGAGAGCTGCCTTACCCATTTGCCTATGATGAAAACAAGCAGTCTGACCAAGTAGAGGTAATTAGAACTTAATTTATTCTGTCTTTCCAAAGTGCATAAATGCAGTAGTTACTGATCAGCTTTTCTTTGCCATGAAAATACTTATCTGACAAATCTTCGCATGTGGTTTCTACTGCCTTTGCAGTTCATTCACTTTTTCCCTAACCTACACACACAGCCAAAATATATTCTAGTTTTTCTGGGGTTTATTTGTGGTAATCTTTAAGAATAGGTAAAAGGTACCATGCTTTCCTCAGGCTCCATGCCATTTCACAAATTCTGTTGGAGATCATCATTGTAATTTATCTGTCTGGGTGATGCATGGAGGCAGTTGAGACAGGATTTCCAGCATTTCCCATTAAATGAGGTTGTAAATGCTGTTTCCTTAGGTTTATGTTCACTACAAGTGTGTCAGGCTATAAATGCTAATGCTTTCTCTTGCTGCTAGGAAAGTGGCAGAAGGAAGAAAAAAGAAAGGGAAGGCATTTGAATTTAAACACGGGAAAGTAAAAAAAAATACTGAAAAAAACCTTTTGAAATTCTGATACAGTATGAGCGGGTAAGATATGTCGCCTGTAGAAGCAAGGGACTCCAATTCTTGACTTAAATGTTTCCTTCCTCTTCTACAATCCTTTATTTCTTTACAATTACTAAAAGGCAACATTATTTTTTTTTCTCACCCTGCTGATTCAACATTATGTTACCTGAAGGTAACATAAGCACTCTGTGATTCAGGAATGTGTGTGATAGAAGCTGAGTAAAAACTATAACATTTAAATAACATGGTATTTTTACACATAATGTTTTAGTGCTTTTTCACATAACAATGCATAATTCATGAAAATACAATCCTTTGAAAGATTCATGATTACAGCAGGAGGGACAGGAGCTATTCTTTCATCAATGTGAGATAGATATTGGATAACAGCTTTGAAATCAAAGGACAGAGACAATTTAAGAATAACTATATTCCAAAACAGGAGAACTGAAGAGATAAAAATAATCTTAAAGTTAGCACTAAGATCAGAACCTTGTAATTTGTAGGAAATAAACTTTCAATATAAGAGAGATTGAGAAGAACTTTGCTGCAAGGAACTTACCTTGCCTTTGGCCTGTTTCCCTTGTGCCACTCTTGTGCTCTACTTGATTCTCTTTGAGCTCACTTTCCTGATAAAGTCACTACCAATTTTAGTCGCTGTGCTCTATTTCACGTTGATTAATAAACCACATTTTCTGTCTCTCTTTGCTCTTAGAAATGAAGCCTTTATCATTCCAACAGAAATTGCTTCCTTCCCAGAAATGGGAGAAGTTATTTTGAATGTGCTTCATCACTGAGTTTTTCTCATTCAACAACAAATTTCTTAGTAATGCATTTAATGGTAGGTGGGATTCTCCTGTGCTGCGCTCTCTCTGTGAGGTCCTATAACACCAAAACATGGGATGGCCCTTTCCAAGTTTCTGAGTGAAGGACAGAGATAAAGCAAGGCTTTGATGTTCTTTTCCAACCAAAAGGAAATTCAGGATGACTGATGTTGTACCCAACAAGAAAAGATACGAGATGCCAACACGGATTGGTTTTTTTCAGAAGGCATGGAATAGGCAGAGTCAGGGTAAAGTGGTAAGCTTCTTTTCCAGAGCAGGATTATCTTCCATTACTGAGCTCTTCAGACAACCTTTTTAAAATTCATCAGGTAAAGTTCATCCAACACAGCAGTTGAACAGAGTTTTGTTTTGCATATGGATGGACCTCACTGTGAGAGCCTTTTTTTTATAGATGTTTAGCCAAAATCTTTCTTTTTGCTTACATTCCTAATACCATGTACCACCCAAGAGAATCCTAAGCATTCATAGTTCCCCATATCCCAGGAGATATGAGTGGTCAGTGCTGTAGAAATCAAGGAAATTTTATAGACGTGTCAGTGTACTATTTGATAGAACATGTCGGTCTTGCAAGTTATATATCAATCACTGATATTACTGATGTCACCCAAGTTTTAAGCAGAATATGTTTGATTTCTTGATTGTGGTTATGACTTTACTGCTTAAAATCTTGTTATCATAATGATGTGAACAACACAACTGGATCTATGTGTAAAATATTTATTCAAGGTCACAGGTTAGTTTTTATTATGCATAGTTTACATGATGAGCAATACCACAGAGACCCAGACAACCAGCAGGCCTTTAACAGATCTAGCCTGTGTACAGTAACTCTTTAAGACTTGAATTTCCATTTAGAGAGCTCTGAATCATGTATTCGGGCTGTTGAAGCAGTGGAGAAAAAACTCAAATAGCATTTTCTGTTGTTGCTGTCTTCAATTTACGATTTGAAAATTCAGTTATGTGCAAATAGAAGCCATTCTTAATTAATCCATTTTTAGACTCATTGGCAAAAATGCAAACTTTAGAAAGGTTGTGTATCCAACTGATTAGCAGAAGGTCCAGGAAACTGACAAGTTCTAGTACCTCAGATGCATTGAGATGCTACTCCTGATAATTTCAATGTGAATTGAAGTAAAAATTAATCTGTGCACCTAAAGGAGTTAAACTAAAGCACCTGTCCTTTTCCAGACTATTAGGTACTGTAATCACACATTTGATTTGTAGTCACCAAAGTGTGGAAAGACCTGAAGATAATTGGAAAGGGATTCTTTCCACTCATTCTATCTTAAAAATTAGGCTTGGCATCCCAATACCATGCTCCAAGACAAGTATGAATCATTCTCTTGGGATATCTGTCGAGGTGAATTGATCTTAGCTGGCCAACAAGGTGACCACCAAAATGCTTTCTTCACTCCCCCTTCTCAGACGGGCAGGGAAAGAAATTAAGGTTAAAAACTTGGGAGTTGACACATAGGCAGTTTTGAAGAAAAACAAAGGAAGCATGCAGAAGCAAAGGGAAATGATGGATTTATCCTCTACTTCCCATCAGCAAGTGATGGCCAAACACTTCCAGGGAAGTAGGACTTGAGTACATGTAGCAGGTGCTCCTGATGACAAACACCTTAATAATAAAGCCCAGCCCCTACCCTCACTGCCTCCCTTCTCTCAGCTTTTATTGCTGACCAGATGCCATATCGATGAATATCCCTTTGCTCAGCTTGGGTTACCTGTCCTGGTTGTATCCACTCCTGAGATCTTGCCCTACTGGTGAGAGGAGAATGTTGGAGAGAAAGCCTTGGTGCTGTGCCAGCACTGCTCAGCAGTTACTGAGCACCAGTGCATTATCAACACCTTTTCAGCTGAAAACACAAAGCACAGCACTGTGGAATGCCATGGGGAAAGTTCATTCCAGCCCATACACCTATCTTCCTCAAATAACTTTTAATGAACCCTAGACATGTGTTTCAGGCTTAGTATGAGAATTTATAATCTTAATACAGTTAAGTAAAGGTGACTGAGTCCAAGTTCGTGACTTTGCTAATTCTCATACTCTGGAATTATTATTTCCTGTGTAGAGTGTATGTGTGTATATACACACACACTCCATTGGATTGAAAATATTTTTCTGAAAGCATTTCTAGATAATGGGTCTTGATGTTCTTCACTTGAAGTCTATTTTTGTCATACATTCTGAAATTATCTTAAGGTTGGGAAAAGTTAGTAATGTGTACATGGAATATTTTTTTAATGCAAATATTTGCATGTGGAAAGTAATTGTAGCTGTGAATTACTTGTGAGAATTGTACTGAATCCTCAATCAAAGCTATGTATTGTCACATGTTAAGTGACATTATAGATTATAAAATCTATGGTTTCCAAGATCCCAGGTTAGTGAGACACAGAAGACCTAGCTAATGTTTTGCATCCAAATAGAAATTATTACTGGAAAAGCTTAAAGTAATATATCACTCAGAAATAAAATGTACATAGAGACATTAAGATAGCAGAATCAACTCTTTCACAGATAATGGCTAAAAAAGGGCAGTGTAACAGAAAAGCCTATTATCAAGGAAAGAATTCCAAGGTCCTCAAGGAGAAAGCTACAGTAAAGAAATGTCACTGTAAGTGTACAAGCTTTATGTTGGATTTATCTTCTGAAACAGACAGTAAGAGTATAAACATGAGCTGATGTATCTCCCGTTTTCTTTACAGTTCATTAGTATTTTGAATTAATATTTATATCATGATAGGGTCCAGAGGCCACAGTCAAGATTGGGTCTCCCAACTGCTCTGAAAGCATATACAAAGAGAGATTTCCTTCCTTAAAATGAATAGAATCAAGCCAGACTCTCAAGGGAATTATTGTGTGAGCTTCTCACTTTTTCCCTCTTTGAAAATAAAACTTTGTTTGGAAAATGTGTGAGAAAAACAAATTGTGGAGAGAGATTCTTATGTACATCAGCTATTAATGCCTAATAAAATGGCACTGCAATTTTATCCCAGTGCCTGTTAAATATAATCAGTCATTTTTTCTTTAGGTAGGAAAAACTAAGAAAAAATAAGAAGCAAAAATATAGGAGCATCAGAAAAATGTTTTCATTGCTAAGATAGGCTGTCAATGACGCTGAAAAGCAAAGGAACACTTAATTAAGAATGGATTGCCTAGCACTGAATAAGCAGAAAACTAAGGGAGTTAAATACAGGTTGGTCTGGGTCTTCTTACACAAAAGAGGTGGGCTGTAAAATATGATCCACAAAATATTCAGAAAGAAACACAGTGAAAGTCTAATATTTGATGCATTTCGATTAGCATTACTTGATAGCTTGTTGAATTTGAATCAAACTAATAATAGGGCATTTTGGTGCCTGCATAAAGTTCAGAACTTGAGTTCCACACACACATTTGCTCATGTCTGTGTGCATACACACCAACAATCCCTCCTTTGTCATAACACATGTGAAGAGGAGCCATGCTTGAGCAAGAACTCACTGTTGCCATTCTGCAGATTTGATAGAGGCTTACACTGCTGTTCCTGTCTTTGTGGTTGGTATCCGATTAAATAAGAGACTTCAAAGTGGATATACAATGACTTTTCAGAATATCACATACATTTTTAAAAAACTCTATTAATTGGTACAAGTAATGTACAAGTCAGATGGCCACATGGCTGATCAGAGAATCAAACTTATCATTTGAAGCTTTATCCCCGAATAGGAATTTTTCTAGTTTTTCAGAAAGGTTTTGACTACAGCTCTTGTTATTCACTTGTCTGCAGTGACTAACATTCCATTTCTTTTTAAGATAGAACAATAGAAGAAAAGAAGTCTTTAAATACAAATTTCAAGAACGAGTTTAGGCCACTTTTGGATAGAAAAGCAAACCTCCCTGCCTGTGGCAAGGGGGTTGGAAATAGATGATTTTTATGGTCCCATCCAACCCAAACCATTCTGTGATTCTCTGAATAACTTCTACCATAATTAGACATTTTCTTGTAAGCCTTTGTTAGTTTCAAAACAGCTATGGGAGAAACCATTCCTTTTGATGGGTCAGTGTGTGGAACAACTGTCCCTTCAAGGTTAAAATGCCTATTTTTAAGTTTTGAATTTTTATTTTTGTATTAAATGCATTTTTTTTTGCAGTAAAAGAAACACTGAAACTGAACACACTTCAGAATTCTCCTGTGGATTTAAACTTATCACATGTAATACATCAGCTTTGATCCTAAAAGATGTGGACATAAAATAGACACATAAAAAAGACCCATAAAATAAACTCCTGAGCCTCTCCTAGTCTTTTATTTGTATCACCTCTTTTACTGTCATTGGTGAGATATAGATACTTAAAGAGCCCACCCTAAAAGGAATTTCTGTAGCCAAAGTCTGGAGCTGCTTTTCAGAAGTTCTGTCTCATTCTATACTGACTGTGAAGCGATGCTAATATAAACTAAATGCCCAGCCTATGGATGGCAAGTAGCAAGTTGGATTTTACCAATTGCATTTTATCACTTACTGATGTGTTCTGATTTCTGCATTCTTGACTTTTGTAACTTCCTGGTCTGAAAGTGCCTCTGAATTGGCCAGCCATGCTAAGAACTTTCATTGGAAAATGCAGTCACATTGGATAAATATAGGATGGGGGAAAAGTAGGTACTCCATGCAATCTTAGGAAAGATATCACTGTCCTCTGCCATGCTCTGGGACTAATCTGCACTGGTATTCTCTAAATCTCTTGATTGATTCCAAAGACAGAGTAGGGTAACTATTAACCACATAGATGGATAAAGATAAGTGATGTGATACCCCTTCTGTTTTTTCTTATGCCGTGCATTAAAACTGTCTTGGAATGCAGATTTGAAGACTTGTAGATATTGGCAGATGCACTTTATTTTATTTCTCTACAATGTTCTTCCTGCTTTGTGATTTTTCACAAAGAATATTTCTTAAAGTACCAGGTGAAATAAAAGTCCACTCCCTGCCTAATTCCAGGCTCCCACCTCCCTCCAAACAACCTATGGAAAATAATGCCATTAAGTGATATACAATCATTTATGTTTCAATTTTTTTTTTTAATTAAAGTCCAGTTTCCAAAAATAAACAAACATCTGGAGAACGGGGGATTATTCTGTACAGCATATAGTCCAAGAAACATCTTTGTCTTGTTACAATCTTGCATGATTTATCAAACTTGCAAAAGATACAAAGCTGTATGGATCAGATGACCAATAATGGGAAACAGACTTTTACCTTTAGGTCACTGGTTCAAGTCCAAGTTATGTACAGCAAGAAAATACTGCTCATGATCTGAGTCTGGTATGTAAAACACGTGTATCAATGAACTCCTACTCTGTTGCAAGTATAAAAATTGCAACATCATTAAGCTAACATCAATAATTTTTATTTTCTCATGACACTCACAACTGCAGAACACTGAAGAGATAAAGCTAACTATTTGGAACAGTTTCCCTAAACCCCAGACATAGTGCCTTTGCAGGGAAACTGCTGGGAGACTTTCAACTGTGTATCTGCAAATCTAGGTAACATCCTACAGTAAGAGATAACAGTGTAGAAATGAAAGTACTAGAGGTTAACACCTCCACTTTGCTACCCAACAGTTGCAGTGATTAATCAACTAAGAACCATCAGAAAGCATAAGGTAAATAACAAATCCCAAGATAGTAAGTTCCATAAAGCATGCCCCAAATATGCAGGGAGGTGGCAGTCAGTGTAGATGACCCAAACCCCATAACAAAGTGAAAGGAAAATTATCTTTGGTCTGAAGCCTATTTGCAAAGCCTATCTTGAAAATACTCTTCTACAGATTATTACTTTCAGTAGAACAAAAGTTGCATATAAACACATTAACGGATCTTAAATCTCTGGATTTAATTTTCCGAAGTTCAGAAGAGGGATTCTTAACTGATTTCCACAAATCTGGTGAAGAAGTAGACAGCATGTGCAAGAACTTTAGTGCAGCACTAACCTGGGTCAATAAAAGTCTGGAATGCATCTCTCCTCTAGGCTTCCTCCATTCGGAGAACATCTGTCCCATTTCCTTTGTTCCCAAAGCCCTCTTTTGATTTGTCCCCAAGTCCATTCCTGGTTAAGCTGTCTACTGTCAGTGCTGCAGATGGTAACATTGTGTCTTTGTCTGCACAAAAGGACAAGGTACATCCTCACTCTTACTTACATCAACTCAAGTTACTCAGTTCAGCTGAAGGTCATCTTGCCCATTTGATTACTTTGCATTTTGTGAACTTTGCAACTGTGTTGGGGCATTTTTATCCATAAACTCTAATTAGTAATAGCATCTGTGGCTTAATAGACTACAATGAAATAATATACAGAAAACCTAAAATGTTCTTAGTCAAAATCTGAGCCTGTGTGGTTCAGAGTGCTTACTGTTTTTTTATTTCTTTCATGTTCTCTGTCTTCAGTGAAACTAATTGATATAAAATATTTGAAGCTATTGCCATTATATAACCTAAACCAAATTATTTATGTACAAAAAAATTAGATTTTAGTTAGTTATTTAGATGTTCTAAGGCAATCCAGGACCATAATACTTAATACTGCTTGTATATATTATATATAGCTATGCTACAAGATAGTCTATTATGAGATGTAAAGTGTTTTTTTTTCAAAATTTTCACAGTTCATAGAATCATAGAATTGTTTGTGTTGGAAGGGAGTAAGATCTTCTACTTCCAACCCCTCGCCATCTACAGGGACACTTTGAACTAGCCCAGGTTGCTCAAAGCCCCATCCAACCTTGCCTTGAGCAAGGGAATCCATAACTTCTCTGGGCAACCATTTCCAATGCCTCACCACCCTCACAGAAAAGAATTTAATAATATATAAAAGTTTCAGCTTCAAGCCATTCCCCCTTGTCTAATCACTACATGTCCTTCTAAGAATTCTCTCTCCAGATTTCTTGTAGGTCCCCTTTAGGCACTGAAAATCTACTTTTCTCTGGGCTGGACAACCCCAACTCTCTGAGACTGTCTTCATCTTCTTGGCTCTCCTCTGGACTTGCTCCACACAGCCCCATGTCCTCCTTGTGCTGGAGACTCCAGTGCTGGGTGCAGTACTGCAGGTGGGGTCCCACAAGAACCCAGGGTAGATGGGCAGAATTACATCCCTCGAGCTGCTGGTTACATATTAAATATATATATACATATGAAGAGATTCAAATAGGGATCAAATACAGCAATGATTTGCCTGTGCTTGGAATCCAGATGTTAGGTGTTTTAGTTCCTTTAACTTCTATAGTCTACATACAAAATCAAATTTTAAAAATTCTAACTATTTGGCCAGTCAATTATTTTTTACCTGTCTTTTACAATTATGGTTTATGAACACTACTGTGATCGATTTCAATGACTGGTTCTTCATGAAGACAGAAAAGAAAGCAGTAGCTGTGGGATAGTGTCAAAAAAGGAGAAGCTTGGTCAGGTGAAAGACTCAGGATTCAGTTCTGTGGTGGTGTTGTGCTAGAAAGCTGCAGTGGATGAAAACTGAAGCAGAATTTTGGGCTTTGGTGCCTTTGCACTTGGAACAATGATACTGTGACAAAATTCCTGTATTTGGCTGTGTCTTAGAAAAAGATAAGGAGTGCTAACTGCAGCACAGGGGTGCAGCACCCTCAGAATTAAATGCGTTACCTGTTGCAGCCTGAATTGCTGCTAGTAAAGCCCAAGGTAAGGAAGCAAAAAGGGCCTTTGCATGGCATCCACAGATGCTCTATTCAGCCGCCTGGTAAGATGTTCAGGTCCCAGGCACACACATGGAGGGTCCGGGTTCCTCTCTATCCGAGGGGCAGGGGTGAACCTGGTCTTGAAGCAGTATAAAGATGAGGGCAAATCAGGGAATAGGGAGGCAGTGGCTCAGGGACATAGGAACAGATATAGGAACAGGGGTAGGAGCCAATGGGGTCTAACAGCTTTCTGGTGGAAGATTCTTCTGTCCCCCTAAACTAGGGGATGCCCCCCAGGGTCTCCACAATTACCAACATTTTTAACAGCACCTCAGATGTGCAAAACCCTATAATGATACTAATTAATTGTTTTAGATTTAAAGAATAAAGAGTGAACTTTCAAAAGGGGCTCTGGCTCAGCTGAACAATATTATCACACATGGGGAAATGAAGATACACTAGGAAAGTAACTTGCAAAGATCACAAAACTGTCTGGGTGATTACAAAAAACAACTCTGCCTTTTTGCTAACATAGACCCCTCTGCAACAAACCAGGCAGGTCTGCAATACTCTTTTTATGAGAGGTGATGTGATACAAGAAAAGTGCTGTATCTTAATTTTTATCCTGAATTGTCATATAAGAAAATCAACAGAATGCATTTTTAGAATTAGGGTTAACCTGACAGATATAAATTGCTTTGTTGATTGAAGGACAAAAAAATATGTTGATTGAAGGACAAAAAAAATATGTTGATTGAAGGACAAAAAAAATAAGTTTTCTAGTTCCCTGCAAGGATCTTCCAAATTTTGTGTTTTAAAACCAAGGTTTTATCTAATATTTTTATCTATATCAATTTTTTCATACTACATAATACAGCTACTAATGAATGAAGTTAACTAGAGTCTTTAATATATTAGAAAATTGAATGTGAAGCTGGAGTTCAGAATTTTTTAGTAATATTTTTAAATCATGTTCAGAATTATTTAGTATTTTAAAATCATGTTAGTGTTCTAAGCAGAGCCTGCACACCTATATTGGATTTGGATTTATGATAGTTTTTATGGTAAATGAATTGCTGCTTTTTGATATTTCATAGCAAATTTTCCTTTTTTACATACAATTTATCAATTTTTATCACAAATCTAATTTATCTTTAAATAATATGGAAAAATAATTTTGCTAGTATATATTTTCAGTAATGAAGTATATGCATGTGCATATACATTAAAAATACACGAAACACAGACAAAAAGTGAACAAGTATGTTGGATTTTCATGAATTGTTTATATATCATCAGAATTCATTATAGCTCCTGGATAAAATGAATCTCCAGCACTAAATCTCAGAGAATATGTGACCTCTAGTGGAAGAATACTAATAACTGCAAGAGAAACAGCTTCCAAGGGAAGTAAACAGTAACAATTCCTTTTAATTTTTCCTAGACAGATATTGGGACAAAGCTACCATCTGTAATTCAAGAGAGTTATTTTTCTGCACCACTGACAGAAGAAACTGAGGATGAAGCATCAACACCAAAATTAATTGATGGGTCTTCAGCACAGGGGTCAGGGGTCCTTGGACCCCAGACTCAAGATGGTTAGTAAGAAAGAGAAATGTTTTTGTGTGTAGTGCTGTTTTTGAGTAAGCCCATTTTATTTTCTTTTTTACTGAAAATGAAGTACATAGTTTCTGTATGTCTCTTACTGAAGAAAGAATCTATCTTGACTCCTCCTCCTAAGTCAGATAGGTGGGTGCCTAGTCAAAAGGTTTCCATACTACTTCACTATGAAAACAACTGTGCCAGTTGTTCCAGAAGATTTACAACTTGAAAATTTGCTGATGGTTGGCAGTGCTACCAGTACTTGTCTTTCTGTCTTAGATTTCAATACCATTATCAACTGTCTTTACTTATAATGATTTGCTACATGGTTTTTATAAATGTGTTAATACAAATTATAATTAAAATGTTGAAAAATTTTTGACCATGAAAGCTATAAACTGAAAAACTTAAGGAAAGGGAGTTACTTAGAACTTTTTAGTGGAGACAATTTTCAGTTCTTCTGACTATCTATAGCGAAATAAGAACTTTCAAATCTTGCAGGGGAATTAAAATTGCAAAACACAATTGGTCCCTCTCCCACACAAATTTTGCACTGCTAATTTTTGGCATTTGTGAGAAGCTCCTCTAAATTACAGTAGGTAAAGTTCACTGGAGTTATCAATTCCTGTGAGGGACCTTTGTGTTATATGGTGATCAACACACAGTAATAGGAAAATCCTACTTTCTACTATGCCCAACACTACAGCTGAGTTACATAGAAGAAAAATGAAATGAAAAAAAAAAAAAAAACAACCCCAAACATAAAACCCAGAGTTTCTGCTGCCAAAATTGTGTATTCAGTGAAGTTAATAATTCATAGTCTTATTTTGGTACATACTACAAGTGAGCTTGACCAGGCAAAAACATTCGCTGTCAAAACAAATAAAAATGGAATGAAAACTTCCAAGAAGATTTCAGAAAAAAAGAAAAAAGAAGGTCCATACTTTTTTTTTCAGTTTTGAAAATTAGAAGATGTTACATTATATCCTGTAAATATTCTATATGATTAATTCTGTATCTGTCAACATTTCTGAGTACTGAATGAAAATCAAGTAGTGCATCAACTAAAGAAATGCTCAAGACAGTAATGTATCAAATCAGATTTCTCTTTTGTCTTCCTTTATTTTAGCTACATATTTTCCTGTCAGATGTTGCTGCTATTGGCCTGGTACGAAATAAAAGACTACAAGGCTCAGTAACATTAAGCCAAACTCTACCCCTACCTCTGTTTTTTTTCAGTGTCCACCAGACACAGGTGGAAAATACCACTCCTCCAAGATCAAAAATAAGACAGGGTGCAACCCTTTCCCCATACTATGGTAATATGTTGCACTATTATGAAAAACGTCAGCCATCCTTAACTCAATATTCATTTAGGTCTAGATTTGCCAGAATAGTTCAAGATGTGAATAATTTTTTCCTTGTATCAGACCTACTCTCTGCAGCCAATTTAATCTGTCCTGTGGAGAAAAGTTAGGGAAGGCATGAAAAGATTCGTATCTCTAGGGAAATTGTACTCCTGGATGTCCAAGTAGAGATTATCACAAAAAAATAAAAGAGTACTCTGGTTACTGATTCTTTAATCTTGCCTCAAAAGACACCTCAATAACCTGCAGGTAATTGGGGCAGATTAAGAAGGCACATCTCTCATGTAGCCACATCTGACCTGGAGAAAAAACTAATCTGCAAGAAAAACATTTTCATATTCCTGAATTATTCTACTATTCTATAAATAACAAGAGCAAACCACCCCATCTGATACAAGGAGAAGGAAAACATGAAACAGAAAAGTATTTCTATTAAAAACGGATAAACAGATATACTGATTTATACTCATAATGTATACTCATAATATACTCATAAAAGATGTATCAAAAAGTCAGTGTCACAAGTGTTACAATCCAGTTATTAAAATTGTCAGAGGGATGCCTCTGCCTGAATAAAGGTGCAAATGAGACCATATACCAAAGTAAATAGGATGGATTTTATTTAATAGTAAATGTGAGGGAGAGAGAGAGGTAGAAAGAAATATAAAAAGGAAGGGGGAGGAAAGAAAGAGAGTGTCAGAGAGACAGATTAGGTAGAAAATATAATTTATCAGCTATTATTCCTCCATTTAGATGGAGGTATACACCTGCTAGCTTAAGGGGAAATCAACTTCTGGCTGGTTGCTGTCACCAAATAGTCTATTATAGTCTGAGAAACAATTTATTAGAACAAGTTAATTGTTCTTCTAGGCATAGGGAGAAAAAGAAATTAATTTTAAAAATAATTTAATCACTTTAGTGTTGCAATTATATGCGATCAAAGCAGAACGGGAAGTGAACTTTACCATAGACAAAGACTGATGATTAGGTGCTTATGTGAGCATTTTATTGTAGTAATTTATGTATGACTTTTATTCATGTCCTTTCTAACAAAGTGTTTTCTTTTAAATTCCTTGACAGGTCTTCCCACTTGCCTTTTGTGTACATGCCTAGGGACCACTGTCTACTGTGATGATCGTGAGCTTCATGCTGTTCCACCATTGCCTAAGAAAACCACCTATTTCTATTCACGCTATAACAGAATCAAGAAGATCAGCAGAAATGACTTTGCTAACTTAAGTATGGATAGCAGTATTGAAATCAACTTAATTTGATTATTTCTGGCTTATATCAACCAGAAATATAGTGAAATATTTTATATAATGTTTGATTATGGTAAATATTACACTTAAATGCACATGTATTTTGGTAATTTGGAACATAAAGGTCCATACATTAGAGGCAGATTCTCTGTCAAACTTTTGAATTATTATAAATTACAGTGATCATTGATCTTTTTGCTGTTACTTGCAACCATCTTTAGAAAAGTAATAAACCCCCCAAATATTCAATTTAATTTTAGGGTTTTTTTTAATTGGAAAAGTGTTTGAGTGTCTTTTATAAAGAAGTTAATTTATCAAATTTCTTCATATAGGAAAGTGTTGAAATAAAGAAATGCTGAACAAGGTAGTAGAAAATATGTTTATTTCCCTTTAAGTGTCATTTTCCAAAGGATAGCAATTTATAAGTTTCCCAAAACACACAGAAATCTTAAAACAAAACTTTGAAGTCTTTCACTGAAAGATGTATAAAGAGTGACACAGGCAGGGTTTTTTTTAAATTTCAGGAAATACATTCTTATGAGTCTGTTGTATCTTATTTCTCCACCAGACCATTTAAAGAGGATTGATTTGACTGCAAACTTCATATCAGATATCCACAAGGATGCCTTCCGAAGATTGCCCCAACTTCAGGAGTTGGTGCTCCGTGACAATAGGATAAGGCAACTCCCTGAGCTACCATCTACCTTAACATTCATTGATGTTAGTAAGAACAGGCTTGGTCGCAGAGGGATACCAAGTGAGGCATTTAAAGTAAGTTTGGATGTGATGGGAAAATAGTTTCTTCCTCTCTCCAGAGGATGTGGTTAGAAGTGCAGCTTATTCTCATAAGAGGGATGCTCTAGTCCTCCAATCATCTTTGTAGCCCCCAAATGGACCTGGTCAAGGAGCTCCATGCCTCTCTCTTGTGCTGAGGAGCCCAGAAGTGGGCACAGCACCCCAGATGTGCCTCACCAGGGCTGAGCAGAGGGGCAGGATCACTTCCCTTGACCTGCTGGCAATGCTCTTCCTAATATACCCCAGGATTCTATTGGCTTTGTTGGTCACAGGGGCACTGGTGGCTCATGGACAGCTTGTTGCCCACCAGGACCCCCAGGTCCCTCTCTGCAGAGTTGCTTTCCAGCAGACCGGCCCCCAGTCCGTACTGCTGGTGCAGGACCCTACATTTGCCTTTGTTGAATTTCAGACGGTTCTCCTTGTCCTATCTCTCCAGACTGTTGGGGTCTGGAGTGCTGCACATCCTTCTAGGGTATCAGCCACTGCTCCCAGTTTTGTGTCGTCAGTGAACTTGCTGAGGAGGCTTCTGTCCCTCCACCCAAGTCATTGATGAACAATGGGCCCAGCACTGAACCTTGAGGGACAACATTAGAGGCAGACCTCCGACTCGACTGTGCCATTGATTATGTCCTTCTGGGATCTGCCGTTCAGTCAGTTCTCAATCCACCTCAATCTCCGCTCTTCCAGTTCACACTTCCTGAGTTTGCTAAGAGTATTCTATGAGAGAAAGCATTGAAAGCCTTGCTGAAGTCAGCACAGAAAATATTCAGTGTTTTCCCCTCATCCATTCTGGTAGTTGTTTCATTTTAGAAGGCAATCAGGTTGATCAAGCATGATTTAACTTTAGTGAATCCATGCTGGCTACTCCTGATCACCTTCTTATCATCCCTGGGGATGAAGATGGCCTCTGGAATGAGGCACTCCATCACCTTTCTAGGGATGGAGGTGAAGCTGACTTGATGGTAGTTCCCTAGATCCACCTTGCCCTTTATGTAGATGGGGTGACACAGGCTTACCTCCAGTCCTCAGGCACTTCTTCTGATCCCTGTGACTTTTCAAAGGCCTCTGTGAGCAGACTAGCTATGGTGTCTGCCAGATTTCTAAGCACTCATTCCTCAAACAAGTCAAGGGAAAATTATTTACCTTTTGAAATGGAATGAGAAATGTATTTTTAACTCAGGCATTTCTTATATAGTTATAATTTACTTCAACACAATACACTTCTGCAAAATTGAGTAGTCTTCACAAAAGAAAGGAAACAACACCATCATTAAAATTACATCTTTAATAATTCCATTGATATTTGAAAAACATTTTTCCCCTTCATTTTAACCTGAACACCTAACCCTTATCAGCAACATTCTCAGCCTATGCAAATCAGAGTTCATTACTGTCTTTGAATTTCTGTCTTTTTATCATATCATGCTGACACAAAATGTTTTGCTATTCAGTGGTGCTCATTGCAGTGATAGATTTTAAACTTACTTGCCAGAGATTTTCAAATGTCTCTCATACGTCTCTGCCTGTTTTTTTTTCCATATTCCTCTAGAATCTGGATGAACTGCAGCATCTTTATATCACTGACAATAACTTGGATCACATTCCATTGCCACTCCCTGAAAGCCTCCAAGCTCTTCATCTTCAGGTAGGCTACAAAAGAAATGGCTCTTTATATCATGCTCAAAGCGTATGCACATCTCGGAAGGGCAAATATTTGTCTTGTAGTGCTTCTTCTCTTTATCCAAAAGTGCTCTTACTTGACTAAACAAGCTATGGGAAACATAAAATTAACTAGTGATTGCAGTCTTTTAGAGAAGTAAAATTTAGCTCAGCTAAGCATTCATTTTCAGAATTTGTAATACAATATTTTTCAAAAATCAAATTCTAGAATTACTATGATCTAATAGTTTCTTCCTGAATCCTTCCTTTTAACCTTTTCCAGCTCTGCTTCTTTCCCTTTATCTCCTCTTGTACCAATTTACAGTTTTGTTTATCAGATGTTTTTACTTATTGCATCATACAGAAAAAACCTTTCAGTAAGCAATATAATGTACCTCACATAATTTAACCTTGATCTTTCAGAAAGTAAATTCATTGAAGCTCTCTGCTTGCTAGCTGACTTCCTTTTCACCTGTTTGTGCCTGTAAATTAAATATTCAGTGCTATGTGCTACAGAAAAAAGTTAGTAAGCAGGACTTTGTCCAGACCAATTTTTTACTAGCAAAGGAATGGAGAAGGAAACAATTTTCAGCCCTCATTTTAGGTAGAGCTTTTTAGTCCCAGTTTCCTGACAATGCTGTATTCCAGCAATTCATTGTTGAGAATGGTTAGCTTCAAGAATGGAAGCTCAGTGAATATAAGAGTAATTTAAATCAAAGGAATAAAACCAAAAGCATTCAATTTTGCCAGTATATATACAGGTGTGAGTTAAACTAATGTGAGAGGACCGGGGGGAAAGGAATTGTCACAGATCAAATTACAGAGATGTACCTTTGCAGGTTGAGGCATATTAAGATGTTAGGATGATAATTATGTTTCTGTGATTTTTGGACTGGCCTATCATGGATCAAATTTGTCTTAATATGGCTCTTCACCATAATCTGGAAATGAAAATGTTCTATGCTTCTACCAGGCTCCTCCTTCAAAGCCTGTCTCTGCTACATGGCTTGAGTTACTTAGTTCTGAAGTTTTGCATTGGCCAAGAAATTTTCCCCTGCTTGGAAGATTTCTCTGTTGATGACTTGCTGCCACAATCTGAGCCCTTGAGTTTAAGCAAGTATCTCTCTAGACTCTGAAAATACATAAATAAATGGTGTTTCAGAGTAAAAAATTACTTTCAGGTAACTATTCTGATAGCTCCTTTGTTGTTTGCTTGTTTTCTTTTAGAACAACAACATTCAAGAGATGCATGAAGATACTTTCTGCAAAAGGAGAGATTTTACTTATGTGCGTAGGGCTCTTGAAGACATCAGGCTGGATGGTAATCCCATCAACCTGAGCAAAACACCTTATGCATACATGTGTCTACCCCGTTTGCCAGTTGGTAACCTCATCTAAGCTACATCAACCTAGATGATTTTTTACAAACATCATTTATTTGGGAAATATTTCTGTTTATACTGGAATTTATTCCTGAGATACTAAAGAGATGAAATGCTAAAAGACAAATCCATTATCTACCCAACTGCAAGTTATTTAGCAATATCAAGAAAAATACTACAAAAACAATGCAAATACAATTTTTTTTTGCTGAATTGTTCAGATCTAATGTATGAAACCTAAATTTAAACATTTTTTACATATTAAAGTCTAACTATTACATGGGAAATAAAGAAATAAAAATAAAATTGTAAACACAACTGATTATTTATTGGGTTTTATTTTAATTAAATATTATTCTCTCAAAGATAGATCTATTTTTCTACTTCTTTCCTTGAAGGTCTCTTCATTTTGAAAAAGTATTAGCAACATTCCAAAATACATGTTTTCTTCAGAAAACGGAATCTTTCCTTCAGATTACCCTCCCATAATCGATCCACATTTTTGCAGCAATAATTTGTCTTTGTAATGATGATGAGATTCTTGGTAAATCCTGTTAACTTAGGCTTTTTGGAGTGATGCATCTATTTTGCTGCTGGTTTCTGGAGCTGGGAAGCATCCAGGGTTACCTCAGCAGCACAATCCATTGACCAGTACAAATACTCCTTCAGCCACAGACTCAGCTTGGGGGATCCACAAGAATCTCGACTATGTAGTTACTTTTAAGTTACAGGGAGTTGATGTCAAATGTCTATTTTCTTGTAAATATCTCACCTGAAAGTAAATGCATGAAGACATGTTCTGCAGAAAGGCTGAAGCTATCAGGGTTCAACAGGGAGACAAATAATGACATTAAATAAAACTCATATTTGTGAGGATTAAGCCGCATGTCTAAAAGACTTTCCCTCGATGTAATGAAACTGAAGTGGAAATGCAATTTGAAAAAAGTTGTATATGCTTAGTCAATATGGCTCTCCAGTAAGTACCTTTGGTACCTAACTCAAAAGTGGTCACAGATAAGAGAGTGTTATAAGCTAAATGGGCTGCTAGAGAAATCTTTGATTTGAGGAGATCCCCAAAATGACCAAGAGATAAAGAATGACTGCAGAACCTGCTATAATCAACATTATAAGCCAGAAAACTTTCTGAAAAGTCATTATGGTTAATGAAAGCACCAATTTGCCACTTCTAACATGGAGTTTGGGATCACAAACTCTACCTGGGATGATATCTAGGGTCACCTTGATCAAGAAAAGACTGTGAACCTTCGTCTTTATTATTTTTTTTTTATTTCTCTGTGGAGCTGGGCTCAGAACTGACAATATTCATAAGCAAAAACTGTAGCTATCTCTAGAAAAAAAGGCCTGAGGCAGATGTAGTTTCACTCAAGTACAGTGTCAGCTACTCATTTTATGGACTGCTACTGCCATCGTGTGTTGATAAATAGTGACACTTGAAATCATACTAAAGCCTGACACCAAGGGTAGATGAGACTCGTCTTTACTTGTTTGGTAAACTCGACCCTATGCACATTTTCCCTTTTATCTTTAATGAAAGCTGAAGGAATGGAAAACTCTTTGATGTTAAAAACAAAGGAAGATCATGTGAAATGTTTTTGCTTTCTTTTTTTGTTGAGGGGGTTGTTTGGTCGGCTTTGGCATTTTGTTTGTGGTTTTTAAATCAACCTAGAAAATAAATAAAAAAATTAAAAAGAGGAAAATCTTTTTGTATACCATATTGCAAACGATTATTTTATACATTTTTAATGATAATTTTTAATTTTGTATTTAAATAAGCAGACTATAAATAACATCAGAACAATTTTTTGCAGGGTATGATACTATACAGATGCTATAATCGTTAAGTACAAAAATTCAGAGTCCTTGATGATATCTCTCAGCAAAGGACAAACACAGTTTCTGGTCAAAATGGTCTAAATGCATCACTTACTATGAAACCATAAGCCTGGTCTGACAGTATCAGTGGGTGGACAGGGAGCCTAAAACAATAAATACCCACCTATTCCCAGTAACACAAAATGTGCTAACTTCCAAAGACAAACACAGCTCCAAAAACCCATCCTTATCTTTGTGTTGTGAGAATGAGGACACTTTTCTTCAACATAGCAGTCATCTATAAAGCTTTTTCTCTCACCAATTAACAAACACGCTAAAAAAAAAAAAAGGTTTTTATTTTATTTACTCCCATCCCTGGCAGTGTTCAAGGCCTGGCTGGGGTTTTTGAGAAGCTTGGTCTAGTGGGAGATGTGTCTGCCCGTGGCAGGGAGGTTGGATCTTTAAGATTCCTTCCAGGCCAAACCATTCTGTAATTCTGTCATTCATTAGTTTTTATTCTGTATCACAAAAAGCCAACAAGAAGGATGCTACACATTGTACCTGGTGTTATGCCAATATGCTGTGTATAGAAAATTAATCTTGAGATAAGCCTGGTATCTCTCTTTCCACCTTCCACACTGAAAAAGCAGTTCATCCAACAGCTGACACAAAGGGCTGGATACAGGATTTGGAGTCAGGAGGGTGAGAAAGGCTTTGTGAAGGTGCTGACTTTCTGTGCCAGCTCGTGACACCTACTTAATCCCTCCACACCCTTCTTCACCAGGTGCCCAGGACAACTTTGCATCAGTGCCATGAGGTGTTTGGAGGGAAGCACGGAGCAGGGCTGGTGATGGTATCAGGGCTGGTGATGATATCAGGACCAGAGATCAGATTTGTTCCAGCGAGGCCTGGCCTGGGCCTGCAGGGCCCACACGGGAGGGGCCTGATTGATGGACTGTGCCCTTGTCTCCAGCCCCATGTCACTGCCAAGCACCGCTGGCTCCTCCAGGCACGGTGCCATGGCAGTCTGTCACAGAGTGCCCACAGGAAGAGCCTCTGCAGGACAGCAGGGTGTCAGCATGGAGAGGTTCCCTCAGCCGCCTGCCAGGTAAGCACCCGCCATGGGGCCATGGCTGCAGGGCCAGGCCGCAGCTGGAGGGAAAACCAACCCCCGTTCCGCTCCCCCGGCCGTGCCGTGCTGCCGTCACTGCTGGGCAGCACTAGAAGGCACAGCAAGGTGAGGACAGGGCCAAGAGACCAAGGCAGGGCCACCAAGTACAGGCAAAAGACATGTTCATTGTGGTCCTGTATAGCAACAGGGCTGGCAGGGGCAGGAGACAACAGCAGGAATGGAAGCACAGGGGCAGAAGGCACGTTAACGGAGACAGTCAGCGAGGGCAACAGAAGAGAGAGAAGGACCTCATGGAGCAGAGCCCCTGCGCATCGTCCTCAAACGGCTGTGAGAGACAGGATAGCCAGCACAGTAGTCCTGTGCATGAACCGCGGCAGAAGCAGCCTGGGAAGGCACAGTGGCAGGGTCACAAGTGCAGCAGGAATTGGAAGCAACAACCGCTACAATGCACTGAGCCCCTCCACCAAGACCAGGCAGGTGAGCAGAGCGGCAGCGATGAAAGGAGTGAGCTGCTCTGGAACGCAAAGAAGTGCTGCTGGATCACAACCTCACATTTGCCAGCAGCAATACGGCGAGAGGCAAGAGCGCGCCTCCGGCCCATGAACCTGGCAGGATACCGCCTGCCAGGGATGTGCACGCCCCACAACACCAACCAGTACTTCATGGGCCACCGCGACTACACAGACGAGAGAGAAGTGGCAGTGGAGGTGTCTGGAGAAGTTAGTGACTGCAGCACTGAAGATGAGGATTTCCCTCTGATGACTGCTTTCCCTTCCACAGATCAGCAGGCTGAAGGCACATCAGCAGACGAGGAAGAGGAGAGCACACAGCCTGCCTGCCGAGACTGCAAGTGCCAAGACAACCTCGTGTGAAACCCAAACCAGAGTGACAGCACAAGGAAAGTGTCTGACTTGTAAAATCATCAGCTATTAAGAGCAGGGAGCTGCCCGACATTCCGCTCCCTAAATAAATATATATATTTGTACACTTCTAACCCTGCTGCCTACTTTCTAATGATTCACATACACTGAGAGAGGCCTGGCAGAATAAGAACCAGAAGAAGGTTAGCATTGCATATGCCAAAGAGGTCAAAACTGTTACCCAAGAGATTTCTTTTTAAAGACCCTTTGTTCCCCTCAGATACATATATCTCATTCAGGAAGGTTTTTTTAAGTTATACTAAAGTATTAAATATTTTATTATATATAATATATGTATTATTATTAATATAATATTTAATTTATTATGTTATACTGAAAAAAGAAAGCCTAACTAGATGATGAAATTTTAAAAAATCCCAGCACATATTTCAGCAAACATCAGAATGGAGGCTTTTTTGAGCATTAGAAAAAAAAAAAGAGTACTTGTTAGATAAATATACTTTTTGCTATAAGCAGACACTACAACCTGTTTATCGATGACTGAAGTGTGCATTTGCATATATACAAGCAAATTAAATGCATCGCAAAAATAAGAGAAAAAGAACAAAAAAATCCAATTTAGATCACAGACCATGCACCCTGACCTCTCATGAATGCTCATGTAGTTTTTCTTTTAGAAGATGTGAAGAAGAGGCAGAGGCTTGGTGATACGCCATAGCTTTGCTTTTTAAGGTGGCTGAAATTATAGCCATGGAAACCATCACAAATATACTAGTATTCCCAACAGTCAAATCTCTTGGCTTAAGAAGCTGCTTGAGAGAGAATGATGCTGGTGTCATCTGGGGGTTTTAAATGGGGAGAAGGAAAAATGTTAGTGGGAAAGGCTGTGGATCTGATCCTCATATTTGTAGCCAAAGATAAAATGAGGTGCCATAAGCCCTTTTTAACTTTGGTCTAAGTTGAGAGAAGATTTAAAACTTGGTTTGTTATACAAGTATTAAATTTTGCATGCTTCTAGTGAAACCAATCACTAAAAAATAGAAATAAAATCAATATTAAATACAATGTTGCTGTAGGTGTTGATAGGCTTTCTGTGCAAAGCAACTATATATATTTATATATATAAATAGACATATTTAAATTTCTTTAATTCTTCATAAAAGTAAGTGCCTACCTAGGTCTGTGGATCAATTTTTATTCTTGGGCTTTTTTCTCCAAATGATTTTTAAAAGTCCTGAATTCTCCTCCTGAAGTTCACCTTTAAAACTCATAATGCTTTAGTACTTTTTGGTCTTCATCCTTCACACTCTTCTTCACTGCTAGTTAATAGAAAGCAACTTAAATCATTAGAACTTGAACACTTAGCAGGATGCAAATCTCTTATTTGGCAGAAAGTCTTGTTTTTAGCTCCCATATCCTGACATAGCCCTCAAGATGATATCCTGGACTGTAATAAGATAGGGTGGTGTTGAGAGAGAAAGGGAGTAAGACAGAGGACGTAAAGCAAGAAAAGCTTTGATGTGCCATAAACTAATGAGCAGAAGTGTATGCTAGACTTATCAAACCTTTGCTTAATTTAAGACCATGTTACTAAATTTATTCCTCAATCAGTGTAATTTTCTATCTCTTTACTGTCTGTAAAAATTACTTCAAATTCACTAATTATGACTTTTCAAAATTTGAATAAATGTAAGGTTTATACTCTCCTTATAGTATCTCCTCTTGGTATATTTTTGTCTTTGAAAGACAATAAAAACCTTCATAAAACTTTGGCCTGCAAAAGAGATCTTGATAGACTGCAGCACTGGGCAATCATTATTAGGACAAAATTTAACAAGCACAAATGCCATATTCTGCTCCTATGAAGAGTAATGCTAGACATAGGTATAAACTGGGAGGAGTGGCTGGAGTAGCAGCCCTGTAACAAAGGTATGAGGGTGCTGGTGGGCAGCAGGCTTGCCACAGGTCAGCAGCGAGTGAGCCCTGTCAGCCTAGAGGGCAAAAGGCATGGGGTGCCTCAAACACTGCGTGACCAGCTGGGAAAAAGAGGAGATTGTCCCACTGTACTCAGTGTGGGCTTACTTGGAGCACTGTGTGCAGTCCTGGGCCCCACAATTTGAGAAGGTTGTGGAGATCCTCAAATACATCCGGAGGAGGGCAACAAAGCTGAGGAAAGGGCTCGAAGGCTGAGGATTTTGGGCTTGTTTAATTCAGAGAAGAGGGGGCTGCGAGGCTGTCTCATTGCTTTCTACAGCTTTCCAAGGAGGGGGAGGTGCTGGTCTCTTTTCCCAGGTATCCAGCGACAGAATGCATGGAAACGGTTCAACTCTGTGCCAGGAGGGTTTAGCCAGGACATAGAGAAGCATTTCTTTACTGAGAGGGCAGTCAAACACTGAAAGAGGCTTCCTAGAGAGGTGGTTGAGGCACCAGGCCTGTCAGTATTGAAGAGTCATTTGGACATTGGCCTTAACCATATGCCTTAACTTTTGGTTAGCCCTGGAATGGTCAGGCTGGAGGACTAGATGATCATTTCAGGTCCCTTCCAACTGAAAATATTCTATTCTATTCTATTCTATTCTATTCTATTCTATTCTATTCTATTCTATTCTATTCTATTGGAAGGTTAACAAGAACTGCAGCATCACAAGAACAAAAAATAGAGCTTCCCCAAAGGCATTTCAAATGTAGCTCTTGAGTATTTCACATTCTAATTCAGACTGATTCTATTCAAATTTTCTTACTGTTTTTTCAATTTGAAGATTAAGATAAACATCTTTATTTTCTTTTATGAATAAGAAAGATTTGTCCAATTTGTTTAATTTTATTTTGTAATGGCTGAATTTATATTTCAAGCAACATCAGTTAGCATTAAAAATTCAGGAAAAAAAAGGCTCCTTAACTCAAAAGTTCTTTGCTCAATGCAATACCAAGGCCCTATAAAGCTGGAATTGCTGATTCACTTTGTCTGTTTTGTTATTGCACTAGAAAAGGTGACTGCACCATGGTTATATATAAATATATATATCATATATATATATATATATATAATTTTGATACACAGTCAAATGAGTTCAAATTATTACAGAGTATTTTCTCCATTCACAGTGTTCAAGTTGTATGTCATCTTTTTGAGTTCAGCAGTGGACCACTGACACTGTACTGGTCACAGGAGATTGTTTTAAAAGACTCTAAAACTTTATAAGACTCTTAAACTCTGTAACTAAAAGTCGTAAGGTTGAAATGCCTATCTTCAAAATTCTGCCATTATTTATGTATATACAAAAAAAAAAATAAGCCTTTTAGAAGTACTTGTAATCTGGAAATAAAATTGTTTAAATCCCAAGATTTAAATATCTGAATTTTTCATCTCTTTCATCTGCTTTTGTGATAGATTGGGAAAAACAGCTCTGGGTACTGCTCAATAATAAGGCAGAGAATGGTTTAAATATTGAATTTCTGTCTGAAGTGTTTCTAAGAAAAACCAGCTTATTGCACTTTTAAAATCTTCATCTTCTGACAAAAGAAGCTACAGTTGTTAGAGAAGAGCTGTTCATAAATATTATTTTATCTCAAGATCATAAGGAAAAGTTTGGGGGTTTTTAATTTACTGCTGTGAATTGGAGAAATAAAAAAGATAGAAAGTAGAAAATATTCTTTTAATAGTAAAGAGTCTGGGTAAATTCTGGTAAAGGGATTGATTGATTATAATGGTACCCCAAGAGGGTATGAGTTACACATATGAATTTCTAGTGAAAAACAGCAGCTGAGAGAGAATAACAGCATCTTCCTTCCCTCCCCCTCTTTATTTAGAGAAAGAGTTTGCTCTAAAGTGCTCTCACAGCTAAGAGGATGAATCAACCCTAACTTTATGGCAACATTTTGAATTTATCTAATTTATCAAACTACAATTTAAGCTCCCCAGACAACCAGTAGCTAACAATTTCAATTGTCTAAATACTTTTAAATTTGTGGCTCATCACCAGAAGGCCTCCCAAATAAAACTTTTTAATATGTCCCACAATACACACTTCCTAAAACAGGAATTTATTGTGAACTGTGTCTTAATAGGTATATCTGATGGTGCGTAAAGATCAGCTTGGTGTTCACACTAATAAAAGCTCATTACACAAAAATCTAAATCACTAATATTTTTACTGTAGATAATTAAATATATCCTCAATTTAGTAAATGAGCCTGACAGAATATTGCTATGGAATGCCATTAATGGCAGCCCACAGACCTGGCACTATCTCTCTATTGCACATTAATGAAGAAGCAAGACCATTTTTACTACCCCTTGTATCCTAGCAGTGGTGCCTGACAGGAGAGAGACCCATTCTTCATTTACTGAATGGGATATTGACAGAACAAGTGACGCCTTTCTGCTCCTTCTCCTTGGGAGGAGATCATACACCACCAAGGTGGTGTCTCTTCCTTTCCATGGTCTTATGTGCCTGAGACCAGAGATCGGGCTGAGCAGTGTTTCATTTTAGGTACTGCATGCAAAGAGTGGCCAAATAAAAGCTGAGAAGAACCTTGCAGCCACTAGTTTAGCATTTTGGTAAAGAGCAGAAAAGGTTGAGGCAGATCTTACAAATGTGTATGAACATCCAAGGAGGACAGTACAGAAGAAAGAGTTGGAGATTCTTCTTAGTGGTGCCCAAGTGGTGACAAGAAGCAAGGGGCACAAAATGAAATATAAGCAATTTCATGTAAATATGAGAAATACTTACCACCTCAGTGAGGGTGGTCAAACACTGACTCAGACTGCCCAGAGAGGCTGTGGTATTTCCACCTCTGGATCTTTAAGACCTGTTCTGGGCAACCTGTTCTAGCAGACCTTGCTCTGAATATTGGGGTTTGGCTCCACAATCTCCCAATGGATGTCAGGCTCAGCCATTGTGTGATTCTGTAAGCACTTTACCTTGGCTGTATTTTTTGTCCTTTAGCAGGACAGAATAATTGCTAAACACTACTTTAGCAAATCTGTAATTCCACTAAAAAACCAGTTCCATACCATTAATTGAGAACATCGTAATTCTCCCTTGCATTTACCTTCCTACTGATCATGAATGAATTTTTCAAAAAGTGATAAAATTCCCACAGGAATTACAGTTTAAATGGGAGGTACAGCTTAGAATATATATCTGAAATGTAAACATGAAACAAATTATGTCACATAGATTTAAGAAATTGCAACATTAAGGATATGCTTAGAAGAAATCCAAACAATGGAAATTTGGTTTCAGTGAAGGTCTTTTTGTAAATGAGATATCCACATGATTTATGCTTTATTATGTATTGATATCATTACAAAAACGCAAGAATGCAACATCTTTCAAAATCCATGAAATCTAATCTGGGACTGCAGAGTGATTATTATTATTAAAGCCCCAGACTGATTATCATTCTGTCTGACTGCTGTTATTGCTATGTCAGAATAGAGATTTGGGCACCTTGCTTTGATAAATGTTTAGGAGATAAGTATCCAGTATTTGAAAATTATTTAGTTGTTTACAAAGACTGCAATTAAATTACTTTCAGATCCCAACCTTCCCCATCCAGGAGCTTTTCATCCATGGTCAGCACTTTCTCTAAAGCCGTCTTTCTCCCAAATTTATGTTTTCTGTTTAGACTCCTTACTCAGTCATCTTCTCTAATATTCCCAGACTGAGCTGTTGAGTGTTTTCTCAGTTCTCACCTCACTACCACTAGAAGCCTTTGTCTACATGAGAAGAGTAAAATGCACAAGGCACTGTAGGGCACATGCCAGTATGGACTTGGCATCTTTTTAACCTGAATGAACTAATGCTTTTCTACACAATACCTGCAGTCAGCAAGGGCTGAAAACCACTCAAAGGCAGAAGTATGGATGAGGCTATATTTGGATGGGAAGGGACAGAGCTATATAGGAAGAAGCTATGCTGTGTCAGTAGGCCTCAAGTCCAAATGCAGCTTCAGAGACTTTGTTGCTATCTATATGTCTTTCCTTTCCTTGTTTGAGCCAACTTTTCTCCCCTCCTGGTTCAAACTTTCTTGTTGGTAGCAGCACAGCAGTGAGTTTCTTATTCTGAATTTAGTCCATGCCCTCAAGTCAGCCCACAAGGGATCTGAGCTGCCCAAATCCTTTTGTAGCCCTTTCAACCCTGCC
>JAYDZK010000056.1:42003506-42018148 GCA_034509185.1 Euphonia xanthogaster | reverse complement strand
CGCATTCCCTCCCCCCCCCCCCCCCCCCCCCCCCCCAGGACTTTAAGAACATGGTCCAGACACAAATGAAAACAAAAACTATCTTAGCCCTGAAAGTGTAAAATAGGTTCTTTAGGTCATTGAGCAGAAGTCCATGCCTCATCCACTGCATGGCTGGGAGTAAAAGGTGGTTTCTGAGGCATAATGGAGTTCAAATTACTGTAACATTTTGGCAGACTAACACATGTATTATGGAAATATTATCAGGATACAGTATTTGCCTATCCACTTCAGATGCCCCCAGAAAATTTTTGTAATCTAGGTAGGAACAAGCTGTACAAAGACATGAGTTATGATTTTTTCAGTCGGAGGAGTGGACAGGTTGTGATAGCTACGACAAATTTGAGGTCCCAGTACTGTACAGTTTCTTCAGAACGGTGGCTTAAATTATCCACTATTATCTTTTTAAATCCTTTTGAATGGGAAACATTTGGATGGAAATCCTAGAGTAATTACAGAGCCAGCCAGACGACACAAGAAGACAGGGTGCATTAACCAAGGTAAAGGTGGTGGGCTCGGGGGAGAGTTGTTGTGGTACTGTGTCGTTAGTTTTTGGCGTTTTTCTTTTATTCCTTCTGTATATGAGTGATTTCCAGCCCCTGCATTTTGCTCTTGCATTTCAGAACGCGTTGCTCCCGATTGCAGCGCAGAAGCTCTCGAGGCGGAGCTGCTCCCGGCCGGCGGCGCCGCGCTCCCGGGATCCTGAGGAGGGAGGCGGAAGGTGGGGAAGGAAGGGGCAGGCGGGGAAGGAAGGGGCAGGCGCTGTCTCCCGCAGCTCCTGTCGGCTCCGCTGCAGCGCCTCGCTCGCTGCCTCCGCGCACCGCCGGCCGCGGGGCTGCCCGGCAGCGGCTGCGCTCCGCCGCGCCCCGGGAGCTGCCGAACAAGGCAGCAGCGGCTTTTCGTCACTGTCACTTGAACACGTATTTGTCACTCCGAGAGTGGCAGGCCCTTTGCAGCAAAATAGGTTTTATTTCTGATAGTCGCTTTTTTGTCAGGTCCGAGCTTTCATTCCTGGCACTGAAAGCCGTCTCTGTTCAGCAGAGCTTTTAACACCTAGCCACTGCAGCCTGAAAGGAACAGATTAAACAGAAAATATCCTTTCAGTTTCCCTAACAAATGGCACCTGGGCACTCAGGCATTACGTTACTTGGGCAGGGAAGGGGCAGTCATTTTTGGACAAGTCTTAAATAGTTTAATAGCCTTAATGGTTAAGAAACAAAATAGTTCAAGAAAGCATGAATAATCTGCCCTCAGTCATGTAAACCCTGAATTTCAATCTCCACTCCAGTCCTGGCATTCTGAATGGTGATAAGTGAGTTGCTGAACAAATTTAAATTTTGATTTTTCTACAGACAAAACAGCAGTCTTTAACCTGAGGCTGCTACATATGCCAGCGTGTTTAATCCACTTATAAACTGTTCAGAAAACTCTGGATGCATACTGCAAAAGAAATAAAAATATCTGTGTATCCAGGGCTCATCCCAGCTCTTGTTTCAGGTGGGGAGTGATTTTAACTGTTACTGAGAAGCAAGAACTAAAAAATGAAAAGGCTGGTTTCAGCCCCAAAGAGGATTGAGGGTTGAGAGTGGGAGGAGAGAAATTCAAAGCCAGTAAAATTTCCTGGGAAGTGAAAAGCATCAACCCCCTGAATCTCACTGCTGGTGGGAGTAGTACAGGCTTTCCATCTGCTCATCTCTGGTATGCAGAGCTAGTCAGAGAGCCCAACAGAGCATTTTCCTGCTTCAAAACACAGTTTGTCAAAATTAAAGCATAGTTCAGGTTCACAATGGAAAATTGTCACTGTTTAGAAAAGAACAGTGGTGACAGAGGAGAGATTCTGCTAAAAGCAAAATGGAACATGTTATGGTTGTGTTTCCAATTAATTTTTCATTTCTATTAACATGAGTTTTAGGAAACTTAATTATCTATAAATTATAGGATCAGGATCAAGTTACATCATACGTTACCCCAAAATATTGCTAAAAAATGACCATTATAGTCTACTACCATGTTAGCTGGATATGCCACAAAGGGTGCATAAGAGCTACTTTAGAAATGTTTTGGAGACTTAAAAAAAACCCCCACACATTGATTTTTTTAATGTCATTATCTCTATGGAATAGTGCCTGAGAGGATGATGCCATCCTGAATTCATTAAGTCCAGTGATTATTTTATGCCCACAGCCTGAAAAAGAGAGATTTGTTTAGAACGATGCCAATAGCTGGTGCAAAATGCCACTGAACTTGGCAGTTTGATGTAAAAAAAACCAGTTTTACCATTCTAGGGCTGAATTTTCTCCTTTTTAGCCTCAGCAAAATAAAGGTTAAAGATACCTTGTGCTTAAATGTAAAAGAAAACCTACTTAAAATAGATTATTCGAAGAGACAGAGGCAAATCAAAGTATAACAGTAACTTTCAGAAAAAGGGGTGCTTGGCCAGAAAATGTCTGGGATCACAGATGATTTATGAGGGCTTCATGCACTGGTAGAGAAAAATAATAAACTGTTCTCAGAAGTCTTTGTCTTCATAGTATTTCCTCTTTCTTAGAAAGAACTAAGCTTACTCTTTAAAGGCTAGCAAATTGTCCTGCTTGCTGTACGTTTGTGGCATAATGGAAGGTGCAACAAAATTATTCAACTATTCCTCTGACTTCATGGGAAGGAAGACCCTCTAACTGCCTGGGGAGCTAAACTGCCTGGCTGTATTCTATCTTTTCTCCCTGCCCTCAGCACCCAGCCCAAGACAGCAGGCAGCTGAGTAGTTTGCTAGATAAATTACAAAAATCCAAAACACATCAAGCTTAATTTTCAGGCTATATTACTAAGAGTGGCATTTATATCAGTGGAACTTTATACAGATATACGTCATCCATATTATTGAAAATGCATGCAGATTTTTCTTGGTCTTTCCACCATCTTTTTCTGCCATCTTGCCTAATTATCAAAGTGATGTCTTGCCCCTAGAGAGAAAGTAACTTGATATATTTTTCTGGTTGCTGCAGTAGCTGAGTCATAATATATGGTTTGTGAAATTACATCCTTTCATTGGTGATGGAAATAAGATAGAGGGAGCTGCGTGAATTAGTGTATACGTAGGAGAGTTTCAGAGAAGAGAAAGATTTTGGCAAGGTAAAGTCTACTTTTAATCCACAGAAGTGTCTCTATGGTAGAAAAGAGGACTAAAAAATCCACTGGCAAACTAATGGTTTTGGCAGAACATTTCTCCTGGAACCATTCTTTGGTGTGATTTGTCTCTAAAAAAAACCCTTAGATAATATATTAAAGTAACTTGGAAGTACTTCTTGTACATTTTTACAGCCCTAAGCACATAATTTCAGAGAATCATGTTTTAAAAACATAGGACTATTTTAACAAGAAGATGGCTAATTAGAACAGACATGTCCAGAAATTACATAACTGCAGTAGTGTACTGAAAAAAAAAACAAAAAACTTCAAGGCAGATTTTTTTCCTATTTTTCTAGCAATTAATCTTTTAAATAAATGCCTATACTGATTAAGATAGCTATCTTGGCCAAATAATTAATTAAGAAAGCAATCAAACAGAAGGCATAAGTGAACAGAATCCTGTGACTGGAGGGCTTTTTAATGCTGCACATGTTCCTACCAGTCAGCATTTCCTTTGAAAGGCTGGAACAGCCTTGTTTGCTCTTCAGTGACAGATTAAGCACAGATGGCAATTCAACAGTCTTGTCTGCACATGTTGGCCCTGAGAACGTGACCTGCATTTGTTTTAAGCAAGAGACTAATGTGTTTGCTCAAGACACCAGCAGGCATTGCTGAGTAATCCTTGGATTCACACAACAGCCTTTCTTGCCTCCGAGACTTCTCCAGTGTGGAAGAGCAGGTGTTCATACGTGCCTGCTCTCGGTTGAACAATGGCTTTCTGGAACATGGTTGAAATTTCTATTTTGAGAGATTTTTTTGTGAAGAATGTGAAAATGAGCATATTATATTTTAGAGAAAGGTTAGTGGATGCTATGCCACAAAAATCTTGTTCTTAATACGTAATCACATTAATTATGACAGCAGGCTATGATTCAAAAGTGCTTTTTTGAATAAAAATCAAAATATTTGTTGCAAGTCTAAGAAAATTTATTCTGTACATGTACAGCATTATTTTTTCAGACCAGCATTTTTGTGAAGTAAACACAAAATCTACATATTGCAAGTTTGTCATCAACTAAGCAAACAAAACCCCTTTATATTTCCTTATTGTGTAAATTTCTATGTAGCACAGGATAAAACTTAGGACATATTCAATCCTTTGTTCAGAAAAATGAGGAAACTGAGGACTTAATGGATTTTCTTTGAAGAACTCTAAGGTACTATCCGAGAAATATCAGATAAAGCTGAGATCCCAATGGCCAATGTCGGCATCTGTTGGTTTTGGGTTTGTTTTTTTAAATCTTAATGAAATCCTTACCTTGTGTGTAACATTTAAACAATTACTATTAAAAAGATAAAAGTACAGGCACATTTTAAAGAATTGCTCAGGCTTCACGTTAGTGGAATTTCTATCTGGTTGTCACAGGTACTTTTTTACAAAATCAGTTTCATTTGTCCTTTTTTCCACTGTGATAATATTGCATTAGGATAGGATATGATCACAAAATGTACATTTTGGGGGTTATGGCAGAAAGGCTGAGTACTGCATCACAGCAATAAGAAGAAACTATTCATAATGTAGGAACAATTGTAAATTTTAGACATTTTTGTTATCAGATAATATACATTGCTTTCAAGGAAGAGAAATTTCATGGTTTTCACACAATTCAGTTAGCTCAACCCACAATTCAGCAGTTAATTTTAATGCTGATATACTTAATTTTTAAAATCCATTCATAAAACTCTTTAAACTCACAAATAGAGTTAACTTGAAGTTCAGTCTTAGGAAACTTATAATGTAAGAGGTTTTTGTAACCCTTCCAGCTCTTTTTGCTATATTCTTTCACTGGTTCACAAAGAGTACATATATAAATTCTACAGTTTTAAGGAACTAAGAACAGGAGATTTTAGAGTGAGAATATTAAATCATTTCTTGATACAAAATTCCTGAAATACATCCTAGCACTCTATTGAATGTCTCTGTACACAATACTCCTAAAAACAAGCTAATTTTTTTTTTTTGGTCAATTTTAAGCACTAAAACCTTGGATTTCTTGAAAAATCAATATTGTTTTTCCTCCAGAGATAGTAGTTGAACCTTGTAATATTTTTTCTTCTGAAATCAATCTCTGGAGCCAAATGGCAAGACCCAATCAATAAAGAAAATCCCTGATCAGTTTTCTGCTTTCCCTAGAAGGTATGCTTGGGGAAAAAAAAATATAAGAATCTGTCATTAATTTTTTACATGTAACTTGCTCTTTGATAAAAAGTGTCAGAAAATTAAAACTCTGAATTTTAGATCACACCATTGATTAACTTATTTTAAAAGAAATACAAGTAAGAATCACTGAAAGTGTCTACAGTGCCCCTGCCTTAATGAATCAAGCAGTCTCCACCTTATAAAGGCTGTTACTTGGAAGAGTTGGAACAGACGGTTAGATTTATTTTTTAATTTTTTTTCATAAAGGCAAAAATAAATAAGTCACATGCTAATCTTTTTCCTTTTAAGTGTTAGATTTTATGAACTGAAGCCACTGTTTGAGTTAACAAAGCTATTAAAGCCTGTATTCCATTCCACTCTGAGGAGATTAATTTACTTTTTCATTACCTTAAAAGAAAACTGTGTTATACATTATGTGACAAATAACACCTACTCCAGCAAATGATTTTTGCAAGTGTGGCATATACATTACCAATGTGTGTATCAGGGATATTCTTTGCTAATGCAACTATCGTTCCAATCAACATGGTGTTACCAGAATTTCATATTTCACCCGGGTTATTAGTAACTAATTTCATAGTGAATACACTGATTTGTTATTGGAGTTTTAACAAAGACTGCCATTTCTCTAATTATCAAAATAAGTTCATTGAAACACAAAAAAACAACACACAGCATTGACCATAACTACCATAACTGGGGTTTTTTGGTGTTTTTGTTTTTGTTTTTGTTTTGTTTTTGTTTTTTGTCACAAACAATAATAAAATATTTTCCAGAATGAGAAGATCATCAAAAGTAGTCAGTGTGGCTTCACCAAAGTGAGGTCATGGGTGGATGAGCACACAGTGAGGCAGATTGAAAACTGGATGAATGACTGGCCCCAGAGGTGATGGGCAGTGGCATAAAGTCTAGCTGGAGGCCAGTGACTGGTGGTGTACCCCAAGGATCAGTATTGGAGCCATTCCTGCTTAATATTCTTCATCAATGATCTGGATGGTGGGGCAGAGTGCAACTTTTCAAATGCCAAATTGAGAGGAAAGGCTGATAAGCCAGAGGGTCGTGCTGCCATCTGGAGTAACCGTGACAGACTGGTGAAATGGGCTGCCAAGAGCTTCATGAAGTTCAGCAAAGGGAACTGGGAAGGCCTGCACCTAGGGAAGAACCAGCCCAGGTACCCAAATGTGCCCTGAGCCACACAGCAGAAAAGTAGCTTGGAAGAAAATGACCTGGGAGTCCTGGTGGACACCACATGGAATGTGAGCCAGCCATCCTTCCCCTTTATTCAGTGCTGTGAGGCCATCTCAAAAGGATTGGGTCCTGTTCTGGGTTTCTCAGTACAGGACAGACATGGACATCCTGGAGAGACTTCAGTGAAGACCCACAAGAATGTTTAGGGGACTAGAGCATCCAACATATGAGAAAGGCTGAGAGAGCTGGGACTTTACAGCCTGGAGAAGGGAAGGTTTTGGAGAGATCTTATCAAGGTATATAAGAAAGTAAGGGCAGGTGACTGGAAGAGGATGTAAGCTCACTCATTTCTGTGGTGCTGTGATAGCACCAGAGACAATAGTCACAAACTGAAACTCAGGAGATTTCCTGAACATCAGGAAACACTTTTTTACTGTGAGATTGACAGAGCACTGGCACAAGATGCCCAAGGAGATAGTGGGGACTTTTACGTTGGAGATACTTAAAAGCCATCTAGATATGGTCCTGGGAAAATGGCTTTAGGTGTCCTTCTTAAGAAGGGATTGGGCACAAAATGACCTCCGGAGAGTCCTTCCAGCTTCCCATTCTGTTACCCAGATTTTGTGACAGACCTTCTCTCTGCTTAACATTCAGCCCTTGCTCAAATTCCTGCAAAAGTGCAAATATACACTTAAAATACACAGGAGAGAAAAGAGAAAATCCAGGTAGGGAATGTTGACTGATATCTACTAAACATACAAGCTGAAAGTACAGCAAGTTTTAATTACTTTACTTCAGGAGAACAGAAATAGACATTGCTGAGTATGTAATCCTTCCAACTAAGTACAACTTGAAAAATAAACTATTAAAAAACTTTATAAAATATAATCCAAACCAATCAAATGAGGAGGCATATGAGGATGAAAAAAGTAATCCATGTGAAAAATTTTATAGATAAAATTCCTGAAATTATTGGAGATTTTAAAAGGAAGATTCAGTTCAAAATTATGCACATATTAGGCATCTTCTGTTTCTTATCACTTTAGGGCTATGGAGAGAAGTGGATCATAGCAGTGCTATCCTGACTTTGTTGAAGTAACCTAAAATTGGATATTTTCCAAGATCTTTCCTTCAAAACTCTGTTCTCTCTATAGTTTTGATCCTCACCTGCAGCATTCTTCTACAATATTTAATCTTGCACATCTAGATAAAGTGACAATCTTGCTCATTTTCTTTAAAGAAATATCTGAAACATTTATTGGTGTGCTTGTCTTAGAGCATCCAAATATGTCTTCAGCCACAGCATAGGAACATTCAGGATTTTATACATTTCTATAAATACGTTGCTAGAGAAACATATAACCTGTATCTCTAGTAATAAACTGAAGGGTCTAAAGAGATATTTCCAGGCCCTGAAGCAATCAGCATAGAACTCTAAATTGTGAGAGTAGGTGCCCTGTTGATTTGGCCCAAGTCAGCTTTCCCTGCTCCAAACACCTCCTGAGTGCTGCTCAGGGCTCAACGTGGGTTGAGTATTACTCTCATTAAGCAGCTGCAAGGCTGTTCTGGTTGGAAGATAAGAGTTTAATACCATAGATGAAGGTCCCCAATACATTCAGCTTGTTAGTCTAGATGGTTGCTAATGTCTATAGTCTTTTGAAAGCTGTAGTCTGAAAGCCTGTGACATAGCCTGAAAGCCAATCCTCAAGCCCTTTGTCAATTATTTTCCTCTTCTCTTGATCATGGAAAAAACTGAATTAGGCAAATTGCATGACAGCCAAAAATTACCAAATTCAGGCTCAGAGAGATCATCATAAGGATCTATCTCATGCAACCTTTTATTTACCCCTCCTTAAAGGAAGCAGAGACTTTTTTTATGACTGTCTCAAACAATCACCATTCAGCTTCAAGATGAAGTACTATGTAAAACAACATAGCTAAAATATATTTTAAACATTAAGACACCTAAATTTTATGCTCACACTCTTATCTAAGATCACAATAGAATGTAGATTTCCCCAGTGTAATGACAGTCTGCACACCTTGCTCACTGTAGGTCTGAAATTCTACTTAGAGATCCCTGCATTAGGTGCCATAATCTACAAACGGAATCTGATTTCTTCCTCTATCACTACAAATCCAAACTAAATTCTAAAACTAATTTAGGGTTGATTTGTTGTTTTTTTTTTCCCTTTTGATACAATGGAGATATAACCAATTTTGTTTATTGACTAAAATAGCTAAATTGAATCTGAGCAACCAATAAAAAGTGTATTTATGAATGAAAACTCAAACTAAAGGAAGCTAAAAATAAAGGTCTTGACTTTAATATGGCAATCAGTGATGACTTTGTCTTCTTCCCATTTAAAATTCTAGTTACTTTAATGTTTTATTTTGCTTTTGGTTTCTTTTCATAAGTACTCTGTCAACATTTTGGAGCATCTCAATTGGTCTTGCTGATATAGATCAAGTCTGACAGAAAAGAATAGATTTTTGGTCTCATCATTGAAATACTTTCCTCCATTTTCTTGTTACTCTAAAGTTTTGATCTGTGACATCGACAGGGCTTTAAAAACATACTTTAGAAACAGTGAATATTAGTAATTCATTAGTTCCACTATATCTTCAGAGAGATTGGAAGTGTCTAGACAGATAATTCACATGATATTGTGCCATAGATTTTTCTTACTGCATCTCTCTACATGAAAGGATTCAAAGATTTATTAACTACCACTGGAACTTAACCCAATGCAGCTTGACAAACAGTAGCAAGGACAGTAAACTGAACTATACATATGTTATTATAGAAAAATAACCACTTTTTCTTTGACAAGATGCTTTCAAATTCTTGTAAAATACCAAATAAAGTATGTGTATGCTAAGAAAGGAGAATGAACAATGAAATGGCTGTAAAAGCATCCATCTCAATAGCTCTCCTTTTGCAATAAGATTCATAGGGGTTTTAAAAGAGAAATCCTATAAACCTGCCATAAAAAAAAAAGTACTACAGAAGAGGTGTATCACATATATAGATTTGATGATTTGATAGTCCCAAGATTGAAGAATTAATGTTAACACAAGAAAAGGCATCATGCTGCTTTTATTACCAAAACAAAATAATTACTATTGACAAGGTTTAATTTGATAATTATGTATGCTATAAAACCTAGAAGTACAATTGACTGTTTTAATGTCATTCCTTTTTCTTTAGAATCAAATTAATTCAGCTTTGATATGAGGAGTTTTCTAAAAACAAGTTTATTTTCCAGGCATGTCAATGAAATGCTTTTAAGACTGACTGACAGAAGACAGATGAAGAGAAGACAGGCATCAACAGTACTTCACTGTAATGAAATGTAATGTAATTAAATCTATGATTGTAAATAGTAAGACTCATTTACATGAGTATCTGATGTTTCTTTTTAGATATCACAGCCTATCAAGAAAGAGAGGTATTTTCTATGAAGGCCCAGGAATGTCAGAATGTGCTCTTAGTCAACAGCATTGAAAATTTCCATGTACCATTTTCAAAATTGCAACACCAGTGTAATCTCTTCCAGCCCTCAGTCACAGAGCTGCCTCCTTCCCTGTCTCTGCACCCACTGGAGTGGAATTCACTGCTGTAGCACATCTTCCACATACTCCTATTGTAGTTAGAAGATGACACTTTCCTGCTAAAAATTAAATCATTTTTAATATTGCACTGTTGGGGTGAATAAGACTATAGCAAGGGCAGCCCCTGATACAGCCCCTGATACAGAATCTAAATTCTGATTTACTTCATTACAGATTTTCCAGAAGGTCTGTGAAAAGTGGAACACAACATCATCCTTAGTCCATGCAAAAAAGGAACACCCTTAGGTGACTGTGTTCTGTGCTATGAATGATTAAAAGAAAGAAAATCAGAAGAGTTCATCATTTTTCAAAATGTGACTGTCAGCAATTTAAGACACATTTTCTGACCTATAGAGCATCCCTGCCCCATTCTTTACAGACTGTGATATCCTATGTTGCTTGACTGAGAGCAATCGTGCCTCACCACATTCCCTGACTACATATAAGAATGGTGTTTAAATGTCACAAATGTCAAGCAGTTTTCTGCAGAGGATAATGGATTTGGCCCTTGCTATTTTGAGAAATGTTGTCATCTTGATATGTATCATGATTAGAGAAAGGAAATAAGGTTAAAGCAGAACTGATAGTTTGCTTAATACATAGATTTATATGTCCCATAAACCAAACAAGAGGAGACACTTTCAGCTTAGATATAGAGGGAGAAACTGAATAGCCTAAGAACTTTGAAAAACATATCTTTTATGATTCTCCACATTTTTAAACAAGCATGTACTTCCAGTAAACAGGCAGCAATTCTCCAGCAGCACTGAGAGACCTCTTTGACAGACTTAAATTCCAAATCAGACTTCCAATTCAGGGGCATTACCCTGAGTTTCTAACGCACGCTTTTTTTTTTTTTGCTGCACAAAAGGCTTTGAGAATAGTTAATACTCCTAGTTGGTGAAGATGATTTTTTAAATGTGTAGCCAAACTAAAATAATTTCGAATCCAAAGTGTTTGACACTTTCAAAACCTTTTTTCACCCTTTCACTCATACTTTCAATTGTAAATGAAAAACCGTCAGAAGTGACTCATTCCAAAGATAGCAACAACAACAACAACAACAAAAAGGTTATAACATTTCCAAATTTTTTCTATCATCCAATTCTTTTTTTAACTGATCCTGAAACGGGGATGTTGCCATCTGAGAAGGCAACATTCTGCCTGACATAGACCTTATAGTTTTCACCCTGTCTGATAGAGAGGATATAACTATCTCCTTTTCCAAACCATTCCCCAAAATGAATGGAAATATGTAAAGAATTAAACTTTATTGTCTGACAAATTTACTGTGTATTTTAAAAATATGTTTTTTAGAAACATCACGGACAAATGAGTTCTTAGCCTTTTATTTTTTTCTAGTAATTGATTAAATAACACAGGGACATTTCAGTACACTTAGGGGGCACATGGTTTTTTAAAAATACTCTAACTTGTCTGACTTTCTACTTTTAGCTGTAGGGGTTTTTGTTCTAGGCTTTTTTGTTGATAACTATGAAGTACAGTAGCACATCTCTCCAAATCCTGGTCTACTCTCCTGGAGATCGTGGTCATCAGACACTATAAAATTCAGCCATAAAAGAGATTTTGTCTATCTGGGAGTTAATCTCATATTTCAAATAATTTGTGGATGTTTAAAACTTCTCTAAAGCTTTTCATTTCTGCATTACTTTCTTGTAGCATACTAAACGAGGGTACCATGGTAGCTGTGGCTTCTAGCTAATAAGATGATTAATTTTATCATCTGTAGTAATTAATTGGAGTGGGTTAGATACCTGAAGGCAATCAAAAAAATAAATCAAAATAACTGAGTTAATCAGGCTAAAATTTAAAATGTCTGCAGAAGATTTTTTTCCTAATATAGAAGCTAGCTTTGAAGAAAGTGCCATAAAGTGGCATAGGTGAACTAAATACAACTTTTTGGAGAATTAGAAAAAATAGTTTTCAGTCTAAAACCTGAAATACAAAAGGAAAATATTGTTGCAATAATATTTAAGACTTGTAATCATAAAGTTACATTTCCAGTTCAATTCCTTCCTCATTGAAAGGTGTTTTTCCTGATCAGTGTATGCATCTGAAATAAATGAGATCAATAGGAGACTTGCTAGGGCTCGGATTTCACTCTAAATGCTTTGCATGTAAGAAGATGACCTTTTCAAAATAGCAGTCTTGGCTACTAGGTCTCATTATCCTTAGACTTAGATTTAAATTTTTGTTTGCATACTAACTGAAAGAAAGACAGATTCATAGGAAGAAAAGCTATGGAATTAGCTTTTCAGTTTCTGCATTCTTACTGCATTTGTGAAAGTACAAGAGGCTGACTCAGCATTGTTATGAAGTGGGAAATTACTTACCTTTTAAAAAAATATTTTTTAGTACAGGAGCAGTTCTATATGTTATTTTATAGTAGTTTATTTATTTATTAGAGTTCACTCTTCATAGCTGCTCAAAGTGGAACTGGACAATAGATTCATATGCCCATTTTTTGGTCTGTTCTCTCTTCTCTCCTCCCGATTTTAAGGACTTGAGGTGCTCTCTTTCTGTTCCAGCTTGGAGAGCCGTCGGTAGTTTCATTATTGCTCCTGCATTGGAGGAGTTCCTTGTGGATCTTCCTTTCCCACAGACCTAATTTCCTTTCAACCAACATATAAATACTTCAGGTTCTCAGTATTTTAAACTATTCTAGAAGTCATGGAGGCAGAGGGGGAAAGGAGTTCTGCTGTGCTGAAAGACAGCAACTCCATAGCAGGACAGCTTGTTGTGACATGAGAGGCTTGACCACCAGCCACAGCTAATATCCACAGAAGTCACTTCTGACAGAGCAGGCATCTTGGCTGCCACAATCCCTGCTAATTCATTGTCACTCAGGAATTTATAGCAGCAATATACATGACAAGCAGTGATACAGCTCTGAGATTCTTCTCTACAAGGAGACCACATATTTCCTAAAAGTCTGTAATGTCATCTACTGCACTTTCTGCTACTGATTTTATTGTGAAAACCCTGTGTTAAATATGAAGAAGCTTTGCTTTCCTTGGTTTGTTTTCTACTTTCCACAACTGACAGTGGCTGTTTCTAAAACTTTCCTTAATGTGTACCACAGAAATCACTTCTGAGGGACCAGTGGTTGCTTTTTTAACCTGGAATAGAGTTCTTGAACAGCTATTTCTAATAATCTGCTTGCTCACAGCAGAGGTTAATTAAACCCTTCATTTATACTTTCTGGGTGGCTGCATAACTCAGGGATGTTTATCACAAGTTCCATGTGTGCCTCATGAGTCTCTGTGGTTTCCTAATTTCCAGTTAATAGACATTCCCACAGATGTCTTGTTCATTCCTTAAGACATTGTGTTGTTCAAAAATCACTTCATGTGCTTCAGTCAGAAAAGCTAACATTTGGTGAACAGGACCTTACTGTCTTTTTGGATGTAGATTATTAGATACACCAAGGTTGAAGGGATAAATAAAAGCCATGCTAAGGCACAAGGCATGTGGAATTTTGCACTGGTGCACCAGAGCTGGTATGTCACAGAGTCATACCTAGTCAGTGATGTTCTGTTTCTTGTGTACTGCTGTCAGACATGGTCAAACCAGTTGTGGGGCATTGTTAGGAGTGGTGATCTAAGGGATGGACATTTGTGGCCTTGCTGTCATAGTGCATTGGCTGCATGTGGGGTTTCTGAGAGAGTGAAAATAGAACTCCACTAATTCATAGCTCCGGTTAGTTCAGAAAGAAGGACTGACATAAATTAGTCTTTTGTTTTTTTATTTTTTCCCCATTTGGAGAAAGCTCAGATTGTCTTTTTATAGTCACATAAGTAAAATGGTTTCTAATTGATCCTCTGAGGCACTGACAGCACTTTCATCCAGTCAGAGAAGTGGAAAGAAGAGTGCTGATTTTCTACAGAAAGACAAGATTCAGCTTTCAAATGCATCACAGAACAGTATCAAAAGATGCTTGCAGACAGGCAGGGAGAGCACAAAGTTTGTACCAGCCACAATTAAAAGTTCACAGAAGGTTTGCTGGAACTAATACCTGAATACTGAGCAGAAGTGAATCAGAGCTGTAAAGTGCTTGACATTTTGGTAGCGTGTTTCATAGACCTTTAATGAATATATAAAGCTACAGAACAAAAGCTGGACTAATAAATACATAAAGCAACAAAGCAAATAACAGAATTTCATTGAAGAATAAAGCTACATAGCTGACAGGAGACAGCTATTGTATATGCCCCCCAAAAATAATGAAAGAAATAAGCAAGTATACAAAGGGACGTTGCTTAGATTTAAAAATAGTGATTTTCTGTGCAATAATCCATTGGTTTCTGAGCCTTATATTAGTCCGACCCGGCTTGCTCTGGACTCTGGGCCAAACGGACTTGCATGGACAAAGTGAGAGACGAGAAGCGCTCTTTGCCACGTGGGGACGAGTGTCCCTTTTATTAGCTTGAGA
>JAYDZK010000056.1:41981478-42003406 GCA_034509185.1 Euphonia xanthogaster | reverse complement strand
CATACAGAAACCAGGGGGTTATGTGAGGGAGAAACCATGGGAGGGGAATATGTGACCCAATAACATTTTTTCCAACAGCCAGTGCTAACAACTAAATAACTATTTAGTGCAATGCAACATTTCTGTAAGAGATCTATCCTGTTTCCAGCAAGGAAAGGGTTAGTTTTTGAATTAGGCAGGCAAGAGCATGTCTATAAGAGGACAGAGGTTACTCCATACCGCCTCATGTCATTGCTGAGGGCTGGATAAAGGAACTCTGTTCCAGGGAGAAGGGGTTCCTTTGGGCCGAGCAAGCACAGTGGCAAGATCAGTGGGGTGACACTTGTCCTGAGCTGGAGGAAGCAGCTGGGGTGAGTGGCTGCAGTTGGACTGAGCTCTTCACTCTATTTTCTAGGCTTTTGTTACTAATATTATTGCTGTCACTCTTGGTTTTTGAATCAAAGTCGCTTCCAGTAAATTGTTCTTATCTCAGTCTGTGATCTTTGCATTTTGTGCCTATGATTCTCCTCTCCAATCTGCTGCAGTGGGGATGGGAAGGGGAAAAGGGGGACAAAGAGTGAACAATGTGTGGTTTGGGGTTTCAGTGGGAACAGTGTATTGGGGAGTAACATTCCTAAACCACTACAGAATCACAGTAATAATGACATATTTAAAGATGGTACTTTCCTGTAGAAAGGCATCAATAACCTAATTTTGAAAAGCCCAGAACAAAAAAGGCTTTACATTTTTTTACGTACAACCGGTAAGCTGCTGCTTTGGGAAGACATTCACATTTCCCTACCAGATTATCCTGTGGGAATACACACAAAAGGGTACCACTCCACATTCATGACTGGTGAAGGAAGTCAGTGAAGAAATGGAAAGAAAGAGTAAAGGAGAAGATTGCATTGAGTTGTCATTATCAACTGTTAACACAGCTTCTAGGTAATATAATGGTCTAAACAGATCAATAATGACAGATTTCCCTGTTGGAAGCAGCAGATTGGATAACAGTATCTGTCCATGGCTCAGAGTTAAAGTGGAGGCCACGTAGGCACTCACAGCTTGTGCCATGCCATCACCAGCATTTTCCAGAGCTTCAGCTGAGGCTGAAGACAAGATGGGCTAGCAAAGGGTAAAGTTCCTGCAAGTTCTGAGTTCTAAGATTTTAAGATCTTTCTCTCTGCGGAACATTTGTTCACCTCTTAAAAAAAAGGTTAGGAAAATAAAAAGGAATTAACATAGTGATTAGGTTTTCTTTGAAATGCACCCTTCTCCATCACTCACTTCCCGCACCACCTCCCTGCAAAGATCACAAATTTTACAGAATGACAGTGGAACTTTGATATCCCAAAATATACAAAGCTGCTGAATGCTAAAGCCATGTGACTGTCCTTTGCTGGCTCTTTAGATACTGAGGAGAGTGAGAGAATTATAGTTGACCTTGCACTGATGTAATTTTGTTAGTGGCACCCACCTGTGGCAGCATATATTCCAGGAAGAGGCTGGAGGGGTGGGAGTGTCATTCATCTACATTCAGGATTAAATTCACCTCTTTGTCAAGGAATGCTAGAGTTATTGATAGAGAAATCTCATATACTGGGCCCCAATCAACTCCCTGAAAAGGGCCAGCATGAGTTCTAGGCTTGCATGAAAAATGTCTGCCATCCCAACCTGCATGTTGGAATAAATAAAACTTGCAGTAATGTGCTCTGGTACATGTCATGCTGTGTAGCCAGCAAGGCCTTGAAGGTAGATGATTTTTTCCTTTGTTGTGCTCTGAAAGGTTTCCATGTTAACAGAACAATCAGCTTTATTTTAAATCATAAATTGGCATTTCTAAGCTGTTCAGTGTGGGCGAGCACTGTCACTACTGTTAGTTTTTTGCTGCAGGAGACTGTAGAATGAATAAATAAATGCTTATTTCTAACTTTCCCCTACTTCTTGAATGTAACATCTGTCACAGAATGAATCAGGAGAGTCAAGAACCATTGCCTTCCTTTGACACATCTATAGCTCACACACTCTCAGTCATCAGCTGAATTCATTAGATATTCTTGTAGAGACTTTTTCATCACAGAATTTCTGTAGCAGAAGCTTGCTTTAATAGTAGTAATAACAATAATGACAAAAGTATGACCAACTTCATCAGTTAGTATTTTTATTTCTTAGATCTTTTTGCTTGTCTCCTGCACAAACAAAAAGACCTGAGAAATAAAAATACTAACTGATGATCCATTATGAGTGGTTCAAGTGTGAAGAATTCAAGAGACATCTAACTAATAGGCATATTCCATCAGTGGTTTAAAAATGGAACAAAGTCTTCACTAACATCATCAAAATATAATTCAGTGAGTGTGTTTTCAGTGTTCAGGTTTGCTATAAAGTCAATAATTCTGAGAGATCAGTGTTACAAATTAGTGAAAATGTTTTTTGGACAACACGAGAAGAAAAATAGATTTGATGCCCCATTACAGGATAACATTACAGAAATGGAAGTATCTGGTAAAAGCACTGACTGGTACTAAGTTGGAAGGAATGCACAGGGGATAAGGACACAAGGAGTAATGAGGAGTAGGGTTCGTGTGCTTTGAATGAGCAGAGCTGGTGTTACTTGGAAAGACAAGAGATCTGACTGTGAGGAACCAATGGGGCAGGAACTGTAGGGATGTTGAAAATCCATCAGAAAACAGAAAAGGCATATTCACTCACTGAATAAAGCATTTTTACCTAAAGCCTAACCATGGAGGAGAAGACCCCTGAGGAGTGGATGGAGAGAGTAGAGAACAGCAGGTCCTGGCTCAGTGCTGGAGATTTCCATAGTGGTGGTATCCTTCATGCAGTCCCTGTCTCTCCTGCCCTTGCCATTTCACTGCCCTGAGCCAAGGCAACTACTTATAAAGCCATTTTCTGCCCTGCCTCCTTCCTTCCCTTCCCCTTGACTCCTGTCATCTCCTAGCAAAGCAGAAAACAAGCACTCTGGTGTAACTGAAACCTCCAAGGACACAGTGTCAGGGAAGGCGTAATTTGAGCGGCAGTAGGCTGTGGATGGCATGTCACCAGGGAGTGAGTGGGTGAAGCAGGAAAGCATTAGAGGATTCCGGAAGGTATGAAGACACCGCAGATCCTTTGGGAGAAGGGAGTTAAATAGATGATACCAAGATATATTAGTAACATTACCACTGGATTTTCTACAGTTCAAAAAGACTTTCCATGTTATCACACCCCCATTCCACTGTGTGCATCCCTGGATGCTCGTTTGTTCACAGCCTTCATCAGGGAAGGAGGAGGCAATGTCTGACTCACAAGTGCTGCTCTGGATGCCACATGCCCCAGCAAAGGGTGCAGAGGGCTCAGCGTATATACTCCAAAGACACTGGTTCTCATGGTCTAGATAGAAAGGTGGACCTGGGTGGAAAGGTTATCTGAGCACAAGGTTGCACAATGCACAGCAAAGAGCTAGGTTAACAAAGAAATTTCCCAGCTCCATCCCTTCCTTTTTTAGCAATGGTTAGCTTTCCCACAGGAAATCACTAAAATTCAATGTTTCTTGTAATAGAAAATATTTTGTCGTAGAAGAGGCAAGATACTCAATGGACTTTGTCCCAGTGTCTCAAATGTTCTAGTCCACAAAAGATGGGTTTCATAATTTGACTGAAACATATTTCCCGTGAGTTCCACAGGATGTTCTAAACAGTCTGTGGTATTTTTGGTTAGTTGATTGTTTTGGAATTGTTTCACAGAATGCACTGTGGCACATGTCCTTGTCATGGCAGAAGATCTAGTCATAACCACTCATCAAGTAGTTATTTCTGGGCTTCCTAAAATAAAAACAATCTTCTTTATCAATGTTATTTTAACTTTTTTCTTCTCAAAAACAAGTGTCATAGTTACAGCTAGGATAGAGTTAATTTCTTCTCAGTAGCTGTTACAGTGCTGTATTTTGTATTCAGAATGAGAATGATGTTGATAACACACTGATTTTTGTTTGTTTATTTTTTGCTAAGACTTGTTTATCCGAAGCCAAGGACTTCTTTTCTCATGCTCTGCTAATGAAGAGGTACACAAAAGAAACTGGGAGGGAGCATAACTGGGCAAAAGGATATTCCACACCACAGAACATCATAAACTGGGAGGAATTAGCTGGAAGCATGGACAATCTGGGTTCAGGAATGGGGGCCTGGCATTGGCCAGCCATTGCATTTTGCATCACTTGTTTGTTTCCCTTTTATTGTAATTTCTGTTTCTTATAATTCTTACTGTATTTTGCTTGATTTTCAACACAAAAATTTTACTTTGATCCTTCTCCCCACCCCACTGGGGTCGGGGGGATGAGAGGGGAGGGTTGAGTGAGCATCTGCATGATGCTTAATTTCCATCTGTGTTTAAACCACAACAAAAAGACAATAAAACCTCTGCAAGTTTGGTTTTTTAAATTCAGCTTTGTCTTCTAAAATAATTGTTCCTCAAGAAATATGTGCTTATCAGACAGTGTCAAGATGTATAATAGCAAAAAAAAAATCATCCTTATCTCCTCTGCTTTATTTTCATCACATTTAGGCTCTGCATATATTTTTACTTTTCCTTCTTCAGTTATCTCAGAATCTACTCTCTCTTTTTAAACTTGCCATTACAATTCCATTCCACTCTCCTATGCTCTTTTTCATCTCTTTTTTCCTTCATTCCATATGCAGTTCAAATACCTCATCCTCAGCTCATAAGTGAATTCATGGTGCTATCCTTATCTAAATCTCTGCTTCCAGTTAACACGGTACATTTTTGTAGTTATTTTTTGCAACTTTGTGCCTTCATTCATTGTTAAGCACTTTCCTCCATTCTCCTCTTGGTATCTGAAAGATCTTTTTACTTTTTAAGTGACAATCTCTTCTGCCTGCATCTAGTGCAAACTGTGAGATTCCCCAGCATGCCTAAACTTATATTTTATTTTGAATTCATATATCTTCATTTGTGTAGTCATTTAAACCTTAACAAACTGCATGGAAGTAGAGGGTACCTTCATCCTTCATTTCTTCACCTTGCTGCCAGAAGATGGAGGAGGCACTGCACTCTGCAAGAGCTGAGTGGTACCGATGGGGCGAGGACAGCGCTGTACTAAAAGGCAAATATACTTCATAGCAGAGTGAGGCAGGGTTAGAGTAAGAAGTCTGACTGACATAAAAGTGGTTTGCTTTCTAGAGACGTGACCACTGAGATGAAGTTTTGTTCAAGAAACATGTATTAGTATAATTGCATTCCCTTTCTGGTCAAACAAATTGAGCGTTTTTTGCTCTCCTTTTTCTCAAGCTAAAAACTGTGACCACTGTCGACTTCCTCAGTTTCACTGAAATGTTCTAAAAACATCTGCAGGAGAAAAATACAGCTTTAGATCAAATTGCTTTAAATACTACTTGCTAGTTGGTGGCACTTCAGGGGCTAAGCCAAGTAATAGAGAAAATAACTTCATGTGAATTTCCTGTTTCCTAAGAATGTGGCTTCTGAGCACAGACCTGGAACAACTCTGTATGTGCTATTTTCAGTAATGTTTGTTGCTACTAGATTAATTCTTCCTTTATTATTTCTGAAATTATTTCATAGCTGATACTTAGATCTATTGGCATGCAAAAGAATATACAGGTCTTTGGCAACATCTCATTTGGATAACTCCTGGCCATAATTTTAACCCTCAGTGCTTCTGGTTGCATTTCTGAGATGGAATGGGTTTTTTCTGACCAATCCCCACATTTTAAACCTTCACATTGACCAATCTACTCTCTTACAGTTAGTTAGGCATCTTCTTTTCTCGTACGGTTGACCTGAATCCCCACAGTAATTCTGTCTTTCACTTATTCTTCCATTGGGAATGACCTTTAACTCTTTTCCATAAGTTAATCAGTTATGTTAAGGAAAAAAAAACAAAACGTGCCTAAGAATTTTGAGCCATTTTGTGATGTGCTTGTGGTAACATCTCAGATATGTACAAGTTGTTGAAGGCCCGTCCAAGAACAATACCAACAACTCACTAATGCACCGTTCTGCTGGGACTTACTATCATATCAGGTCTTTCCTAAACACAAAAAATATTATATATATGTAAAATCCCCCTCACTTTTGAGGAATTGTAACATATTTCATACCTGTTCTGAAATACTTCAGAAACCTGAAGATAACATAACTCTGAGACTTTTATCCTTAAGCTACAACATCTAAGGCTGCTTTAAAAAAGAAAAATGAACTCCTTGTCTGACTAGAGGATTAGGATAGTCATGCAGAATTGACATCTGCTTGACAATGCATCAGCTGTAAAACTCATTCTTTTGTGAAGCTAATGCATTGAAATATGTTAACCTAGCTTAAAACGTGTAAAAATAGGAGACTAAGTACAAATGACTGTATGAATGCTTGAGTTGTATTTTGAAGCTGAGGTACTAAACAATAGGTCCAGTATTCCCAGAAATCTTTAGTAGATACTTTAGACAATATATCTCTACCCTGACAGTGAACCATGGCTTATGTGATGTGTTTTGGAAATTAACATTCTAGTTTGATTTAAACTCACACAAGAGTACCCATGAGACATAAATAAGAATGTGTTGCTGTACTTAAAAGCATTTGCTGGATGATGGATCATAGAATTATAGAATGTCAGTATAGTTTGGTTTGGATGGGAAAAGATTTTTAAAGATCATTAGCCCAGTCCCCCTGCAATGAGCTGGGACATCTTCAGCTAGGCCAGGTGACTCAAAATGTTTCCAGGGATGGGACATCTACCACTTGTCTGGTTAACTTACTCCACTGTTTCATGATCCTCATTGTAAAAATTTCCTTCCTTATATCAAATTTGAATTGGCCCTCTTTGAGTTCAAAGCTGTTACCCCTGGTCCTGTTGCTAAAAAAGTCTGTCCCCATCTTTCTTTCAGGCCCTCTTAAGCATTGAAACACTGCAAAACGTCTTCCCCAGAGCCCTCTCTTCTGCAGGATGTGCAACCCCAACTCTCTCAACCTTTCTCCATAGAAGTGTTCCATCCCTCTGATCAGTTTTTGTTTCCCTCCTCTGTCTCTGCTCCAGCACGTTCGTGTCTTTCCTGTGCTCAGGACCCCAGAGCTGGATGCAGCACTCCAAGCAGGGCCTCACAAGAGCGCAGCAGAGAAGGCTGGTGAAGTAGAGTGGAAGATTTATTGCTTTTTATTTTTATATTCTTTCATTTTTGCTTTTAGAATGGAGCTTGTTAGCGATCATATATCAGCTATCAGGGATATTTTTTCTTGCTTTCAATAGTGCTCTGACTGTAAAATCTGTATGTTTTTGTTCCAGTTTTCAAGCTTGCATGTAGCCATTCTTAACTTGTCAGCTACTTCTGAGTTCTCATCTTCACTAAATTATATGTAAGTTATGTTAAGTGCCACAAAACCAATTTTTTTGCAAGATTGAGTATGGATGGATCTGGATAATAGTTGTATGTCTTAATAATTTTATCTTGCTGTTTTCTGGAGATAAATCAACCTAAATACTGTATCATTAAGATGCATGCTATACTTCATATATGCAGCATATAAATGAAATGCAATTCTCATGTATTGACATATATTTGCTCATATAAACCTGACTAATAGAATGAGTGCTAATCCACACTTGAACAGATGTGAAACTGATGCCTGCATTCACAAGCTAATACGTGGAATTTAATGAAAGAACTAGGATTTACACAAAAAGAAGGTATTGCATACATGACAAATGCACAGAATCTTAAAAATCTCAGCATGGCAAACAGAGCATTTTGAAGAGCATCCTCCCTACTTACATGTAAGAAAAAATTGTGGTATTTTTTTTCTACAATTCAAAACATTTTATTTTATGGTGAATTTATAGACCTTAATAAGAAAAGAAGTAGTACATTTTGCTACACAGGGAATTCCCACTAACATGTGAGGTAGGTTATCCTGCATGTTGCAAAATCCTTTGTGTATTTCTGATCTCCTGCTTTCTCAGATCCGTCCTGACAAATTATTTACATGGTGATTTTATGATATTAAGATAGTCTGCTAAAAGTCATCGGATTCATATTTTGTTTTTATACTGTTTTGATACAAAAGTGTGAAGCTGAGGAAAAGTTTTTAAGACACTAAACCATGGCAGTCTCCTATATTTCCTTTTTCAGAAGAAAAATATTGCTCTCAGGTTTGATACATGGAGAATATTCAAATATGTTTACTCAACCACATAGAATAAATTTCATTAAACGTGAGTGTTGCTTTTTCTTAGCGTGATAATTCTACTGTCAGTCTTAAGGTTTAACTTATCTATCATTAAAGCATATTTCTGGCACTTTGAAATAAATAGTTGAACAGGAAGTATCAAAGATGAAGAGTGAATATCTAATAGTGCTTTGCATCAAATTATTTACATATACTCTTTTTAATCACATCTAATTACTCTGCCTAAGATACTGGCATATCCATTATGAAGTGAATGGAGAGGGAATATCAGCTTTTATAAAATTGAGTGTGTATCTTCTTAGAATAGACAAGGACTTATGGACTATTAAGTTTTAGGCTTAGGTACCTTGTTAGGGTAGGTGATGTAGATGATGCCTCAGGTCAGACCTTTTTTTTTTTTTGGAAGGTCTAACCAGAAATGGAAACATATTTTTAATAGGGACACAGGTACTAGTAGTGTGTGTTTAATGTATTTACCTTTTTTTGTAAACTTACTCTCTGACACAGATTAATCACAATTTGTGTCTCCAGTCTTAAAGTGCAGACTAATTTATTTCATTCCATGTTACACCTTCACATAAACACTGTCAAACCCCTGGCAAGAATAAAAGAGCCTAGGAGAGACACAAATCCCACATCTTGGTACACGGTGAAAATACTTCGTGAAAGGATTAATGCTGACCACTGGTACAGTCCTAAACAAAAACTCCCAGGTTTTGCAAGACAAGACCCGTGGTAATACATACAAGCAGACATTTTTCCAAGTCACTCATCTGTTTCATGGTGAAGGGCAACACTTGCTAAATTAGTGTTAAGATTGACTGATTTTGAGTTTCTGCTTCATTTTAACAAGATATTAAATACTGCATTTTCAAAACTGCAGTGTAATCAGCTACAAGGAACGAGGAGAGGGGGCTTCAGAAGTGAAATAAAGTAGGGCAGCAGATATTCCTCCTTTTTAATGCCTTTGTTAAAAGTGATCAGCTCAGGTGGGAAGGCCCGACAGGTCCGCGGTCATTCCGCCGCTTCTCCCAGGAGGGGCTCAGGGGAGGAGGAAAGTGCAGCTTTGTCCACTAGTAGGCAGAGCTGGGGGTTCCGTCCTCATAAGAGCACTAGGGATGACCCTTGTTCACTTTTTTCTTTGAAGTCCAGGGTCCTGGCTCCAGCTGGTGTCTTCTCTGCCTAGAGTGAGGGGCAGAAAAGGTTCTCAGCATCTCTGCAGGCTCTGGACTTTGTTCCTCATGTCCAGACATCACCTCAGTCTCCTAATCCTGTATTGGCCCGTTGCTTTTGGGGTCTTTTTGGTAAGTGTGGTGGGGGTCCTCTCTCGTTGCATTCTGGGTCTGAGGTTATTTGCATGTCCTCCGATGTCCCCTCCTTTCACTGTCCGAGAAGGGCCATGCATCTGTCCCAGGCAGGGTGGTACTGACCAAAAGGGGAATTCTCAACAATAGAGAGTTAACGACCAACACTTAACAGGCGATTATAACATGAAGTTAACAAAGAACTCTGCCAGCAACTAGCTCCCACCTCAACTTGTAACTCTACAACCTTTTTAAAAAAAAATGGGTAAGCCCTTTTTTTGCTCATAACAAGAAGAAAACTCTGCTCCAGCAGAAATAGAAATGGCATGGCAATGTATGTTTCATGAAATGTGAAGTAAATAATTGTCTGATACTAATGCAGAAGAAAAAAACTAAATTCTGGCTCTTCTCAAATACAATCCTTCCTACAGCTCCATGGCATTTGAGATAGATTTGGAAGACTTGAGTGGTGCCAGGTCCCCTGAGGAGCGATCAGTACTTGTAAATATTGAACAAAGGCACACCTCAAGGTTCTGAAGCAATGAATTGCTACTTGTATGCTTACTCAACTCACCTGGACAGTCAAAGTACTCCCACATATCAGTAGGTAAGCAGGCACACAGATCTCTGCAGGTCTGGGTTTAGCTATATTCAGCTAAATGTAGCTGCCTTTCCCCTCCTCCCTTTTCCCTCCAACAGAATGCCGTTCTTATTTGAACTTCATGATTCATTGTTAGTTAATTAACACCTTTTCACCTCTATTTCTTGTGCAATTGTGTGAATAACTGCTTTAAGAGGAAACAGAAAGATCGTGAAAATAACACATCCCTTGAAGGGGAAAAGGAAACAAAAATAAAGGCATTATGATCGCTTTCTTCCATTATTTACTCAAAAGTTGTAGTGTTGTTTTCATGCCTTCAAAACATTCACTTGTTCAGAGATAAACAGCATCTCATTTCACACAGATGCGTTGTTAGTTTTTTTGTTTATGAGGACTAAGCTATATACCTCAGCATCCTTACTGCTTATTTATTGACATTCCTGTTAGTTTAGATGAGTTTCTTCTATTCGATAGCCTATCTAAGCCAAAATCTACCTCCATAGGCATGAAATGCCTACAAAAATACTGTTTCCACTGTATTTAAGAAAATGACACAAATAAAAATGTGATTTATGTGGACATTACCATGTGCACAAGTCTTTGAGAGGTCAAAGGATTTCTCTTCACAAGTATCGTGATACCATTGTAAAGGCTAAATAATGACCAAAGTAATGCCAAATTTGTGTGTTTTGCCTAGGCTTAAAATTTAGTAATCTATTTTTAGGTGGTCATCTGGTTTTTTCAACAGTAATTGCAGAGGAACAGATAGATGTCATCCCATCTGAGACACTTATGTATGGGTGGACTGAAGTTTTCATCCCTTTCCATTCATAGAGGGATAATTTAGGTTCAGTAGATCACCAGCAATACATATCAAAGATAAATTTTTTTCTTCTGTTTTTTTCCCAAAAGTAAAGTATCTTTTACTGACTTAAAGAATTACAAGAATCTTGTAGTGAACAAGTGTACAAGCCAAAAGTCTTTCTATTTCAACACAAATATAGACAAAATTATAGTAATGACATACAGGCACAGTTTTCTTTCAGTCATGTTGGAAGATACACTGAGCATTTTGCCTTCCCAGAATTTGCAAATTTCCAAGGAATATTCTGTGGTATTTCTTCTTATGACTGGTGACAAACTAAAAAAGCTAATAATATGGCAGTTACTGGTCAGCTGATATACCTTGCTTAGTTAGAGGAAAGCCCCTCTTTATTATCTTGCTTTATAACGAATGCATGAAGTCAATGGAATGCCTATGACCCTCTGTTTCCACGCTACAGACTCAGGACTGCTGGGGAGCACTGTTCCTGAATATGTTAATGTAAAGACTCACTCAATTTCTTACAAATTTATTTGCAAAATCAACATAGAGACCTGCATTAAACATGGAAAAGTGCTGTGAATTTGAGCTGAGTTACTGTTGCTATGGCACCCTTCACTTACTTCATTCTCAGTACTGCAGAAGATTCAACAAAATATCCTCAAGCATACAAGCAGGTGCTTTGACTTCGGAATTATTCATAAGCTTTAAATTGGACATGTGCTGAAAGAGCTTGTTGAACAAGACCTGTTGTCTCATTTTACTTATATTTTCAGTTTGTGAGAAGAACTGTATAATAAATGTTTTTTGTACAAATGGTTCGCACACTATAATTTTGAGTTTATGGGCTGGATATACATGATGGATATATGTAATGACTCAGAATGCATTGTAGAAATTCAGAATGTCTATTCTCTTATGAAATTATTATAGAAAATCACAGAAAAATAAGGCCAGGATTTTGAAAGACAAAGTATTCAGTAACAGTTGCAGTCTAAAGTGCACCTGTATTTAAAAATTAATTAAATTTTTAAGTCTTATTTTTGTTTCAAGTGTTTTTGTCTTTATTCAAGAGTATGATCCCACAAACACTTGTGCAGACTGTGATGGGTCTAAGGAATGGGAACAAGAAAGGAAGGGCAAAGGTAAAGAAGCAGAACAGAAAGGCATCAAGGTTGCAGCTAATATTGCAGCTGGTAATTTTGTGAAATCACAGACTAAGGCTACAGTGAACCTGGAATGTTACTGAGTCTATTCCTTTCTTCAAAACCCCATCATGTTTGTCTAGGTTCTTTTAAAGGAATTAATATGGTAGAGATTTGAAGTAACCCAAGCAACCTATTCCTGCAATGGTCTTTTTCCTCATGTAAATATAAATAGAAAATAATATCCATCACATGTTGATGGATATTAGTTTCTGTTTATATTTAGATGAGGAAAACTGCTCTTATTACTACTGCTAATAACAATCACCTTTATTTTGACTGCAAAAGTCCTGATTTCTAAAATAAGCATGAGCATTGGAACAGGAAATAATGTTAATTTTTGATACACAATTAGTTATCTATAAAATATAGTGATCCATTTCAACTGTATGAATAAATGCAATGTTTACCCTACAAAATACATATATAGTAATTAGTAAGTCTTCATTAACAACCTGCATATTTTCTAGATATTTTTCTTTAATTTGTTATAAAATGCAGATATTATATAATTAATCTAAAGCTCTATTAAAAGTATTGTGAAGTGTGAAATGATGTCATTTAACTCAGGACTTGCCATTTGCATCTGACCTATCAAGCATATATATATTCTTCTTACATTGGAGACTGATTCCTTCCCACTCCAGCCTGTGCTCTCTATGACAATTCTGCAGTAGTAAGTGATATTTCTTAATCTTCTCACTGGCATTAGCTATAGCTACTGGGCATCAATACGAGCTGTGATCCTTCTTTCTTCTTTATCCTTCTGCTTCTTTATGTGAAGAGAAGCTTGCATCTCTGAAAGAAATGTCCAACCAATAAATTGTGACATCACGCGATAAGTTACAAAGCCAGGTGAGAAACTATGCCATGACTCATTGCTAAGGATGGTAGTTTGGCTTATGCCAAGAAAATAACTACCCTATGTTGTTACTGTTGCATTTTGTCTACAAATTTATATTTTAAATAATTACTAAAAATCTCTGAAGTTCCCAGAAACAGGGCAGAATTCAATGTCTGTGTGTTTTACTAGTTGCAAACTGCTTTTAACAACTGGCTACCTGTTAGCTTGTTTTGTTTTTCAAACAATTATCAACAGGACTCTCCTGTAGCTCAGACACTTGGGATCTTCAGGGATACCTGACATTCTACAGAATGAATGCAAAAGCAAGGATGGTATTCTAAAAAACCACTTTAAATCTACTATTGCTTGGTGCCAGCAGATTTGAAGAACTGGCCATGACAGAAGCCACTTGTATATAAATAAGAATATGTGAAACATGGAAAATATTTTGTTTCCTGAACTCAGATCCAGATAGCTTACAAGAGAACATCTAAAATATGTAGTTTAAAAAGTAAGGCATAGTTCAATTTTAAGGATATTTTCAACATTATCCTCATGATCAAGTTGGGATATATAGGATGGAAAAAGACTGTTTTGAGGCATGCAGTCTATATGAATTTGCCAACTATTACTTTTGTGACACATCTAGGAAATTATTCGATAAATAGAAGTGCATAAAAATAATTGCTCTTGTTGCAGATAGATCTCATTCACAATTTTCAGTGAACTGTCATCTCATTTTGTATATCCCAGGTGTAATTCTGTAAGTTCTTTCCTTTCCAATATCATTCAATATGCACTGTGCTTGAAGTAGGCTAAAAGACAAAGTCCCTTTTGCTATAGGTGGCAGCACTAGCTTATTATAAAGGTTGATGGGCTTCCCTCTCTTGAAGAGAGCAGTTATAAGGATACCTGGGCAGCATATAGATTCTATGCAAAAAAACTGCTTAAGATTTAGAGATTCAAAATAGAACCATGTAGTGGGTTTCTTTTAGGGAAGAAGATAATTTCTTATTACCCTCATGAACATTTTCTAATGCCTTGTTATGGATTAATAGATTGAAACCATATTTTTATTTTTAACAAATCATTTAAAAATCCATATTTGTAAACCTGTAGAATGTTTTGCTCTTCTAATAAGAAACCCTCCTAAACTCAACTTCCAGAGCATCAGTTTCTAGAGTGTTGAAAATCTGCCACACTGATACCATTGTTCTTCAAGGATTTGCTGTGTTTTCTTCTGGTATTCAGTTGTTTACTATCTGCAGTTTTTCAGGGCAATATCATAAATTCTACTGAAGAAATGCACTCTCTGTTCCCTTTTGTTTTTTCTCTTCATGTTTTTCTACAACACAGACTTTCTTCTCAGTGTCCTCACCCAGTCACTTATGAATGGTTCTTCTATATTTTACCCACATTCTTACATTTCTCCTTAGGCATTTTAGGTAAGAAGTATTATGTCATCTTTAACTTTTAATAAATATAGGATAACCTGTATGATAGTGTTGTACAGTATGATATACATACTGTACAACACTAATGGTTACAGTTTTATGAACATCAATGGAAAATAATTCTTCCTATATTTTTGGTCATATTTTACAAGACTAGAGAGCTAAGAGCATGATCATCAAAGGCAACCAGAAAACTTGTCAGTAGCAATCCTTTCCTGAGTCTCTGCTCAATAAGGAAGTTAAAAATATTACTTTGTTGCCAGACATTGGCCTCTGTCATAAAATATTATTTATAGGCCTGTTAATTCCATTACTTTTTTGCATCAAAGTATGGTTTTCTGAAAAAAAAAATACATCAATAAATTAGTGCTCTCTAGTATTCTTTTATATTTATCTGTGCCTGAAATCAAAGCCATGCAATATACCGTGCAATGCAGTATGCCAAAGTCATAGTAAGATGTCAAAAAATTTCCTATTAAAAAGCAGAAGAGATTATTCTACTGCTAAAAGCCAAAGTTTTCAAAGTTTTTAGATTTCTCTGTTCTTCTCTAGTATTTCAAAATTCTGAATGCCAACTCTAATTAACCTCAACTAAAGTCACACAAGGTCTGTTTTTCCTTAAAGGAACAAGACCGTTTCCAGGTGGGTCCTTATCATTTCACTTATTTCTTACATTGTTTTTATGACTGGCATAGCTCAGTTAGTCCTATATGATGGTTAAATATGACAATAAAATTGAACAAAAGCAGCAGCTGAAAGTTAAGTGTTCTTTTTTTTCCCCTGGGATCTTTCAATGTGTTGTTTCAGACACTAATGATTAAGGAAAACAAACAAACAAACAAACCAGAATCTTTAGAAATTCATTTGGAAATTCACCCAAAGATCTATAACTTTTTTATGCAAAGTAGCGGCCAATCTTGATTTCAAAGGGCTTTTTCTTTCTGTGTTTATATGTGAATAAAAAGTTTTCTGTTAAAATCTGAGATAAGCACACCAAATACCTCATATCTTTTACTAAACTACTATTGAGATCTAGAGTACTACAAAGATCAGAATCCTACGGAGAGCCCCTCAAAGCGATTTTTAAAAGAAGCACTGCTTCTTTTTGACAAGCTATGCCAAAGCCGCACATAAGCAGCTGCCTGCTCTTGCCCACCTTTCCTCTTTCTCTTGTAGCAGCTCATCATAGGCTGGACTTCACCCATATTGTGATCACAGCATATATCCATAGCTCCTCATACACATTCCTAGGGGGCTCCGAGGAAGGAGTGCTTGCCCACCCTTAGGGAACTGTGTATCCCAGTTCTCCTTCATAGCAACTACTAAGCCTGGAAAATCGTTCTGTGTAACTGCTCTTGCTTACATGACAAAAAAAAGAGGAATACATTTTATTTCTCTTGCAAGCTGAGAGCCATCTGAGACCCACTGGGTGCCCTGTGTAATGTTACTTTCTCCGTTTTCCAAAATATCAGTTCTTATCCCACTAAATTTCTGAAATTTTGATGAGGAGCCCAATGTGCAGTAGATATATTAGTAAAATTCTTATTTTCCTATGTAGAACCAGGATATAAAAAAAAACCCCAAAAAACATAAAACCAAAAACCAAAATCCATAACCCCAAAATATATGTAGAAAATTGTTCTCTAGGGAGATATCACCTTTCTCAACTGATGATCAGTGTGTAATTTATTCATTAAAAGACTTGGGCTTCAATGTAACTGCACTGGAGGATTTCAGTCAAGATTAGTAGTCAATTCAAGTGTGATAGCAGCCTGAATTAGAATGCTTCTCTCTTTATCCCTTCCAAACTATTTTGTTTCATGTTTGTTAACTTTTCTTATGGTATGTTAAATATTTGTTGTTGTAATAGGCTTCAGTGCACGTTTCATTAATCATCACCAACAAGCAGAAATCTTGACCACTGCAGAAGTTTTTGGTTTTTTTTTTTTTGCTCACTCCTGCAATGTGTAGAGAAAAAAGGAGGTGCAACGTGTGATAATTTATACTTGAATTAACCTTTCAGCATAACATTGACATTTATCTTGCTGACCTTGATCTGTTTTCTATCTGTCCTCAAAGGTTTAACTACTTTCCCAGGATGCTCCACCTGGGACTGTGGTGCAGGATAGCATGTTTATTTCATGCGGTTAAATCAGAATCAGATGGGTGAACTGCTGAGATTCATTCATGCATTTTTCAGCAGGTCTGCAAAGGCTATACAGTCAATGTGGAAAAGGAGTTAGTGAAGATTAGGCAATTATACATTTTGATCAGCTGTTTGGAATGATCAAACTCATCTGAAAAACTGACATGAAAGGAAAGAGGTTTCATTAGCTATTTCAGAGAGACTAGAAGGCCACTGATAACAAGAAGGGCAAATAAGGGGAAGGCAAGATAAAACTAGGGAGGCTGATCCTATACATCTTGGAAGACCTCTTGACAAAGCCTCATGCAATTCTGATAGTGAGGAATACAAAAAAGGGAAGGTGTGTAGTTTTTCTCCTCTGTATCTTTGTTCTTGCTATAATTGTAAAAACAGTAGTAGAATTGTTGAGACCCTTGGCTTTCATGGGCTTCAATTACTCTGTATCCTTGGAGAGTTTATTGTAAATCATAGTAATTACATGGCTGGACTTCTGGAAAATGAGTGTCCTCGGGATATATGTCTGGAAGAGAGGCATTAGTCCTAGGACCTTGGCAGTCAGATTAGACATTCCTAGTCCTCAAGACTGATGTTAAACAGAGCTCCTTCAAGACATGATATTTAAAAGTCCAAAGACAGACTCAGTAATTGGGCTTTATTGAGACTCTAAAAATTCACATATCCAGTGGGAGAGGGGGCCAAATAATAGCCTCCTGAGTGATCAATAGAGGTTGATCAATGAGGGATGGAGAAAAAAAATGCAGCCGGATATCTTAAAAAAAAAAAACCACACAGCAAAAGAAACATTATTTTAGAATGAAAAGCAGAAGCAAGGCCCAAGAAAAAATAACAAAGCCCTTAAGCTTTGGGCAGACCCCAAAGACCCATGTTTCTTTTTTGGGTTGTCTTCATTTTCTTTACAGTAAAACCAGCCTGTTGTTACTCTGTTTCAGCCACAGCTATTTTAGAAATAATTGCATCACATAAATCTCTTCCTGGCATCTGTTTTTGCTGCCCTCTTTCTCGGTCCTCAGAACCATAGAAAACACTTGGGTCAATTAAAATGTAAAATAAAGTAACAAAAAAAACATATTTCTATTTCTGGTCATCAGTTAGTAAAAACTTATATTTTCATTATCCAGTAGTATCTTTATGACACTACACTTTTTCCTTCTGTGTAGCTGTCATTTATGAGTGTCAGTTTTAGTGATAGTATAAAGTGATGGAGAGCAGTCAAGCTGAAAGATCATCGATAAGTGTAAAGGATAAAAAGGAGTGTTTACAATAAGGCACTGGTTTCATGACCTTTGTAACTGCTTACATTTCTCCTTTGTGCCAGTCTGGCTGTCTCTCAGTTCATGGTAATGTGCAGGGACTAAAAGGCCTGGGTAGGAACAATCAGGTCTAGTCATGGCCTCAGGGCTTGGAAGGTAAGCCACATCAGAATACAGATTAAGCTAAAATTGAAATGGACCACAGAAAGAAAAAAAAAGTCAAAAAACCAGTGCTTTTAAAGTACTGATTATGTTCTCATAATCTTTGCCTTTTTGTTTATACAACTTCAAAATTTGTCTTCTGAATAACTGCTGCTGCTACAAAATATACATTCAGCAAGCAAATACATAGTTGAAACAGATTTCTGAGCACCTAAGAGTCTTTTGTGTCCTGAATAAAATAAATGCAGTAAGCAAAGTTATAAAGACATGCTAAATTTCGCAAGCTCAAGTCTATGAAGTTCCTAATCTTCTGATTTTTTATGCTTAAAAAAAAGTAAACAAAAAATAACTTTGTCAAGCAGATTTTCCTGTGTGTTTTACAAGACTTTTTCCCGTTTCTATTTTTCCTGAATTAATAAACGTATCAAATTCAGTGCCAGAAACATTTCCTTTGTATGTCTGCTTGTGACTCTTCCCTAAAAGAAAGCTCTGCAAGGTACATAAATGACAAATTCAAAAACCCTCAAAACATGAACAACTAACTTTCCTAACTTCTGGAAGGGTTTGGGATTACTTTTATGTTAACTTTGTCACTTTTGCTAGTCCAGATGATAATTCCTTCAAAAAACTTTTAATGTGAAATAAAGAATCAACAGTACAATTTCATTTAGCATGAGGAATTTTCAAGGCAAATAACAGAGTATTTGCACAAGCTAAGCAAATATTAGAATGCATAGGAAGAAACAAACCCAAGTGATGCAAAGTTAATGTCCCGAACCATTATAAATCTGGAGGGACTAATGAGGGAGAATCTACAAAAGCTATTTAAAGCTAAAAATCCTTTGAATGTACTTTTATTGGACCTTAATCTTTCAGAAACACTCAGGAAAGTATCATCAAACTATTGCAAAGAAGAACAAAAAGTTTAAAATGTCATTGGAGTGATTGAAAAAAAAGTGCTAGTTCCAATTCTGAGTTATTATTAGAGCACCTGTGACCCAGACCACCAAAATCTCCATTTTCACTAAGCCACTAAAAGCTGCACTTCAGAGTTGTGTTCATCTTGAAACAGTAGGTGACCACTGCAGATACATAAATAAGGAAGACACTGTGAGTATTTAGAGCTTTTATGTCATCATTGTTTTTGTCCTTCTGGAATAATTATATGTTACATTACCTTTGACATTTGCAGTCTGGGTTTTGGATAAGCTGTAAAAGGGGCTCTTAACCACAGAACCCTTTTGTGATTTGACCATGCCTATTTGGAGACTTCAGAGGTGGTTTTCAGCATCCCCTTCAAAAGGGTGATTTGAGGGACCAAAGGCTGCACTTTGAGAGCGCAGTATTTTATGCTGGAGGTGTAAATTCAGGGTTTTGCAAATTCTGGATGGGTATTTGTGTCCATGTGAGACAAAAACAGACAGAACAGTGCACAGCAAGCACACTCAGTGCAGGCGTACTCCATTGGGAGTAGAGCTCATGGACACAGTAGCCATCCTGTCTTGCTCTATCATCCTTTCATCCTTTCTTGCTCTCAGCACTGAAACATCTTTTATTTGAACTGAAAAAATGGATTTGATCCCCTACTCTTGAAGCTCAAGGTGAGACAGCTTAGGACTGAGACTGCAGTAAAAGGTATTGGGCTGAGACCTAGAAAATGTAATGTTGCAGCCCTCACAGAATTTATTCTCAGACAGGGATCTCAGAGCAAGGTTAGGCTACCCAGAGGGAAGGTGTCAACACAACCCACCCTGGAGAAGAAGTTTTGCTTTGTCTTATTCTCACAGTTTGGGTTGAATTGTATTAGAACAGAGTAGAATGAGCATGTACTTCTTTACTTTCCTGGATTCAACTTCCTTTTTAGGAGAACTCAGATTCTGGTCTTATAGGCATCCTCTGTGTTTTGGTGAGTGAATTTGCACACTTTCTTTATCTTGACCTATGGCCAATAAAAGAAAAGAGATCTAAAGCTGATTTTAGTGGTGGACTTAATTTTAACGTGGCCAGCTCTGTGCAAAGGTGGAGGTTATGGCTGTACAAACTATGCATGGCAAATAGTTGATATTTGGGGTCCTGGAAAACCAAACTGTTACCACAACTGAGGGAGCAGTTGGCATATGTTCTCTGGCAGCACAAGTGAGAGAAGTGAGAGAAGCCCCTTTCAAGAGCAAATTCATTACCTTCACTTCACCCCCGAATTGCTGATATGTTTCCTGGGTACAGAGCTTGCCATTCCTCAGATGGCATCGCCTACCCTTTTGCGAAGCCTCAGACTACCACCTCTGACGTCCTTTTTTCTTTTTTTTTTTCTTTTTTTTTTTTTTTTTTTGCTATATAAATGATTGACCTAGAACATTAACTTGACTCACTTTGAGTAGAACTGAAATAAACTATTCCAGCGGTTCTACATGGATCCCCACCTTGAGGGATATTCTATGGGCTGTTCTTTCCCAGGGTCAGAGAATCAAATGGTAATTTAGGTTGAAAAGGACCTGCAGAAACCATCTAGTTGGATCTCCAGCTCAAAACAGCATTGGCATTCAAGTTAGATCTAGTTGCTATAGGCCTTCTCCAGCAAAATGTTGATTTTCTCCAAGATGGCATCTAAGCCAGGTGGAAGGAAAGTGTTATTTTTCTGCCTTGGGTTTAGAGCCTCAGTCTGTATGCTAACTTGCAAATAGCTGAAAGGAAGCAAGAAAAAAATCCATTTCAGTCAATTGCTTTCTACCCCTGTTTCTGGTTGAGACAGCCCTGAAGAGCAAAGAATGAAAATGTGAGGTGGGAAAGCAAATCTTAGGATCCTCATCAGCATTTTGCTTGAGTTTAGCCTCCATTGTGAAAGGGGAGATGTCAGCCAGAGCTGGCATCTCCCAGTACTTTACTTTCAGAGGCTTGCCTCTCAGTGTATGAGATTTGTGGACCACCATTTTCCAGAATCAACCTCTCCTGGATGCAAAGTGTCCTGGACACATAATTCAGGATCCTTTCAGGATCAGGATTCTGCTCAGAGGCATTGCCATGACAGTATACAAAGATGCTGATACCTTATTGTATCTAACCCTTGGCATTGAAAGATGATGATCTTCAATTCTTAGCCATCTATTTGAAATTATACCTAAGTTTCATCAGGACCTCAAACAGTTTTACATTCCTGCCATTGTTTTATTATTTCAGAGATGTCAAAAAGAACTTTTAATGCTTTGATGATATATTTTACTCCTTATTAGTGGATAGTTAGCATGTCTACCAAAGCTCAAGCAAACTAGTAGGCATTAGAATGATTATTTTACACTAATCTATTCCTTTAACTTTAAAGTAATTAGCTGAGTTGAGCAGCAAAACAACTCCTTCCTACAAGAGCCAGTAAATGGACTCTCTGTAAGTGCAAAAGCTGATTACTTTGATATAGAGGGACATTATTTTTTGCACCTCTGGAAAACTGCCTAGCTCTAAAGCCTCATAATCTGATTTTCAGAAATCCTATTTAACACATTATTATTTTCTCTTTAACAGGCAGCACCTAAAACGATATCACTCTTCTCTGATGTTACCCCTTCATTTTCATACCAGAATCCACCATCCCTACTTATCATAATTTGTGTCATAGTCACCAAAATGTTATATTAAATCTAATCTTTTTTACATTCATTTTATTTTAACAATTGAAATAAAATGGCATACAGTTTGCATTTGTACAATTATACTGACTCATATCTGTGTCAGATTTTAAGGTCCTTGCTGCATGGAAAAACTGATTCTTCCAACAACTCGTACCTCAATAAGATTTCAGTAAGTTTAATCTTTGACCTGAAGGGATGCATGCCAAAAAAAAAAAAAAAAAAAAGAGAGAAAAAGAAACTGATTAACAGTTCATTTTGGCAAAGTCTAGAGAAGTGTGTTGTACCCAAGATGTGAAGAACAAACA
>JAYDZK010000056.1:41942992-41981378 GCA_034509185.1 Euphonia xanthogaster | reverse complement strand
TGCCAAAAAAAAAAAAAAAAAAAAAAGAGAGAGAAAGAAACTGATTAACAGTTCATTTTGGCAAAGTCTAGAGAAGTGTGTTGTAACCAAGACGTGAAGGACAGACAAGGTGGAAAAAAAACACACATTAAAAATAGAGGTTGATGTGAAATTCAAACCAGCAACTTTTTCGAACTGAAGAAATTTTATTTGATTAGAAATCCATCTTGAAAACTGGATTACTCCAATGTATCCAATACATTTGTATTCTCTGATATACCCAGTGGACAGCCCCCACAACCTCTTTATCCAGCTGTACTTTTAATGTAATAAGCAAATGTATTTCCCCAACTTAAATTTGGTGCTAATATACAGCCTAACAAAAATTAATTCTATCAAGTCCCCCATTATCTTCACTATCAAAGTCCTTTGGTAAAAGTTTTCTGTATAGGACTCACAGTGTCTACTAGACAGCATCTTGTCTGGTTTTCCATTGTCAGAGGCTTCATGTAATCCCACACATAAGTATGGCAGCATCACCTTGAGAAGAGTATATACTCTGGAGCAGGGTTGCTTCTCTGAAGGTTATTGGGAAGCTTTTCTCATCTTCAGCTTCTTTCCAAGTCCTCTTATTGGTATTTGTAATGCCAATATTGTCCTTGAGGCACACTCATTTTCTCTCCTGTGTGTTTAACTTGCTGCAGTATTTTTGTCAAAGTAAGCAAGCATTGCCTTTTCAGGCAGGTAGCTGTGAATACCTTCCTTTAGCAGCCACTCACGTGGCACTTTGTCTACCCTACCAGGGACTTACTGACAGCAGGCTCTCCCAGCTTGGGCACTCTGTTAGACACCACTCACTACAGAGGGAGAGACAGTCAGACAGACAGACACAGAGAGGGATAGACTCTACCTGCCAAGCTTGGAGAGTGAACAGAAGACCTCTGGTTTTTATCTCTACTCACATGACCAAAGGTACCTCTTCTACACCTTCCTGTATATCCCCCTCCCATTTTTTATCCTTATTTCAGAATAAATTTTCAAATTGATTCCTGGTTTATTTTTACACCCACTTGTGAACAAATTTGGTCCTGTGTCCACAAGAAAGGAAGTAATTTCTCCTTGGAAAAAAGAACCAAACATAGACAGTGATGTTCTGAAACAGGTTCTGGGTTTGCACACAAGAACTGAGTCTTAAAAGTAAGAATTTATAGTTGATAATGTTTGTTACTGTTGTCAGCTTCTATGTGATTTTAAAATCATTTCATGATACTGTAGAAGTTTTTGCCGCACAGACTGAAAATTTGGTGAGAATATTACATGTATCAGAAAGGGCTTTTCATGAGCTGAAAATCAGAATTATCTGAGAACATATTCATTAAAGAGTGTAATTCTGAAGATGTTCCTGAGAAAATCAAAATAGAATACTAGCATAGAGGCTCTCCTCTAGGTGTTATGAATTCTGAGATATGCTGACTAGTAGTGTGGCTGGCACAGAGGACTTAAGCTTTCCTTCAGTCACAATGTCTTTTTAGTCCTCTTCTTCCACTCCATAGGCAAGTAGTTTCTGTTCTATTAGTACTTACTGAGTATCTGTCATCAACCTTTATTGTGGCCTAAATATCGACTAAAAAAAAGGAATACAACCATTAATAAATTATAGTGCTGTTTTTAACTCCATGTTTTAAACTTCAATTTATTTCTTGCATGCCTGTTTTTTAAAATTATTTTTAATCTTCTTACCTGATCATGCTAGGGACAAAGGTAGACTTTTGGTTATCACTAGTACCAAGTGGGCTTGGAAATGACTGATTTCATCATAGCAAATATTTCACAGTTTGTCTTCCTTTTGTTGAATGGAAGAGTAGAAGATTAAACTCCTGTGTTGTGAAAGCAAGAAAATGTCCAAAGGGTGAAGAGTCTGAGCAAATATAGGCTAACTGATTTGAACAAGCAGAATTCCCATGACTGTATTCAGCAGAATCACATCCTTTAATCAGCAGAGTAAAAGGATGGCTACTCCCTTTCACAGCCTGCTTCCCATAGCAGCTCTTCCCTTAAGGAGCATCAGCATTCTTTGTTCAGATCAATTGCCTGTTAGAAAGACCTCAATTCTCCACAAATGAAAATAATGTATGAAGATGATTTCATGAGTTAATTGAGAAAAATAAGTGGAAAGCTTAACAAAGTAATATTTAAAATGAAAAAAACCCTACATCTCCAGCTCTGAAACTTTAATCTTTCAGAAAGAAAGGTAGGTAACCTTTCTTGATCTTGAAGAGGTATGAAGGTTTGATAGCAGCCAGGCCTGCAGCCAGGTTCTTCAGTGAGCTGATTTCAGAACAAAAAGCAAGCACTTCTCTTCCTCCCACTACTTTTTTTGCTACCTACAGGTATTTAGTGCCGCCTCCATTTGCTGTCTATTGAGTGACATTAATCTAGGCATTCCAGTTCTTTAATATTAATATCTTTTTAATTGAATCTGCCCATATGCCAATTATTTATCAATTCTTTATATTTTCTTATGAGCTTCTTTTAACTTTTAATTTTTTTGAGTTACAGGGATTTTTTGTGGGAGGCTTTAAGTAATTATACTTCTATTCACCAGCTATATTCCTAATTAACAAGAATTCCTTTTCTAAGGTCTGTGGATGACATGTTGCTGAGTACAACAGCTTTCATATTTAATAAGAAACAGGATGCACTAAAGTTTAACTTTTTTAAAGTGGTATTTTTTGTGTATTATGTTATCACAGCAGAATTTATTTTCATTTTCCATCCATCTCTTGTAACTATAACATCTGAACTTACATATCACAAGGTAATAATTTTATTTCTGTGATTTAAGCTACTATGGGCATATATTTGTACCATGGAAAACTCTATATATATCAATATATCTGTATATATATAGATAGATATGTATATAAAGATACACTACCAAATTTTATGCTCAAGATTAAAAAAAATATGGAATGCAATTTTATATACAGTGTTCTGGAGTTTGTGTGAGTTTTTTTAGTTCTCAGGGTATTGTTTTTAATTTGATGCTTAAATTGGATTGTAAAAGACAAAGTCAGTTACTTAGACTTAAAGTGATTAAAAAGGAAGGATTGTGAAACTCACCTGAAATATTTGCCTTTTCTCCAATCTGAACTTGTCTAGCTTCAGCTCCCTGCTACTGAAGTCTTTATTTCCTAGATTTTCTTTTTCATCTGTACACATCTGCAAACTTTGAGATCAGTCTTCTCTAAGCAATTCCAGATGTCTCTACCTTCAGGTAATGCATTTCAATGCAATTGTCATTCTTGTCATTAAGATTTGAACACCCAATGGTTTTTCCACCATTTTTCTTGAATTTGGAATGCAGTGTAGAGCTGAACACAGTCTTCTGGACTACTCCAAAAGCAAAATAGCTTCTTCATGTTTCCATAGTAACTGCCTATAAATTCAAGATTTAACTGAGTCCTTTTCCTCCTGCCTTGCATTAGGAGCTTATATGCAGATGGCTGTGAACTGTCCCAAGATGTTTTCCTGGTCACAGTCTGGGAGGATCCTTGTGTAGCCTATGCTTGGAAAAACATATGTTCACATAAGGAATATCAGGGCTAAGGAGGGAATATCAGTGTATGTGAATGAAATATACAAAACTGTGTGATGGGGCTTTTTCCCCAAACAGGTTGCCCTGTAGAGCAAGATAATCACAAAACAGAATAAAAAGTAACTAAGAAGTTTCCAAGCGATTTTGGAAACAAAAAAGTCAACTTGAAAAGGAGCTATAAAGAAAAAAGTCAGATTGAAAAGGAGCTATAAAGGAAGGCTGGATTTTTTTTAGCAATGGAGAGATCCCTTGCAATGGCCACAGCAGTGGTCAAACCTTGGTGCTGCCAGAAGTGGCCCCACCACCATTTCAAGCTGTCTAGGCCAGGCTGGGCTTCCTCCCAGCCAGACACCACAGCATCATTCCAGCCAGCTGACCAACAGTGCAGTGATAAAATGAGGGGCTCACACCCAGGGGGTGTCCATACAGGGGTGCTTTAGTGCATAGTAGGCAGTAGCTGGCATTAGTGCATAGTAGGGAGCATCTCCACAAAGAAAAAGAAAGAGCATCCACATGTCCAAGAAGAAGTGTTGGTTTTAATTTTTAAAAAAGTCTTCTTGCTTGCTCCTTTTATCATTAATTTTCCTTGCAGTATGTCAGCTGTCAAACATTTGAAGATAAAAGTTTGTTTACATTCCAGGGAAACAAAACCAAATAAAATCTACCGTAGGAAATATGACAATTTAAAATTGTTTTTCTTCTACAACATACTGAAATAGACTACCACTTGTTGAGAAATCCATGATGTATTAGCTCACCTAAAGCTAATAAGTGTCACCGTGACTGTATACCTAACCACACTACATGAGCTTCTCCTCTCCACTATGTGAACTCTGTTTCCTCTGCTTTTAATGACTTCTTTTGTTCTTCCTTGGGTGCCTGGACAGCATTGTCCCAGTGACTTCTCACCCCTTTCTCACAAAACAGCTGTAAATGCAGATGTTCTGCAAAGCCTGCCATCTGAACCAATCTTGGGGAAGATTCTTAAGTCCTGTAAATTGCCTTAGTACCACTTCAGTGTATAAGACTTGGCTGATTCACACCATCTGGCCCTTTGACCCACTCTGTGTTTATTTGCATAATTGAACATATTGTTTCAGGCTCATGCTGTTTAACTGTAAGATTTCCTGGCCAGAGGCTGTCATAACAGCATACTGTACAGTCCCAAGTTAATTTAAAGAGCTATATAAGTAGTGATAAAATAGATCCATTTGCTTTTACCACTTTCCAAGCCTGCCTCCAAAGAGCAGAGCTTTCTCTACATGAGTTAGGTAAGACTCCTGGAGTCTGAGTTGGACAAGCTCCTGTCAAAACTAATAGCACAGGCTTTCTCAGAGTTGACACCTAACTTAGACTCTATAGACAAGAATTAATACTGTAGGACCAACATTGAGATTATTTTGTTATACTGCATACTTTGCTGTTATTTTTTCTATTCAGCTTGGTTAGATCACTATTGTACTGGATTATGCCACCCTTCACCTTGTCTTTACTTTTTCTAAAGGGCTTCAGAAGGATTCCACTACCCAACACAAAATTAAAGAATGTGGCCCATTACCATTAGGTGATAGAGTGAAGAACTCCTGCCCAAGATCTAGATAAGGATAGCATCCTATTCCTTATGCAGATTTATACCAGATAAGCAAAAGGAAAAGTACCAAGAGTTGAATTCTAGGTTCTTACTTGGTTTATAGTTTCTTAGCTTTCTTAAACAGGGATGAATCAGCACTATTAGTCTGTGCAAACAGAAAAAATATAAAATGTGGGCGATCTTTTTTCTTTTTACTGTAGAAAATGTCTGTGTTGTTTATCTCTTATTTGTTCTAGTAGAAATGAAAGTGCTAAATGGATATGCCACTGTCTAACTCTCTCTTACATGGTCACAAAAAATGCCCCACTTTCTCCCTTCATCATAGCATCTCATCAGGGTATGAGAGTGATTGGAGGAGCAAATACGGCTGGAGGAAACCTCATGCTCCTTATTCTCCTACATAATTCATGCCCATGTGCATTCCTAGCAGGTTGTCCATGCGCACCATTAAAATCCACAGATCCCTTAGTCCCTTAATCATTGCACCAAAGAAGAAGTATTTTGTTTGTCTTCTAAGTGTGGGCATAGACCTACCAGATGTTACTGTGCATACTCCACTCAGAACAGTGTGTTACTGTTTCAATGTCTTCATAGACTTCTAGTTTGCTCCTTCCTAACAGAAATATTTAATTTTCTGTATATAACTTGTGTTAATGCTCTGAGGTTCTTTTTGATTTGATTTAATTTTAATTTTTAATGTTTGTTGGTTTGTTTTGTTTTCTTAATTTTGCTTCTATTGATTTTTTTTTTTTTTTTGGCATGGCTTCTTGCTGTGAGGCATTCTGAATCCTGAATTCTTGCATTCTTTTCTCTGTGATGTCTGGGACAACAGAATTTGTCATAATAAAAGCAATTTCACATTGCACAAGGTGACTTGGACCGATCAGATGGAGTCAGGAAAATCAGCAAATATTTCCCCATCTATATTTCTAGAAGTTTTTAAAGGACTTTACATATCGAAGGCATGGTAGAAATATAGAATATCTAGGCATGAATGTGGTGTGATATTAAGAGGAATAAGAGCTATACAAATTAAGAATGCTCATGCTTGGCACCTAAATTGTGCAGAAATCAGTTCTATGCTGTTAATATTTTCTAAGATATTGTAGTCATATTTATAATAGTGCAGTATTCTATATCTATAATGTTATGGCATTTAAAGCTAAAGTTGTGATTTTACAGTAATACATATTCATATGTACATATCCATTTCAAGTATTTTCAGGAATGGCAAGATAAGAGAAATAAAAGCAATAAAAAATATTTAAGAACGCATTTAAAATAAAACAGATATAAATCTCAAAATGAAGTCATCCTGATTTTTCTTTTTTAATTATGACAATAATTTCTTAATTTTACAAGCCCTACAAATCACTAGAGATTAAAATGGTGGTTTGGGGCAGCGGGTATGTTTGGGTTTTTTGTTTCATTCATTCATTTTGGTGTGTTTAGGTTTGGTTTGGTTGGGGTGTTTTGTATTTTTGGTGGTGTTACATTTTTTGGGCATTTTTGTTAGGGTAGCAAATTCTTTTAATCCAACACATTTATCAAATATAGGAGATAATTATTAAATATTTGGCTTGACTTGGTTGCATCTTTTTGTGACAGTTGTTTTAACCATTATTTGATAACTGCCTATATAAATCCTTCTGGATACATTCTGGGGGCCAAGCTGATGCCTCTACTGCTGTGGAAAGGAGACATTAAAATGCAGGTCCTGTAGAGCTCAGAAATAACCGTGCAGGGCCACACAATTCAGTGCTCAAAATCCAGCAGCTGTCTTTCTTGTAGCTAGTGGAGAGGAGACAGGGAATTCCTAAAGTCTCTTGCCACCCCAAGGTCAGGCTGCTGTAAAGCACTAGATATAGTGCCTAACTGGCACAACAAATAAAAAGGGTTTGTCCTCTTCAGCACTTTTGCTAGAATCTGGAGCACACTAAAGCAAATATCCTGGCTGTTCCCATTTGCTGGGCTTTGGTTCTTATTGCATGGATGACTCAGAGCAGACAAACTGAATTTCATTTGGGCAAGACAAGCCAGAAGGTGCATTCCCAAATTACATCTAAAGCACACCAGCTGCTGAGAACACTCAGTGCATGGGACCAGGCTGGATACAGTTCAAAGCAAAGCATCCTGAAAGAAATACAGCATGGACATAAGGTCCCCAACAAAATGTGGTGATTTCTGCAGATATGTTCCTAATTCTTCTAAATGAAGGCAGAAACAATGAGAGATCATCTGGACCTCCCCTGTAGTTTCATAGAAAGACTTTTATCCTCTGATTTACTTTGTTGTTCAACAATATGTGATACAGCTGAGGAAATATTGCCAGGCATTCACATATATTCTTTCTGGATTTCTCTCTCTCTTTTTTTTTTCTTGTGACACTAGGAAAACCCTGGCTACAAGGCAAGATAGATGTCCAGATTATACTCATAAGTCTGTAAAACTTTTTGGATGAGTAGTTATCTTGTTTGACACCAGCAAACTTTTCATCTAAAAACGGATTATAATACTTAGCTTATAAGGATTCTGGGAATATGAATAAATAAATGTTGAAACTACTTTAATGAGAGGTATAGTAAGCCCACACAAAATTAAAATTCAAATTTTCTATTTATCTTTCCTCATGTGTATTTAGGCATACTTGAAGAGGCAAATTTCTATTTGCAAAACTGTTAGAAGAAATCAGATACTTCAGGTGACAAGAATGACAAAGAGAAGAATCACTTCTGTCAGATTATTACATAGAAAGAATATCTTGAAGCCCAAAGAATAAGAGATGCAATGGAATTTGTGAATATAGAACTAAATTTTAAAATATAAAACTATGAATACTGCTTGGCATTTCACATAACAGTTGTCTCTACCTTCAAGAACAGATCTTGGGTTCTAAAATTGCAGAGCATGGAAGTGTCTACCTCTGTCTTACCCAAGTACTGGAATGGTGCAGGATTTCAGGCATAGCTTCTATTGTCTTAACTATCATGAGTGGGACTATTCCAGCATGAGGGGCCAAACACTTCCCAGACCTGCATCATGTGAGAGACCTCGTGGACAAGTGTGCACGCTCCAGTTCTGCCGGTGAGGCAGGAAGCAGGACTGTTGAAGAAGCAGGTTAGCAGGATTTGCACAATGCTGTGTCAAAGGTTACAGCACTCAGAGCTTGGCTGAGGGCAGGTATGTTTACAAACAGTTACTGTGTGGGGTGTTGGTCCTGCTGCGGGCCACATTCTTAAAAATGAGGCACAGTGGAGTCTAAAAAACACAGGTCAAAATTTTCATGAGATCTAGTCCATGGACGCTTCAATAAATGTATCATCATGAAAACAAAAAGTGAAGAATTAGCTGAATACCAGTGTTAAAAAGTCAGTGATTACCTGTTGAAACAGAATTGTATTTGGTAGGTTTTGGGGTGTTGAGTATCTGCTCTTTTGAAAAGAATATGTATCAGTTGTGTGATAACACTTCAGAAGTTTCTGAAGGTTTCAACATTAAGAACTCCTTCAGAAATTTCTTCTGGGTGGTTTTCTTTTCAGTTTCTGAATGAGTTGAACTGGTGTTTTTACTGTGACACCTTTGGACAACACACTTATTTATAAGTTTATTGTCAACCTCTTTTTTCTCCTCTGGTGAAGTTGGGGTTCTTTTGTAAGCAGTGAGTATTGTAACGTGCTGGAGGCTATGTTATGATATAATATTCATCCAAATCAGCATACACATGGAAAGACTCAAGACCAGCTCCAGGTTTGGGGAAACCTGGATATACAATACAGAGTCTTTTGGAGATTGGAAAATACAATTTTAAAGTCCTGTCAATAAGAAGTCCTCACTAAGGCTGGACAGAATCAAAAACCTTCTCTATTTTGGGGGTAAGAGCTTTTGTAACCTCTAATTTTGTAACTCTGAAAACTGAGTATTATCAGTATTTGAGGTGCAAAAAAGCAGTGGTCCATGGCTATCCCTGCCCTGCACATACACACTCTTGAGAAAGTGGCAAAAGGAGAGCTATCACTGATATCCAAGATTGCCTGGACATGCCCTTAGGATGGAGATGCAGCATTCTCAAAATTGCTTCCTGAAAAAGCTTCCTGCTTTTTTTTTACTAAAGATCACGTAAATCTAACCAGCAATTTTTACCCCAATGGATCTTGAAGATTCCAAGACATTATCCAAATCAACATATAATGAATTATAATGAAATCGAATCACAGATTTTAACTGATATAAATAAAAAACATCAGTCATCATCATAGATAATTTTTAGCTTGTGTCACAAAACTATCTCCTGATTGCAAGTTCTGCTTTACAATAGGTGTAGTGTCCTGACTTGCTGGTATCTGGCGCACTGTGGAAATCTACTGTTTTGCTGAATTTGACATGCAATCACAACATCATCATGAGCTGAATGCATAGACTGCTGGAAGGCTGTAGTATTTTATTCTGATAACTGTACTAATTTTTAAGTAACAGTCTTCACAGAATTACAACTAAAGCATATCTTTGATTTAAAAAGTTGTAAAATTTACTTTCCTCATAACATGAATCAATAAAGTTATGCTGTTCTCTGTTGTGACTTGTTAGACAACTTTATTGACTTGGAAAAAGAGATATATTCTTGCAATAAAATCCATCCATCTTTGAGTGCTAAAAATCAGTAGATTGGAAACTACAGGACACCATTCTGGCCTGCGTGTAGATTTTTGCTTCCTCATTTTCTTTGAACAGCAAAGAGGTAAAAGAAACTGAATTACATTAAAAGCATTTTAGTGCCAACAATTTTTTATGATGTTGGACTAATAGCAAAGGAGCTTTGTGATCATTTAAGCCTTAAAGCACTTCTAGACTCATGAAATATTGTATAAAGTCTGTTAAAATGGAGGAACAACTGCAGTCAGTTTTCAGACAGGCTCCCCAAAGAATAATTTCTAAATTACCCGAACTAGGATGAACTGAAATATCCCTTTCATTGTCTTCCATGGTAAGAATGTGTGATTATAGTTTCATGAAAATAAAGATAACCTAAATGTTTAGTAAGACCCAAAGGATATGTTTTTTAATTGTTGAATAAGATGAAAATTATGTGAAAAAGAAAATAATTTCAGTCTTTCACTTTCTTTATATCATAATGTTATTGAAAGGGAATGAAGAGTTTCTATTTTCTCAGAGAAACCTTGTAATTTATTAGACCCTTTTACCAAATGCATTATCAAAATTAAAAAATTAGACACACCAGGCACACTTAATATAATTCTTTAATATTTAATCTTGTCATGTAATACTGTTAAACTATTTAGGGCTGAAATTTCATCAGATCTTTAACTGGATTATCTAACTGTTGGTTTAGAGATTAATAAGGGTTCCTTCCCCACCATTTTCATCCCCAGAAAAAATGTTGGAGGCGTCAATGATTCACTAGGTGTCACTCTTATCTCTATGAAACTGCTGAAAGAAGGCAATTCCAGCATGGCAGAAGACAACATTCCCTTCTGGAAATGCTATCTCAGCTGGAATATAAAGCCATAGCCCGGTAACTTGTAGTCATTGAGAAGTCCTCACCCTTTTTCAGATGAGCTGGACCATTGCTAATCACAGCAAATTGCAACTTGTCATAATTGCATTCTTGCTTGTTTAAATATTTTCTTTAAATTAAAAATCAAATATCATTCACATGTCTTTCTAAAATCAGTATTGGCACATACGCTCACCTGCATTATTCTTTACCTAAAGGCACCATTTTTATTGGTTAAAAGCTTATCTCAGGAGACACTGTACCTCATTTAATAAAGCATAAAAATATATAAATGAAAATGAGAGGTGGTAGGCAATAAATACTGCATAGGAGAACACAAGCACAAGATACATGCCCCAGAATGTGGCAGTCATTAGAACTGTGGAATTATGGTGTACTACTTTTTGCCTCTCCAAATTCCTGCAGGGGGAGGTAGTCTTAATATAAATAGTAGGTCCATTCCAAGGCACCTCGTTCACCACCGAGGTGACCCAGCTCAGCCTTCCACCTTTCAAAACAAAAAATAAAGCAAACAAATAAACAAAAGTTTATTTGGCCTCCCTGTGTTCTGCTAGAGCTCTTCCTCTTTGCATGGATACACTATTTCCCTATCTTAATTTCAGAACCATTTTAAGGCAGGTAAAGAAATGTGTGTTCCAGTCTCTAATATCCCTTTAAATGTTAAGCAAGACTGAGAAAGATCCATCCAGAAATTTATTCATCTGTTGGTTAAAAAATACTGGACTTGGGCTCCAGTATCCACGTGTGAGGTTAACATTTCACAGCTGTCAATGTCATAAAGGACTGATCAACTCTGCTCCTATTTTGTGAACTCAGCCTCTTGTTCATTTGGCCAATATTAGAAGGACTAGAAAGTGAAATATTTTTCACTGTAATTTTCAAGGAAATGAAAGTCCAAAGCAAACCTTATTTATGGTCCATTATCTCACTCTCTATATTTTTTTAAAGCAAGATAAAGACAGGTTAGACTTGACACTGAGGTTGTTTTGTCTCTTGTTCATGAGGCTTCAGACAAACTATCCAGATTTATATTTGTCCCTTTTTGAATTGTGACATGCGCTGGAAGACTTTTGGACTGAGAAAAGAGATTTCTATAAGGTTTTTACAGTTTTACTTTTTCAAATAATGTATAGTGTTCCATCAATGTGATAGGAAACAGATTTGTGGAGGAAAGTAGTCTACATAATAATCAAGGTAAGACAGTATTGCTGAAAACCAGACTTTATTTGTAGAAGTCTTCAAATAAAATGTCTTCATTATTGATTCTTTTGAGATAGTATCCACAGAACCATACAAAGATTTATGTTTCTGCTTCCTGCTTGCTGGAAATGCGTAGAAAGACAAAAATACTCTCCTCAAATGCTTTAAATCTAAAACAGCTTAAATAGAGAAAGGGATGGACAGGTAAAGATCCAGAATGGTGAAGGCTGCATGTCAATTTAATTCTGGTTTCCCTTATTTATTCTTTTAGTACAGGCCTACATATCAACAAATAAAAATGTAAAGACCGAGTTACTTTGCTGTTCAAATAAATATGAACATTATCATGAGGATATTCTATTCATCCTTTCTCTTTCACATTGTTTAATGTCACTCCACTGTTCTCTTATAACAAAAAGTACATACAGATGTCCAATTTTTTTCTCTAGAAAAAATTATCTCATCAATAAAAAATATTTCAGGTGTTTTTACGTATCCACTTGTTAGAATGGGTGCAGAAATAAGATTTTATATTTTAGTTTTGTAATAACTGGTTAAAAGGATAGGAAGAGAGGTTAAATCTCAGTAGATGTGCAAGAAGTAGGAGATAGGAAAGCTTTGTTGCTATGGTATTCTGAAGACTCAAAACTTTGGATTTGGGAATATGCAAATAGGTCAGTGACGTATATGCTAAGGAATGAGGTCCTGCTGGAGGATCTTCATTTAAAAATGAGGTGTTAACGGGGCAGCTGATGATCCTGTATCAGTCTGAGGTGAATCATATAAGTTTTGTCTCCTCTAGAGAGCCACTGCCATAATGAGGTTGAGAATGCCATTATAAAAGTTTTGTTCAGCTGCAACTGTTAATATAGCTGTTTATTTATAAAGATCACCCCTAAGTTCTGAGCTAAATATCTCTGTAAAGTCTTCATGGCAGATTGGCTAAGTATTCATTTTCTGGGACATGGAATGTGAAGAAATCCAAATTTGTTCAAATAAGCTTTTGACTTTTTGAAAGTCTATTGCAAACCTAGTATAAAAGAAATTCTAAAATAGCTCACTTAGTTTGATATTTTTCTGGAATCAGGAAAAATGGCAGCAATGACATAGCCACTTGCTTTCTTCTTCATACTGAACACTTACAACTTTACAAGGGCATTCTGCTTAATTACTTCAGCTCCTTGATTTGCTTATAGATAATGCTTTCAGTTTAGTAGTATTTAAACTATTTATAAATAAACTTGTACATCTCTTAAGCTGCTCATTTATTGTGCCTATTTACAGATGAGAGTGGCTTGGGTGCTAAGAGAATATCTACAGCATGGTTTTCCTGCAGCACTTGAAAAATTGTGCAATGTCTTAGCTCAATATTCATATGTGATAAATACTTTGGCTCAGTTAGGGAAAAACTGTTGTGATTTGAACTTCACTTTCATTGTCAGTTTGTGACAGAAATCTTGGTGACAGAAAAAAAACACCCCAGTGTAACATAACCAGAGTATTCATTTAAAATGTCATCTGAATACTGCCAGAAATATTTTCACTATTTGCCTATCTTGACTGAAGATTCAATACTGTTTATTCTTATGAAAAATATGCAGATGTCTGTGTGCATCTTGACTAATTGAACAGTTTTGTTGTGCAGTTTCTGTTCTGACAAAACCCTTGTGCTGTGGCTCACCAGTGTCTCAACCAGCTCATGCACTGTGCTCTGATATACTGTGGTCTGACATAGTGGCGCTTTTTTTCTACCCCAGAGAAAACAGTACACTATGTAACTCTTCATGGCAGTAAACCTTTAATGCTTGAACCAATATCTTTCTTGCTTTACAATGAAGAGCACAGTTTGAATTTAATAGAAGAAAGGCTGTTGTGTTTTTGTTCTCAGAATCACTAGCTCTGCCAAGAATACCTTGATGCCATTTTAAGTCATAGAGCATTTCCATTCTTTCTGCCTTGCACAGAATGCACCTCTGTTTTCTCATTAACAATGAGGAAGAAAGTATGCCCCGAGATACAGAGTTGCTGTAAATTCAATATATTATTCATGTATATTTTCATTCAAAAGTTGATTAAAATATAACTACTGATGCAAGTCCTTAACTTCCATTTTGCACATAAAGTAAGTGTTAAGTTTAAGAGGAATTTCCTCTGGCATGTCCTGGAACTCACTAGTTTAAATAGGTTGGTTAACAATAAACTACATTCCTGCCACCTTTGCTCTTATTGCTAGTGTAGCCAACTTTTTTTTTTTCTCAAACATAGCTAGTTAAAAGTTTCTGCTTTATCATATGCTAAAAAAAACTTACTGTGAAAAAAAAATTGTACAAAACCAACATTCAGTCACTGTAGCTGCAATAAGACAAGTTCATAGTGATCTGAAAAGCATTATAATGTGGGTAAGGAGGTAGAGTTATCTTCTCATGAAACAAGCTAATATTAATAATGTTTTTTTCATTCGAATAATCTTTTGCAAATAAATTTCACTGGGTATTGAAAGCCCTATTATTGCACAAATGAGTGATTTCAAATTTTCTGTTTTGTTCCTGCTTTGTTGTCTTCTCAGATTAATTAGCTCTCTTCCTAAGAGTCTAGACTGTATGTGACTTTGAAAACTTGGCCTAGGATTATAGAAGAGCAGACCAGATTTATGAGACTGGATTTAGAGTAGAAGGCTGAATTTTCTGCATGAAAATTTGTCTGTATCAGATGTATACAGAAAAATGGTAAGATTTACTTCAGTCTAGACTGTGATGGATAACTGTTTTATTTGTTAGCTAATAGGCTAAATCCTGAATAGAGTATACAACTGTCTAAAGTACAGAGACTGACAGCAGAGCTGAAGTCAGTCTATTTGCCTTGTCTAAATGAGGAAGAAAACATGAAACAAGCCTGGCAGATAGAGAAGGACAAAAACAGCAGAGACTTAAATCTTGAGATGAAAGAAGGAAATATTGTAAAGGAACCAGAATGAACGGTGTACAACTTGACTGGGAGGAAAACTGCTGGAAAGTCAATGGCTTGGAAAGCAAGGCCGGAGGAAAGTGAGACTGGTGAAAATGGCATTGGTTTCAGTTTTTCTACTTCTGAAGCACTCACTTCAAAAACAAAATTTGAAGTTTCAGGTCTAAACTTTGGCTGACTTGAAGTCCCCTCATGAAAACTCCTGACAATACCTGTACAGAGCTTGAATGATTCAGCACAAAGTTTAATCTGGTTATTGGCCCAGAAAGCATAGAGGAATGTGAGAATAATGGATTCAAGGCTCCATTACATCGGAGTAATAATTTATAAAGTGTTATAAAATATTAAATTTGGCAGAAAATAGGGCATAATCAAAAGGTTTATTTACTCTATTATACATTATATAATATTTCAAGTAAGAAAGACTGAAATCTACTCATTTCTCTTTCATTTTATAATGCTATAGGATTATGCATGTGCATTGACAGAGAATGCTTATGCCCTGAAGCGAGCATTTTTGTGCATGAGACAGGTCTTTACTGAGTTACTGCATGGAGAATGGATATTTTGAACAGGATTGGTACAGGCAGACAGACATGTAGCAGGTTGGGCAGAGAATTGTAACCTGGAGGGGCTTCAGCCTCACACAGGGGGATGGCACCGCAGAGCAGCAGAACAGCAACATCTTCTAAGTGGCAGCACCTGTTGATTCCCCTGAATCAAGTGCATATTAATTCTCATTTGGAAGAGATAATTACAGTCTGATACCCCACTTTTAAAGGGTTGCAAGGCCCTAAAATGGGTGTCAATGCACAGACAAGCATCTATGGAATGAAATAGAACAGGAGAAACGAAACAGAGGAAAGAAAATGTTACCCTTATTTTAAGTTTTAAGAATTAAAAATACAAAGCAAAACAAAAGCAAACAAACCAGCAAACAAAAAACACCAAACCTTAAACTAGGGCTATTTTATCTTTTATTCCAAACTAATTTATTAGGCACAAATAACAGTTGACTCATTTGTCTTCAGATACTATGCTTCAATACAATTTTATTTGTTTATTAATTATCACTTTAACATCCAAAACTCTAATTTTTATTTTTCCAAATAAATAAATAAATAGTAATAATTGCTGTGGTGAGGTATTCTTAGTTCTCAAGGATGCTCTGCTTTTAAGCAACTCCTAGCTTGAGGATAGATCACTGAAGGCTGAACAAAGGAGGTAGGATTCTTATTCAATACTTTGATTTCATATTCCAAAAGAGTGTTATCGTTGAGCTGTGCTACCTTTTATCTGTTTAGCTATGTTATCATGTACTGCCATCACATCAGGGTCTGTTACAATTTTTAGTAGATTTTAGCAAAATTTATTATTCCTGCCAAGAATGAAATCTTATTGTTTTTATTCAAAGTTTGAAAAAAATACCAAAAGAGTAATTTTTTTAGAAGCCGTTGAAAAATCATGATGGCATTTGAATTGGTATTCTTAACAAAAAATTTGATTCCCATATTGTTGTATTTGAGTTTGTTGAGAAGATACAAAAAATACTTTGCTTAGTACAACCTAACACTAAATTTCCTTTTTTGTATGCTGATTTATTGCCTGAGAGTAACTTTATACATTTGGGAAACATTATAATGCTGAGCTAACCCCCGATGATGTATAAATATCTATTTGCTTTTGCAATTTTATAGCATTGTCTACTTCAGTGTCTGTTTAAGTAAATTAACTTAACTTTTCCCTGCATTTAATAGTAAATATTCTGGTAATTTTCAGTGCTGAGTGTTCCAAGAAACTGATGCTTTTGGAATTTTTTAACTGAAGAGGGAAAAACAACCCCCACAACAAAAAAAAACTCTGGAAAAAAACACGATTCTGACTAGTATATGTAATATCTTTTAGCAAAGCAAAGTTATTTAAAGCTAAATATAAACATTTTGGGAGGTCAGGTGTATTTATCAGTATAATGACTGTCTATAATGATTTAAGGTGTTACTGCTTCTTAATACCTTTTCTGAGAGCATGCTTCAGAGAGGAGTCTCTTCTTGAAAAGATGTGATGTAGAAAATTCAGCAAGTGAATTATTTTTGACATATTTTTGGAAGTCTGACATTACCTATTGCTGCATTTCTATAGAATTGCTGTGTTTATGCTAAGAATCTCTGTAAAAAAAAAAACCTTTCTCTTGCTTTCTTTCTTTTTGTTATAGTGGTTCTGACCAGATAGAAATAGAAGTCCATATATTATTTCATTCACACCAAATTTTTTAATTTACTTTTTTGTAAATTTCCTCCACATAGTCTGTCATTATAGGACACACATATGCACACAGCCTTGTGTGGGGAATTTCACTGAAGTCAGTAGGACTACTTATATATTTAGATTAAATGAAGGTATGTAGAAGATCATGTATTACAGATGACTTTCACTGATTTCGTTCACAGGCAGAAATTTTGGTAATCAATGATAACTGAAGACTTAGGAAATAATGATCCATCTGGCTACCTACAAAGACAGCTGAAGTAAAGAGCTACTCTTATTCCTATCAAGAAAATCTTGATGGTTCCAGTGAAGCTTTTGCTGGATGCACATGATGTGAGCATAGGGGACATAGTTCTCAGTGATTCAAAGCCAGAGGCAACACCTCAGTGCTTGTTTTTGCGGAGAAGCTTTTCTGGAAATTTCCCTTCAGAATTATGGTTTAAATATTTTGCCATAACCAAGTGAGACCTATAAGTAAATAGATTTTGTTTCTTTTCCTGTAGCTCCAGATCAATTTTCATTCTCAAAAAACCTGCTTTCTCAGTCTTAGGATTACCTGTTAGCATGCAGTCTCTATCAACATATTTATAGATGACAAGAGGCAATTTTTGTTATCTTAAATTTAGTTTTAATAATCTGTTGCCGTTGGACAGGATGCTTGGCTTAAGTAGTCACAGAGCACTCCAGTATAAAGTCATGCACAAGTATTGAAACTATGCAGCCGTGCACTCTCTTAGACAGCATGAGATGACAAGGGCAAGTACTAAAACTTCTGGAAAGCAGAAAAAGTAATAATCTATTGTAATCTTAGAAGTACAGGAATTTCTGATTCCCCATGAGGATATGCAGTATGTTTTCCTTCTTTTTATAGTTGATGTGTTTTATTTTTGTTTCATTTTTCCTTTCTCTTCTGGTTCTGATTTCTCTCACCATGCTTGGTATGCACATCTGTGCCTCTAGACTTGGACACCAGTCAGTGATCAGCGGGTGACAGCCTGTCCCAAACAGTGGTATGCTTTACAGCCATGATCTGTTATTACTTACTTTTCCCATTTTGGGCCTCACTTGAGCAATTCTGAGTGTGAGGTCCTGAGATCTACATAATAGTGAGATTTATGGGTTGAATTAGGATGACATTGTAATTAAAAACAAAACAAAACAAAAAAGCCAAAACAAAAACAAAACCAAAAAAAGAGCACAAAACCCCAGCACAGCTGACAATGAGCCCATGAGAAGCAACCCCCAAAAATAATATTTTTGAATCTCTGCCATACAAAATGCTTCAAAGCTCCCATTAACAGAAGGAAGAAACAATTGGTGCTTTTCTTCCCTTTTTTCTCCCCCTTTTTTTTTTTTTTTTTGGTGAGCAGCTCATAGATGCCTGTGAGCATTTATTCCTATTTTGTCCCTTAAACCACTTTGATGTCCAATATTCTCCTGAGCCTTGATGCATTAGAATTAGGACTGGCAGCGGATGGTTTCATGACATAATTTCATGCATGTTATTTTGCTGTTTGTTCTGTCTCTCTGAGCTGCCTGTATAACTGGTGTGGGGAAAAGAGCTCTTTGAGAGAATGCTTTGGTGCAGAAACCCAGCAGAATGCCCTGAATTTCTCTTTGGAGAAGTCTATCTATCCATTGGCTATTTTTGGAGCACAAGAAAACTAGATTATTTCTCATACTGACTTGTCTTAAATATGTGGTATGAATAATATAGTCTATATACAGAATAGATATTAATATATATATTGTTATATATATTTAATTATTCTACAATAAAATCATTCCCCAGATCATGAGATCCCTAATTTGAAGACTTAGAATAAATGCTTCAGAGCCTCATTCTCACCTGGGATAAGTAAGCCAAACTCCATAAGAGTGGAAGACCTAAAGTCCAGTACTGGCATGAAGACTGCTTCTTTCTAGGCAGAAACTAACCTGTTCATTCAACAAATAGCAGTGGATGTTTCTCACATGGCTGCTTTCTCCAATAAATATTTCAGAGTTCTGAAGTGATTGACAAACTTTAGACCATTCTGTGCTTACATTTGATACATACCATATAGTGTTAGTAACATCTGTCTTCTCTTTGGGTGGCTACTAAGAGATTTAGTACTTGATGTCACTTTACAACAGGTAAAAAGAGCTACATACAGTAGGAGATAACAAAAGATCACAAAATATTTGCATTTTGAAACCATTCGACCAGATGGCATTAAAAGATTTAACAAGAAAATAACATAAATTTTGTAAAAAACCTCCCCATATCTGTTCAACTGACTTTAAGGTTTGGCAATAAATTTCTGTATAAAGAACAGAGACCTATTTCAAAAAAATGCTTTAGAAAATATTAAGGTCAATGATGTTTGAAGCACAGGTGATCTAGAGGCCAACATCTCCCAATGTTTACAGGTCAAATGTGGCCTTTATTTCATAAGATTAACCCCCACAAATGCATGACACACTTCAATATGGACAGGGAGCAATTCCCTTAAACCTCTATTTTCTTGGCTTCTTAGGCTATTTTATAAATTCTGCCATGACTAAAAGCTGGCAAAGTGAGTGGAAGCTGGGTTCCACAGATTACTGAATCTTTTCACCTTGCTGGGTTTGTATTTTTTTCCTTGCCAGAGAAGTGTACTGGAGGTCTGCAACAGCAACAGAATTGCAAAGAATTTCCTGGGGTCATGCAAAACTGGTTTGTGAGCTGAGGAGGGTAAATAAGATGAGGAGAGTAAATAAGAAGCCAGGAAAATTACAGATTATGACAAAAATAAAAAAGGATTCTTGGAAAGTAGCCTGTGGCTGTTCAGCATGGAATGTGCACATCTTTGTAATTGTGTTTAATTACTGTATTCTTACAAGTGTTCATTTTAGCCCAGAGAGCAGAACTGAATTTGAAAGGCATTTGGATATGGAAACAAATGTAATTGAAAGCCAAAGCACAGGCTGCAAAGCGACAGGATTGGGGCCTATTATATAAATAGTTTAGAAAAGGCAATTTTGTTCCTTCACCCAGCAAAACAGTGATGTACATGCTTAATCATGAATGCTTCTTACCACATTTATACCTACCTTAGTGTCTCACTCAGAACAGGGGAAACAAAGCTAAAGATCAGGCATATGTTTAAATGTTTAGTTTGACCTGTTCAGTTTTTATAGGTTAAAATGATGAGTGTTCTAGACTGAATCTGGGATTCTCCAGCTCTAATGTTTGATCTAGCAATGTGCAGTGCTACTGAAGGCAGTCCCAAACACAGACTGAATTACTCCTTTGGCAGCTGCCAATGTGGTACTCCTTCCATGGAAAAGGCAAGCAGGCAAGAAAGAAAGAAAAAAAGTAAGAAAAGAAGAAAAAAAAATTAAGAAGTGCATGGGTTTTGTGGTACTTGGCAATACCTGATTTGGGGCATTCTAATTATAAGCTGAAAAAAGGAAAGGAGTCCAGATCCCAAATATAACAATTTGATAAGCCCTTTATGTGCAACAGTCATATGACACCATGATAGATTGATTCTTTGTGAGAATGAGGACCAGCAAAGTTGGACAAGATGCATCCAGATTGTATTTTGAGTTCAGAGGAGAAAGTTTGGGTCCTCTCTCTCTTTGGCACATCCTTCAGGATGCCTGGAAAATGTTTCAATCTCCAGAGAAAATTATGCAGAGCCTTTCTGTTCCATTCTTGCCAGAGCACCCTACCCATCTATTCCTCATTCTGCCTAGTGACAATCATTCTTGTTATCCTTCACAGAGGTGGAAATTTAAGAGTGAGACATAAGGAAAGTAGGCAAATGGCACATAAAGGAATGTGCTTGTATAGAATAGCATCTCTGAGCTATCCAGGCTCTTTAATATTGAGAAGTCCCCACAGAAATGTGGTGTCTGTCCTTCCTATTGGCCTTCTTACACCTCACAGCAGCACAACAAGCACGAGCCCCTTCTCAGTAGGTTTTCTCTGTGTCCAGTTGGAGAATTCTCTTCAAAAGTCACTGGGTTCAGTGAGGTTTCCTGTGGCAAGGCCCAAGACAGACAGCAAAAATATTTTGAAAAGTGCCCTTGTGCTTCCTCACCATTGCACCTCACAGGTATTAATCCCCTCCATTTTGTTCTTCTTTCTGAACACAATAAAAAGAAGACATTTCAAGCATGCAAGGGAAGGTGAAAACTTTTTATCAAGATGCTTTGGATATCTAACAGCCTTTGTTGATGTGATCTAGACCACAACAGGCTAGGGACACCATGGAGTACATCTCTGTCAGAAGAGAAGAGAATGGAGGTGATGTTTCTTAATTGAAATGGTATTTTTCTTGTTCTCTTTTAGTCACCTAAGAACAGGTGAATATGCTTTTTTTGAGTTGTTCTACAAATATGTCTAATCTGCATGAGATACCTTTGCCTGTCACTAATAGAAAACTGTCTTCAATAAAAAGTTCATTAAGTTGTAATAGTGCAAGTATTCTATTAGAGTTGTGGGCACAGGGTTTGTTTTCTTTAAATCTCTTTGTGATTCTCAGTTTAAAGAGACTTTATTAGGTCGAAGCTACATCATTTCTGTTTCTCATCTGTGAAAGTGTTCAGACACAGCATTTAAAATTAAAGCAGTAAATCTTTTCCTTTGCCCAGTGAATAGCAGCTTCACTGGAACAGATGGGTTTTTTTCACATCAGTAATGCTTTGGAGGAAAAGGGGAGGAGAGAATGGAAAAAGAGAAGGAATGGTGGTAGAAGGCATAGCTAGGTGTGAGTTCACATCAATGTCAACATCCTGAGAGTAAGGAAAGGGTACATAGGTGCTATGCCACAGACAGCGTCCTTCAAAACAACTATGAAGAAGTTTTAACACTTATGATAGAATAAAATTAAAGCAAAAACTGGTATTAGAAGCAGGTCTCTTCCTGCAATTAACTCTGCCAGCAAATGTATGTCATCATCAGAAACAGGTGGTCCTGAGTACTCTGGAGTTCCTTCAGCAAAAGCCTTAGTCATGTGCTTTATTTTTATGCATCTCTTGACAAAAAATCAATTACTCGAACTGTAAATACTTCTTCAGTTCTTTACTGGGCCAGAGCCAGGCTACTCAGTATCTTACAGAACTGAGCCCTGGGTACCTCCATCTTTGAGCTTCTCCTGTGCTGAGAATTATCAAGTTACTGAATGAACCACAGGTACTAATGAGCAATACATGCTGTGTGCATGGTAAGCAGTTAAACCGTCAAAGAAACAAGACACAGAATTTATCACTCAACACAGAAGATTAATATTAAAATTATATGAAAAATATAGATTAAATTAGATAGTAGATTAAATATAGATTAGGATTAAAAAATTAATCCTAAATATAAAATATGTCATACTGGGATTGACCAGTTGGTTGTAGGGAGATGATGCTTTGTTATATGATATATAAAGTTACAGTTGAGAACACTGTAGACATTAATGGAACAACTAGGGATTAAACTAGGAGATCAATAGACAGAAGTTTTTGCTTAAAATCTTTGGGACAGTAAATACTGCATTTTTCTCTCTGACATATTCCCATGTCACCTTGACTGTCATAATTTTTAAAACTACACTGCCAGGCGTTTGTATGAGTTTATTTTCCATTTCCCTTAAGACACAGGTTGTTTGGAATGACTAATTTGTTTCTGTTCCCTTTTTTAAGTAATCCCTTGGCTACTCTTTGTCAATACTTACTTTGGCAAAGCCTTCCTGATGCTTGTTAGGTTCAGACCTCAAACAACAATATTTCACCAGTTTTTGGAACTCTACAGATATAAAATTATTCATTTAGCATTTCTTTAAGATAGTACATTTAGCATTTAGTATAGTACATTTAGCATTTCTTTAAGATATCCAGTGTCTCTAGCTGGAAGTAATTCACACAAGGATGACATTATTTCCCACTGCTCTCACTGTATTGTTGTTTTTTTTTCTCTTTCTAACCATAGCATATTCTTTCTTAGTGTGAATTTTATGCAAATAACAAGTTTATTCTCTTTTTGGTTGCTTTTCTGTGTGTCACTGAATATTGAGAAGTAATTTGCTACTTGAAGTTACATCTGAAGTTATATTTAAAAACATGCAGGGCTTAAATGATGGAATTGTCATTATTATTTCAAATCAGCATACTGCTCATACATATGCGTGACTTTAAGCTCCTGTTGATTCTAATTGAAAGACAGCAGAGAAGAGTTTTGTCCTTGAATAACAGATGCTCTCATCCTAGAAGAGTGACCTTATTTATCTTTTTTGTTTATGAATTGCTTTGCAAGTAAAGATAAGGGAAACAGCACAATTAAGACAGTGTCTTAAGACACTAAACATTTGGAACAGTTCATTCAGGGTCTGGTTTTAAACTGCTACTAACTTCAATATGGTTCTCTCTGACTAGTACCATGTCCCACTCAACTACAAATTAAATGTAGTTTTGTTTTAGCAGTTAAAATTGTTAGGAATAGATACTAAAAAGTCTTTAGTGCTCTTGTCCTCATCAGTGGGTTATGTTCACCTACCAAATTTCATTTAAACTCCTGACTCTCTGACACTGTTCTGGATAACTCAAGACCTAAGACTGCATTAAATGCATAACATGGGTTACTGCTCTAGTACTCTAGGCTCAAGCCTGAGCTTAGCATTCATGCTTCATTATTCTGCTGCTGCTCTCAAAACACCAGTCTCATGTTTAGCTCTCAACATGCAGCACCACGTGGCTTCTGGAGACTGTTCATCAGAGGGATGAAGCTTTCTTTCCTTCTGGAGTTCAAACACCCACAGGCACCACTGATGCTGGGACAGGTGTCACTGCCTTGGAGGAGCAGGTTGGGGAAGGAGAAGGCTCTTTGCAACCCTTTTCCCTACTACTGAAATGTGCCTATGATAAATAACCCATTTCAGGTTTATCACTATTCTGGAAACACATACATGAATTTCAGAGACCTAAACAATTAAGGAAAAAAAATTACCCTGTTGTCATCACTGACATATCTGTACATGCTGGGACATGCACTGTATGTATGAAATTTCCATTATTTTTCTGATATTTTTCCTCTGTCACTGATGATAATAATGAAGTTCTATTTTCTTTTAAATCTAGGTGAATCAGCTCACATGGAGTTAAAAGAATAATCTCAGAAGATAACCCATGACCGAAAATCTAGTTTTCTACTTTGCCAAAAGTTACAGACTTCCTGTTTTGTGGGGCTTTTTCCTAAATATTTATAAACTGAACTTTGCACAGTGCATACTCTGGTGGCACCAGTTCATGGAAAATTCCACACTGTTTGACTCTTGCAAATTTGCCAGGTTGTGGCAAGCTTCTACCAGAAACATGACTCAGACATAGGGGATTTTTCCAACCTCAGAAAGTCAAGCATTTATCCTCACATCAAGCAGCTGTCCTTTATATTTATTTATTAGGAAAAGAAGCCTTTTAGGCATTTCACTTAAAACAGAATATATAACAATTTTGTTTTATCAGTTTGCATCTGAAGAGAAAATTCAGGCAACATATTAGAAGCAATAGAGAGTAGAAATCTGATTATCCAGACTCTGATTTTTCACTCATTTAGGTACTTTCACAAGGTGGTTTCTGTGCTGTGTTGCTTAGCATTATAATGCCTAATTTAGAAGCATACCCACTGAGACTGGAATCTGCAGTCAGTGGTAAATCTCAACTCTCCTCCTAAGCTGAGGAAGTACATGGGACTTGTCAGAGGATCACAGCAGTCAGTCTGTCAGATTGAGAGCTCCCAAACTTGGCCAAGAGGAGATGCTGAACATAAGGATGACCTTTAAATCCGACCATTACTGGATGCCTAAATACTTTGAATGGCAATGAGACAAATATGTCATTGAATTTCACAGATCAAACACCTTCTAGCTCATCAAGACCACTAATTGCTTCTATCCAGTACAGTTTAGTATGAAATGCCTTTCAAATCCTTGAAAGGTAGAAGCCATTCCTACAGACATGTGCTTGAGTCACCAGGCTACAGAATTTTGACTCCTTGCTTGCTCAATAGCCCCACAAACTTCTGAACTGTCTTCATCAAGATAAGCAGTGAATTACCCACTCCAGTCCCCCCCAATACATTTTTATAAAGGTAAGTAGGATGGTAGTACAGAAATTGGGAGCTGGGACTTGAATCTCTTCAGGCTAATTTGTTCTTCTGACTTTGTGGGAGAGCATTTGTAGAGCTCCTGAACCCATCTGCAGGGCACCAAAAAATTGCCATCCCATCCTGCCCCTGATCTCTTTTTTCTGCATCTTCCTCTCCTCCTTAGCCTGCGAGTTCAGTTGCTCATCTGAAAGTTCTCTTTAATGGTCCATTTTAAATATAGGAATCAGATTTTGAGGATTAGCTTTAGTCTAAAATGGACAATTTCCCTGGTCCATTTCACTGTATGGTTATGCAAGGAGTGACATTGGCACAGCTGAGGATCCTGGGCTGCATCAAATGAGAGCATGGCCAGCAGGTTCTGGGGGAGGATTCCACCCCTCCACTCCACTTCAGTGGGACCCACTGAAATTTTGCACCCAACTCTGGGCACCCAGCATAAGAAAGACATGAACTTGTTGGACTGGATCCAAAGGAAGGCCACAAAAATGGTCACAGGGATGGAGCACCAGTTATATGAGGAAAGGCTGAAAGAGCTGGAGCTGAAGGAAAAGGAAAAAGGGCTCAAGGGGAGCCTTATTGTGCTTTCCAATACTTAAAATAAACTTAAAAGAAAGATGGGGACAGGTTTTTAGCAGGGCCTGATAGAACAAGTGTTGAAGTTTAAGCTAAATACCATAAGTTCAGACTAGATATAAGGAAGAAATTTTTTACAGTGGGGATGATGAAACACTGGCATAGATTGCCATGAAAAGTGGTTGATGCCTCATCCCTGGAAACATTCAAGATCAGGCTAGATTGGGCTCTGAGCAACCTGATGTAGTTGAAGATGTTCCTCCTAATTGCAGGGTCATAATAGATGACCTTTAAAGTTCCCTTACAGCCCAAGCCATCCTATGACTCTCTGAATAATGAACGAGAGGATGTAATTAATAAATGGTTCTGGGCAGGAGGAAGTAGAAGTGTCTTTAAAACTTCTCTTCAGGTAAAGGATTTGGAAGTAGAAATACATTTGAGAAGGTTATGCAGATTCTTCAAAAAAAGTATATACACAGTGATATCTATGATTATCTTGCTGACGACAGATATGACTATGTAAAAATTCTACCTACTTCAGCCAAAGTAGGTGTTGGAGAGAGAGCATACTGATGAAAACAAGCCCAAAATTTAGTCTACTGAATCTTCTTTTCTAAGTCAAAATAGCAAATGTCCGATTAGAAACAAGTCTGAAAGTGAAATACATGTATTCACTCTTTTTTCTTTGATTTTTCTATGGACTAAGATGAGACATTGCATTATACTCCTCCTTTATGCTGCAGAAGTCATACAGCAATTCTTCAGTGCAACTTGGTTCAGCAGGAAGTCTAGTGACAGTTTTACAGATCCTGCTGCTTACTTACTGTCTGACTTACTTCTCTGTCATCAGTTCTCTGTGGTCATTTCACATCAGCTTGAAGATTTTCTCCTTTCAGCTTTTTGCCAGCTTTTCTTATTGCTTCATATCAATTACCCGTAGCCAGTGCATTACAGAACTGAGTTCATTACCTTAGATAATAATTTCTCTTTCCTCTTCGGGGTAGGTTATAAAGCTCTCCTTTGCAGCTTATATCTTGACACTTTAAAATGCCAGTTGTTAATTATGAAGAAAACCATTGCTAATGCTTTTATGCTCTTATTTCTAGCAAATTAAAAAAAACCAAACAAATCCATTCTATATCTAACTTTGTACCTTAGCACAGTGTGTATGAAGAAAACTTAGTAATTTTAGACCATGCAGCACATAAATAATGGATAAAGAGTGGTTAACTTTTCTAATTTACTCAGGACTCAGAGGCCTGTCAGACAAGATTTCATATGTAAATGAGAAGTGAAATGGAATAAGTACCTGCATATAGCAATCTTTTGACAGAACTGCTCTGAATTTTAAAAGCCTTGTTCTTCTTTTTATGTTTAGTACACAGAGAGAAATTAGAGGCTGCCTTTACATCCCTGTCTATTTGATATCAATACAAGTGATAAAAAATAAAAAAGAGAAAAGTCGACTTGCTTCTTGTGCATATGAAATCATTTTTTATCTAGATGCCACAAAACCTTGAAGCTTACAGTGCTCTCAAACATCAATTATACATTAGAACAAGGATGTGTTTCTTTAAACTGAAAACTGTAAATTGGATTATAGACTATGGAGGTACAGATACAACTAGGAGTGAATGTTTAAAAATTATCACAACTTTACAACAGGCATAGGGAAATTTTGCACCTGTGGAACAATTCAGATAGAATTTAGTAGGAGATTCAAAGGAATAAATTGGCCAAAAATTTACTGTAAGCTAGGGGCTCAGAAGAAGGATTATCTGGAAAATATGTGCCATGGGATTTTAGGAGATTCAGATTAATTTGGACTGTATGTGCAATTATATTCTATAATCAATAAGGATTTCATGAAGAATCTTTTTTCTAATTGCTTAGTGCTTGAGTCCTCTTCTGGATGAAGACCAATGACCTGTGGTATGAGACCAATGCTCAAAGCAAGCCTTTGATTTTCCTTTGCTACACAGTGCTCTTTCTCCAGCAGGGCAGAAATGGCCAGGGAGTCTGACCTCTCAGCTCAACCCTGATTTCTCCATTTACAGCCACACACAACAAATGGCACAAGCAGTGTGAAAGCATTGGAAAAGACAACCAAGTAAAAGCAGCCCTGACCAGGGTCCCAGTTTGCAAACTCAGCTGATTTTAAAATGTTTCTAGGATGTACCCTACAATGAGTTTTGTCTCCAACCTATATGTATGAGTTTAGAATAGAATATTTGTGTCCCACCTACTTAAAGGAAGAGGATGTGTAGGTCCTGAATTCAAAGTTCAGATCTAAGGTTTATATTCAGGCCTACTTACTGGAGATTTGTAAAAGAATATATCTACAGTGGCATTCGGATGATAGTTCTTTAGTCAATTGATTGCTATTTGTCTAAATGATAAGGGCTTATTCTTCCCTTACAATTTTCTTGTGAAAATGTTGATTAAGAGAGAAAAAAAGTTCATGGCTGTAAGAAAAATTAGTGGCATGTAATATAAGGTAATTTTATATAAAATTAGTTTCTAATGTCAAGAACATTATATTAAGTTTGGCAAATAGATAGCTTTCCTTTTAAATTTTAGCTTTTTTTTTCATTTAAATAATCTAGACATTTAAAACATAGTCTAGCATATAGTTTTTCTTTAAAATTCTTTTTACTCTTCATTCAGAACTTTTCTTTTTGCAAACCTTGCAATTAAATACTGCAGCAATATTCAGAACAGATTATGCTGCATGTGTAAAACTCTTACTTCCTAGCAACATGACTAATTCTTAATTTTGCTACCCATCCTACTGCTTCCTCAGGAGGAAAAAGTCAAAGCATTAATGACGTTGTCCATGTGGGAGCTTAATGTACACTTGAATGCTTTTATTAAGGCATTTAAAAATTATCTAATTACCAAAATTGGCCCCAAATTATCATTGCTAGCAGGAAACAGCCCCATGTTTTAGGAAGTGCTACAACAGTGAAGCCAGCACATGACTTTTACAATCTGTGTGATGTTGCATACATCTCGCCTTGCCTCACTAAGGGGCAGCAATAGCCAGCACAAGGCACTGGACGTGCAGATTTTTGCTGTGTCCCCATTCCTTGTGAGTTCATAAACAAACAGATAAGGCTTTGCAGGTGGATAATCAGCCGTGGAAACTCCTCTGCACACCTCCCAGCATGATGCCTTTTGCAGGGAGTAAGTTTTCAGGGGTGGCAGAAGAGAACAGGATGAACTTCAAATTGCCAGCTGCTTTCTACTGGTATCAGCTACGGTGGCTATGACTTTTGAGTCAATAAGTACACAGGCTCCAGTATAAAGGTTTTTGCAAATGTGGGATTCAAAAAAATCAGGAAATTCTTGTAAATGTTTTTTTCTCACTTCATAAATTAGGCTGCACACAGGTGAAAAACTCTTCTGAAATATAAGACTTTCTTGTTGCTGAGCAAAATAATTAGAATTTCTTTTCTATGCCTATTAAATGTATATATTTTACAACTTTTGTGTACCAGAAGCCTAATATTATACAATCCATTTAATGAAACCTAAAATTATTTAATAGCCTTTTTGCTCATTTTTTTTCATCTATGATACAGAAAAGAAGTGAATGAATACTGGAGGGTTCTCTTTTCAGGAGAAAAATCTCAGCCTTCCACTGAGAGCCAGTTTTGGGATACTGATATTATGATCTAAATACAGTTTAAATACTCTTTTGCAGCAGCCCATTTCTGATGGAAGCCTAAGGGTCTGAATTATTGGCAGCACTATTTCCCCTGTGCTTAATGGCATAAAATCCCCATATAAATTTGGTTAAATATAGTAGTAAAAGAATGGGGGATTTTTTAATTTCCCTTGAGACACAACTGCCTGTTCCTCAGGGCTGTTTATAGTTTTGTCTGGGATTTGGAAGGAGTTCCACTGTGTAATGGCTGTAACTCTAGTCAAGACTTGAAAAACTATGTATTCAGCAGTGTACTCCACAGGAGATGAATAAAGAGCTGAAGAAAATTGGCTGTAGATCAAAAATGCATGGTAAATTCATAGCTGAAAATGCTTACCAGCCAGATGGAAAGGTTGCCATGAACATGTTTCCAAGTCAGTCTCCCTATCTGTACATTTTCTAAGGTATCATTTACCACTGTTCGACTCCTTTGACCATCAGTATGGGATTTAGAGTCCAGGCAGCTTAGCATGTAAAATGGCAGTGGTCCTGATAGGCCCATCAGGGGCTAGTGATACCTGGGAATAACAGCCCGTACCGACTCCACTCTGTGGAGGATGGAGTGATGGACATGCTTGCTTTGCAACTGGGCTGGATGTACTTGGGTGCCTTGTCTAATTTAGTCAGAGCTGAGACCAGTTCAACACCAGGAGCGCCAGGGCAGAGATTCAGACGTGGCAGACCCCACATACATTGGACTCACTAGTCCAAAGCTGTCACATATTTGTTGGTTTCATGCACTGCACACAAACATCTTGTGTGCCAGTCAGAAATATGGAAGCTCTGTCATTTCACACATCTAATGCTAACATTCAACCTCTGAAGAGCACAGCCTAAGCCCAGGCTTATGGCAAGGAAGTCTGAAGGAGCTTTGGATTGTACAGGCTGAAATATCCACCTCACTGGTACTTTAAACACAAAAAGGGGCTGACAGGATGAAAAAGCTGCAACAGGGAGAAGAAAAAGAATAGAAACAAACATAAGGCCATTTTAAAAATGGTTCATCTCATTTACACAGAACAGGCTGAAGATGTAGCTGTGACCCAGGACTGTGCTCCAGGAAACCTGAATTTAATTTAGTCAGGAAAAACAGTTTATGTATAGGAAAAATAGTGAAAAAACCAACCCAACCCAAAAGCTATTAATTTTTAATAACTTAATTTTCATTCACACAGTTGGCTTCAGGATGCCAGGGGAGGAAGGTGAATTGTTTCATTCTTTCTTTGAAGAGCCCAGGGTTTTTTTAATCTGATTTAATGTTATCTCCTGTTGAAGACTAGAAAAATTTCTGCTGGTGTGAGAACTTTCTGTATAGCAGAATCTCCAAAAATAAGGGGCTTTTTTTTCCCCCTCTTCTCAACCTTAAAGCATTTCCTGCAATTTAAGTGTTGATATTTAAATTTTAAAATTTTACTTTCACCGATATCTGCACAGGACCTAAGTCCCAATGCCTCCCTGAAACTTCTGAAGTCAGACCTGCAGTGGTACCATCCCTACTGTAGTTTCTTCCATAGTTTTAAAGCAGAGTTCTGTTTTTCAGACAGCCAGACCAAGCTTGTACCTGTGTGAATGGGACAGATTCCACTAGCCATGTGCTCCTACCAGCACATACGATTTTACACAAGCACTAAACTACCAAACCTTTGGGAAAACAAAAACAGAGCAAAACCCAACACTGCAATTTTTCTAGACATGTATCTAAAAACTTGAAGTTCACAAAAAAGCTGCAGATAAATAGACAGATAATATTAAATTGTCAAATTTTCTTGTGGCTGAAGTGAACTGCATGTAAAAATAAAGCATTGAATTTAGGTGTCTTTATGCCACTATTCCATAAAATCTGCAACTGAAAAGATGGACAATTTGAGGGCTGGTGGTCAGGACAGCAGCTCTATCCCTACAACATGTTCTGCTTGGTGCACTGGCAACAATCTGTATCCACATTATTGTATTCTTTTATATATTCCATTGCAAAAAGGTGTCACTTCCCTCGCACATCAGTGTCATTCAAAAAAAAAAAACCAAAAAGAACAAATAAACAAATAAAAACAAAAACAAAACCAGAAACAAAACACCCCACCAAAAGTAAACAACCAAACAACAGAAAAAAAACAACCAAAATCAGAGCAAAAACAAAAAACAAAACATGAAGAAACAGAAATAATATGTTTTCCATTTTGGGAAAAAATACAGAACATTTTTAATCTTCCTTACTTAACATTGCAGAAAAAGTAAACAGAGTATAAGAAAATACTGCTTTATTGTACAGTGACATCTGGTTCGAAACCACCTTTAAATATCATCTCTGGCACCTGTTCTGTTTCTTTACTTGAAAGGCAATAATTTGCCTTACTGTGCATCCAGTAATGGCACTGTTAGCTAGGAAGCACAGATTAGTAATGTGGAATATTCAGATAATTGCTCTGTAGGAGATCTATGATGGGCGAGGCCCAATGGTCCAGGCATCGCATTTTCATTCAGGTTGAACTGTCATTTTTATGCTTGATCTTCACAATTCAGTTTCAAAGTTTAAGGCTTCCCGATGACCATATGTCATAAGTGGCTAAAATTAACCTCTGAATGATACAGTCTCCTGGGCACAGAGAGAAAGAAAAAAAAAAAATGTATTTATTTACATAATAAATGAAAATGTGAAGGGCTTTCTGAGGGGCTCAAGTTGTCTGAAATTACATACCTGGGAAAAGTCCCAGGGAATAATTTTAAATATTTCGGAATGCTAAGATGCCAAAAGTAAGTTTATTTATTTTATAGTTTTCTGGTGTATCTCATTAAATTCTCTGCGAATTTTAAATAAACCCTAATGACCATCTGCAACATGTATTTATTTTTAATAATCTTGAATAAAATGTTTCCTTTTTGACCCTACTTTCAAAATGCTCCAGATTGTTGACCTGCATTTTTAAGTTTCTTTTTATTGGTTGTCTTAAAATAAGACTTTGAGGCAGATCTCTCTAATTGTGTGGCCTTAAGTCAGATCATGGAGGCTTTTCTTATGACTTTGTACAAAAATTTGTAAATTATCAGTCATAAACTGATAATTGCCATAATTGTCAGTGACAGTCTGTAAATGTCTGATCAGATTTCACAGGAAAAGGATTGCTTTGAAATCCTTTTCTCAGATAATGTTCTAAATCCAGCTAGATTAAGCTTCCATACTGCAGTAAAAGCATAATTCAAAACAAAGAAAATTTCACTCTGCTTGTGCCCTGTGATTTGTCTGTTAGTTCATGATGGGACAGTGAAATAACATAGGCTTGTATCAAAATTGTTAAGACATGTCAGTATCTCACTAAGACAGATAATTTAAATTGTCATAGAAGAGTTTACTTCTGCACCCTTTTCTTGAAGTGAAAAAATGTTAACAAAAACATTGCTAACTTCCTTCTACTTTTGCTATGTCATCTTCTCTTCGGAAGGAGAGATTCAAAATTGATATAGATTTAGGCAAACACTGAAATTAAATGTGAAATTTTATATAATATTTAACACATAAATATGAAACATGTAAAGACATATTTCATTTAAAAAGGAAATTTATCAAGTGTAAGTTTTGAAGTTTTTCTGAATCCTACTAAAACAATGATGGAGCGAGTGATTTGTTCTCAGACACCAGAATGCAAGAAGTGCTGCAGGACTTTCTGGTCAGGTCAGGTTATGGTGAAGGACGTCACAAGAAAGCCTCTCTTAGCAGATTACATTATCAGTCTTCACATATAAAATAGTCTTAGTTAATTGATTACTGCTTCCTCAAATCAGAATTCAGGAATCTGTTCCTTGTTCAGACTTCAAAGTTTGTTTCAGTGTCTCTCATAGGGCTCTGAAGACTGATGAGAAACTATAAGTGCATTCAGTGAAGCCCTGTAAGTGTGTTTCCATAGTGGGCTGCGGAGCCTAGAGGATAAATTCTAGAAGCTGGCCATGGCTATCCCTTGCTTCTTAGCATAAGCTGCTTTAAAACATATTTTGAAGCCTTTCTAAGCAGAAAGTAATCACTGAACTCCAGTGGGAAAAGCAGGAGAAGTCATATCTAGTAATATTTAAGCTGTACGTAGCTACAATTGAAATTTAGTAGTTCTTTTTCCCTTAGGGATATCACTTTGGGTTATAAAGAGGCCTGAGGGGATATCCCATTTCAGCAAACAGAACATCAAACAGAAAGCTCTAACTCTTAGCTTTTGTTTCCAGCATGCTACTTAGTACATTCTTAAGATGGAGCAAAAAGAGAACCTTGCAATTTGTTTTGCAGAAAGAATAAGGTTTCTTCAAGGTGAACTTTATGCTCAAAGTAAAGTTCATTCAACAATTACATCGATTGGAGTTCATCCAGAAAGCATTGATGGAATGACTGAGTCAATCATCCTTTCAGTAATGTCACAAATAATTGGACTAAAAGATGTTAGTCACTTACTTAAATGTTCTTTTCTGGCTCGTAGCATTACATCAGAGAACACAAACTCTCTTGTCAGTTCCTGATTTTGGCTGGAATGGACCAGGAACATCGTGACTGAAAGAGGGAAGGTTTCCATTTGTGTTTCTGGTATTATCTGTTAGCTAGAGCAGGAACACTACCTTCAAAAGGTTTTTTATTGCTAGCTTTATTAAATGGCTTGGGTTAAAATTTCTGAGATGTTTCTCTGTGACAGAAAGCTTTCAACATCTCTCATGCACTTCAGGGTGTTTGCTTACTAGGTTTGTTTTACCTTGGCCTATTTTAGTCTTCTTTCACTTTGTTTTTTAACATGAGTCATTATATGTTGAAAAATTATTAATGACCTTGGCAGATATTAATTAAAGACAGTTTAATGGCTCTAATGAAAAGAAGACCTTGGTCAATTTCTTTGAGTCCAGATGAAATTGCAAATGAAGAAGACTGGTTTGTATCTGTGAGGAGGACTAGGAGAATCACATGAGAAATGTGAGTCACAGATGAGGTTGACTGAAATATGGTAGAAAACATACAAAGCCATTTCAGAAAATCCATTCTATCATTATTTTGTTTCACTAGTGGTTCTCAAAGGAAACATTTAAATTATTAATTAGAAGGATCTAACCTAGTTCTACTAAAATATTTATTCCAGGTTTGAGTAGGTAAACATGAAAGCATGATTCTGAACATGAGGTGAGGAAGGGAATGAGGCATTTCTGGTTCCAGAGACAGGACAGCTGTACCATCAGAGACTTAGAGCAAAAGGAATCTGGCTAGAGAGGAATGAGAGGTTTTACTGGAGATGAAATGAAACATATCCCAGCTATGAAAATCCAGAAAGCTCTTTGAGACAGAAAGAGTTTTAAATGCCAGCAGAAGGATGACATAACAGTTGAGAAAGTTAGGAAGGAAAGAGTTGTGTGGGAGAGATTAAGAGAGATTTTAGCCAAGTAGAGTTTCAGCTGACAGCAAATTTATGCAAAATACTTCCAGAAGGCAGACAAGACAGTTTTGGACACAATTCAGCTACTAGTTGATCTCATAGATAGTTCTCATCTGGAGATATCAATATGAAATTATGTCAGACAAGAATTGGTTCAAGGACAGTGGCCCAGGAAACAGCTGCAGAAAATACAACGGAAGTAAAAAAGATCTTAAAAAATACCCTAAAATGAAAAGGAGAAAACTGAAAGAAAAGGCAAAACCAGAGTTCAGAAAACTCACTGTGTTGGCAGCAAACAAGAGATATGACACACAAAGGTATAATATTGAATGGCAGAGATCTCTAGATAGCACATGCTAAAGAGGAAGGAAAAAAAAGATGGTACCGTAATATGCAAACGTGGTAAACCTTAACTAAGACTCCAAAATATTTTAAATTAAATCCCTTCCTATGTAACATAATTGTAAATTCACAAAATGTTGTAAAGTTTTAATTCAATGAACTAAGGACAATATTAAGTTGTCAAATCTCCAGTAAATATTCCAGATTTTCATCTCTTATTTGAAGTATCATGACTACATAACTGTAAGCCAGTCCTGCTAAAATAAGTACTCAAGGGAAATACACAAACCCATTTAGTCACATTTGCTTCCTAATGTTGATAATCTCATTTTTCTGAACTAGGGTAAAAGGATAAAACTACCACAGATTTAACGTGTCCAGTCACTGCATTGTCAAAGCAGTTTGGAAATAGACTTTTGACAATGGTGAGAGAGTTTATAAAAATAGCTTTAAAGCAAGTTATGTGATGTCATAATGAAGTCATAAAGAGCAAAAGCTACTGGCTGCTGATGATGATGGAGAAGGAAAAGAGGAATGCTGTATGTACTCCTAAATGTGTATAGGAATAAGATTTTATATTATGACTCAGTCTGGGTTTGCTTCTTTAGCCAAATAATTAGAGTCAAGCTGCATGATGATAAATGGGAAATAAATGAATACTGTTTGACTGCCAAAATGGTACCTTTGTTTCCCTTTTTAGACTGCTATTTTGTTCTGTCAGTTGTGCTTTCTGTTGCATATAAAATGGATTTGAAGAAACAGTTGACAAATAACTGCAGGATTTGATGGGAACAGCAGGTGCCTATTTTTCTGGTCTGCATAACCATTATTCTCAGGAAAACTCCACACTTCAAGAAATAATTAGCACTGCATGTCACAGTAGACTGCAAAACCTGAGTAGAAATTACCACAGAATTAACAATGGCCTTTTCCCAAGCATGTCTGAAAGCTCAATCAATTTACAATTCTCTTTCATTATAGCAAAAACAGACAACTGAACCACTGTCTTCCCTTGTGGCCAGTTTATTTCTGCACAAGCAGTTTTCCATTTTCTGTTTCTCCTACCAGGCTTGTTTTTATATGAAATCTCCTCAAATCTCTAGCAAGAATTTTTTTTCCAAACCTTTCCTCCCTTGGCTGCTGCTGAGTGCCAATCTGTCTTACTCCTTTCATTATTCGGAATAGCTGAATTCCTGCAACCAGTACAGAAATGGCCACAGGAACTCATGAAACATTGCCACGATGTCTGAATAAAGATTTGTTTAGGATCTCTTGTAGATGGATGCCCTTTGAAACACTCCTTGGTAGTAAACAAAATAGTTGACATAAGAACTGAATTTACATCTTCAAGTTCACTCTTTAGGCTCCCAAAATAAATAAAAATAATATTTTAAAGACATGTGCTCTCAACTCAGAAATGTATGTATATACATGCACGTGTACAAGGGAATGGGTTTTTTGTACACATGGGATAGGTAGATATATATGTACATGGAGGTGAGGAATGAAAGTAATCTCTTGTTACATACTCTTCAACTGACTTAAAGCAGAATAAAATATATACATTACAGTTAACAGGGAACCAAGATTCACCTCATACAAAGATTAAAAAGTCAAAAGAAAATAAAGATTTATGATTAGAACATAATTCATGTCAATCTTTAGAGGCCAACATGACAGTCTTCTTTGGGACATTCACTTTTGTAAGGCTTCCTCTAACATTTGAATACATCTGCTTAATTGTACATTACATGCCTGTTACTCTTTAGGCTACTGCAATTGATATTAGTAAAAAAATCTAAAACTGCAGTTGTACTCAAATACATACAGTTGTCATGAGCTCTGATATTCTTTACTACACACTGTACTGCTCTTATTACTAAATAGAGCAAAGCTTGTTGATGATCCCCTTCTGTGCCAGAATGCAAGGGTTAAGTAAACAAAATTTACTTGCTTATCACATTGTCTGTGGAAGCTGTTAGCCAAATGAACACAACAAACAAATATGGCACAGTCAGGATAAACTAAAAGTGCTAAAGTATTCCCCTCACGACTCTGCACAATTTTCTAATACTGACTTACCTGTGATTCCCTAAGTTCTTGGGGAACTTCCTCAATCACTTTCCTTGTCCTGTATTATTCATCCCGTTGTCTCATCATGGGATATTTGTATGCACATGAACAGAAAACGTCATATTTGTCTGTGGTTATCAAACAATCACAAGGCAAAATTCCCATACCCAAATTCCATCTCCTCCTCTTTAAGAAAATAAAGTTGAGCACAAAGGAGTAAGGTTGGCAGGCTGATTGTGTGATGTGTTCTGTCTCACACTAGGAATCATCCATCAGCTGTCATCCATCTTGGGTAATTTAATGCTATGCCCTTTACTTTTATGTACATCCATAGGTCACAAAATGGAAACTAGACCTAACCTTATAGCAATAAGTGTCCTTCTAAAGGACACTGGTGATTGGCCAGCACTGAAACCACCACAAGGTGTTTATTAAAACAAAAATACAGAGAAAAAACCCCATGAAAACCAGCAAAAAAATTCCAGAATTACAGAAGCAGGTGATGTCATACCAATACAGAATATGTCTTATACCCTAATATTAAATTCAAATTTTCAATATAATTATATTTTAATTGTAATTAAAAGATATGGGGATTATCAACATAGTTTCAAAGAGAAAGCCTGTGATGTGAGAAAACATTATAGATGTTTAGTGAAAGAAAGGTATGTTTTCACTTGTATGAACCAGACAGGGAGGCACAAAGGACATAAACTTCCATTACTGGGATTCAAAAGTCTGGAAACACTATCTAATCTGACATATCAGGACAATTCAGGGCAGCCTGACTAGAGAAAAATAGGAAATTTTGCATGACCATATGTGTGTGAGAGAGATGACAACTCTCTTAACTTTCATAAAGTTCCTCGAAGTACAGGCTTCTAGCACCCCAGTTACCAGCCAAGAGTTTGTCACAAATAAAACAGAAGCGTCCCTAGTTTCCCTACTCTAGTTGCCTGGATTCTAGAGTAGAACATCCAGAATAAGGACAAAATTAAAAAAAAAAAAAAAAAAACACACAAAAAAAAAAAAAAAAAAAAAAAAAAAAAA
>JAYDZK010000056.1:41931527-41942892 GCA_034509185.1 Euphonia xanthogaster | reverse complement strand
CTGGATTCTAGAGTAGAACATCCAGAATAAGGACAAAATTAAAAAAAAAAAAAACACACACACAAAAAAAAAAAAAAACAAAAAAACAAAACCAAAAAACATTTATTAAGAAATAAGGAGAAGAAACCCTGATGTGTCCTTTAAATATTTTGCTGGAAAAAATCAAATTGGAGTATTAATCAGTAATATATAGGAAGAAATACACCTTGTACTGGGAGATTGTGATATAAGTCCTTTCAATTTGGGAAAATAAAATTCAGCAAAATTTTTTTTAAAACTTTCAGAAATGTAAAGCACAGAGTAACTACCTTATTCTGATACATGAATTTACCAGGAGCCACATGCAAGGTAGGCTGGCCTTGTGATAGGTTTTATTGAGGTTCGTCTTCCAAGAGAGAGCAGGTAGAAATGGTTAATGAAGTAATGGTCATAGAAAGGGCTAGCAGAACAGAGGCAAGACACTGAGCTGGAAATGGGAGCCAATCAGTGCATAGCTCTTATGAGCTGTATTTACAAGCAGAGTCATGGTCTAAGGACAGCTGAAGGAAGTGACTGAAGAAAACGTCAGATTTACTCTTTCCATTCATTAAAGACCTGCATCAGTAACAATTCAACACAGTGAATAAAAAGCTGGTACATGAGGATGGCTACTAGCCACATGGCTGACTATGAACAGAGAATTTTTTGTTTTGAGTAAATCATATATTTGGATACATTTTCATACCATTGACTAAGTGTATATGTAACTCTAAGGGTGTCTCATTTCTATCTTTCAAAGCATGTAGGTACCTTAATGTATAATGAATTTTTTTTTAGAGGGGTACATATTATCTGATAATAGTTTCCTGTTTCCTGTTTGTTTCTAATGTTTCTGTTCTAGAGGAAAATTTATAGCAAAATTGAGCTTGTTTCCAATTGCCATCTTGGAAAATTTCAGCCTGGAAACTTTAACATTTGTAGGAAAATAATTATATTTCATATGAAATATATGAATTATTTATAATTAAGATATATTAATGTATCTTAATTTTTTAAGGAACTAGAAATAGAATTGTATGCTGTGAGGCATCACATTTTAATTGTTAGCAAGAGCCTAGTTCTACATGCACAGTCAGTGCATACACAGTTACATATGTATATATAGATAAGATCATGCTTAATTATTAAGATTGCAAGAACAACATTAGGAAGTTAAAGAAAGTGACACTAATTTAAACTGCTTCACAGTAGATGCCTTAGAGCACTGTTTCTGGCAACAGTTTACAGAAATTTGCTCTTTATCACAATTTGTTATTATATGGTCCCTTGTTTGTCTGGCAGTGGTTAGCATTTCAAGTCAAGCGCAAAGAATAAGAAAAAAAATTTGTTTCCATATTGTATTCTTTGTCATACCAACATCATGTTGTTGTAGGCTTAAGGGTTTTAATTCAGAAATGACAATAATTTTGAGATTAATTCCACTGATTTCTAACATAAAAAACCAATTTTTATTTTTTTTTATTTAGTCAGAATATATTACATTATTAAATAGCTGCATTTTTTTTCTGTTGTTGTTTCAAATTAATTGGACCTCCTCCCTCTGTCTGCATTTAAACCTTGTAGTGGAAGGTTATTTCCACACTAATTTTTTTTTGTTTGTTTTTTTTTTTAATAAAAAGAAATAATTTTGAAGTTGGTTAAACAAAGAAACTGCCTAATATACAAATTTCCTACATTTCTTCAGTAGGATGTTAAGATATTGTGGTTACCTAATGACCTAAAATTCAATAAAAGAGAACCATAGAAAATTAATTAATACAGAAAACAGGGTAGGTGTTGAAAAAAATCGTGAAGTCTAACATGTGGAAAGCATTTCAGCTGGCAACATAAAAGTTATTTTTAAATGAATTAATAAATATATCATTTTGTTAAAGAGACAATATTTATTTGACTAAGCCTGAAAATACAATGAGTGCAACAAAGAATTTCATCAATGTTTTTTTCTGCTTTAACACTTCAGATAGAAAGGTTCAGTTTTGGCCTGACACTGCTATTATGGTTAATACCAGTACATCAGGTACATCTGTACATCTCTGGTGTAGAGATAAGACATATGCTCAGCTTAGATAAAACTTCCTCTGATGGAGAAACAAGAGTGACACATTTACAGAACAGTTCACTTAACTTAGCTCCTGAAACTATGCAGAAACATGGTTATTCACCTAAGAGGTAATTACTGCCCACCAATATGAATTTGTCAAGAGCAGCTAATGCCAGAGCAGTGTAATCCTTTGATGAGATTACTGGCCTGTGCATTCCAGAGATGATTGCAGCATCTTGATCCCAACAGCCCTCTGGACACAGATAGACATCCCTCTATCCTGTGTTGCAGTGGGAAAGTCAGGAAAAACAGAAAAGAACAAACTGCTAATATTTCTGTGCACAAATAGTTGGGAACCAACATTCTCAGTGTAATTATCGATGGTTTGTCAAATGAGAAGGACAGATCTGGTGGGATGTTTGGATTATAAAATAGGGCAGATACTAGTAAAGTCTCTGCATAATATTTGGCTGCGAAAGGCTCAAAAATCTCTGAAGGATCAGATTTTAATTCAAATGTCATGGGTAAACTGGAGAAATGGTGATACCAGAAAGGTGATTTTTCTTAGTATCACATCTAGGAAGAAAATCAAATCCATAACCTTGAACTGAGAACTAACAAGCTGAACAGAATGTTACAGAATCCTAAAGTGGAGAACTACAAAGTCTGGAAATATCTTTCCAACTTAGTTGCTTTTTCCATTAAAGCCAGATGTCACTGGGTTTCTGTTAAGACAGTAATTCTATTCCAAGTTCTTTTTCATATAAAAGAACAGTTTCAAACATTTTTCAATGACTTAATGCAAACTCAGGGAAAATCAGTAAGGAAGGAAATTTGTAAATTATCTGAATCAAGGAATGAGATTGTTAAGGTGCAGAAGGAAAGGTAGGATAAAAGCATTAGGAAGGAAATTAGAGCAAGACCATAAAAAAGTTCAAATATGTGAAATGTTAAGCAAGAAAACAGTAATTGGTAACATTCCACAGTTGTAGAACACAGGACTAGAAAAAACCAGTTTAAATTTGCTTCTTCAAGTGTTAATATGATAAAATATTAGAAAATATTTCTAACTGCAAGGATTGTCAAATGGGATCAAGCTAGTTTGGGAATTTGCTGAATCTCTGTGCTGAATGTTTTTATGATTAACACAGGGGAAAAGCATGTGTCAGGGGCTGCTCAGTTATACTTGACCTTGACTCAAAGCAGGTAGTGGAGTAGTTTAATCTGTAATCCTGAAATATTAACATCCTTGGGACAGGAGACATGCAGATTTCCAAAAACTGGGGGAAAAAAAGCCTGTTTTAATTCTATCTGTGCAGTTCACAGAGGAATCATTTACCAGTAATAATGAAAAAGAACCTCTTTAAAAATACATGAAGGGCAAATGTGTTTTCTTTATCAGCTCCTACAATTTGGTGCGCATTATAATTTCTTTCTTCTGCAAATTCCAGGGTCCCATTGATCTTGTGACGTGGGAGGACTCCTAGTTGGGAGTCTGTTACCCTGAGCAACATGAGAGCGTTAAATCAGTTGTGCTCTGGGAAATTGAAAGTAGGCTACATGTATTTTTACATCTCTGCCAATAAACACATTAGTGCTGCTAATGCAGGAATTTTTACCACATTAATCTGTTAGTTTCCCCTATTAGTATTTTTTTAGTGCTACTTGTCTTCTATCTGCTTGATAAGAAGGGCGAGGGTTCTGTTTGTCATCGGCCTCATACTGAACCCTGCTCAGTTGGTCTGCTTTATTATATACATTCATTTTAAAGTTCATAAATGAGAAATCCAATAATGTGCAACTAGAGAAACCAGCTGATTTTCATTCCATTTTAGCCGAATAATTATTTTTGTATTGCTAAAACACAGAAAGATTTCTTATTTTTAAGAATAATTTTAGGATTTATGGAGCACAGCTTGATTCATACCTACTGCTAAAATATTTTTTCCCTAACTTTCTGCGTTAGCACATTCAGCATTAGATCTAGGAGAAATTTCTAGATATGCCTCAGTGCAGTCAAGTTGGGATTCATCTTTCCTAAGTTTGCTATGTAAGAATGAGCTTTCTGGATTGAACTAGCTCATCTAGATCCCTGCTATGCTCAGTGGGTGGAGAAGCACCTTGAGCTCTGAGTCCATCTCAACTGCAGAACTTGAAAGCAGCCTGAAACTCAGGAGTATGTGGTTCTTGGGTAGTATTACACATGCCCATCTTGGATGAATGAAGAGCTAAGTCTTTGGAAAGGTGATAACAAAACCCAACTCAACCTGGGTGCTGTGGTAGTCTTTTTCAGGGGAGCTATAACATATTTTCCTCAAGGCAATTTGGAAAAAAATCTATACTGCTAGAAAATTCCCTCCTTGAAGACAAAGTTTAGGGTTGGGATTTTTTTCCCCTTGCTTTCAGGTGTGAGGGGGTTTTGTGCTGAAATGATCCCACATAAAGTCAGCCAGGTTTGAAATTGCACCTTGGATTACAACTTCTTAATGAAGCACGTTTTCTTCCCACACAAAAGCTAGGAGATATTGAATTGCCACTCAGCAGCTGGACACGGTATTGCTCCAGGCTGGCTTGCAGGAAATATCAAATGGCATCTAAATAGAAAGCTTCAGCTCAGAAATCACAGTGAGAATTTCCACCCACTTGTTCAGAACTCTAAATCCTTTCCTGAGGGCAGGGACTGACACACTGAAGCAGGAGGCAGATTTTTCTATAGTAGGTTCACATGGTGAGACTTGCCTAGAAATAAAGACTTCACAGCTGAACCCAATATGAGCCTCAGGAATCTTGAATGCACTGTACCTATTCTTCAAGAAAAGGGACTAACCTCCAACTCTCTGTTTAAATGGGATCAACTTCTACTGTCATTTATGTCCTTTTAATAGTAATATTTTTAGCAGGTGCTAAAAAAGAATTTACTGTGTTATTTTACTGTATTTGATAAATTGCTTCTCAATTTCTTTAACTAATGATCTAATTTGGAAAGTATACACAGTATGAATTCTAGATAAAATGGACTATAGATCAAAATAAGAACTTGAAGGTCTTCTGACTTTCTCCTGCAGGAACCAGGACAATTGCTCAAGTGTGTGTGATGTACAATGTAGTAACATAATGCTGAGATGGGAAATTTTAGACATCATTATCTTAATTTACAAATTACAAATCTCACTTTCCATATCTTCAGTCCTGCGAACCTGTTCTTCAGCTGTGAAATTTAAAACAATAAATGAGCATAATCAGGATCCCTGTAAACATGTTGGCCATGTTTCCTACTAAGATAATTAAACATGATTATTTTCATATCTGATGTTGATGATTTTTCAAACTAATAGAAGTTATTTCATACTGATGAAATTTCTCTTTCATAGTGATATGTAGTCCTACTCCTCATGCTGTTATGTTAATGCAGAGTTTTGCAATAAAATAGACCCCTCCACGAGCCCTAGGACTTGTGGACCCAAGCCAGCTCTGCACTGAAGGTGATTTAGCAGTGGTTAGAGTAATACTCAGCACCAGCCTTGATGGGAGGTGAGATATATCAGGTTGTGCTCACAACCTGATAATGTCTGTGCACTAGTTTGGAGTGCAGATGGTTTAAGAATGCTTCTGTCTGAATAAGTAATGGTGACACATATTTCAGTCTGCCCAAAGGAATTTTGAATGCTTATGAGAAGTTCAAAATATATGTGGCATTTATTGTCCTCTTTTCCTACTCTTCCTTTTCCATAAGACAAAAGAAACAGGGGAAGGGGAAGCAGGCATGTAAATAAGAAAAGTGTTTTTATTCCAAATTTTTCCTTGGGACTTCCAAGTGGAAAACAATTTTTTTTCTCATTCATCTGAACTACTATAGTCTTTTCTATCAGCTGTTAAACATACTTTTCCTATTTCTTTTTATTTCAATAAATTCAGAACTATTTTTTTCTGCAGTTTTATTGCTCTTTAAGCATACTACTATCTTCAAATTCATTTTGGACTGTCCAGTTAATCCAGATGAAAGAGTCAAGCATGACAAGACATATTTCTGCAAAGAGAAGCGATAACCTCTACAAAGAGCTCATAGAAGTGGCTTTAGTGTTGGTACCTAGACAGAAACTGATTACAATAGACACTGCTAAATGGAAATATTACACATTTTAATAATAGCAGACAGTCTCAGGAGTAGGATTGGTAATGGATTCCATCTGGTTTGGTTGTCTCTGTTCTGTCTCAGAATGACTTTATAATTAGCTTTGAATACATTAAGCCCTGTAATTTCAACCCTGAAATAAGCTAGGTGGCATCATAAAAGTTTAAAGGCTTAGATTTTCATTTTGGGAGATTCATATAGGAGGTCAAGGATTGACTTCAGTTAATCATGCATTCTGATACTCGATTTAAAAGATCAGGTACATGAACTGGATACAGCTGAGGAGAGTGGATCAAATAAAAATATGCAAAATTGTCATTTAGATAAAGTAAACCTTAAAGGACTTTTTATTACTGAAAAAAATCCTGAATTTTACTTACTTTAAATTGCAAATACAGAAAATTTACTAGCAATTCAAAAAGAAGATGTGAGAAGCGAATTTCTTTATGCCTCTAAAAAGCAAAATAAGGATTGTGAAACTTACTATATCTTTACTGATGGTGTTATTAACAAATTTGACTCATTATGCAGTACCTCTGCATCTTTACACAGACACATCTGGAATTATTTACTATACAAATGAATCCTTTCCAAAAAACAAATCCCTATGGATACTGAAAAGACACTAAATTTTGTTATCTGCATTGGGAAAAACCATCTAAATTAATTTGAATTTCTATATTGTTCCTCAGTTACACAGTTTATATATGTTGTTCCTCTTGTTACCAGTAAAATGTAAAAGGATTATTATTTTTAAGCAAAGTCTTTTCTAATTATGGAGCAAAAGATCAGTTAACTGAGCATTGACAAAATGCTAATTGGAAGACCACAAATAGGTTTAGGAGATAAAATCTCATGGTATAAAACCAAGAAAAACCATTCATGCTTAAGTAATCCTCAGCAAAAACAGACATTCAAAAACGAATGATGGCAAAGTCTCAATCTCACTTGGTGCTGCAATGGACCAATATGTTAAATCCTAGTTTAAAAAGGTAGTAAGTAATGAAATAGTTGTTAATCTGAACCCCTAATGATTGTTAATCTGAATCTGGAACATTTTTTAAATGACTTAAATTACTTTCTGATAATAAATCTTAATATAGCTTTAGTGGGCTGAGGTTTTAAAGTTTTTATCCTCACAGAACATTGAAAATAATGGTCCCTTGTCATCTGGGAATGGAGGCTATCAAGTTTTCATGGTGGTCATTAAGACAAGAGCAATATTAATGTCTTCTCCTGCTATTCTCCTTTAACTATTACAAGTTGTGTCTCTGATTTATTCCTGAAGAATTCTATTGGGGTGTAAAGATTACCACTTCCCCAGTACCCTGAATATATAATTCTTGAGTTACTATTCATGTCTCCTAATACTTTCAGTACATTTAGGTCCTTTCCCTCCTCAGTCCTCCACAGTGCCATTCCCCACAGCTGAGTTACTCCAAATCTTTCCAGCAGAGTAGCCCCAGATGGATTTTATTGTGCTTTAGATGGGCCCTTCACACACTCCAAAAATGGGATGGAAGAAGAAAAGTTAGGAAGCTGTAACAAAAAAAAGACCAAAACGAAAACCAGAACCAAAACAAACAGACAAAACCACACACACACACAAAAAAAAAAAAACCAACCCAAAAAAAACCCCCCAAAAACAAAAAACAAACCAAAAACACAAAACCAAAACCAAACAAAAAACCGAAAAAAAGATGGAGGACACACAGTCCTAGATACTCACATTTCTTACTTTTCTTGCCATCAAAAGAAAGGCTGTCTCTCACTAGGAGTTTATTTCACTCTTTAAACTGGTCTTGCTTTATCCTAATAGTGTTTATTCATCATTTGTACAATATTAACATGGGGAAGCTAATAAGTGAGTGTAGGATCCTTTTCCTATCTTTAACAGCTGTGCCTAGAACCAAATCTGACATCCAGTTCCACTCATGTACTCTACAATATTCCTACTTCAATAAATCATCATCAATCCTGTCAACTGGATAAAAAGTGATAAACACAATTACTAGCTGTGGGTGAGGGCTGAGCTATTTAACTAGACAAAGGACACTTTTTGAAGACAAGGTGTGTTTTGCCAGATAGAATAAGTAGACGCTGAACAAAATACAAGGAAAATTTATATAATTACATTAAATTAATTAAAAAAAATAAATAAATCCTACCATATGCAAAAAATAAATCACTAGAAAATTTTTTTTTAAACTCAGTATACAATAATGTTATCAAGATGTTAGAAATTTCTAATTAATTAATAATAATAACAAATGAAAATGCTACTAAAGATACCTACATGATTCATGTCTTGTGAATATTATATTGTTAACAGGAAAACATCATCTGTAAATCGTAATGATAGCCTTCAAGTATACAGGACTTACACAGTAGCTTACTTTTAATAATACAGAGGGCATACCTTGCTCACACTTTCATCAATTACATGTTTAGAATGCATGGTTTGACTTCCTTTGGCCACTGCACTTCACTTATTAATGCTTTAGGTTTTGGCTCTACTAAGTATATTCAACTTGTCTCCATTGTATTGTTTACGAGTGTAGTAACAGGGAAATCATGCCCCAAAAAAATAATAAGGTCAATTTAAATAATTTATTTTCAGCATTACTAAAGTCTTAAGCTTCTGCTTAATCACAAATACTTGAAACATACACCAATCACTTCCATGATTTAAATATGTTACAAAATATTTCCTAGCAAAGTTCATCTCCACTGCACATGGTAAGATGATGGTTTGCCAACATTCTCATTAGTATTTGTGGCTGTAATAATCCAGATTAATTACTCTAGTCTGATGGGTTTTTTAAAAGAATATTTTTAAAAGTCCTGTTTTTTATGGAGAACTTAATTTCTTCCTTGCAAACCAAAATTTTACCATTTTTTTGGGCAATATAAAAAGATACTTGTATTAAAACTCTTGGCTATAAACCTGTTTTGTCATTGGTCTTACTTAACAGGCAGAAGAAAATATTTTCTGTGAAGCTTCATAGTAGCTCACTCAATCTCAGATCAGCTCTCTGAAGGTGGGAAACTTTGATTCAACATAACACAGAGAAATCATAGATTCAACGAATCTGCTGTAAACACTAAAAATGTTTTATGCAATGAAAGAATCCACTGTGATCCTAAAAAGCCTTTTATAAGGCTGCCAGATACTTGAGATCTTTGTGCACTGCTGGCATCAACATTTTGTATCATGATATTTTCTACATACAAAAATATAGAAGCAATATATAAAGCATGAAGAAAACATCTAAACAATCTAAACAAGAGGTTGTTTCCCACCTAAATTCTATTGCCGTTCAATTATATGCAGATTTGCAACAAAACAATTCTTATATTCGCAGCAACCCTTGATTTAGTAGATGGTTAAAAATACGTCTCACCCACCTAATTTCTGCACAGAAATGGACAATCTCAGTCTTTTTCATTCAAAGACCTGGATTCAAGGAGGAGGTGGATAGTAGCATATATTAACACTATAATATTTTTATATCAAAGTGCCACACCTGAATCCACACACTTCACTAAATGTAGAAATTTAAGTTTAGAACTCACCCATTTGGGAAGTGTGTACCAGGTACATAGGCACAGGATCAAAAGGGAGGGTCAGTTCAAAGGAAACTGTGTAATTTGGGACATCCTTCAATACTTTTACTGAAACATTCATTTCTACTTATTAACCCAGCAAAATTCAGTATTTAGGGGGAAAAAAGTTCAACTAGATGAGGCCCGGCTCTGTAGCCCCGTGGTAAGAGCACTTGACTGGGTCTAGGACACTACTGTACTTTAATTACTGTACTTTTCCTGCACTTGTTAGGAAATTTCACCAGTGAGGTTAAAAATTGTATTTAGTTTGCTAATCCACAAAGTATTAATATATCCTATTACTTTAGTTTATGTAATTACATTAATTAAGGCTACATTTATACTAGCCTAGCCACCTAAATTTTCAACTGAATTATGAAATTAGTAAGTACAGATATTCTTCAGTGTAACGATGGATGTGGTTAATTTTCCTATGGCCGTCAGACTTCATTTTTTGCTCAGAAATCTGGAGTTTCAATTCTGTAAATCAGCTAACATATGCCCAATCTTCAACTTTTACTCAATTTGTTTTCATTAATGGCTTTGGACTGCTGGTGCTGGAAAGGTGTTGATAACACACAGGTGTTTTGGCTACTGCTGAGCGGCGCTGGCGCAGCACCAAGGCTGTCTCTCCAACATTCTCCCATCACCAGCAGGCTGAGGGTGGGCCAGTTCTTGGGAGGGGAGCCAGGACAGCTGACCCAAGCTGAAGAAAGGGATTTCCACACTTTATGGTATCTGCTCAGCAATAAAAGCTAAGGGAAATGGAAGAGGGAGTGGCATGGGGGATAGTTATTAGGACATTTGTTTTCTGGAGCGGTTGCTACACATGCTGAAGCTCTGCTTCTCAGGAAGTGGCTTGACATCACCTGTTGATAGGAAGTAGATAATAAATATTTTGGTTTCCTTTGCTTCTCTGTCTGGCCTTTGCTTTTATTATATTAAACTGCCCTTTTCCTTGACCCCCAAGGGCTTTTTTCCATCTTCTCCCTCTCCCCATCCTGACAGGGATGATGGGCATCTTGATGGGCACCTGGCATGCAGCCTAGGTCAACTTACTACAATCATTAAAGGAAATATCTGCTTCCCAGTCCCATACTAATGCTAATCTACTATAGGAAAAATTTTGTGCTATATTGAGAGAAATAATTTTGCTTTTATTTTTACACTTTTGTTTCTTTGGCATGATAAATCAGACATCATTCATAAGCACTGAAATGAATTCAAGCCTACAAGCCCACAAATAAAGATGTTTGTGTTTTGATAAACTTATTTCATGTTGATAAGGCAAAATTTGCAATATGCAAATCTTGATTAATTATATATTTTAATGATTAAGATAAACCAGAAAATCTGTGAACCAGTCTTAGTATTTTATTGAAATATTTATCTAAACAGTTTTTTATCCAAATTATTAATTTAATTTCTATGGAGTAAATAAATATTCAGTTTGACTGGAGCCACATGAGAGACAATAATGCACTTGGAGGTATGAGATCAAGTATATTTGACCTCAATATGTGCTTCTCAAGAGAACTTCTTGTGTA
>JAYDZK010000056.1:41903884-41931516 GCA_034509185.1 Euphonia xanthogaster | reverse complement strand
ATTCTACTCACCAAGAGCTTTGAAAAAGATCTGTCATTCAGAGAAGCTGCATAACCTTGCATAAAATACAAGCAACATACCCTCTAGTTGAAGTGGAAATATCTAGACCTAATCAGACATTTCTAATAGAACTTAAGAATGTTTAGTACTTGAACAATGAACACCACAGAAGTCTCTTTAAATAAATAATGTAGTGGAAAATTGAGATAAAATCAGTTTCCAGGATGGCTGAAGATCATACTGCATCTGCTAGATAATACGGCATAATACTGAAATATTTGAATGCATGACATTTGGAGGATCTTTGTTTCTCACAGATTATTCATTTTGCAGGAGTGCCAACCTACGCTCAGGACTGCAGGAGACAGGAGGCAAAATGCAGTTATGTATGCCTTTTGAAGAGCAATGAACAATACAGAGAGTGAGCTAGTTCAGGAAGTGTAAAGATTTGTAGTATGATAAAATGAAGTGCAATGTGTCTTGCATTATTCTACCTCGAAAAAGACTGGTAGCTGGGGAATTCCATTTGACTGACAGGGCAATCTGCACAGACAAGACAGGAGATGAACCCAAATTACAGAATGAGAAAGTGAAGTGGCTAAGTTTATCTATCTAGACAAAATCATAATACAATATAAAACAAATATCTCCATTTGATTTCCCAAAACTTATCCTGTCTCCTTGTTTTTGGAAGGAGATATGAAGTGGCAGGCTATGTTATAAACTCTTGAAAGATTTTGTGGGGTTTTCTTTTTCCTTTAGAAATTCTTTTCTCTAGCCATGTCCTTTACCTTAAAATATTGAGAATGATAGAAGAAAACCTTGTTTGTATCTCCTTGTTTATGGAGATATTTGTATCATATATCCACACATATCCAGAAGCACATAACCAGAGGCTTCAAGTAAGTTTTCATCAAAGGTTTTAATTCAGGATCTATAATGTCATATTGCAAGTAAAATAGCTAATGGGGAAAATTGAGTTGTCTTCACAAAGGTCTCGAAGGCTGTGATATTCAGATGGGCAGGAGAATGACAGACAAGTACTCTTCTTCTACTTTTCCCAAGCTGAAAGTAAATGTCAAGGCAATTTTATTGTGACCTAGAGTAGAAATTACGCAGCTATAAAGAGCTCTAATTCTCTGGAAAGTCTAATACATTTTTATGCATTATCCATAAATCTATTTTAGTGAAAGGAGGCCTGAAAGACTTCATGTAAGCTCTTATTTCACTAAGCCTGGCTGAGCAGGTGCCTTGAAAATTCATTGTCCTTCTCCTTCTAATACAAGTTTGAACTATCATTGCTAACCTTGGTTATGTGTTTAGAGCTATTGGTTCAGAACCAAAATATTCACCATGCTGCAGGATGAAACAGCAGCTAAGCAAACAATAAGAGGTAATTTTACTACTAAATATTCACCCAGAAAAAAAAAAAATACTTATCATAGTCTTAGTCAAAACAAACATCTTGGCTTTCCTATCCATTAATTAGCAACTTATGACCAATTCCAAACAGCATATATTTACAAACATTAGTACTGATGGTGAAAGTTTATTGTGTTCTTATGGAATGGTTGCTATATTTGGTGCCACCAAAATAATGTTATATTAGAAGCCCCACTACTATGGACCTTATTCATCAGAAACCTATACACTTAAAGCATTTTCTTTATTAAAAAAATCAGGTTTATTATATTAGAAACAGATGTGACAAAAAATTTCAGAAAGTAATGTTCTTCAGTGAGAGCTGTCCTTTAAATCAACCAATTTTACCAATGTTGAGGATATTTGGATTATTAAATGAGTAAATATTTGCAGGTCTTTGCTGTCTCTCTCACTTTAATGTGCTAACTGGAATTATTTCATGTGCAGTTTCTTCATGGTTAGATATCTGTGTACCATCAGAATGAGGGATTCCTTGGTTTTGTGTGTTTCTGCTTTATTTAATAAATCAGTAATAGAAACCCTGCACTTCCTCCTGGATTCTAAAACTTCCTCCTGATTCTCAAAATCACTGCAGTGGCTAATCTTTTTTCTTATGAGTAAGGTTTCACGGGTGTTTTCAGAGGGATTCAGTTGTTCTGATTTCTCTTTTTACTAGTAAGTTCAATTTGGTGCTTGTGCAATTACTGGCTGTATCTTCCCAGAGAAACTCACTGAGCTCAGGCACAAGCATTATTTTATGATGCACTTCAACTTTTAAATATTTGCAGGTTACCTGGCTTGAGTCAAATACAATATTCCCATTTTAGGGGCATGATCAGAGAGACAATGTGGGGGCCACCAAAGGGTGTGGATGAAGACAATCTATTTTCTGGAAGAAGGAAGTCTAACCAGGCTGAACTGAGCTACGTTCCACCATTCAGTTTCAGGGTTAGGGAACATTATTTTGCTATTAGAGATGTGCCACTTGGGTAGAAAGGTCAGGAGTGAGCTCTGTTAAGTCTAGGGTAAAATGATGGTGTCTGCTCTCACAGAAGTTAAAAGGAGAATAAGGGATCAAATCTGCTCTAAGCTGCCTCTGGCCAATGGAAAGGACTTCTGCAGAGCAGGGTCTATGGAAAACAGCCAGAGTAATAACTGATCACCAAGAATACTGTACCAAAATCTGCTGTCTCTGCTGAGCTGTGCTGTGCAGAAGGAGAGCTGACATTGCCTGTTTTATGGATACTTCCATTACAATGAGATCTGGAAAGTCTGAAACTTTTTATAACCATACTTCAAACTTGCAAGTTCTACATCAGTGTGCCTAGCCCTGCATGTGTTTTGAAGCATGAAATCACCTTAAGGAGCTGAAAGGCCACCCGGGGATAGTTCAGTTCTCATTCTGAACTTGAGGCTCTTGTACTACGCTCAAAGTCTGCTGCATCTTCCTCAATTTATTTATATTGTCCATTTTGGAAGGAACTAGAGTAAAGTAGATTAAAGGCAGCACAAAAGCAGATTTGACTGTTTTAAACTACTGTATTTCCAGTTCCAAAAAGTAACCTGCAGGGCTGTGGTATGCATTAAACAAGTACTGAGGTGACAGCCTTATCCATTACCAATAAATCTCTACTTCTGGAATAAAAAAGGCATATTTTAGACTGCTTTGACTATATCCAATGTGGTTAAAGGGGGAAAAAATCCCCAAACAAAAATATAGAGAATATCATAGGCAATTAACATACACTGGAAAATAGGATGAATGAAATGGAGCTGACAACATAGAGTCTGATTCAAAACCAAGCATTTCATTAATTGAGAAAGTGCATTGAGAACATTAATAACCCATAGCAGTCAGAAAGTACTGCAGCTCTAAACAGCATTAACATTTTCATTAACTTTGTGACATCCAACATGTATTGAGGAAATTGTAGAGACTTGGTGTAGGCAACTTTTGTGTTGCTTTTTGGACATTCAGATGCTAATTTTTGGATAGTAATTGACCGCAGAATGTTTTGTATTCTTTTTTAAATCAAGGTGCATCACTGTTCATAATCATCTTTTAATGTTACTCTTCATTAGGGGAGTACTAAATATGCTACTTTTGGCCTCTGAAAGAAAAAATTACTTTTAAAATGTAAATTCTCATCTATAATTTAGTCGTATCAGGTACTTCCTCTACAAGTGTGCATTTAAAGTGTTTTATATATTTCAGACATGCATAAAGCATATAATTGCAAGTACACTAAATTTACTAAATGTCATATTCGGAATACCCTAATGTTTTTAGTTGCTGTTTTCTGTTATTTAGGGCTTTTTTTTCTGTGAAAGCCTAAAACTGACAGAATTTTTCTGTCTTCACTGTAAAGGAGAAGCACTTTCATTATTCACTTTGGATTAATATAAGATTAATGATTAATGATTAAAGATTATATGCAGCTTAATTTCTGTCACTCATTTAATATTCGGTCAAACAGGGTGAATTCAGCTCCACTCAAGAGAAAAGAATAAGTTTTAGATTGAAAAGGAGGAATGAGAATGATTTTTGTCAGACAGTCAGTCTTAGTCAGTCATGTTGGTAATGGTAGCAATTAATCTCCTGTCAATTAATTCTATAAATACACTAATACTCCCAAGTTTTTGAGACTCCAGTTAGAATGGGATATGCATTACTTTTGTCATGTATACAGTAAACTGTTTCAGAGAGATGGATAATTCCTTGGCTCAAAGTTCGACGCTGGAAAATTAGAAATGTCCTGCTACTTTTGCTTTCACTGGCAGATGTGATATTTTTCATTTCTATCAACAAGTCATTTCATCGTTATTAAAATAGAAATTAATCAGTGTCAAACATCATTTGTCTGTATTTTGAGATTTGGTGACAAAAAGAGCATATTGATTTAGTGCAATACTGAAAGTCTTTCATAATCATGACAACTAAATTTAGTATGATGTATCATTATTGGGGAAGAAAAGAAATTCCTATGGCATTTTCTCATGTGACAGGTTTAGAGTTCAGTGAATATTCATGTTATAAACTGTGAACTTATAGATCACACCATTTTGACTTCCAATGAGCAAATCCTGAGATGGTGAGATGGCAGATCTCCTGTATTTGCATGTACCCACGCTGGGGCAAGCCCAATGAAAAAGGTGCTGGAACCTCTGCAGGTCGGGAATCAGTGTGAAATGCAATTAACAGCTCTCCTGCAATGCCAATTATAGATTCCATATTGCTTCAGCTCCAAGCCTATGTGTAAAATCTGATCAATGGTGAATCCTCCTCGAGTGATCCTCTTTAATGTCAACAGTGAAAACCATGAATCATTAAGTCATCCATCACCAATGGCTATCCATCATTCCAACCTCAGAATTGCTGTGGGAAGATAACAGAGGTGTAATGCCAAAGGGTCTCTCAGTCAAGAATGACAAGGCATTTAAAGTCTCATCATTTATATTACAGCCATGAAGAAATGCTACAGAAGAGGGTAAAGTGTGGGTGGGGGAAAGAGCTTTGTTCTAGGTATATTTGTATAACAGAAATATACCAACAGTGTTCTAGACTGCTCCTCTCTCTATCAGTACTCTTCTCTTGCTCTGTCCTAAAAGACCTGAGGTTTTAAACAGCTTTCTTCATAAAAAAAAAAAAAGATTTTTTAAGAAAAGGACCGATTTTTGTCAGTTTTCAATACTAAAAAAAAAAGATTTGTGGAAAGTTCAGAGTAGCATATCTTGATCTCTCAAAACTGAAAGTTCATGTTTTTTTCCCATAAGAAATAACATTTTAAAGAAATATGACTTAATTTGTGCTGAGAGTTAAGGTTTGAATCAAAACAAAATACTTTGAAATTACTAAAGCAGTTATTTTACTTCGACCTGAAATTCATGGTTTACATTTCTGATTTGAGGATTTTTTTCCTCTTCTACCATGATATTTTCTCCTCAGCTTTGCTTTTTGGTCATGAGTTGGATGCTTGAGCAGCAGCTTTGGAAAACCTTCACTCCTCAACATTCATGTGATGACAGTTTCTTGAACATGAGTGGTGCTGCTGAGTAAAAGTAAATGAAAGATCTGTATAAATTACTTTTCAGCAGCTATGAATCATGTTAGTGTTTGTGCAACTATCCATGGCTTTGGCAATAAAATGCAAGCCTGTGTTTAATAAATCCAGTGAAGTCTTTAATTCTTCCTGATGAAATGCTAGTCAGTCATACCAAGTGGAATAGTGGACAGTCATCAAATGAAAACAAATGTGCAGTATGCTCTGGAATAAGGTGATCAACTTCATTTTAATCTGTGATATCCATGAGTTAAACACCTCTATGACCAGTCCTGAGTGCAGAAAGGGTACTTCTGCAAACATAGATATCAAACACCATCACTTACAAAATACAGACTAGGCAGTAAAGTAATTGTCTAGCTGAGTTCTCCTCTACTTACTGGGCTTGATTTCTAATACAATAAAGCATGATTTGCTCCTGAGTAACTGTCAGAATAGCTATTTGGTTTAATTTTTAATATTAGCAGGAGTTTATATGAAAGGAGATCAGAGCTTTGAGGAAGCTGTTGCCTGATTCTGATGGGGTGCTGATCAAGGATCTCATATACCTTTTAACTTCTGTCTTTTTGCATTAACTATATGCTGAAATTTGAAAGGCAAACACTTTGTTGAAGAAAATACTAGTACACAAATGTTTCTTCTCTCCTACAGAAGGCCAAATTTCTACACAATATGTACATGCATTGAGGTTTCAGAAAACAGGAGAAATAAGCAAGTGAGAAATGAGAAACCTCTGTACTGTTTGAGGACAAATGTGATGACCACTTTTAAAAAAGCAAACCTTTGAGCAAAAGGTGCTAATTATTTCCTTGGGAAAACTTACCTGTATAAGTCATATTCATTAAGTTGATAATGTGAAGTGTAAAAGGCAGAGTGCTATCAAGGTTTGACATTTTCACAAATTAATCTTTTTCACTTTTAGAGGGTTTTCTTATTCCACTTAGGTCAATAAAATAACTTGATCCATTACAGAATGCGTTATTCTGCTCTATTTTGCAAATAGTACCATGAAAGAAACGTGTACAAATTCTAGAGACAAGGGGAAGTTTTTAGTGTTGAGCTCAGCTGTAAATGAACCATGACAGCTGGGTTTAAATCTGAGTTGTTGGGTTTTTTTTTGGGGGGGGGTTAAATCTGAGTTTTGCATTATCTGCAAGAAAACTTCAACAGATCAGTTGAATAAGTACAGATGAAGGTTCTGCAGAGTGGTGGCACATTAAATTATCTTGACTTTCAAGTTTTAAAGAAATTCTTTGCAGAAAAAAATGCTCAAGTTAGGATGTCAGGGACAGATGTGCCTGATCTCACTGGAAGCCTGACAGAACATTAGCATTTTTTATTGCATTTGGACTGTCACAATGACTTGACAGATCAGTATTTCAACTCAGATTTTTTGATCTGGTTTAAGGAGTTCTAAAGTCAGATTTAACACATCGCCAAACCATTACTTCAGGGTGACGTTCGTGGCCCTGTGACATTTGTGGTCCTGTGACAGACCAGTAAATGGTCTACAAAACATTTAAGTCTTACTCATCATCTCTAAATAGATCTTAAATGAGACCTCTGTCTTTGCTAAGTCTCAAATTAGTCCTTGGTTATTGAGAGAAATTTGCTTCCCTGTATGCAGATCACACGCTAGGAGGAAGGACACTACTGTGAACTGATCTGGTAATCCTTGCCAGATGCACACTGGACACAGGCTTCTTCTCTTCAGGCAGGACTGTGCTTCAAGGCAGAACACCTATCCTTTCATAATAACACACAGCTTTTGTTCACCGCCGTGAATACTGTAGTTCCAGCTGACCGTGCCACTGGCATGCAAGGAAAAGGTCAAAGAAGGGAAATTAAATGTTTCCATTACTTTTGTGGTTCACATTTGTTGTAGGTGCCTGATGCTTTGTTCCCACAGCCTATGGAGGAGCCCTTAGTTCCTTTAAAATTGGGAGGCATTAGTCCAACAATCTGCCCACGTCTGAAATTTCACCACTTGAAAAGACTCGAGTCAAGCAGCTGGGGCCATGGGAAGCCCATGCTAAGAAGTCGGATCTCAGCAGACACAGCAGCACTGCAGAATGCTCAGTTTATCCTGAGTGTGAGAAAGAAAACAGATGGCAAATGAGGGAAACATAAGGAGGTACCAGAATTAAGAAAAACAGGTCGTATGAAAGACAACAGAAGAAAAAGACACATGGGCAGAGTAACACTGCAGTCTTAAAGGATAACATATTAGGAGAATTCAGTAAAAGATTCCCCGGGGACAGAGAAATGTCACGCCTGAGAAGCGATAATTATTCCAGACATGTGGAGACTCAAAAGTGGTCAGAAGTGGTGCAGGAGATCTTGGATGATTTGAAGAAACCCATGACATCCTGGGGCTGCAGGAGGTGCTAGTAGATTATTGTCTCCTATTGCAATTTGCCTACAATAAAAATAAAATTTAATAAGGAAGCAATTTTAAGGTGTGCTTAAAATAATAATGTCAACTCTTACATCCATGTGAAAAAAGTACTTACTATTACCAATAATACCTACAAGTACTGGAAGCCAAGTTTACTGCAAGAGTAGTTCCTGAATTATTTAGGGTTTTGACATGTTATGCATTATTAATTTCACTATTTTCCCCTTTCCAGTTAAAAAGTTTATTTCCCTTGTTTGCAATAGATTTTTTAAAAAGTACACTTATTAGTAATCTTAATTTTTTTTTTTTTTTTTTGCTTTTAGATAATATTGCTAGAAGGATTTATAAAAACCTGAATCTATTTTAGGAACTGCATAATACGTTGTTTCAATTGATTATGTCCATGGAAATTAGTGTGAAATCCCCAAAAAAGGACATCTTATTTCATTCCTGCGGTAAACTACATGTATTTCTGTAATAAGGAAAAACAATGACTGTGTTAAATTTTTTCTGACTTTTAATGAATAACTCAATTTTTCTGATAAGGTTTTCTATTGGTATCTACATGCATAATTTTATCTTGTATGCGACTTTCTATTTTTGTTCAACAACTCATATTAAATAAAAAGGATTTTTTTATTTTAAAGTAAAATATATCCCTACTTTTCTGTGTGCACACTAAAGACTTCTGTTATAAGATAAAGAAAAAAAGCAAATTTTAAATGTCATGACCAAAATATTATTAGACTAATATCTTTAGATGAAGTCTCAGCATAAACGTTGAATTACACAGGAATGAGGAGAATAAATAACCAATTAATTTCAAATAGCAAAAATTTCAACAGTGACAAATCAGTCAATCACGAAAGATAATATTTATAAAAATCTATTTCAATTTGGAGAATGAATGGTAAAAAATTTACTTTAGATTTCAGATAAACTGGACCCTGGGACAATTCTACCTGAAGTCTGCCAGGACAGGATCTAGAGCTGAATCCTCAAAGCTGTTTGATATCAGGTAATGACATTAGAAACATTAGAAACAGTTAGAGGAAAAAATAGCAGTCAAAGCAAACCATGAACACTTTGCCAGGTGACTGGAACCACTTTTCTCCTCAAAGGGTGGTAGATGAACTGGAGTTTTACTATTCATTTGCATTGAGACCACTTTCATTAGCCTGACTATTTAGACTGCTGCAGCCTCATTGCCTTTATTAGGGTTGAACATGTATAAGATAGGTCACTTAGTGGTTAAGCAAACATTTAAATTTTCCCCTCTCCCTTTAGGGTGTCTTTGCCATTGTTTTCTCAAATGTTCCACAACAACCAAAAGTAGGACAGAAGTTTGAGAAGGCCGTCCTAGACACTGTACTGTGAAATCTGTGAGTACATTTGTTTGTACATGCCAAACCCCAGATAAGCATGTGCAAGTATGTAATTACATCTTAACCTGGCTGGTTAAGATGTCTGCTTTTCCACATAAAAATTTCCAATCTTAAGTTCTGTGAAATTCAGCCAGCAAATAAAATCTGTGATAGCTAAAGGGCTGCATTTGATCATGGTCAACATAGCTTGAAACATACTGCCATATGAGGCTGAGATGTCTTTGAATTTGGTTTTCTCATCTATGTTCATTACCTTTTAGGGCATCACTGTTCAAACTACATTATCTTCCTCTGTAAGGAGCTGAATTCACACTTTCTTCACATATTATTTGCTATTGAAGTGAAAAGAGAAAAGAAGACAAATGAAAATTTCTCCTCAATCTCACAAAGCTGAATTTTGTACCTATTTGACAGCTAAACATTTTTTAATCTGTCAAGTTCTGTACAGGACTTGTGGGCAGCTCTCTTCCCATCTTGTCTGAGATAAATGCAGATTTCAGTTTGGTTTTAAGCCACCTGATCTCCAGGCTCTGAGCAGCCACTGTTACAGTCACAAAAATCTTTTCCCTAGAAGCAGCACTGACTGAATTGAGGATGGTAACTGAAATAATGTGTTCTTCTCTGTGAACCATGAAGAAACAACACACAAATGTGGACCATAGACAGGACATTGTACACCAAAGCCCTCTTTAGAAACAGCTTTGTGGTAGTAGGCCAGGGCGGTAAGTCTTCCTCTGGGAGCAATCTCTTCATCTGATCTATATCCACCATATATGCACCCCTGACCTTTTTTATCTTCAGAGATATTAAATGATGTGGTGATCTCCAGATCCACAGTGAACAGTGAATGACTTCTTAAAATTGTTTTACCTAGTAAAGGACAGGATTTGTTATTTACAGTTCTTGATCACTGATATAAACTATTTCAGTGGAAGGTCTGATAATGGAAGAAGAAGCTGTTCCCAGAAAAATGAATATATTCATTCACCTTTGTTTTGTGACCTCTATTGATTGATAAATGAGGTTTCTCAGCATCTCTAGTTCAATTTTCTTACTGCAGTCACTGTGACTTACTGCCTTCCCTGTTTTTCTGCTGAGGTGACTGAGATGTGCATCACCTCTTATGGACTGGTAACCTCCAACTCTGGCTCCAAGCTGAACTAGGTGTACTTTGCTTTACTTTCCCCCACAGTCCAGATATCTCTTCAGTTCAGACAGCATTACTGTTTTCTTTCCCTCATCCTCTGCCTTTTTTTTTTTTTTCCAGAGGAAAACAGTGCATGCCAGTGGATAGTACACACTCTGATTTTACCTTCACAGTGCTGGCTGGAGTGTGTGCCAGGTCAGGGTGGTGGGGACCATGGTACAGCACACCTACACCACAGTGTTACTGCCAGAGGCACCTATTCTGGTTCCCATAATTATAAACACATTAGCTGCCTTCATTAAGAGGCCAATTAATGGCTGAATCATCTGTTATTCTGAGAGCAACATGTCACTTTTCACGTTCTGCTGGTAAAAGTTTCCTGTAGAAGCATTAGTGGTAAGTATTGCTAATAAACCCACCTCTTTAATTTGTGTCCCAGTGCTCTCCAAGTAAAAAAGAAGACAATGATGCAAATATAGAAAGAAGAGCTCACTTAAGCTGACTAAAATCACTGGAGATATGAACCCTTACAGGCAAACTCAGTGCTTGTCAGTTTGCATCATCTTTTGTTCTGAGAACACCAGAAATAACACTGATATGCTCTTTCGACAGTCTCAGCCAGCTGAGTTTTCAGCAGCCCATATATGCCTTGCCATGAGTTTGGACACAGATGAGCAGACTTGTTTGTCCTTCCCCTTGCTGTTGTCACACACAATCAGGTCCTTTGAAAATTCACTTGTCATAAGCAATCAAATTCTGCTGCATTTATCAAGGTCTGCCACTCAGGGTTATGTGCTGTCTTTAGTTTCCTCATTTGTCTAGAGCAAACTCCAGGTACATTTACCAGTTTTTGTGTTGCCTTTTACACCCCTACACTAGCAAGAAAGGATTGATCCAGGTTTTATGATAGCACAGTGCTGGCAGGAGTTCCTGCCCACTGATGGTCTACCAGGGGAAAGCACCTGCAGCTGCACAGAGCAGCCAAATCTGCCTGTGCAGGCAGCTGCACATACCAGTGACCAGTGCAAACTCAGGGAAAGAAACCCAAGCCTTCAAAAGCTACAGAAGCAAAAGCAGAGAGGGCAAATGCATATTCAAAGTCTCCTAGAATTTTTTACATTGGGTAAGACCCTTAAGGTCTTCAAGTCCAGCCATTAACCAAGTACTGCCAAGCCCACCACTAAACCATGTTCCTACGCGCCAAACACACACATCTTCTAAATACCTCCAGGGATGGTGACTCCACCACTTATCTGGGCAGCCTGTTCCAGTGCTTAACAACCATTTTTGGTGAAGATTTTTTTCTTAATATATATACCTAAACTTCCTCTGGAGCCTGTTGAGGTTGTTTCCTTTCATCCTGTCACTTGTTAGCTGGGGGAGGAGACTGGCCCCCACAAGGCTACAGTCTCCTTTCAGGCACTTGTAAAGGGGGATAATGTCCCCCTTGAGCCTTCTTTTCCCCAGGTTAAATAACCCCAGCTCCCTCAGCCACTCCTCATACAACTTGTTCTGTAGACCCTTCACCAACTTCTTCTAGGTATTATTTTCAGCAGACTTCCAGTGGTGCTCTGATAGGGGTTAAACCTGGACTTGGGTTGAGAGCAGCTCACTCAGCAAAGTAGTCACTTCTCATGCAGTGGAGAAGTGTAATTTAAAGCAGTTTATGCCAGGCTTCTTGCACTTTGCCTGCCTTTTAGTTGGTCTGCTATCTCTCAGACTTTTAATTAGATGCAAATTAAAACCTCTGGAGTAATGTGTTCTTCTCTCTACTCTTCGTCTACACAAAAATGGCTGATGCTGACTTCAGTTTTTGATCTATTTTGGTAATCAAGGCTAAGGGATTTTCCTAGGCATGTAAACATTGATATACCTGGGCCATCAGTAGCTATGCCAGGGCACTGCCTCGCCTGGCACCTGTATCTGCACTGTTCATCCCTTCAAATTCCCTGGTTTTCTCCCCAGTGCCTCTTTACTGGAGCAAAGTACTTTCTCTCAGCTTCTCCTGATAATTCTCACAGGGAAACAGTCACTAATATAAACCTTACTGTGAAATATCTGTCCTATAAATAGCCTGGGGTTTGTCTTCTGTGACATTTTTATTTTATAAACTGAAATATGAGGCTTTCTTGACATGTGTATCTCACTGGTTACTAGCTAACTAAAGATTTGGTGGCTAGTGTATCAGAACTACTAAATGTCATTGATTATCATTAAACATGTCATTTGTTATTAAGTTAGAACAAAAAACCAAATATATACAAATATTTTTCCTTATCATATACTCAAGGAATTGCAAGAGGATTAATTGAGGCTTTTGAAAGCAACCTAGGAAATTTTGTGGTCTTTTGTACATTTTAAAGCTCCAAAGAAATGCAAAACAAAATTAAATGCCTGGCAGTCTGAATTAACAATAGATACAAGTTCTGAATAAGCAGAATTAGAAGAAAACAAATAGAATTTCTTCATAGTAGCAAACCTTTTCAGTTTATCCTCTAATGGGTTTTTCATTATCTGATATTCATTCTCCTTACTCCTTTGATCAGGCTGTCCCTTCTATCACCACAATTTTGTGAATAATGTCAGATCCCATATTTAACCCAGCTTCTCAAATTGTTAGGGGAGTGTGAACTTTTCCACCATGGAAAAAGAATTAAAATAAATTGTTCACTTCTGGTCTTTCAGTCCTGTTAATGGACTAAAGTGAAGGTATTCTGTGAACTAAGAAATGCTCTAAGAATTCTTTTCAAAAAGAAAAATAAATGAATCTGTCAGGTAATTAATTCAAGTACTGTAGGCTACGCCGTTATGCAGACTTTTCAGTCCCTATCTTGACTTTCTGATTTTGCTCATCAGCTCAGCTCCATCTACTCCAAACAGGTCCCTGGCCCTGTTGATTTGCTCCCAAAAGTGAAGAGGCAATGAGTTACTGCACCAGAGAAAACAAGCATTGATTGCCACAAAGAATTTAAACTTGAGAAAATAAGAAGCACCTCTCAATCTATATCAGTGATCCAAGTAGCCCAGCACACTGTCATCAACCCACATTTCCACTTCTGGGCTGGCAACAAAAAAGGGATAGAAGTAGAGCTTGTGTGTATCTCCTCTCCAAAGAATGAAGAAAATGAGAAAAAAGAGATAGAAGGTTTTTCTTTCTTGTACTAATGCCTTTTGAAGACTCAATATTTGGTATCCTCAAGGAGCTCATCCACATGCATGGAAGGCGCTGACATCTTCCATTCCAGAACCTGAGCTACAGTATTTGAGAAACAGAGATTGAAAAACATGCTTTTGGGCAAGACAAAGAAATGAAAGCATATTCCTTGCAGCTTGGTTATCTACAGGCAGATAGTAGTTTGCTATAGATTAGATGAGTTCTAAAACTGAAATACTAGCAATGATCTGGGTTTTCCTCAGAGGCTTAAATAGGCAGACAGATGGACTTCTGATCTTTCCCACACCTCAGTCCAGGAGTCACAACTGACAAAAACCAAATTATATTTCCGTTGAATTACTACTGCATTATATATGAAAAAAATAAATAAATAAAAGTATGATTGTACTATTTCTTTACACTGTGGGAATCTTGTGAGCATATGCTGCTTACTTTTTCCTTAGTAATCTCTTAGAAATAGTGGTGTTTGTCATGCCCCAGGAGCCAAAACCTGTACAGGCACAATGGTGCAGGCCCAAGCAGAAGCCAATGCTCCAGTGCAGTGCACAGAGCTCAGTGGCATCCTGAGTCTGGGCAGGCATTTCCAGCTTGGACAGCTGTCATGGAAGGCATGAGCCCCTGACATGCCTCCCACTTCACGGCAGAGATGTGACATCACCGGCACTGAGCTGCTGGGTGAGAATAAGTCCATTCTTTACCCATTTTAAGGTCTATTACCTAAATACTCCAGAAAATTTGCCTCCTTGTTTCAGTTTAACAGAAAAAAATCATTCTTTGTAGACATGCATTTCAATTTCAGGTACACAGATTTTTTTTCATCTCACAAATACTATATGCATAAGAATGACTATTCAAGGCACTTCTACTAGGAGAGCATAATTTACAAAAGGTGCCTTATTATCAGTTGGAGGTACAGTAGTGCATATTTGATGACATTTCTGATTACTAAAAAGGTTTCATTTACATTTGATGTTAATTGGATGTAGTTTTCATTGTCTTAACTCAATTTTTCATTTACTTGGAAGAAAGATTCTGGATGCAGATTAATTTCTAGGTGTGTCCTTTATACAAGAAAAATATCTAAATTCTTTTGTATTTTGGGAAAAAGAAAGAAATAAATCTTACCCAGTCTTCCTTCTTGGTTTCTAAATGCAAAATCATCCATGAGGACATTAGAAAAAGCAGCTGCACCTAATGTGATGTGTTGCAAGCCATCCTTGTATCCTGAGGCCAGGAGCTGCCTTGCTGAATATGCTTGTAATCATACAAACTCCAGGTGCCTTTTTCAATCATAGACAGGAGTACTTGGGGGTGGTCATGATGTCCTCAGGATTCATTTAGAACTACCACATAGCAAACCACTCAAGAACTAGCATGACTCAGTGTCTGGGAGGTGTCATTCTAGCCTTTTGTTCTCCAGACTGAACCTGAGCAGTGTGTTGCAGCAGCTGATTCATTTCATTTAAATACACAATCATGTTAAGGAAATCTGTTCAAATATGCAGTGTGTAAAGACTGATTAATTCAAGATGTTTGAATTAAGACACTCTGGTAGTTGTAGTAGCCCTGTAATTAGGATCATACAGGGTCAAATTTGTCTTTGAATAGGAGGTACTCAATTAAAAAGCCCCATGAATATGTTCATGGAAAAAAATCGCACACTTTTTCCTTATCTAGATATTTTTAATCACATAAAATATACAACTTAATTGTTGTGTAATCCTAATACATTTTTCTCGCATATTCTTCATAAAATATTTTTTTTAAACCACAGAATTTTGGTATCAGGAAAAAATTTCCTGTAAAAATAACAAATGGTCATATTTCCTGACCAGCAGGCGTGAGTGTTTAAATCACAGCAGATCCTCCTCAAACTTGCACTGTTGATAAATAGAGGATATTGCAGTTGATCTATTAATAATTTTTTTCTTCAAAATTGATGCAAATATGGCTGGTAGGGTGTATCATACTATTGATGCATTCAGAATTGTAGTTTGCCTCACCCCATGCTCCTTGATGACTCAAGCCAGGCTGTCCATGCAGATTAACTGCCTGCAAATTTGGAGCATATGAGTTTGGAGGCAATGCACAAAAAATGCAGACAGAGGATGAACAACCAATGCATTCAATTATATCTGTCCTTACAAAAGATTTTGGGAATTAATGCATCATTGCAAGGGACATGTGGATGATGCAATGTGTAAGATACATTTTCCAAAAATGCATTAGAGAAAAATCAGTCTCTGAACCACACAAAAATTTCTGCAGTACCAAAGTAGTGTGTAAAGGCAGCTTTTGTAGCCTAACAGTTTGATTTTACTGAAGCACAGTTTTGCCACAAAACTCAGAGTGCAGAATCATGAAGCTCAGATTTTGGGATCCATGTCACAAAAAGCACCTGTTTGGACATTGTACCTGAGACATATCAGCAGTGGAGGTAAAATATTTCAGACAGCTTTATAAAATAAGATCCAAATACTGCACTCATACCTGGGTAGCACAAATTCTTACTTTCTGTTATAACATTGATAAGTGAGCTCAATGACTTGTTACTCTACCACAGCCATTTGTTAAACCCTTCCTTTTCTGTGCCCTGTCTACATTTCTTGCCTTTACGGAAGATACTCATCTCCCATAATTTAGTGCTGAAATCGCGTCAAATTAAGGACATAGACAAGACAAGATACATAAATACAGCCATAGCTTGTACTATAGTAACTTGAAAATTAGGCTCTCAGGAGCAGAAAGAAGTCCTTTCTCATGTTCTGTCTGCAGAAATATTTGCCTGATTTTCTAATTTCTATTCCTACTTTCAGGCACATCTTTATACATGGTGATTTCTGCTTAAAATGTCAGGGTGTTATTCCTTCTCTTTGAATTGATAGAGTTCAACATAGGTTGTACTCTCTATCACCTCAGAGATTAAAAAATCAACCATGTAACTACAAGCTGTGGTTTGGGCTTATGTTCCAACATCACTGCTGGAGAAGTAGCAGAACAAAGTTTCAAGAAAAGAATCAAGAAAAAGGGACAGATGCCTAAAATAGATGTCTAGTATTGCATTCTGCTGGTGGAAATTGCCACCACCACTAAAAGGGATAAGAATAAAACCTTTGTTTACACTTAATTTAATGTCACTTGAAACTTCCTAAAACCAGCAAGATACAGGAATAACTTCTGTGGAGTCTTCTAAAAGAGAATGCTAGAAAGAAAGGGCAAAAAATAAAAAACATCCCTGAACTTAAAAAAAATAAGGTCAGTACTTCAAAGATCCTCAGGTGATTATTAAAAATATAATACCCAAACAAAGCAGCAGTGAAGCACAAGATGGTATTATAAATATATATGTGTGTGTGTGCATGTGTGTGTGTATAAAAGTACAAAGCAAAATAAAAGAAAAAACCTAAATTCAGCCACAACAGAAAAGTTTTAAAACACTAAGAAGTGACTGCACTAGTCGTGCCCCAGGAGCCAAAGTTGCTACAAGCCAACCTATAAGTTCAAATAAGGAACTGAAAACCCAAGGCAGGAGTCCACTTTAAAAGACAACACTTTAGTGAATAATTTGCATGAACTATTCCTAACGGGACTACAAAAGTAACTAAAAACATAGCCCTTTTGAATTTGCTTCAAAAAAAGCTGCTTATCTGCTGAAAAATTCATGGTGGTCCATACATCATAAAATCTTAATACCAACTACTGCAAAGGCAGGATATTTTTACATTGTTTCCTTAAGTACTTGCTTGAGAAAAATCTCATCAAAACCTTGAGCAGCAGCTGGTGGAATAGACTGATTTCAGGTAGATTTTGAGATATTTTTTCTTTCTGCTCTTTTTTTTGTTTTGCTTTCTCTTTTACTTTAAATGCTGTTCTTTTATACATGTGCTTTCCAATTTACAAGCCAGAATGTACCTGTTTGCTTGATTAAACTTTCTGTTTGCATGTAAAGCTGGGTAGTATTTAACGGGAATACAGTGGATTTGATAAACAGGAATCCTTTTCCATCTCTCTAGAGGAATCAAATCCAAATAAGTGCCAGCTACACAAAATAATTTTGAGTCCAAAGAGCTGTGATGATTTGAGTCCATCCAAGGATCAGTTACACCAATGGCAAATAAAGGGAAAAGATTTCCTGTTGGAGTATGCTCTGATGCTACTTGGAGTAGTTGGGGCAGGAAATGGCAAAGGAAGGGCTCTAAAGCCTGCTGAAGAAGTTTTGATATCTGTAAAGAAGAACTGGACAATTTCTTCATGACAATATTCAGGGCTTGACATGTCTCCTAACCAGGTGTCTTTTACTCTTGTGCTGTGGAATTTTTTATTTCCTTTTTCCTCCAGTGATCAAGTTTCACATCTGGCTTATTGGTGAAGATGACCTCTACTTCTTGGCAACAGAGTTTACAAGTTAAGCAGTCATTAATACCAATAATCAGAAATATTTGTGTATATTATTTCACATTTAAGTTTCTTCTGGCTTCAGTTGCTCCTAAACCTGCATCCTGCCTCCTCACTCCCATATGGTACTGTTTGTCCTTCTGATAACCCTGGGGTAATATTGAAATTCTCTAAAATGAGTTGTCTTCATTTTAATTCCCTGAAATGAAAGAAATAAATGGGGATTTATTTATGATGAAGTCATTAAATACTAATTCGAAAAATCCAAAGCAGAAGGGTACACCACCCCCTAGTAATTAAAATAATAGGTTTTCCATTAAGATAGACTGTGCCAATTTATGTATTTACTCAGAAAAAATTTCCTACAGTTTGCAAATAAAGAATGCACTGCACTCCTGCAGTGTGTTCGAGAACAAATATAGATAAATCCTTGACATTCATTTTAAAGTAAAAACATTTGGCAGCCTGAGAAACTTGCTGCTGGAGATTATAAATGTCTATGACTAGCATTCTGAATTCAGCATGATATTTACTAGTTTAATTTTTACATCTTATGGTTTGGCTAGAGCTGTATATTGTATCATTTCAAATGCTGGAATCATATTCAAGCAGTTAAACAAGCAATAGGCTGCAGCATAAAACAAGCCTTTAGTTTGGAAATCTAGCTAGTTCATTTCCCCAAAATGTAAAGTCTGCCTCTCTCTTTGTATCTTTCAAAAAGTATTTCCATGTGCTGCAATTTACCATCATGTAATCTGTTTGGAAAAGTAAAGTAATAAAGCTCTGGTTTGTTTCTCATCTAAATGGTAGCTAGGATTGTCTCAGCAGGGTGCTTCAAAAGCTGGGGGGACAAAAATGTCCTTGTAAAGATATGCAGACAGAGCAAAGCGTTAATTATTGGATGCTAATGGATGACTGTTATTCATAATGTACTTTTAGACTGTTTTTTATTAAAAGAATGGTCTTTCTATGGCTGCAGTGGTCAAAAATAAAAAGCTAGTAGATGTCATTTTTAATAACATAGTATAGAGAATAATTGTAACTTCTTTCACAGATTGATACATTAACTGCTGAGTTTTAGTGCCTGTAGCATACAATCAGCACTGTCTTCATCACCTGTAAGATGGAATCTCTTGCCTGTGAGCCTCAGAAATCTCCCTGAGAAAGGCAATCCTATGGGATAGAGACTTAGTATATCACAGACCCCAAATCTTTAAAAAAAATCACTGTTTTTTTAGTGTTCAAAGCATGATAAAAATATGGATTGCCAGCAGACGTTCTTCTGGGCTGCAGAGACTTCCTACAAATAGGTCTGAAGCTTATTTTCATTTGGTAATCAATAGGGATGGCAAGTAGACAGTAGAGCAAACTGCTCATCTATCTGCACGTAGCAGAGCAGCTACTACAATGTTGAACTTGTAATACTTCAGTCAAATATGACCTAACAGGTCACGTGTTTGCAGCAGGATAGCATACTTTTGAAGAAGTGAAAGAGAAAAGTGTTGAGGAAAGGGTATTCAGATGAGTTGTTGGAGTTGCAGCATTAAATGCCTAAGAAAGTCTACTCGTATGTGGAGGCATAGAGAAGGTCCAGGATGAAGTGCACTTTCCCTCTTACAGTCTTACTCAGTGACATGCTGAGACTGCCAAGAGATCATTTCACTCCCTATAGGAATAAAGATCACAGGTTGGTGGGTTTCAGGGTTTTTTTTGTTTTTGTTTTTGTGTTTGGTTTTTTGCTCTTAGGTATTCATAAATCAGTATGCTCTGGATGTAAGATTTGTTTTAATTTTTATTCAAAACTTGGGAAGGACAGCTACAGATTAAAACAGGCAAATATGTTCCTGTGACAGATAATTACAGATTATATTGGTCAAAGACAGAAGTAACTCTAGTAACTTCTCTTCATGAGATATAAGAATATTTAGAACTATTAATTAGCTATTGTCAGTACACACAGGCACATGTATACACACATATATAATGGAAGATATTTCTGGCATGCAAATTTATTTTTCTATGTAGGGAACATTTGTAAATCATTAAACTTTTCAAAACAAAGCTTTTCCTACTTTTTCCCATCTGAATTACCAGCATTTGTTTCTTAGTTAAATAACATCATAGAGCATAGTGAAATACCTGTAGCTTTTTAATATTATTTTAAGAGTTAGGAGAAATGTTAACCTTTTGAAGGACTGTGAAATAAAAGACTAATATGGCAGCACTGCAATATCTGAATAACAATAGCTTATAGTCTTTTTACATCCTTAGTGCAGGTATTATTGTTTGTTAAACCAATGCAGGCACACTGCTTTCCTCATTGTTCTGTCACTCCCTGCAGGAGCCCAGGAGAACCGTTTTCCTCTCACTGCTTCCAAGAGCATGGCTTAACAACCCTCCACAATCAAAAGAGGGATCAGGTCTGGGGTTCATCCTTCTTACCTGCCTGGCCCAGGATATAACCTCATCACAGAAATAAGAAGAAACTAAATTGAGAAAATGAATGCAGACTGAGAGCAATTTCTATGCCATGTGGGAGAAATCACCCCACAAATCATAGCTGTCCAGCCTCCATTCCCTTCCTTAACAGATCTATTGCTCTAATGAGTCCCATTAATATAAGGTCTTGCGGTCTAATTAATCTTCCTCCAGGATGTTAGCTGAATAACAACCAGACGGGAAGCCTGGCTGTTCTCTTCACACTTGGTAACTCTTAGGTACCCAGTAGTAAGATTTTAATGAGGAGAAATTATCCGTGTCTTTCAGGGTGCAAAATTTACAAACTAGGTTGGGATTTTATTTTTGAGCAACTTTTTCTTTTTTTTTTTTTTTTTTTTTTTGAGACAGATGAGGGGGAAATAACCCCCTCACTTGGATGTTAATGGAATGCTGACAAGTGTTCTGTATTTTTAACATAATTAACTGTCAGGCTATTTGTGTTCTTTTCAAGCTATTTTTCTGTGTGCTTTTTTTTCCCAAGTAGCTCATCATATAATTAGGGATAATGAAACTGTTCAGTCCCAGAAACACAAACCCAACAAAAAAGAGAAGACCTCAGACCCTTTTGATTCTTTCAGAAGACTGAAAAATTGGTGATTTGTGAGACAGGTTAAAATAAATAGTATACAGATTACATTCATGCATTTCAAGATAAACTGACCCCAGTGCAAGACATCAAGGATTCTGTTTTGAAAAATGAACTTTTCTGTGCTTACCCGTTGAAATGTGCAGATGCTCGCTGAAAACAAAAAGTGTTGCTGAAAACTACTAAAGACAAAAGATGGAGAAACTGTCTTGCAAAGAGAGCTGTGCCACTCTGACCTTCACCATTCTCAGGCTGAGCAGCTGCTAAATAAATACATTATTCAGGAATAGCTAAACATGCAACATGCTACTCCAGAGATATCAGTGGTAAAAGGATTGGAACAAGACTTTTTTTTAATTTTTTTCTATACATTGAATAAATTTCATCTGTAGAATCATATCAATTAAGCAGAAAAAAAATAAAAATCTGTGAAGTAAACTCACGGTCTAGTCAGGTGCTAGAAAAACATGCAGTTTGGAGATGGACAGACGGCTACAGCAAGACTGAGAAGTAAACCCTGTCCCCCATCTAAGTGGTTCATGAATAGGTTTTTGAAGAGAGTCTAACACACTAACATTTTGCATATCTTGCTAACTACTGACCATAATGGCTCCAATCAGATGTGATATTTTGTACAATTTCCTTACCCAAAGGTAAATGTGTATTTCCCCCTTTTCACTAGAATGTTCTCACCTGACCAATTTGTAGGGCTAGCAAAAATCACTGCTGGTTAGTTTACGCACTGGTGTTAATTTTTACCAACAGGGTTATGAAGAGGAAGGGATCTGAAAAGAAAATAGAAGCCTGATGAATGGCCACATAATATCACTGCAGGGAAGTGCTTGGGTCAACTCTCTGGCATTTGAAAGACATTAGATGCCCTTAGGGGCATGGTTCAGTGGTGGACTTGTCAGTGCTTGGTTAGTGGTCAGACGCAATGCTCTTGAAGTTTTTTTTCAAAAAATTCTACAATATTGTGATCCTTAATGCATAGCAAGCATTGACTTTGTTCTCTCACTCATGTACCTTTCCTCCATATTTTAGTAAAAGAAAGTATTGTGAATACCCCCATGTTCAAGAAAGTTGAGATAAACCCCAAGTAGCTGACAAAAAGTTTACACTTCTCATTCATAACTGATAATAATCCATAATTTGATAATATAGGTATATTGAATGAATGCATATGTGTACTAAACAAAAGAAACAGAATTATTAATTAAAATCATACTTAAATGCTATAGAAATTTCTTATTGGAAGTGAATTTTACTTTATTTTTTTATTTTCCTTGGTTTTTCTTGGTCCTTTCAAGTAATTTCTGCAGTTTTGCCATTCACTTCTGTGACAAATGACAGTGTCCTGCTGGGCAAGGTCATATTTCCAACCCAAGGAGTTATAGCAGGTCATTACATGCGAAAAGAGAGGAGTCCTCCTCTAAGAATAAAGGTAAAGGTACTTCGTAATGATAGCATTACCAACCACAGCTCAAATACTTGCCCACTTCCTGTCAGTCTTTTCATCCTTTCTTTCTCTACTTTCAAGCAAGAGAGGAAATCTCCTTGCTATCCATCCAAGTCTTCCCCAAAACTCTCCAGCCTACTAGCTAGCTTAATTTTCCTGGGCTTGTACCAAAGAATTGATGTTTTGTCAGATTAAGGTGTCTGTGCTGCTATTTCCATGGACTGTGAACTGTCCTGAACAGAGATTAACTGTGCACGTTTTTGCAGAGAAATTGCTTTAAGATGGTTTAGTCTCATGGCATAAAGTCTTTGAAAAGTACTGAACATTCTCTATAACTTTGATCTCTTCAGAATATACCAAAGTTTTACCTTTTACAGTTATAGATGCCTTGCAACTCTGTGTCCTACAGTAAAAAGGAGCTCCTGGGAAGGGAAATGACGGTAATTCTGCAGAATCGTTTGCAGTACTACCTACAACTCACAGACTGTTTCTAAGCTTGGTTTCTATTTTAACTTTTAAATAAACAGAATTTTCAGCACATAAACATTCCTTCTCAAATTTTTGGCTTGTCAGCAGCTCAGAACACGAATGAAAGAGTGAAGCAGCAACCTGCTGTGTTAAAATAGAATGAGCATAAAGAGCTCCTGCAGGTAATTGGGAGTGCACTGCTTTTTTTCCTCTGCACTGCAAAATATTATTACAGCTCATGAGATAGCCCAAAACCTGTGTCTAATCACAAAATGAAGTAAGAATTTTAGTGTCTCAGCAACCTTAAAAAGTCACTCCAGCTCTCCAGTTCCAGTGCTTTGTACAATTTCTGGCTACAGCATTAATTCCACTTCATGTACAAGAGACATCTCTTGCTTTAATTCACACCCTCCAGTGTATTTCTGGGTGTTGGAACAAGAGCTCACTAGGGCAAAATGATTCCTTTTCCCAGCTCCTATAGAATGCTGTTTCCAAGCTTGATATGTGAGCCACGATAGGAGTTGCCTGGTGGTCAGGCAAGCAGGAGTCACCCACCCATTGATCCTCACGTTCAGCACAAGGGCTGCACAGTTACTGCAAAAAGGTTACAGCTCCACTGGGAGGCTTCTCCATGTGACCACTGCTTCCTTGAATCTGTTCCTGAAATTTTTTACCCCCCAGAAACCCAAGATTTTCCTGTGTTACTTCTAAGGGATCTCTAATTTCACTTGGAAGGAATACTCCTTTTGAAACTGCTGTCCTGGCTGAACTTTCTCATCCCATGCATAAGAAAGATTGCCTCCAGGCAGCTGTGATCCCAGAGTGAAGCTTGGAGGCAGGGATAGCACTATTGCAAAAATACCAGCGACACAGAGTTTTAAAAAACCTTTGTCTTTCATGATGAGCACGTCAATGGAAGCACTTTGTCATTCCAGGCAGCTTCTGAGCACTTCTGAGAAATTAAAAAGCTCTATGAATGACTGACTGGGAGTTCCCAGATTTCTAGCTGGCCATCAAGCCCTTGTAAAGTGACCTGACAAACTGGCTTAGATTTGCACTGTGACTCTCACGGGGCGAATCATTCGGCTTTCATTATTCAAACTTTCAAAAGTTGACTTCAAAGAGGTGCACTGTGGTTGGATCTAAATTTAATGTACCTCATGACACATTGCACCAAAGTCAAAAGCTGACTTCAGGAGTAATCAAAATTGGAATTCCCAGATATTTGTAACAGCAATATTTAATATAGCAATGACAGATAATTTATCTTTCTACCAAGTATTGTAGGATCCTGCAAACATTTTATGCACCTTAAACATAGGCAAACACAAGAAAAGCAGAGATTATCAGGGACAGCTGGCACACTTGAGGTTCAGAAAATCCAGGTGTTGCTTCTCAATGGGAGTCAGGCAGACAGCCTCGAATGCTGGATTATAGCTATTCTCACTCTGCAAGGATTCCTCAGCTACCCAGCTGGGCCATGGTACAGTGCATTTCATGGTTCCCATTTATGTTTGGAGATGAATGGTACTGTGACTAATTTGGTGGCATAATATATAACATCTTAAAATGAATACACTCCCTAAACTGTTTTTATAGTGTCAGTGACTTGGGCCAGACTGGATAGCATGGATCCCAAATGGTGTTTTGGCAAGAAGACAGTCATTTCCAGATGGATCATTTAACAATTTTAGTTTTTCTAACTAAATTGCATTCCTGCTAAATGAATGTGCTGTGGGTATTTACAACTGTAGGGATCAATAGGCCATTTAATAGGGATATTTTGGAAATCTACTTCAGAATATCTATCAGGCTTAAATTGCACAGAACTATAGAACAGGGAAAAACATTTTTCTGTTTTTACATGTATTAATATACAATCCAAAAGTAAAAAGCAGAAAGTGTTGTGAGAGACACAAATTGATTAAAGAATTTAAATATGCATATGAAACCAAATGTAGTCTGATTTTAAAAACTCTATAATGCATGCAGAATTGGATGCCTTGTACCTTTAGATTAATTAAAAATATTATTAATAACATTAATTTCATATGGCAGGTTTTAGCTTCTATAATCTTGTGCTTTTCCTGAATTGTATCAGGTCTCACTATTCTTCATATACGTGATACCTAGAGAAAATTATAATGTACAAGGTGAATTTTTTGTCAGCTGAAATCTCCTAGGGAGTGATTCCTCATAAATGTGAAGGCTCTGACAAGAAGATTATTTGCTCCTTAGTTTTAAATATTCACTGACCCTCCGTGTCTGCTTCCAAAGGGAAATAAAGCTTTTACAATTTTTATTTCATTGCAATAAACTGTGTGATTTCCCTGCATGCACCAAACATTTATTAATGTTAACAATTGTGACTTTTTTCAGGCAGCTGTGGGTCAATGGTGAACAGAGGCACCTGTAAGCCAAGCAACCCAGTGTGTCATTTTCTTAGGTTTTCCAGTATAAAGCCCGAATACACATGAATACACCTCGGCACTGGTTCTGGGAAGACTGAGGGGTCACAGGGGAGAAGCCCCAGAGTCCTGTGTGCTGGCCATCAGCAAACTCTCTGGAGCAATCCATCATCAGTCCAGCCCCTTCCCTGGGAGCAGTGCAGCCATGAGATGAGCTGCAAGGTTCAATGGTTTTAGTGCAGAAGGTGACAAGAGACATATGAGATCAGTTGCATAGAGGGGGGATAGACAGGAGTGCTCAGGGTACACAAGCAGGTACAGGCAGAGTTCAGGTAGGTTTGGGTTCTCTCAGTCTCAAATGGGCTGATTTTCTCTTTTACACTAATGCAGTGTCTTTTCTCTATATTTTTTGTCTTTGTACTTCAGATCTCTGGTTTATTCCAGTACAGACTCAAGTATCCAGTACGTGGGGTGTGTTTTTACTGAAACATTTCAAGGCAGAATACACAATGTTAATTCAATACTTTTATTTTTGATTGATAGGAAAAAAAAAACCCTGTAGAACTCTTGAGTAGAAAAGCCTGGTATTTGGTTGATTGCTTCTCACATTTCCATTAGAGTGACTGTTCAAAATGAGTCACATAACTCACTTGTTTACTCTAGTTCTTGTCACAGGTAGACAAACAGATCACCACTGCTTGCATTAAAATGTCATTGCATCCAGATTGTGTGTGGTGTCTGACAGCCTCTCCAATAACCTCTTAATGATGAGAATGGGGCTGTATTGCTACTCTTCATAAGAGAGACAGAACAAAATGGTTTTTTCCCTTAAGGGCTAGTCTAGCAGAATCTTGAGTCACAGGTAAAACAGTAAAAGAGTTGAGGTGTAAAGCAGAGACACAGGTCTACAGGCCTATGTTTTAGCAGACCTGCCCACCTGGGAAAGCACATATATCTTAGACAGGCCTGATTCTTACTGTTTGTGCTGTTCTAACTGTGACGGTGAAATAAGCAAAAAATATTTTTATGGGAGAAGAAATCTCTTTTATTAAACCAAAAATTATGGATAAGTGTTTGAATATCTAGAAATTATTATTATTTGGGCTTGAAACAGAGAAACGAGCATTAAATTGTGTTCATTTGAAGGCCAGTCTTCTGTACCACAATGGCAGCTCTGCAGGGGTGAGCCAGGCTCCATCCCAGGCAGCAGCAGCTGGCATTCCTTAACCTGGTTCTGACTAATAACACTCCAGGAGGCAGGTTAGAGAAAAAAGTCATAATGATCCATAAGCCCTTTCACATCTAAGATGTTTTTGTGATTGGGGTAAAAAAGCCCTGTGATGAGTTTTGGTCTAGCACTGAACAAAACAGTGATTTAATTAGGGTGCCTTCAGATCAAATGAACTTTGACAAATATTTTGATAAGAAGAAAAGTGAATTTTTCTCCAGTTTTTTATAAGCATGCTAAGTAAACTCCCATTTTGGGTCAATCAAATCACACTACGATTTTTTGTTTTTTTTTTTTTTTTTCCATTTCATCTAAATTAAACATTGAAATACAACTCTTTTTCTTTAGCTGAAAATTCAAGCTTGCTATTTATTTGGGGAATAAGACAAAACAAAGCAAGTTTCAACAGGAAAAATTGCTTCAGTAGAAGCACTCCTGCTACAGGACACATAGGCAGTACATATCATGGCTGAGACCAGTAGATTGTCTATGTTAAATCATCAAGTAAAGATACATATTCTTTGGATTAGCTGAGAAAAGTCACTTTCTGTACAAATAAAGGGAATCAAAACTGTCATAATAGTAGTTTTGTATGTGCTTGTTAATTTTACAGTAACAGTGTTAACACTAAATAAACATCAAAGCTCTGCCATCTGACTTCAACCTTTGACAGGTCTTGACTTATGTGTAAGGATAGAATCACTGGCACCAGACAGCATATTGTAATAATTTATGTCATTCCCAGTTTCATACTTCTCCTTATAATTTTTTATCTATTTTCACTGAACTGTTTCTGTTAAATATATTTCCATAATGATTCCCTTGTTTTGAGATATTGCGGTTTAAGTACTTGTTTTTGATAAGCACCAAGGGATATACTTCAAACATATTGGTACCCTGTCACAGGCATTTTATGAAAAATCCTTTCCTTAGGATTTTTTTCTCCTGAGAAGCTGAGAGGCCTCAGGAACAAAATGTAAACAATGATTATCTGCTGCTGT